>OZ023331.1:17052072-17077072 GCA_964007535.1 Brachyptera risi
CTATCAGTTGTACCACGTATGTATGGAAGATAAGCTTCATCATCAACTTCATCATTTTCTTTTGTTTTGGGACTGAACATCAAAGAACATGGATTCCGCAAATCATTTCATCATATATATATATATATATATATATATATATATATATATATATATATATATATATATATATATATATATATATATATATATATATATATATATTTATATATATATATATATATATATATATATATATATATATATATATATATATATATATATATATATATATATATATATATATATATATATATATATATATAGATATATATATTTGTGTGTGTGTGTATGTGTGTGAAGTCGTGAATTATGAGTGAGCGCAGCAATGGGGGCGTAATAATATTTTGTGGTTAATCGCCACAACAACATATCATCAATTAGAAATATTAAGATTGCACATGACAGCACCTCTTTAGTTTCAATGACTAATAAAACTTATTAAATTAATTATATATCACACTTGCACAAATTGTGCATCTGTTTTATTCAATTGAACAATCCTTTGTCATCACGTATATGTTTACTTGTATCCTTGAAATATGAAGGTCACGATCGTCCGTCTCTCCTATTCCACATCACTTGCACATCGGTGGTTCGCTCCTTTAATTTTGGTGAGTATAAATATAATGTGTGTATCTATGAGAGATGAAGGTTCCGATCGACCGTTTTTTTTATGCTACACTAATACATCACCGGTGGTTTCTTCCTTCATCTTCCGTGAACACAAAATGTACTTGAAAAGTCTAAGTGAAAGAGAAATCTATGTATTTGATGTCCATATGGCAAATGACAAAATATTATTACACTCAACAAATATAATTGTAAATTAGAAATCGTAATTTTCGAACAACTTAACGCATATTATGATTAATGATGGTCGGTATTTGTTTAAGTAAGTTGGCAGTGGTATTAAAATAATTTTTAATGTAAATTTCCGAGGTGTTAAGTTGGTAATGTAGAGGATTATCATGGTTTATAATATGATGGAGAAATTGTGAGTCCATAAGGAATGATAATACAATATTGATTAAATCGAAATCTACTTGTGGTTGGTAGCATAAGTTTAAGGAAATGGTTTTTGAGGTGTCATAATTGTGTTTACTTTTCTGATGACAGAAAAAAAATGTTTGTTTTGCGGTGTGAAGAATAATTGAAAAATTATAACCAAACACACTTATGTTATGGTGATGAAGTGATAATTCGGTTCTCATGGTATCTTGCTATTATGTATTGAATATTCGATAGATTTTTTTATTTTTTTCAATACAAGTTTTTAATGTATGAATAAATACAAGACAATGTTGATACGATTTCTTTTTGTAGAGAGAGAGAGAGAGAGAGAGAGAGAGAATCTGTTCACTCATTGGTCTACTGTTTATCAACAAGATAATTGGAAATGATGTTCAAGTTTCCGAAACAGAATTTTCATTTATGATTGCTGAATAAAACAGAACAATAGAACAAAAATACAAACACCGGTATTCATTCTTTATATTGAATTCCATCATCAATCAAGTCATCCATCATTCAGTTTCTCATTGAAATCATTCTTAGATTATTGTTCAAACATAATATCCATATTCCGCTCGAACATTTACGTCACGAATATATTTCGCACGCAAAAATCACATTGTTCCTATAGTAACTTTCCCGCGCCATCAAACCAACTTTTATAATTATTCTCAAACTTTTTAAAACGAATTTCCTTCCACGAATCATACTATTTTTAGTTGCTATTAAAAACTTCTGAAATGAGTACAGGGACATTAAAACAATCATTTCTATCCGTAAGAAAGTTTTTAAAAATATACTTTTATAATCACTCTTCATCCTCGTCGCTATACGTGTTTTCTTTGTCCACACGATACACGCTACAATACACATCTTCGTGAACTTCAGTTTAAACCATCAATATCATTCTCACTGGAGGATCGAAACATCCATTCGACAATAATAAAGCATACAAGAAACATCCGGTTTTTTCTTCTCAAACTGTTGCATAATTTTTATCTGTTGACACTTTCCCTACAGTGAAGAGAGGAAGATTACCTTGATTGGGTAATTGGTTATTGATTTAAATTGTTTGATGTCTGTTACCGCACTTTCTCTTTCTCTGGGCTTCACATTGAATCTGTGATGGACTTAAGCGTATAATATATGATGCACCTGGGCTTAAGCCTAATGTCTGCAAATACATTAATAAATGAAAATAATCATGATTGAGATTGTACACGGAGCTCATAATTGTATAACATTTAAGAAAACTTATATAACTTGATTTAATATGACAAAATTTTTCTGTAGAAATTCTCACAGGACTGCTTTAATAAAACACAATACAGGAATATTTCGTGATTTTTTTCCCCTGAATAAACGATGGTGTGGCAAGTTGCATGTCTGTTTGTCTATATGAAATATATGGATATATCTTCAAATATATATATATATATATATATATATACATATATATATATATATATATATATATATATATATATATATATATATATATATATATATATATATATATATACATATATATATTTAAATATATATATATATATATATTTATATATATATATATATATATATATATATTTATATTTATATATATATATATATATATATATATATATATATATATTAAATATATTATATATATATATATATATATCAGCGGCGTGCGGTGATTATTTTGCTGGGTATGCTACTCTTAAGAAGAACGATTAGCACAGACGGGTAGTATGTGCGACCCGCGGGGGGTTTGGGGGGCAAGGCCCCCCATTTTAGCTCCGCAGGTAATTCGAGAGAGATACAAACCATAATTTTAGGTGTATTTTGTTGACCTTTGATGGTACGTATGAATGGATTCAGATGGAAAAACAAAGGGAAAACAAATATTTTTTCTATGGTAGACTTTTGCTCAGAGTGTTTCAATTTTTTTAAATGCAATATCACTGACAACAGATCGATTTACCCTGGAAGTAGGTAAAAAAAAGGACATATTTCTCCACTTTTCCTGAAATAATCGACATTCATTATTGCATGGTTGCTTTGCGCTTTGACATAATGTTAATTTCGCTACGAAACACATCTTTATTTAATTGCCGTCACAACACATGATAAAATTAAGAGTGACCAAGGGACTCACTCACTCACCCACTGTGAATGTGATTTTGTGCTTCTATTTCCAATCTCACCGGTAGCGTATAGTGGTAGGCCTAGCGAGCTAGCCTTTTGCTCGTGTTCGGTCTCGCATGTGTTACTGTTTTTGATACACTGTTTTGTTTTGATTTACACGTCATAACGATGATTATTATTTGCATCAATGTTGTAGTGGCTAGCCAGAGATTAGCCACAGTGACTGGGGTCACCTCTATGTGGTCGACGGTTACTTCCATACTAATAGGAGAATTGAAAAACACTGAATTTAATGATGATTAATTTATTACAATCTGTTCAGTGTTCAATATGAACTTAGCTCACTTGTTCATAAATCACCAAACTTCATACGTTTACATTTATGATTACTCTCATTTATAACCTACAAATACAATACCTAAACACTTGCTCAAGTTCACACGTGACTATAGGCCTGGCCTAAGACTGCTGTACGTGATGTGTCCTAGAGAAAAATCCACGGCATGCGATCATTTCATCGCATACCAAGCCTACCTTTTCGCGATGTCTCCCCCGCTTGATGAGTCTGGGCTAGAACGGTAAATCTGCGCGTGTAATCCACTCCTTCGCTACCCTGGCGATGCGATGTTTTCACGGCATACCCAACACGAGTTACTCTTATTATTGCGCTTGCAGTTAGCAAAACTATACTCTTAACCGAAAATATTGACCCGCAATTTCGAAAACAATTCACTAGATAATCTCAGAGAACACAATTCAATTAGATGTGTAATGTGTAATTATGATTGGGTATGCGCCGCATACCCCGCATACCTGGAATGCACGGCCCTGATATATATATATATATATATATATATATATATATATATATAAAATATATCATATATATATATATATATATATATATATATATATATATATATATATATATATATATATTTATATATATTGTACTGTATCACTATCACATGTATCAGTTTGTATATCTACAATTTTGATGATTGTATTGATATTTATCATTGCCGACTTGTCCAATATGTATTCTCATATCAATTAGGAATTCAATAATGATATTCCATTCTATCAACAACTCATTGAATAATTAACGATTAGTGATAAGTGTGGCTTATTAATCGGTTAATTCCAGATCTATGCGACTTGAGTTGAACTGATTGGAAAATACCTCCTAACGAACAGCTAAAGTCTGTTCGATTGTATGATGTTTTGTGACGTCACGGGAGGAGAACAACAGGAGTGATCAATTCAGAAATGCAAAATGATGAAAGAAATTGAACATGAAAGTATAATCATGTGATCATTATTGCTTTACAAAATTATTGATATAATCTTTCACTTCTTTCAGGGTATTGTAACATCGTTATCTCTCCGTATATAGATAACACTACCGAGACGCGTGGCCGAGTGGTAACACATTGAACCGTCATTCGGGAGACCGGGGCTCGATTCCCGCCATGGTCGACCATCCTGACAGGGGTTTTTCGTGGATTCCCTCTTTCGTTCAGGTCAATTACTGGGATGGTTCCTTTACAACAGGCCACGACCGACCCACCATCCGAAACACCTAATAAAATAACCTTTCATCTCATCATCCCATCATCTCATTCATCATCCACCGACCGCAATAGATCGTAGCCATCAGTATAGTACGACGTTAAAACCCAATATGAAATGAAAAAAAAAATAGATAACACTGAGTACAATTTTCAAGAAATTTCTTTGGAGTTTTGGAGTGGGGCCCTTTGGAGTGGTTACGAACCCATCAAAAAGAGATTGACGAAAACCAAGGAACTGAGGAATTTCACGAAATATAGATATTTTCCAAAAATTTTTCTTTGTTGATGTTCGCTAACCAAATTGATGAATATTTGTTCCGAAATTTATTTTAGTTCAAATTCATACACACCATTATTCCTTCAATGAAACCATCAAATTCTCGAAACATATTGAAATCAATTCAACAAATGCTATTTTAAAACTATATAAAGTAAACGATTGCATATTTTGGATACTATATACACATACTGTGACTCACTAGAACATAACAACTAATAACTGAGTTGTTTTGCGAATAAAAAGGTTCAAATAACACATTACGTAAGTAAGTATTATATTCCTATAGTTAACATAAATTATTATATTACTAAAATCTTATACACGATATCAATTCATGGAATATCATCCACTTCATAAACCACATGAGTTAGATATCAATTGATTACATAATAATCATTAAATGACAAGGTGATCAATGATCATTTTATACTTATAACGTTTCTGTAGAATTCATAATGACTTGAAACAGTTGTATGCATAGTATTATATGAGTAGATAAATCAACTGAGGCCTTCATTATCCCACATTGTAATGTATTGACAGTAATGTAGGTAGACACAATGTATGGCCCTAATATATAGTTTAACATTGTTTCAGCATCATATGAGAATGTACTGATATGCAAAATGTAATACCATGGATTTAAGAAAAGTACAAATATTGATATTTCATTACATATCATGTAAGTATTTGTATGATATTCTTATGATGGTCTGAAATTGGAATATTCAAATACAAATATCGAATAGGATGAATTAGAATGAATGAAATCGAGTCAGAATGGTTACATATATTAACAATATTCGAATGGTTTTGAAGATCCTGGAGATAATTGAATTTTTGAATTGAACCTGCAGATAAAACAATGGTTGTAAAATGACTCCAGAATGAAATATGACGAATATCGTGAAACTTGGATAATCATGAACTATCCTCATTTGTTTGCTCTTCAAATTATCGAATTATAGATTCAATATTCATATCTCTGTTCATACTAATGAGTTTTCATATTAGGCTACTGTTTGTTACTCTCTCAATATTTTCTAAAATCATTTTTTCATCAATCATTCATGTGTGATTTATTATTGTTGTGTGTTTTTCCTACTTCATCAATTTTGTATTTGATTATCATTATGTGTCGAACGGCAATCATGTGTACCGTGACATGGTCTTCAATTGAATTGAATTGAATGTTGAGTTTGAGGTGCGTCGACAACGAGGTCATTTATATATATATATATATATATATATATATATATATATATATATATATATATATATATATATATATATATATATACATTTTTTTTCCCAGACAAACATTTAGCAAGTTTTGTTAACACTTTTTTTCTGGTTTTGAAACCAGGATTACGTTATATACTGTATATTCATTAATTAGATGAGCGTAGCGGAGATCCCATTTCACATACCGAAAAAAATGGGCTTTGGTTTTTATGTTTTGTTTTTTTTGTAATTTTTTGCACGGCATACAGGTCAGGGAAAAATACTTATCGACTTGAAACTTTTTCTACATATTTCTGTCATACCAGAATAGGCTGGGATTGTTATTAAAAAAAATTGGTCGGAATTTTTTCTCGGAAAATGATCGGAAACTTTGAAAAGTCCTCGTAAGAATAACCCGGAGGAAAAATACTTTGAAAATAAGAACTCATCAAAAGCTTTCAAATTTTTACAGAATATGAACAATACTATTATACCTTACACCTTTTAAGAGATTTTTGCATCAATCGGATGAGAAATAACAGAGAAAACGAAATCAAAGTGTACATTTTATTGAATATTTGGATGAATTGGTTTGCAAAGTGTATATGCGAGAGGTTGCAGCACTATGAATATCAAGTTTCAGGTAAGGTTTTCGAACGTTTGAAGTAATCCAAGGTCCGTTGATGTAAATTGAGCTGACAGAATATTTTTCCTTATAGATTTCCATACTTCTAAGCTCATCTCACAACGCGAATCCCGCGTTTTCCTAGTATTAACATAACATAGGCCTACAGATATAATGAATAACACCATAAAATATCTCATTTCGACAAATACGATATAATTATAAGGCAGGAAAATTGAATGTTTCTCACAATTGAGAAAAAATGAAAGCTGAATTCACTTGAAAATGCCCATAGTAGGCCTAATCATTCCAATTGTCCATTTTCAAGAAAATTATTCTTTCCAAAAAAATGTGATTGAGACTTGAAGGTAGTCATTGTCAAATTGAATAATGTTTTATTTTCGTGTCACATGATACAAATTATATCGCAGAAAAACATTCTCATTACTGCTTTGTTCAGTCTTATACAAAAAACAATTACAAAATGTATGTAAAAAGTATGTAAAAAGCATGTCTTTTGTCGCATTGATCGATGGTCCAAACTGTTTGTGATCGCACGCAACGTAATTAATGCATATACTAAACACAACACATTCGACATGGCTCTCTCGGGATTATTTTACCACTCGCTTGATTATTGACTTCTTGCGAGTCCATCTGAGTCGACTCAGTGAAATATCAGTTTTTTGGTAGTTATAACTATTCCAGTCATGTCGTGTAACTATCAAGCGTATACAGCTGAAAGATATTGTTTTTTTCAGCTGTATACGCTCGACAGTTATGCGAAATGACTTGAATAGTTGAAGCTTATATCATCTAGAATCTATAATAATTATCTGTGTTTCTCGCGCATTTGAATATGTATATCTCTTACCATTCAAGAGTTACCACCAAAAACTGATGATTTACCGAATCATCAGTTGGATCCATGGACTCAATGTCCATCCATGGACTCAATATCAATATATATTTACAATTTATCAATATAAACGTTTGTTGATGTTGCAGAATAAGGGAGACAGTCGATCGCATTCAATCATTTCAATTTGTGGTTACTTCGTTTCAACATCTGATTCTTTATTCTTGAAATTGAAAGAAATTATCAAATTTGACAATCGATAGGAATGAATTGTTCAGTCTATCGGATAGTTCTCAGGTGAGTGTTGAGTGAGCAGGTGAAACTTTTATTGATCAACAATTTCGTTCATTTTATTAATTTGTTATGATTATTATGTGATGAAATAATGTGATTATTCCAACAAAACACATAGCTATCGAAAAAAAATGATACATCATACCTATTGAGTTACACAAAATGGGAAAAGTTATTCTATATGCCCACAGTTATATATATGTATATATATATATCGATATATCAATAATTAAGATTAAGATTAAGAATTTGGACATCGGTTGATTTATATGCTCAAAAATATTACCTAAAATTGAGCGTTTGAAGCTATATGAATGTATTTCTTTGAATGATGATGAATTGAGGATGAGATTGTATCATTTGGAAGCAAAACTTTCAGAAGCCAAAACCTGTGCGTGGTGAGAGAAGGGAAGTGCATCATATTTGGAAAAATAGAGAATCAATAGTTCACATATTGCCCCAAATGTATCAGAGAATTAGATCTCAGCTAAATAGGTTCCCACTATATGGTGAGTACTTTCTATATCACTTGGTGTAGGAGAATGATGGTGGAACCAGTTCATTTGTTCCTCAAGTAACTATATAAATACCCACGTTAGTTCCAAAGTTGGGAGAGTATTCCTTCTCAGTTCACTGGAATACACATAACATATATATATATATATATATATATATATATATATATATATATATATATATATATATATATATATATATATATATATATATATATATATATATATATATATATATATATATATATATATATATATATATATATATATATATATATATATATATATACATATATATATATATATATATATATATATATATATATATATATATATATATATATATATATATATATATGAATATATATATATATATATATATATATATATATATATATATATATATATGAATGAATATATATATATATATATATATATATATATATATATATATATATATATATATATATATATATATATATATATATTGATAATTGAATTCTGGTATATCAAGTACAATTTCAGGTCCATTCATAAACAATATACCTAATATAATCAAATAATAATTTAATTAATATATCAATTATTATATAAAATATATGGATCAAGAAGATGACTTGAATGAAAAAAATAATTAAAAGTATATATATATATATATATATATATATATATATATATATATATATATATATATATATATATATATATATATATATATATATATACAGGTATATATATATATATATATATATATATATATATATATATATATATATATATATATATATACAGGTATATATATATATATATATATATATATATATATATATCTATATATATATATATATATATATATATATATATACAGGTATATATATATATATATATATTATATATATATATATATATATATATATATATATATATATATATATATATATATATATATATACAGGTATATATAGGCCTTCACCAGTATATTTTTCCAGTATATTGGTCTCAGATTATTCTTGTATGGATCAAATGTTGTATATCCCATTGAAAAAATATACCATATATACAGAATATCACATGTATCATTCATGAAACATGTATTCAATTTCCAATTCACACCACACAAGAATATAATGCCGCACTTAAATAAATATCTTGATTCTTATACATATATATATATATATATATATATATATATATATATATACATATATATATATATATATATATATATATATATATATATATATATATATATATATAAATATATATATATATATATATAAATATATATATATATATATATATATATATATATATATTGATATATATATATATATATATATATATATATATATATATATATATATATATATATATATATATATTCATATATATATATATATACATATATATGTAATGTATGTATTATTTATGGTAAAATAAAGACGTGGTACGAAATAATAATGATTATTATTTATTAAACTGCTGCTCAACGTTTCTACTGCAATGTAACAGTCTTTATCAAGAGCGTATTTTATGATATTACATGTTCACATTTTGGAAGTGAAAAATAATATGAATAGAAAAAACAACAATGATAGTGCATTTGCACTTGATAGAAAAATATAAAACTGTTAAATTGATATAAATTGATATACATATATATATATATATATATATATATATATATATATATATATATATATATATATATATATATATATATATATATATGTATATATATATATAAATATATATATATATATATATATATATATATATATATATATATACTCTGATGGGAACTTGTGCCAACACTTCATTATCTTGTTCATCAGTTTTCCAAGTGTAATTTTTCTGTAACAATAACATTAGTTTGGTTCAAGAATGTTAAACATCACAGTGTGAATCCAGATAAACTTTATCGCAGCATCTCGTCTCGAATCCTGGCAATTAACACTGATCATCTTGATCATTTCTTCTGTCAGTTGACTCATTTCTCAACCTAGAAGACGAAAAGTGATACGATGCAATTAAATGCGATGCAAATCAGATGATGGCATATTTTTTCAGTTTTGATACTATAAACTTCATCCAGTTTTTATTTGGTACAGTTATTCGATAAGAAAGTATTACGTCTACAGTTTGTCTGAAATAATTTTTATCGATATATAAGATGCACATTCAGTTATACATCTCCAAGCAAATCGATGCATGTGTTGATATTATAATTATCATGACGATCTTTTGTTAGGTATATTTATATTCAAGTTTTTTGATATTTATTTATGATCGATCTTGTATAAATAATACATTTTCATTGCAAATAATTTCTTCACATTGGAATCGAAATAAAGCTTTGTTTTATTGAACTTCTCGATCTATTTTATAGTAATACAATGATGAAGCTATTAGACTCCGTACATGATTTATTTTGCTTCTTCATTTCAGCAATTCCATAGATACCAATTCAAATACAAGGTGAAAGTCGTTCAAATTGAGCTGTCATAATTATTTTGAAAGAAGTTCTGTGAACATAACACCACCTCGATTCTCATTGGCATTCTGTATCTATTTATCGGATAATCTATATCTATTTACCATCTGGATACGATGTCAAATGGAATGCATGTTGGGTATGTGTGTCAGCACAGTTCACCGATTTCATTATTGCTCGCTATTGGTTTGTATCAATCATTATTTGCTTTTCCACAAATTGGATAGTTTCTAAAAGTTTATGAAAGATGAATATAAAGTTGAAATTTCATTTATTGAAGTTGAAATTGCTTTTATTGTTTCCTAATATAAATACATGACACTTTTTGTCAGAATTTACATAAAGTCTTATAATATACCACAGTATCTAATGGTGATAACAATTCTTTGAAATACCACTCAAAGCTTCTCCCGCGCCCTACAGGCTTGTCTGTCGCTTTACATAAAGATGATACAATGTTGGACATAAATGAAGAATGGTGAAAAATGAACAGTCTAATTCACAATGAAGGGCAAAATCTTGTTTGACGCATTTCAAGATATCTGAGTTGAAAGAATGAAGAGGATGAGAATGAAAGAATAATATAAAATATTTGTCCACAGCAACAAATTATGAATAATATGTGAAATAGATGCGAAATGAAACTAGATTTCCTCAATATTAAATATATATATATATATATATATATATATATATATATATATATATATATATATATATATATATATATATACACACATATATATGTGTATATATATATATATATATATATATATATATATATATATATATATATATATACATATATATATATATATATATATATATATATATATATATATATATATATATATATATATATATACATATACATATATATATATATATATATATATATATATATATATATATATATATATATATATATATATATATATATATATATATATATATATATATATGACATGAAATGATGGAATAATGAATTGAATAAGATGTTTTCGAATGAGATTGTAACCTATCTGTACTCAAGTTGGAATGGTTTTACTTTTGATAATGGATTTCAAAACATCGGAAATTCGAATATCTATTTAAACAAATCTAAATGCAGCCGTACACGTAACTAAGCAAAGCAGCCTTGAGTGAGGTAAGCGAGATATTTATATGATGTTACTCGAAAACTTGCACCTATACTTGTATGAAAGAATATGCGACAGCTCTACACAGCTCGTCTTGGTCAGTGTCCAGTGTGGAGAGTTGTGCATCTCGGCCATATGGTTCTGAATATCATTTCTGACTAATCTTCATTGCTTCGTTCCTGATGAGTGAAACGATTGTTGGTTGAATTATTTTATCCACTAGGAAAACGCGGGATGTGCGTTGTGAGATGAGCTTAGAAGTATGGAAATCTAGAATGAAGAACATTTCGTCGGCTCAATCTACATTTATGGACCTTGGATTACTTCAAACGTTCAAAAACTATACCTGCAACTTGTTGATATTTATAGTGCTGCAACCTGTCGCATATATACTTTGCAAACCAATTGAACCAAATATTCAATAAAATGTACACCTTTAATACGTTTTCTTTGTTATTTCTCATCCGATTGTTGCAAAAATCTCTGAAAAGGTGTATAATAGTATTGTTCATATTCGATGAAAATTTGAGATCTATTGAAGAATTCTTTTTTCACAAGTATTTTTCCTCAAGGGTATTCTCATGACGATTTTTCAAACTTCACGATTCTTTCCGGAAAAACCTTCCGACCGATTTCTCTGAAAATCAATCCTAGTCTATTCTGGTATGACAGAAATATGTACAAAAAGTTTCAAGATGATAGGTATTTTTTCCTGACCTGTATGCCGCGCAAAAAATTACAAAAAAAAAATCATGAAAGCGAAGCCCATTTTTTTGGTAGGCCTATGTGAAATGGAATCTTCTCTTCGCTCATCTGAAAATGGCTGTTCCTATTGGTATGTAAATCTGAGATGATCTTCATCTTGTATGTGTTTACATTCAGATGAATAAGTCTACAAATGAAAAACAAAGAGATTTACTTCGAAATTTCTCATCTGGCCCAAATTCAAGTTTTGTTTTCTAATTCCGGGACAGATTTTCTCGGATGTTGTTCAGTTGATTTGGTTCCAAATCTAGACAGTTTCAATTTGTATAAGTTTGCGTGTCTATAGAGAGAGTTTCATGTTGATCAGTCAACAGTGCGACCTGTGTAGTGAAAATATCACATCGACGAAGCGCTGTAAGAGTAAGATGGAAATTTTCGCTGTCGCTCATCTAATGATTGAAGATAACTATTTTAAATGGTTATAAATAACCAGAATGTGAGATGTGAGTGAGATATCCATATGAGATGGAATTGATACTATTAAGAGTTCAATTATATTTCTGCCCTCGTTAGGCAGCTCAAATTATTCTTGTCCGTTGATTTGCGATTCATATTTCCATTGGTGCCTGCTGATCATTATAATAGAATATATCATAATATATATATATATATATATATATATATATATATATATATATATATATATATATTGCATGTATAATGAATCATGTATCATATTGGATATCTAACTGATTTCATTGGTATTTTCCAAGTGGTGGAAAAAATAATTCATATTTCATCAAATTCATTAAACATTATTTGTTCTTCGGAACTACTGACAAATCCATGTGGAACTATGATAGTTCAAATTTTATAATATTTTATAGGCCTCATGTCTCGTGTTTGAATAAAAAATGTGGAACTTTCGATTTTTTAGAAGATTTTTTTTATATTCCCTCGACTTTGTTAATGTTGATTTTGTTTAGTTGATGTTAGGTTTTACCAAATACGTTGATGGTTTCTCTCGAATATTGTCCAATCGATTGTTCTCATAATCTGTATCTAAAATAATGAGAGTGCAAAGTGATAAACAAAAGATGTTTTGTTTTTTGAAGTACGGCAAAACTGAGTCTTCGCTAATGCCAATCTAATAAGAACATTGCTTTACATTATTGCAATTTTTTCCCAGAGGTTTTTCTGATTATTTTCCTTTTTCGGGTTGCCAAGATGGGTTATTTTGAAATATGGTGACAATCTTAACAGTAGTCCAATCAATTCATCCCCCAATATTATCGAGTACGAAGCAATAGATCCTCGAGAAAGTGTTCCTTTCAAGTCATCACTTGTAAAAAATAATGATACGAGTGGTCGAGTGGCTAGCACAACCGAATCGTATCTCAGGAGACTGGGGTTCGATTCCCGCCATTATCGACCATGCTGACAGAGATTTTGTACGATTTCCCTCTGTCGTTCAGGTCAATACTTGGATGTTTCCTCAACAACAGGCCACGACCAACTCGTTCCCACTACCCAAAAACACCTTATGAAATAACCTTTCATCTCATATAACATTCACCAACACCAATAGATCGTACAGAGCGTCGTTGAACCCAATATATATATGATATATAAATATATATATATATATATATATATATATATATATATATATATATACATATATATATATATATATATATATATATATATATATATATATATATTTATATATATATATATATATATATATATATATATATATATATATATATATATATATATATATATATATATATATATATATATATATAAGTTATACGTCAAGAGGAATGTTTAAAACGTGTATAGTCATACTGAGTTGAACCAGTCGGTAAGACGTATTTTTAACGAATGGATCGTTTTAAAACGACTGAACGAAGATCTTTGTTAAACGTGAATTGTTATTGTGCGGGTGTTAGTCCCGCATGAGTGGCTGTAAACACACGATAGTGCCGTGTGCAAATCGCTGCAAGCCTGTGTTTCACACATCATCTACTAAATAGTGCATAAATCATAATGATTAAATGATCTTCCATCGAACACTTCCATTATCTTCAATATAGCCGGAGGAAATATAATCTGTTGTTTTTAACGTATTCTTGTGAACATGTTTGATGATAAAGATGATTTCATTTATTTCATGTTCATTTTGGCTTTTGAAAAAATGATTGTTACGATTGTTTCAACTTATATTTTCAACAAATTTTTGTCAGAATATTTCATGATGGTGATAATTTCAATAATTTGATGTTCCTTGAAATTTCGAAAAAATAATTTCCTAATTTTGAAGATCATTATTAGTTATATTTCTGACAAATTCTTGTGAAGATATTCAATGGTAATGGTAGTTTCAATAGTTGTATGTTCATTTTAATATCATTAATTGCAATGGTTATTCTGATTTTAGAAAAAATGTGTACTATTTCCAAGTTCAATTACCATTATGTTTAATAGAGTCAGAATAATTTAACTTTGGTATTTGGTGCTATGAGATAACATTGCTTGAACAATGATGTAATATGGAAAATATTAACGAATATTTTGTTGACTTTACTTAACCAAATATTCATTTAATTCTTGACTTACTCGCTGAATTAAAAAAACATGTCTTACGAAGATCAAGACTTGTACGCATGCGTACTTACAGTTTATATACAGTTTACGGATGTTGATTTAACTCACCACTACATAACGCAATGAGTCATCAACGTTTTAACAGACTACTTCAAGTTTTTCATTCTTTTCCAGAATGTCTACAAAAATATTCAAAAACTTTTTTAAATAACATAATAATCTCAGAAGAGAGAGAGAGAGAGAGAGAGAGAGAGAGAGAGAGAGAGAGAGAGAGAGAGAGAGAGAGAGAGAGAGAGAGAGAGAGAAAAGGGGTTCATCGATGTGAATCCACCTTCGAAATGATTATATGGTCATGAGACCCAGTTAGCTAAAATAAAATCCGGATTTATAAGTACCGAAAGTATCAATAACTTATAACGACAATGTAAAAAATATGCTTGGATGATTTATTTTTAGTTATGTAGTCATCTAATGCATGTTTATGAATAAATGAATGAATGCATGGATAAATGAATCCATTTTTTTTCTCGAACCAACGTATGAAGTTATAAAGTTGATAACAATAATAATGAAGACATGTAAAGTACATTAGGAGAAATAATATATGAGTGAAAAAGATTAAAAATGATTTGATGTTCATCATAATTTGATGCATAGGCCTACAAATGAGAAGTTCCAATATGATTGTATTTTCAAGTCAGTTACTCGATATGTGTGAGTTACTTGGATATGAGTCAATTTTCATGCTTCAAAAACGATTTATAAATGATTTCAGAATAGTGTTAGATTGTATTGATTTCGAAAATTGGAGATTCTGTGAGATTCAAATATTCAATAAGACTACCACAAAAATTGAAAATGTAATACAAAGAATGATAAATTATATTATGAACAATGCTATGCTCTTCTGAATAGAAGTTCATATGATATATATATATATATATATATATATATATATATATATATATATATATATATATATGTATGTAATATAAATATATATATATATATATATATATATATATATATATATATATATATATATGTATATAAATATGTATATATATATATATATATATATATATATATATATATATATATATATGTATATAAATATGTATATATATATATATATGTATGTAATATAAATATATATATAGATATATATATATATATCCATATATATATATATATATATATATATATATATATATATATATGAATATATGGATACATATATATATATATATATATATATATATATATATACATTTGAATATATATAAATATATATATATATATATATATATATATATATATATATATATATATATACATATATATATATATATATATATATATATATATATATATATATTCATATATATATATATATATATATATATATATTGATGAATGAATGAATATTGGGTTTTAACGGCGCGTCAACGACGGGGTTATATTGCGCCAGTATATATTGATATTTAAATATAAATATATATATATATATATATATATATATATATATATATATATATATATATATACTACAATTTGGACCATTCATAAATAGTTTGGAAATGTCTTCGAAAAATTTAACATTCTCATTGTTCAATTGATCACGATGTGACTAAGAAAAACATTGTGCCTTGGAGTTTGTCATGATTGAAGCATAGACTGGTGTGTGTACAACTGATAAGCCTATGATAATGATTATTGAGAAAAGTCCAAACACGTATCACCAAATTCTATATTCAATTAATTAAGATATGAAAATAATATAACTTGTCTTGAGTAGCTGATCATGCTCCGAATTGAAGTAATGGTATACAGAAAGACGTTGCATGAACGCGTTCATTAACAACATATCAAAAACATCCTTCAGAAATATGCAATCAGTTTTTCAATTTATAAAGATGTAAAAATTAGAATCTGTCATTTATCCCGAATCGTAGCATACAATTTTCCAGTTTTTGTTCTCATTCTATTTTGTTTAAGATTCATCATCACGGCAAATAGACCTATGTGTTCACACAATCATTAGACAATTATTAATCAAACTAAAAAGTATAGCATATTCATTCAAAATCATATTAACATCTCAAAGTGATATAACAATAATGAAGAAAATAATGGAAATAATAATAAATAGTCAAACTCAAGTTCATTTATCGGTACTATCATTATTTATTGGCATGAATTATGAATGGGCACAAAATTACACGTAACAAATTAATCAACAGAAATAAGAAATGAATAACATGAGAATAGAGAGCAGAAAAATTATATGATCCTTATTTTCTCAATAACACACTACAAAATCAAGTCTTCACAATTCCCAATAATGGATTGAGACACAAAAATGATTTTTTTATTTATTTCAGCTTTATTGTAGAAAAACGAAAGGAATTTGTGAATAAATTGTAGCATCCACTATTCCAGTATCCTTGTGCACATTGTGTGGATGCCGCACTGATTTATGATCCCACGGGCCTCTTCACGTGATGTTCCAGGCCTCCTTTAGCTAGTGTAACTAATAATACGTATCGCAGGTGTACGCAAAGATGTTCAACTATTACTTTAACACGTAAAGCACGACTTGGCAATTTCGAAACGTGTTTCAAACGTTTTTTTCTATTTCTGTATAATATACATCATAGATTTAATATCTAACTATATGGATAATAGAACTATATTTCAATTTTTTTATGACATTCCATATGCCACCCCATTTGTCTTGAGATATTGAAGGGAAAACACTGTAATTGAGATTGTGTATTAGTTATATGATGAATTATTGATTATGTATCACTGATTTAATATCAAACTATGGATGAAATAATTGCATTTTCATTTTTTTATGACATTCCAAATGCCACCCCATTTGTCTTCGAGATATTGATAGGAAAACACTATAATTCAGATTGAGCATTAGTTTCTGATGAGTAATGAATTTTTGGAATGATTTTCATTCATTTATTTATTCAATATTCGTCCAAATTGGACACACATATCCATGTAGTACAACAATGGTTAAAATGTGCGTCATACGGACCGTCATGATAATTAAAATATCAAAACACACATAATTTAAATAAAAATTGACATATAGGCCTACATTCATAACTCTTGTTATCGGTATGGATACAAAAAAACAATAATATTACACATCAATATAGTATATATATATGAAAAACCATCATTACCGTTTAGGGTACTGCTAGCTTACTGATCAAGTTTATACTTCTCAAATTATCTTCGATGGAGTAGAATGATTCCTCGACTAAAAAATGTGTAAGGGATATTTTAAATTTATTTTTAGCATTGATTGATGTCATACACTTTGGTGAAGCTTTGTAAAGTAGTAAGTATACCTTTGCACTGATTATTTGGCTAGAAAAGATTAGTCCCATGAAAAATTCCACGTAATTCATTTTTTATTTCTGGTGTTGTGACAGTGAACATCTGAGTTTATTTTGAACACACTTTTTGAAAAAGAAAATTACATGCAATGCTGCCCATTGTCTCCCAAACCGTACATATTTCCAAAAAATGGCTAGATGTAGCTAAATGCTCTGAACAAGACATTTATAGTGGAAGAGAATTTAATGTTGATGAATTCGAATGTATCATGATACATAAGGGAAACCAAATATATCGAAATACTTATGAAATATTCAGATTTTGTAGTACATTTCATTAATACTGAATTCATCCATCTCTACTCATCAGTAATGAGCGGATGAGATAGGCATGGACTACAAAGGAATACTAGAATACTGGGAATACTTACAACTCGGATGAAATATTATTTTCCAACACTATAGCATCAGATGACACGTAGTATGATAATATCCTCACTCCGCAGTTTCTCACACCTGCTGAATTGCATCCCCAGATGATCTAGCAGTTGATGGGGTCGTTAAGCACCATCAAATATACTCAGAGAATTAATATTCTGAAGAATATTATTGTAAAGCAGCAGAGTGGACGGGAATTTTGAAAATATCGCACTGCACATCATGAAATCAATTTGTTGTAACTTGTAAATGATTGAAAATGAAACACAAATCTTGAGGAAAAAACAGCTAAAAGTATGTTCGAAATCAATTAGTTATCAAAAGTGAGAAAACTTTCACGAATTTTATGGAATATTACATTTAAAATAGCGATTACTGACGATTGTAACCAAAACATCATAATTTCGATATCTCAAATGATTCAAAAGCTTGAAAAAACTTTATAAACATAGGCCTAAATTGAGTTCTACACCATGTCAAAAATACTAAAATATGCTTTTAGTATTCCTAACAATTTTGGTGAACGCCCTGGTAAATCATAAACATTAGTTGATGAAGCAAAACCGAATTTTTCGTGATGGAATGTCCTTTACCATTCAGGTTACTGGAAAAATGTAGGTTTCTAGTATAAATATTCAATATTGAGATACACGTTTTTAATGATAGTCAATTAAGTGGTTTAGCTTGATCCTGTGATATTTTTCACAGTTTATCCTAATTCTTAATTTATAGCTGTATCAAAGAAAGAAGGACGTTTAGCGATGAAATGATTGTAGACACTTCAGTAAAACTATCTAGAAAAACTCGGTGCAGTTTCAAACATTCGATGCTTGTCGTATCTATCTAATCTAATCGTTACATTCTGACCTGGAAAATCATTGAATCCTAAAATACCACAGTTATGGAAATATAACGACGATGTTTTCTTTATGACGGTAGACCATTTTATCTCGTGAAAACAAACTGAGAGGTACATGAGGCCGAGACTGAACCGTCATTCAGGATGCCGGGGTTCGATTCCCATCAAGGTTAATTATCCTGACATGTTGTTTGGGGGAAGTTCCTTCTGTCCAGGTCAATACTGGGATGGTTCATTTCATCATTCAATCATCTTATATATTATCCA
The DNA here is from genome assembly GCA_964007535.1 of Brachyptera risi. Classification (NCBI taxonomy): domain Eukaryota; kingdom Metazoa; phylum Arthropoda; class Insecta; order Plecoptera; family Taeniopterygidae; genus Brachyptera; species Brachyptera risi. The sequence goes on from OZ023331.1 coordinate 17,072,504, forward strand.
CCGTCGCCAATAGTCATCAGAAGAGTGCGTCGTTAAACCCAATAGAAATGATATACAATCGTGTATACAAGTACACTTGGGATACTGGTGTTGTATCGGGGTATATTTTCATGAATAATTCTTCTAAATCTATAGTATATGCGCTTCCTTTATCAGTATACTGTGGTATGGACACTATGGACACTATGGACTTGGACACTATGGACTTGGACACTATGGATTTGGAGACTATGGATTTGGACACTATGGACTTGGACACTATGGACTTGGACACTATGGACTTGGACACTATGGACTTGGACACTATGGACTTGGACACTATATATGGACTTGGACACTATGGACTTGGCCACTATGGACTTGGACACTATGGACTTGGACACTATGGACTTGGACACTATATATGGACTTGGACACTATGGACTTGGACACTATGGACTTGAACACTATGAACTTGGACACTATGGACTTGGACACTATGGACTTGGACACTATGGACACTATGGTCTTGGACACTATGGACTTGGACACTATGGACTTGGACACCATGGACTTGGACACTATGGACTTGGACACAATGGACTTGGACACTATGGACTTGGACACTATGGACTTGGACACTATGGATTTGGACACTATGGACTTGGACACTATGGACTTGGACACTATGGACACTATGGACTTGGACACTATGGACTTGGACACTATGGACTTGGACACCATGGACTTGGACACTATGGACTTGGACACTATGGACTTGGACACTATGGACTTGGACACTATGGACTTGGACACTATGGACTTGGATACTATGGACACTATGGACTTGGACACTATGGACTTGGACACTATGGACTTGGACACTATGGACTTGGACACTATATATGGACTTGGACACTATGGACTTGGACACTATGGACACTATGGACTTGGACACTATGGACTTGGACACTATGGACTTGGACACCATGGACTTGGACACTATGGACTTGGACACTATGGACTTGAACACTATGGACTTGGACACTATGGACTTGGACACTATGGACTTGGACACTATATATGGACTTGGACACTATGGACTTGGACACTATGGACTTGGACACTATGGACTTGGACACCATGGACTTGGACACCATGGTCTTGGACACTATGGACTTGGACACTATGGATTTGGACACTATGGACTTGGACACTATGGACTTGGACACTATGGACTTGGACACTATGGATTTGGACACTATGAACTTGGACACTATGGACTTGGACACTATGGACACTATGGACTTTGACACTATGGACTTGGACACTATGGACTTGGACACCATGGTCTTGGACACTATGGACTTGGACACTATGGATTTGGACACTATGGACTTGGACACCATGGACTTGGACACTATGGACTTGGACACTATGGATTTGGACACTATGGACTTGGACACTATGGACTTGGACACTATGGACACTATGGACTTGGACACTATGGACTTGGACACTATGGACTTGGACACTATGGACTTGGACACTATGGACTTGGACACTATGAACTTGGACACTATGGAATTGGACACTATGGACTTGGACACTATGGACTTGGACACTATGGACTTGGACACTATGGACTTGGACACTATGGACTTGGACACTATGAACTTGGACACTATGGACTTGGACACTATGGACTTGGACACTATGGACTTGGACACTATGGACTTGGACTTTATGGACTTGGACACTATGGACTTGGACACTATGGACTTGGACACTATGGACTTGGACACTATGGTCTTGGACACTATGGACTTGGACACTATGGAATTGGACACTATGGACTTGGACACCATGGACTTGGACACTATGGTCTTGGACACTATGGACTTGAACACTATGGACTTGGACACTATGGACTTGGACACTATGGACTTGGACACTATGGACTTGGACACTATGGACTTGGACACTATGGACTTGGACACATTGGACTTGGACACTATGGTCTTGGACACTATGGACTTGGACACTATGGACTTGGACACTATGGACTTGGACACAATGGACTTGGACACTATGGACTTGGACACTATGGACTTGGACACTATGGACTTGGACACTATGGACTTGGACACTATGGACTTGGACACTATGGACTTGGACACTATGGACTTGAACACTATGGACTTGGACACTATGGACTTGAACACTATGGACTTGGACACTATGGACTTGGACACTATGGACTTGGACACTATGGACTTGGACACTATGGACTTGGACACTATGGACTTGGACACTATGGACTTGGACACTATGGACTTGAACACTATGGACTTGGACACTATGGACTTGAACACTATGGACTTGGACACTATGGACTTGGACACTATGGACTTGGACACTATGGACTTGGACACTATGGACTTGGACACTATGGTCTTGGACACTATGGACTTGGACACTATGGACTTGGGCACTTTGTCGTCTTTCATCACGCTCTCAATGCCTGAAGATGTGAATGACGCAATGTTGAAAATCACATAGAAATTCATTAGGAATTAGGAAAAATGTCGAAACCGTAAATTATATGAGTTGATATACATTTTCCGAGTGGAGTACAAATCTTTCAAGTTGAAATTTCTCCACTTTGGATTGGCCACCAAATTGCCAAACATTCAGATTCATTGAAGTTGATTATTATTGTTTGTTGTAATTTCCTTCACTTTCGCAATTTTTCCTCTCTCAGAAGTTTCTTTTCTTCATCAAAATTCACATCAAAATTAATAGAAAATAAACTACGATTGAAGAAATGTTTTTTTTTTTTTAATAACATCGAAACTCGATACAGAATCATTGTTCCCCAATTAAGGCTATTATATCATAAGGAAGAAATGTATTGAAATTTTCAGACAATTTGAATTTCCAGATTGTTCCCAACTATTCGAAGAGTCGATGAGAAAGGATGTAAATAGATGAGATCCAAGATCTCCATCACAAATGTTCGAACTGTTTGAACTGAATTTACTTTTTTATATTGGGTTTCAACGACGCACTGTAATGATGACAGATCTATTGGCGTCGGATGAATGATTAATGAGATGATGGGATGATGAGATGAAGGTTTTATGGGTCATGGGAAGGATAGTGGGAAGGAAGCGTTCGTGGCCTATATTGTGGGAACCATCCCGGCATCAGCCTAGTCTACAGAGGGAAACCACGAAAAACCCATGTGAAGATGGACTGTGGCGGGGATCGAACCGGGTCCGATATGTCCCTTCACCTCCCGGATCGCATGAAGCAAGTGATTAACTTATTATTATGATAATCATATTACAGCTAGTTTGTTAATTGAATTACACTATAATTCATCCGTTTTGGATGGTAAGATCTGAACCTTCAGAGTGGAAAATCAACTTACATCAATTTTCACATCATCAATGAAAAATATTATTGGAGCATCGAACTGAAGATTTATATGTGGCTATATTTCTGAGGAAAACATTTCAATTCATTACAACATGAAGATAATTTGTGAAATATTAATAAGTAAATGAATAACATTTGAATAAATATTCAATAAATAAATATCAATATGATAATATTAAATATCACTTTGAAGAATAACAAGTTTTCTGTTTATATATTGTGTTGAAACTGATCGCTAAGTGCATAATATTCTCTCCATTCCTCGGCATTTCCAATGACGCTTTTTCACTCATGAAATCAATCAAACAATCACATAATAAATAACATAGCCCTAATAAAATTTAAATTTGGAAAGTGATGATTTGTTCCACATATGTTTAGTTTATTCCCATCGATTTAACAAGTATGGAGGTGTATGGTAAAGGGTAACCGGTCATGGCCAACCGACCCTAAGGGTATATTAGGTAATGCAATGTATTATATTGTATTGCGTAGTGAAAACAATGTAATTAAATAGTATGATGATCAAACAAGAGAAGAGGCTATTCATCTATGATGAAATATGAAATGAAGAATTATGAAATTGAATAACATAAAAGTGAGAGGGATATAGAAATTGAAATTGAATATTTTAATGATATTTCAATTATATTGCTGGATGATACTTTATTCTCGCTGTAAGAGATGTATCACAATGATATATTTTATTATGGATAGTTCCTTAATCAATCGATTCGGTAACATGACCTTAATTGAGGAACAATGATTTTGTATCAATTTTTCGATGTTAATAGTTGAAACAACTATTTCGATAGATATAAATGGAGATATTATGAAGGCCTATAAAGTCAAATAGGCCTACATTTGTGATGATAGATATGCATGAATTAATTAATTCGAAGACTCACATATCTTACCATCAGTTAGTATATTCATTTCAAAAACATTGTTCAAGGATATTTTTCTCACATTGAATTTCTTCATATAATTTCACAGGTGAATCTTCGCTGAGAAAATTAATAGAATTCTTCACAAAATTTCCCTCATACATTATTTCAATCATCAGCCTAGCTAATGAAGGTATCAATTGGGCCTATATTTATTCATATACATGTATACATTTTTTCATCATTTCATAATAATGAA
>OZ023331.1:17079572-17202072 GCA_964007535.1 Brachyptera risi
ATATATATATATATATATATATATATATATATATATATATATATATATATATATATATATATATATATATATGAACATGATCACATGTATATATTTTTTTTTATTGACATTTTTATCGAGAAGTCACATGTTCTCCACACGAGAGCTCACAAAGCATATTTGGCTTGTCTGTGGCATAAACATGATAAATCTTAGAACAAACATGATCACAAAATGGAATGTCAATTCATAGTCGGAATAACATCACTAAGAAGTGTCACAGGTCTATAAATGCCCACTTTTGACGATGCTTGATCACGTTCTCGTTCAGAATCAATCGTATGTTTTTATCTCGACGAGGAAGTGGTTGCTGTCAAACCAACGCAACCCTCAATGCATCTTGTGTGAGACTGAGATTCGTGTGGGTTCACGCCTTGCTGGAAGAGGGGATGTCCTTGGGATAAATGGGAGATACAGGACGGAATTTATATTGAGTTTTTGTGTTTTCGTTGATGATATTTCGTAATTTGAATTGATAGTGGTGTATTTCAAGAATTGATGTCGGCTAATAATAATATAGAGTGCACACCGGATTCGATGAAAAAGGAAGACTGAGGTTCGATTCTCTGGATTATAAATGTCATATATATTGAGATGAGTGGTCGAGTGAGTAGCACACTGAATCATCATTCAAATAGATATTCAGTTGATACTGAGATGGGTCATTAACAACAGGTAATGCCCTATAATCCATCCCACAATCTAAAAACCACCTAATAAAATCACCTTTCATCTCATCATTCCACTATCTCATAGTCATATACCATTCAAGGAGCCATTCCAGTATCAACCTAAACAACAGAGGACAATCACGAAACACCCCTGTCAGGATGGTCGACCACGGTGGGAATCGAACCCCAGCCTCTTGTACGGTTCAGTGTGCTAGCCAATATACCATCCATCTCGGTCCATCGCTATCGCTCAACCATTCACGACCCTTATTCACATGAGATCCTAATTACCCACGCAGCCCCTACGGGGTAAAAGAACGAGCCACACTCAGAAGAAGTTCCAGGAATCCTCACTTCTATCAGCTCCAAACACAATAAAACAACACAGACATTTTAAAAGAAAGAATGCTAGAAAAAAGAATCGACCATTAATTAGTTTATAGTTTCATATAAGACAGGTTGAATCTGATTTAAATACCTCACTTCGAAGGGGTTGGCCTGATCTTATAAGTATCCGGATGAGTAATGGACTTGTCCATGAAGTATGGAGTTGTGAACGTGTGGTACGGAGATCTGCCGGCAGGGGAGGTTCGTGCAAGAAGACTGGCAGAGATTACTCATAATGATCGTATAAAACCTATTCATGTCTTGATACTTTTTCAAGTTTAATAGACATATTTTGCATACTTGATTGCTGATGAAAGATTAAGGGTGGAATATGGAGAAGATGTATTAATTATTGTTATTATTATAATTGTTGGATTAATATAAGTACACCATTTAACAAGCACTATAATTGGATGTACAATTATTTTCCATTATTTTATTTATATCGAGTTTTAACGGTGCACTGTACTGATGACTAAGATCTATTGGTGTCAGTGAATGATGAATGAGATGACAGTACGATTAGATGAAATTTTATTCAATCATATTTTTTTGTTAGTGAGAAGGAGTCGGTCGTGGTCTGTTGTTGAGGAACCATCCCGCTACGGTAGGAATCGAACTCTGGTCTACTGAATGACGGTTCAGTGTGTTAGGCACTTGACCACTCGTCTTACTATATTTTCACTTGAATATAATACTCTAATACTAATGATTATATACATTGAACACTCTAATGGTTATTAAAGTTCTCAGTTATTCCTTATTTAAATAAGAATTAAACTTGATGGTAGCTTTAAAATAATGATGATATATACAAGTATTCAAAGTTATACACTTATTTCATATAGCTATTTTCAACTATCTTGGATCTCAAATAAAAAACATTGGCATTACATTATTTAGAATGAGTAAGTGAATCTATATAAAAAAAATTATTGCATGAATAATATTCCCAATTTTAGAATGAATAAACTTTCTACAATATTTATTACTGTGTGCAGATGCGTGTAGTTATTTTGAAGACCGAAAGAAAAAATGAAATAATTAATTTGAAATTGAAACTGAATTGAAATTGAAACATGAATAACAGTGGAGATCACTCATGAAGATCGTTTGAAATCCATTCATGTCCTGACTCTTGATACGTTTTGAATATATTTTACACACTTGATTGCAGATGAGAGATTCAAGGTGGAATATGAAGATAATGGAATAATCATTGTTATTATTATAATCATCAGATTCATATAAGTACATCATTCAATGAGCAATATAATTGTGTGTTTATAATATTCTGAATTATTCAATTTGTGAAATTGTGATGGGTTTTAACGAAGCATTGTAATGATGAATGATATAATGGAAAGATTATTATTATCATTATTATTTTCATTAAATGGCTTGGAAGACATTTTTTTTGTACATTGACAATAAAAAGAACATTGTAATGCGTCGTACACATAACAACACACAATCACAAAAAACAACATTGAAAATAACAGGTAATACGTTGAAATACATTGATAATATGGTTCGAAACTCTCCTACTAAATTATTGTTAACTATCTCTTCCTTCTCATCCATTCACTTGATACAATATTACACTTAATTTTGAAACAACCCAAACTTTTTACATTTCTGATGTTACTAAGTATAGCTCATCGTACTATCACACGAATAGCATCCCACTATTAAAAATTGAACTTGACCATTTTTTCCCACTGCACTGTCTGATGAAGAGGAATGCTATTTTATTATGTGTTCTAGATGGTGGGAAGGAGTCGATCGTGGCCTGTTGTTAAGGAACCATCCTAGTACCAACCTGAACGACAGAGGGAAATCACAAACAACCCCTGTCAGGATGCTCGACCACGGTGGGAATCGAAGTCCGGTCTACTGAATGATGGTTCAGTGTGCTAGCCACTTGGCCACTCGTGTCAGTATTTTTTCAATCAATGATATAGTTGGAAATATTACTTGAATGGTCATTGAAATACTCAAACATTGTGAATTCATGTAGGAAATAAACTTATAGCAGCTAAAAATGGTGGTATATAATACACTTGCTTGAAGTTAAAAACTTATTTAATAGTAATTTTCAACTATGTTAGTTCTCAAAGAAAAACATTGTCATCACATTATTCAGATTAAGTGAGTCAATAATTCAAGGTGAAATAAATCATTAGATTAATAACATTAATAATATTAGAATTTTATGAATGTATAATAGGCCTACACTATTGCTCTAAGGCCTGGTATTACCAAGTCCAGTTAGCCTTCATCTGACAGTTCAAACTTGTTATCACCATGGTTACTTATGCTATTTGTTTTCACCAACTCTCAGATAAATACTAACTGGCCGTGGAACTTATTTCATAGTTATTCTTATCTATCTGATAGTTCTCAAAGAAAAACATTGTCATCACATTATTTTGCATGAGTAAGTGGATGAAGAATTCATGGGAAATAAATCTTCATATAAATAATGTATTCCCAATTATAGAATAAATAAACTTGCTCGAATATTTATGACAGTGTGCTGAGGTGTGAAATATTTTTATGGAGTACTACACGCTAGTATTCATTCACACTCCATTATTATTGTAAGAACTAAATTCGGTATTTACATACCATATTGAATAATATGTAAATAAGAGAACATGGAAGTCGATTTGGCAAAATACTAGGCAAACGCAACAGATGCGTTGTAAAGCCTGAATCACACACTTCAACTTATTCTTCAATTGTATTAACTCAACTCATGAATTCACGAATTCATGAAAAGAATCTTGAAACGACCATTTACACTATTCAATTAGTTGAAAGATGTCAAATGTGATCAGAATTTAGCTGAACAAGCGTATCTTGCATTAAGTATGCAGTGCATACAATACTTGGACATGCCTATCTGCATTCACAGAGGCTGTGGCTGTCAAATGTCAAACTCAAACAATGCTTACAGTCAAAGTGAAGTATTTCCGTACGAAAACAGTATTCAAATGATTAAATTCGTATGTCATTTTAATTTTAATTTACATTGGTATGCACTTGATTTGAACAAAATAAAAGTATCTCCAGAGTATTGAACTCCGGACCTCTGGACCATCAGGTTGGTGCTCTATGCTTTAAACCACTCTGACGGAAGAAAATTGTCAGAAATTGACTAGTATATGATCCAACAAAAACGAGAGTTGAATTTTATAAGAGCTTGTGAATTAATTATTTCACTAATTTGAAATTTAATTGATATTTTTTAATGGCTCAAAATATCTCTCTCTCTGAAATTCAACCACAAAATCAGTGAAAATTATTATTTGGAAATTTCGAAGTGAGATAAAATGGCGGCATCGAAAATCTCTGCCTTGATGGATCAGCTCCTGATTGGTTCGTTTCCTTCATGTCCCTTCATGTCATGAAGGAAAATAGAACATGCTCTATTATCATAAAAATTGAGCTAAACTTGTGTTTCATGTTTTTGAGGAAACCGTTTTTCTTCAATTCCATCATTTAGACAGTTCAACTTCATGAATTCATGAGTTGAGTTAATACAATTGAAGAATAAGTTGAAGCGTGTAATTCAGGCTTTAAGATGAGCGAGATAGTTGGTATACTGAGTGTCGTTAAAGTAGACCTACCTTTGCTACTTTATTGACTCTGGTGTTCTACACACCTTGACGTATATGCAAAATACTTCATTGTTAGGCAAATATCGAATCTAGAAAGCAGTGAATCTCGGCCACCCAATTCTGTCATTATTTTTACTAGGAAAATGCGGGATGCGCGTTGTTAGACGAGCTTAGGGGTATAGAAATCTAGAATGAAAAATAATTTGTCAACCCAATCTACATCTACAGACCTTGGATCACTCCAAACGTTCAAAAACCTTACGAGAATCAGTTATGTCACGGCCTTCCTCTTCATTCATTTCAATCGTTTTGAATTAATTGCTGACACTTGTTGCTATAGATTTAATTGGTTCCCGTAATAGCCTAAATTGATGGGAAAATGCATTATAAATGCGTTTTCTTCGTTATTTCTCATCCGATTGATGCAAAAAATCTCTCAGAATGTGCTTAATAGTTTCCTTTATATTCGGCGAAAATTTGAGAGGTCTTGAAAAATTTTGATTTTTCAAGTATTTTCCTCCGGGTTATTCTAATGGGGATTTTTGAAACTTCTAAAATTCATAAAAAAAAAGTTACCACCCGATAATGCCACAAAACTATACAGATCTAAGTTAGATGAGGAACCATGACGAAAAAAAGTTTGAAGTTGATAGCTGTAGCCGTTTGACCTGTGGAGAACCGACAAAAAAACATAAAAAAAAAAAAAAAAAAAAAAAAAACATAAAAACGAACACCAATTTTTTTCAGTATGTCAAATTGAATCCTCGCTAAAGCTCGTCTAACTAGGAAACCCCTGATGCGCGTTGTGGAAGATGAGCTCAGAAGTATGAAAATGTATAGAATGAAAAATAACTTGTCAGCTCAATTTACATCTACGGACCTTGGATTACTTCAAACGTTCAAATACCTTACCTGCAATTTGTTGATATTTATAGTGCTGCAACCTGTCCCATATACACTTTGCAAATCCAATTGATCCAGATATTCAATAAAATGTACACTTTTATTGCGTTTTCTTTGTTATTTCTCATTTGATTGTTACAAAAATCTCTGATAAGGTGTATAATAGTATTGTTCATATTCGGTGAAAATTTGAGAGCCTTTGAAAAATTCTTGTTTTTCAAGTATTTTTCCTCCAGGTTATTCTTATGAGGATTTTTCAAACTTGACGATTTTTTCCGGAAAAACTTCCGACCGATTTCTCTGAATAACAATCCCAGCCTATTCTGGTATGACAGAAATATGTGGAAAAAGTTTCAAGTTGATGGGTATTTTTTCCTGACCTGTATTACACAAAATTACAAAAAAAAGAAGCCCAATTTTTTTCGTTATGTGAAATGGAATCTCATCTATCTATTGATATATTTGATGAATAGAACCGGTTATTCCAATTTTTTTTCTTCAAAACGGCTCATTAGAATTGCATACAAAATGGTGATGATGTGTAGAATCTATGTAGACACATTCAGAGCAAATTTTATCTCATTTGAAAAAAAATTATTTTCCAACATTTTCCTCCCAGCCAAATCTTATGGGGTTTTCAGAAACTTTGGGATGATATTCCTCAAAATCGGTTCACTGATTCATTCCAAAAACTTTACAGTTCTAAATTGAATGAGTTTGGGTGTACAAAAAAAGTTTCATGTCGATCGGTCAACCCTGCGACCTGTGGAGTGCTAACAAAAAAAAAACATACAAAAAAAACACAGCCAAAGCCCTATAAGAGTGGGATGGAATCTTCGCATGCGCTCATCTAATCAGTTTTTTGTTGATAACTTTCGAACGGTATGAGATATTCAAATCCTAATACGAGGAAACACACATATTTGTAATACTTTCAAGATAGTAGAAGTGAAACCTATTCACCTTATATATCGCATAATTTCAACTGATTTTTTTTGTAACCTTATATATCTGCGAAAATGTTGGCATCAAAAGAAAATGATAACATTTCACAACCATCTAAAACTGAGACGTGTGGCAGAGTGATTAATACACTTAACCGTCATTCAGGAGATCGGGGTTCGATTCCCGCCATGGTCGACCATCCTGACGGGTTTTTCTTGTGGCAATTCACTCTGTCGTGTAGGTCAATGCTGGGATGGTTTCTTAACAACAGGCCACGACCGGCTCTTTCCCACTATCCAATAACACATAATAAAATAACCTCTCATTCCATCATCTCACCACCATCTCTTATATTATTCGCCTACACCAATATATCGTAGTTGTAGAGTGCGTCGTTAAACCCAATATAAATAAAAAAAATGAAATTAGTTAAAGGTATCGAAATTATCCGTGATTTTTTTGTATTTTTTTCCAAAGCTCTTTATTAGATAACAAAATAAAATATACACAGAACATGAATCCAGGAAACCTTAAAAGAGTTCAACAATGGGATAAGTACACATACAAATATAATTTTGATCACTTTAGAATTTTGAACACACCTTTGAGAAGTTATCAACAAAAAACTGATATTTCGTAAAATCGTCACCAATGTCCCCCTCAAGAGTCTACGGGAGTCAGTTTATCGAAATATCAGTTTCTTGATGATAACTCCTTCTGAACGTTATGAGATATCAAAATTCCAATACGCGAGAAACACAGATAATTATAATAGCTTCAACATGGTATAAGTTATGACTATTCAAGTCACGTTGCATAACTGTGAAGCGTCGACAGTTGAAAAAACACATTTTTCAGCACATTTTTTAGACTTTAATAGTTATGACTTATATTATATTGAAGCTATCATAACTAGGCAAACGCGTTATGTGTTGCCGCGTTGATGGATGATCTAAAACATATCAACTTATCTTTGGATTGGTTATTATATATATATACACCTTGAGATCCAAACCATTACTTCACTGCCATCTTATTTTTCCTCATTAATTTCCATGTTAATAAAGAAGGCTTTGTTTTAATCGTTTACAATCAAGTGGTGACACCTGTGGCTTGGATTTAATTGGTTTCCTAATAGCTTTGAGTGATTACATTATATATTTTTTACATCAAAACGGCTGAATCGATTCAAGTGAAAGTTCGGAATAATGTGTATCATTATTATATCAAAATTCCCTGATGATTTGAATTCTCTCGGATGAAAATTTTCTCACGATTTTTTTCCTCATGGTTATTCTTACGAGATTTTTGAAAACTTTGAAATAAGTTTTCTCATAATTGGTTCACATGATTGCGCCTCAATACTATACAGCATCAAATTAGATAAGGACCAACCCAAGTTTCAAACTTGCCAAGTTTCAACTGATTTTAAATTTCCGTTTGATCTGTGGAGCTCGAGCAAAAAAAAAAGAAACAGGAACTTTTTGCCGGCTATGATGAAATTGAGTCTTCGCTTCGCTTTTGAGTCTTCATCCAATTATCTGTGTTTCTCACGTATTAGAATTTTGATATCTCATACCGTTCAAAAGTTATCACCAAGAAACTGATATTTCGCTAAATCGACTCCCGTGGACTCTTAATGACGGTGAGATAAATGACCGGACTGTGAAGAATGATATTACGATGAGTGTAAAGATATGCTGCTTGCGTCCTGCAGTGAACGTGTCGTTTCTCAACGTTCTACGCGAGTAGGCCTGCGCATGTGTAAATAATTACTGAATACTAGAAGAATCATATAAACTAAAATATTCTATTTGTTGTGTTAACCTTATTTTCAGGTAACGGTGCCGTTCACCTATTAACACAGTGAAGTGTGCGACGATATCTCATTTCCGGTTTTTATTCTTTTTTTTCATGTTATTAGCATTTTATTTCAATAAAGTTTGCACGTCTATGAGATGTATTGTATTACTTTTTCAGTAGGATTCTAGTTGAATAGGAAAATGCGGCATGTATGTTGTAAGATAGTGACATGTGTATGGGTAATTTGATGGAAATACAAACACTTTGGTTCCGAAATGGTTCACCCAATTTCCATGAAACGTCAAATGCTTGCTTTGTCAAATGCTTGCTTTGTCAAATACTTGCTTTGTCAAGTGCGTCAAATGCTTGCCAAAAGCTCACTCTAGGCACGTATGTATTCATTCGGGAATTTTATCATTTGTGAAGAAGAAAACATTCACTATCAAAACATCTAATCAAATTCACAAGCATGACAATGAATAAACGGTGATCTATATTTACAAGAATGCTCGTCGAAACAAGCGAACTCAAATTATTCGAAATTCAAACTTGATAATTAATTACCAGGAGCTATGAGAAATTAAAAATCATCAAAATTTAAAATTAAATTGAAACAACTTCTTATGGGCGAACCTTATATACTTTTTAATAAAAACTAATTGATGACTCGAAATAGGCGTGGCTTTACCAGTCAGCCAGTTGGATCATACCATGTGTAGTCTTTTCTAGATACCCCGATTGGATATTTGAATTTGACTACTGTTCTAACAGCCCTGTTGATTGGATGGTATGATATCTGACGTCATGATTATTGATTCATGGAATCACTGCGAGTCGTCAATTGTCAATCATATGTTTTGAATGTACTGACTCATTTTGTTCAATATGCAATTTTGTTTTGTTTGTATGTACTACAATCCAGATTATTCATATATTTTACTATACATTGTATAGAACAAACTATAATTATGTAAATTGACTTGCCATATATTTTTCATTTTTTAAATGGAGAATCCTGTGGATTAATAAAGAAATCTAATCTCATCTAATCTGAAAAACATATTTGTACATACATTGTTCAAATGAAATGTCTCAACATCTTTCAATAACATGATATGAAGATCATGATTCATACTTCTGAAGATATCACTTCCAAATAGTGATTGTATATCTGGATTCAATGGAGAGTATAAATATATTATTACTAGTCAAACGCGAAATATGCGTTGTAAGATGAGCGAGATATCCTAATACGGTATAAAAGTCGTTGAAGTAGTTCTACCCTTGCTACTTTATCGACTCTGGTATTCTACACACCTTGATACCTGAATAAGCTATAAAAGTCGTTAAAATAGTTCTAATCTTGCCACCTTATTGACTCTGGTAATCTACACACCTTGACGCATATAAAAAATACTTCATTGTTGGTCAACTCTTGAATCTAGAAAGCAGTGAATCTCAACAACTTAATTCTGTAACAATTTGTATGATATATTTGATGAATATTATCAGTTATTTTTATTTTTTTCTTCAGAACGACTGATCAGAATTGCTTAAAAAATCGTAATAATGTGTAAAATCCATGTTTACACATTTAGAGAATATTTCATCCTATTTGGAGAGATTTTATTTTTCAACATTTTCTGCCCAGCCAAATCTTATGGGGTTTTTAGAAACTTTGAGATGATTTTTCTCAAAATCGGTCTGACCGATTCATTCCAAAAACTATGCAGTTCTAAGTTGGATGAGTTTGCGTGTACAAAAAAGTTTCATGTTGATCAGTCAACCCTTGCGACCTGTGGAGTGCTTACAAACAAACAAAAAAAAAACAAAAAAAAAACACACAGACAAAGCCCTATAAGAGTGGGATGGAGACTTCGCTACGCTCATCAATTATTTTTAAATAATCGGTCAAGAATATGTTTCACTTCTATATCTACCCAGCTGTTATTCTAGCCATAGACCAGATACTTTTATTCTTTGATCTATGTTCTAACTTTTATTTTCAAAATTTCATTAATCGATATCTCAAAATCTTCACTCTACCTATTGTTATCTTAACGATACAGTTCTTGGTTAGAATTACAATAAGCTCGAGAAAAAGTTTCATGTGTGCTTCTTTTCTCTCACGTCCTGCAAAGTGCCAAAAAAACAAAAACAGAAAGATCTGATTGGTTTTATTCATTCATTTATTTATCGGGTTTAACTACACACTAAAATGATGACTGAGACCCGATTCAGACCGGAAGGATTCCTCTGATAGGCCTATCGCTCATCTAACTTTCTTAAAATTTCATCGAAACTTTTAATGCGAAACTATTGTTTCCCAATCAAGGCTGGGATAAAAGTTAGGATCGTTTGGACGGAAAACCACGAGCGATCTCACCACCCCATTTTAATTTTTTCAAAACCAATTAATATCAACACCAGTACTGCGCTGTCTGTGACCAGAATTTTGAGCCGCAGATAAAGGTCTTTCAGTTTCCAAAAACCCGGAAGTAAAATTCGTTTTTGTGATATATCCGGACATTATCAGCTCATTATCATGATAATTATCATTATCATTATCAGTATTGAGAGTGAACAAAACACACGAATGTTGATATCTTCCACTTTGGAGTATGTCTCTTGGGCAATATCACTTCTCTTCATCAACAGCGGATGTAAAGTTTATCATTATACAATAATTCAATCCTACCTGAATCTAATATAATCTATATAAGAATATCTCTCATCCAATAATAGCAACGTATTCACCGTATTCATGAACTTGAATTAATTTAAATGAAAATCAAACAAAAACAAAACTTGGTTCTGAATAAATGAACAAATGAATATGAGTGTTGGATGATTCATGGGGAATGTATACTTTAACAAGATAAGGGTGGAATATAACGAAATTGTAGGAGAGGTAAGTCTGGTTTAACGAATAATGAATATATTAGTAGAGCGATAATTCAAGGATTATCTTGTTATACTAGCCTTAAATTCCAATTGATTTTTTTTACTTTATTCACTCTTTCATTTGTATCTCTTTACTTCTGTTTCTTGATATATGATTATACTAATCACCACATTTCTTACATCGAGGTTTAGAAAATGAGGTTTAGAAGGAAAATACATGAAAAAGCAATGGTGAATAAGTTCGTTACTATCTTCAATCTTTGGATCGTGTGCCACATTACTCATGTTCGTATATTTTCAAGAAGGTAAAGGTAGGCCTACTGTAGGTGGTATAGGTTTTATATAAAAATTGGTATATTGTGATGTAGCGAAACAAGAAAGTTATGAGAAGGCAGAAATTAATAAAATGTAGTTATTGAAAAGGGTGATCTGATTTTATTCTCAAATAGAAATAAAATATAATTGGAATTGGATTGGATCAAATAGAATGGATATATTTTTTTGACATGTAATTTGAAAAAGATAAGTATGAATAAAGTTGTCTTCTATTTTGAGCCTAGTGATGGTTATAATAGTCACATATATTTATAAAAATCGATCATTAAATCTCCATTTTCCACATAGGCCTGAATTGGCACATAGGCCAGCCACTACAACAGAATGATTCATGTTAGCTTCTGTTGACAAAATAATAAGACAGTTCTGGTGAACGAAACTATAGATAACTTGCATATATTTCTCAGAGAAAAAATGTAATATTGATCGAATGAAATAATAAACAAGGGAGAAATTCAATTGGGCGAATATTCATGTAGATAATTAATGGATTATTCTACTTTCCAAATTTCGTATTCATTATTTTGTAATAATTCATATATATATATATATATATATATATATATATATATATATATATATATATATATATATATATATATATATATATATATATATATATATATAATTTTCACATTTAATTGGGAATATTTTCATACAATCGAAACTATTTTAATGAACTATTGTCATGAAATTATTATGATAATAATGATGACTGAGATATTATAATATATGATGGTTAAAATGATTAAAATATATTGTATAATAAAATTACGACATAATAATGATATTGAAATAATTATTTCAGGATAAATAATTCGAATTGCATCTCAACAACTCTTAACCAAACGATAATCCAGGTGATTGCATATACCTACATGCATCACGTGGTCAAATTACAAGTGATCAACCTCTCACAACTTTCTATAAAAACTGAAAACAAAACTGTAATTGTCCAACCCTATTGCGGGCAAAACGTATCATTCTATCTCTATATATAGCCTAGTAATGCTCGTAACTTATAACACGCTACACATTACAGTACTTACACTTTCAATCTCAGCTCATATTTGATTGACACGATCCAAGTAGACAATGTCTTTTGAAGGCACGTTCGGAAAGTTTCTAGTCTCCCACGTAGCGTGGTGTAGTACCATACACTATCATAAATATAGTATCTTATAATTATATGGCTTTGACTTCTTTAGGCTAATTAAACATGCGATAAGAGCGTACTGCGAAAGTCAAACGAAAATACAATCGAATTAATTAAAACATTTCAATTGAATTCTGGTTTTGTATATATTTTTTGTTATCAGAAATTGATTGTTGTTATAGAGTGTGATGTAAAATGAGAGTGTATAATGAGAAAGAAATTAGAGGTACATTCTTATACATGAATTTAACTCGGAAATGATTCAACATTAAATCAGTGAGGTGATGTAATATGGCTTACAAAAATATCTGATGAATTCAGCGAAAAAAAACGAACTAATTGAGAGAAGTTTTTTTCTCAATAATTCAGCATATTTATGATTCGATTATGAAATCGTAATCAGGGATCACAATGGGAAAAATGGTGAATCATTCCACCGTTTCATGCTGAAGTATTTGGAAAGCATACCAATTGTACTTGTACTTTCATACATATATATATATATATATATATATATATATATATATATATATATATATATATATATATATATATATATATATATATATATATATATACATATATATATATATATATATATATATATATATATATATATATATATATATATATATATATATATATATATATGTATATATATATATATATATATATATGGATAACTTATCTGACATAGATTTGAAGATTGCATTGCTGATTTGGTGATTCTTCCATTTGTATGTTTATCAAAGATATCAATATTTTTTCTTGGAATTATTGAACCAACAATCCCTCGTAAACTCGAAGATCTCGTTCTCGATCTCAAATGTCCAAACAGATACCATCTTACCGTTATATCTACCCTAATATATCGAAATAAACGTTGTAGCTATAAGAACATCTAACAACTTTATAACCAATAGAATAAAATGAAAAATGAGTCTAGACAAACTTACTTTCAATCGCTATATTTGTCTCACCTCATAGACCGATAAAAACGTTAAAAGTTCAATCGCGGATTCGACCAGACTTAATGGAAGTCGATGAAAAACTTTATGCTATAAAGAAAACTGGATATGCAATAAACAATGTGAATAGTGTAATTATCTATAGGCCTATTATTACTTGTTTTCACGAAAAACAAGGTCGTCTACCAACTGATCATTACTAGAACTCCGGTATTTAATTATAATCTGCGTAATTCCATCGATTCACACTTTTGAAAGATGTAGTTATGTTTCTTATTGGAAACTATACATTATTGAAAATGATAGTTTTCTTAAAATACCACAACTGATGCAAACAAAATCTTGATATTTAATTTTATTACTTTGGCAGAAGACCTTCTCCAGTGGATATAAGTATAGCAAAATAAGCAAAATAAATAAGCAATGTGTGTATCATAATTATTTATTGAGAAATTCGAATGGTCAACAGATCAATTTGTGAATTGTCACTGTTGCGCTAAGAGTCCATGGGAGTCGGTAAAGCGAAATATGAGCCATATGCTGTTAACTTTTGAACGATATGAGATATCAAAATTCTGATATGGAAAAAAACGTCAATTTCAATACCTTTGAGATGGTATAATTGGATGAGCGAAGCGAAAACTCAATTTACCATACCCGAAAAAAAAGTACTTTTTTTCGCGCTCCACAGGTCAGACGAGAATTCAGAATCAGTTGAAACTTGGCACACATAAGTATCCTTATCTGATTTGATACTGTTTAGTTTTAAGGCGTGATCGGTTGAACCACTTCTGAGAAAACTCATCTCAAAGTTTTCAAAAATCTCATTAGAATAACCCAGAGGAAAATATTCGTGAAAACATTTTCATCCAAAACAATTCAAATTCCCAGGGAATTTTATTATAATAATGATACACATTATTCCAGACTTTCACTTGAATCGGATCAGCCGTTTTGATGTAAAAAATATATAATGTAATTTTTGTAAATCACTCGAAGCTATTAAGATACTAATTTAATCCAAGCCACAGGTGTCACCACTTAACTGTAAACGATTGGAGCAAAGCCTTTATAGAAATTAATGAGTAAAAATAAGATGGCAGTGAAGTAATGGTTTGTATCTCCAGGTGTATATATATATATATATATATATATATATATATATATATATATATATATATATATATATATATATATATCTGAGGCGTTTTATTGACATGTTATATTAGTACATTAATATAATAACGTAGACCCACAAAGTAACTTGAGATTTGACTTGTCTGTGGGTCTACACACTGTCAACATATTACATATATCATGGTCATTTAAAATAAACATCTGAAAGCTACACGGAATAAGAATAAAAACAGTTGAATGACAATATATCATGTTTCCCTTTGAATAATGCAACTGAAAAAGTAAATAGGCTACAATAAGTGATTAAGAGATTGAAGCATTATATATAATAATATTAATATATATATTTCTATCCATTCATTTTTCTTTTCATTTTTCTGTATAGGCCTAATTCCCATTTAGTGAACTTCAAATAGGTTTCATAAAAATGTTCATTTGATTATGGTTAATTCAAAATATTTGCCTCCTTATTTTCTGATAACCAATGCACTATTGATTCTATCAAATAATCTTTTTTTTAATATTGGTTCTGGCCTTTCATCAGTTATATAATCAACGTACGATTATTGACATGTATGCACCAAGAGCACTCAGGTTTGAAACAATCCAGTGCCTTCCAATGGGCTTTTTGGCTGTCACCATTTTCTGAGTGGTGATTAAATTCCGCTCATATTGAGAAGAGACTGAATCTCTCTTGAGTACACATCTTCGCGTGAAAGGAGCAAGCATAAGATCACAATCTACCGGGTAGTTGAACTTTCATCTGCTGTTCCTTATCGAACCATGTTTGGGGCGTGCTGATTATGCACATCGTTTGAGAGAATTGTGGTAACTTGTACTTTAATTCATGCTCCGATCATCTCATTAATCGTTCGCCTTCTCCAATAGATCTAGTAGTCATTTATCTCGTCGGACCACGGTACATGATTTAGCACGAACAAGATGAGTAGGAAATGAACCTTTTCATAGTGATTACTGATTGCCCACTTATTGAACTCTCCAACTGGGAGTCATCTCAGAATAATTATACATCGATATATTATATACATTTATATATATATATATATATATATATATATATATATATATATATATATATATATATGTATATATATATATATATATATATATATATATATATATATATATATATATATATATATATATATATATATAAATATATATATATATATATATATATATATATATATATATATATATATATATATATATGTATATATATATGTATATATATATATATATATATATATATATTTATATATATATATATATATATATTTATATATATATATATATATATATATATATATATATATATATATATATATATATATATTTATATATATATATATATATATATATATATATATATATATATATTTATATATATATATATATATATATATATATATATATATATATATATATATATATATTCATATAGGCCTATATATATATATATTCATATATATATATATATTTTTTTTTTTTTATTTCTTTCTCAAATTAATAAATGTTTATGGATTGAAGGCCCCGTGTTCGGATCCTAGTCAAGAAGAAACTTGTGATCTGACTATTCCATCCCATGAACATATTAGTGGCGCCACGGTTTGTTGGTCTGATATTGATTTCCAATTTGTGATATCGATCATCAATTCTGAAGTGTCTTCACTGATGATTATAATACATGACCTTTTCTCCCACTATATAGCTCACACACGAATATAACATAAATCACACGACTAAAATACTCATAATTCGCCGATTACGTACTCAATTCACTACGATAAAGTAACATTACATCTGACCATATGATTTGAATAACAAATAACCAATGTAAATGCACATTACTTTCCATAATCTGCATCGGTATCTATAGATAGTCAGATCTACACGTTAGTACATGTATTTCATGTTCCCTATAAGGCAGCTACAATCCATACAGGTCTCGACTCAGGTATAGACAAAACGTTGATTACATTGTTATTATATTTTCAAAGAAACTAAAAGTTGGTGAATGAAATTTTAAAAAACATATTTTTGCCCGACGGCCATGTTGTTGATAGTTGTCGGCATGACCCACTCACGGTGCGGAGACCTTTCCAAGTAGAGACAAGGGAACGAATGTTCCGATCGACCGTCCCTACTAACCCACAACACTAGCGCGCTGGTGGTTCGCGCCTTAGACTTTCAAGTATACATTGGAACTACATTTATACTTGATTAAGGGTATTCATGCATAATTTTTGGTGTTCACATTCGAAACTTCATACGTAATTATTTGAAGGTATATTATTTTTGAGTAATAAAAAAATGAAAAAAAAAAAAATCGTCACATTTTCTGGGCGTACCGGCAGTTTTGATACTGTCCGCTAGAAAAATACCTCAATATTGTAAAATTCTCCAAAAACCTTGAAAAGTACTAAAAACATCATGTATATACTCTATTGCGTGTCGAGAAATTTTTTTAATAATTTTATTCCAGATACTTTTTTTTTTACGAATTTTTGTCTTCGCCGGTACAAATGCACTTTTTTTTTACCTTTTTTTAAACTGAAATATCAAAAATATAGCGCAACAAAACTACGACACAATAGCACTACGACATCGGCACAATCTTCAGCTTTCTATCGGTAGCAATAGATTTAGTCTACGCTGTAAATTGGAGATTTTATGTATTTTTTCGTGAACATCTGCATCATGAACATATTTCACGATGTGTAGACAGAAAATTGCGATCTAGTTGCGTTATGTGTACGCGATTGCTAGCGCTCTTCGGCTAGTGGCAGTCTGAAGAACTACCACTTCGGCAAGCTGTGAGCGCACGTGGTATTCTGTACAGTGATGCCAAATGACCCATGAGTAAGTCAAAATCATGGCAAATAACATAATGTACCTGTTGTACACCGGGCAATAGGAAGTCGAGCAGTAACTGTGGTACTGATTGGTCTGTGGCCATTATTCAGAATCCCTTTCTTCATCTTTGAAATCATGTAATAATAATTTTCTTTACACATATTCATTAGTTTTTATTTTATTATCGAGCTTCAATATTAATTCTTTATTCATGCATTATTCATTATGCCGAAATCACGTAAGCCTCGTGGTCAACTATCTAAGAGGAATAAATGTTCGGCAATTGCTAAAAAAGTTTGGGCTAAGCGGAAAGCAGAATGTGAAATTGACCAAGCAAGAGAGTCACCGGCTTCAACTTCGCGGCAAAATTCACAGTCAGAGATTTTGTCATCTCGTCCAAGTGATGGGCCGGTATCGCGTAATTTGAGTGATGGTGATGGAGAGGACGAAGATACAGACCTAACGATCACACACACTCAACTGAACAGGTAAGTCAACGCTAACCAGTATTCACTAGTATTTCGCATTGTTGTTTATCAAGAAGTGTCAGGCTAATATGTTGATTAAATAGCCCTCCTATTACTTTTGAAGGAAATAGGGGCAATTTGGAGACTGCCGTAGCGCAAAGTTTTAGAAATAATTCAAGTATATACTTCAACCACTGAGGAAAATTGATAAATACCTCAGTTATGAGAGTCGTTCATGACGGGAATCGAACCCTGGTCTTCTGACTGACGGTTCAGCACGACGGATCCACCCGTGCAAGTAAGTGATTATGGGAGTCATTTGTAGGTAGTAACCAGCGTTCGCTAATATACGGTGCTTTGTCGGCGTTTCCCAGAAATCATCTTCTTGATTATGATGATTATTGTTTAATCCATGCCTTGTACGGAACTCGAACCCACGCCCAACGGTGGATTCAGTTTCTGAAGCGGTGCCTCAGCTGACCGAGCTACCGAGGGTGGCAATCATCTTGTTATATCAGTTGAAAATGAAGGCACACATTATAACAAAATCAAGAGCGGACGTCCGATGGGTATTGCAACGATCTATTTCATAACTAATGAGTGGGAGTGGGTTTGAGAGGAAAGAAAGGAAGTACCGGGCGGCGGTTTGAGGGGGGGGGGGAGGGGCCCTCATGTTTGAAACATGAAGGGCCTTGCTAGTATATATATATATTTAGATGATAGAAATAATGAGGAATAAAAAAAATACATTTGTAATGTTCCTTGTCGCATGTATGATAAAATGACTTGATACTTTTCTCTTCTCTATAGCGATGAAATATTGGTCATGATCGAAGCTGACGAAGATATTACAGTCAGTTCAGATATGGATCATCCATCCGTCTTCTCCACATCAGGACCGAGCGAATCTGCACCTCTTCCTTCACTGGCATCCGAATGGTAAATGATGATATTTATTATGGAAACATAAACGGAATTCAAAAAATTTGTGAACTTTTTCTTATCGTATCGTGACGGGTTACAGCCGAATAGTCATTCAGGAGACCGGGGTTGTATTCCCGCCATGGTGATAGGCCTATCACTTATCGCCTATTGAAGGCAATTTTGTTAGATGTGTTTGAATTTGTTTATAATATGCCTTGTTTGCTATCAACAGTGACGTAATGACAGCTTTGATCGAACATTTCCCTGACACAACCCCTCCAGATCTCGAAGTGGTGACAGACACAGAATTGATACGTCCCGAAGACATCGCTCCCGGCCGAAGAATTGTGAACCTGGTTCATTTCTCTAAAGAGTGCTTCGCACTTCAACGGCATTGCACTGACCACATCAAGCAATGCACCGGTAGTAAAATTGTCTTGACGAATGAACGTCTCTGTGGTATGATGTCATACCTTGACTACGACTGTACTGTGTGCGGCGTTCGAAAGACAATTACTACCGAGGCGGAGAGTAAAAAAGAAGAGATAAATGACGCTTTGGTGTGGGGTGCTATTTCTGTGGGTGTAGGTCACCACCAAACCCAGGAAATGATGGCACTGATGGAGGTTCCAGTTATGGGGAAAAAGAAGTGGGACAAACACGAAGACCGCATTCATACGGTGAGTATATTTTTCTCTGGTTCAGTACTGATACTGTCAGAATTATATATCTATATATATATATATATATATATATATATATATATATATATATATATATATATATATATATATATATATGTAATATATAGTTTTCGCTACACCAATCAAATAATCGAGTAATCAAAGTATATGCATTATATTCGAATGCTTAGGTGTGGGAGAAACAGCTCGATAAAGACATGCGAGCGAACGGAGAGAGAGAATTGTCGATTGCAGTACAGAAGGGCCACATCGAGGATGGCATACCGTACATTACTGTTATCGTGGATGGTGGCTGGTCGAAGCGATCATACAAACATGATTACAAAGCATCTTCCGGCGTTGTAAGTATTCACAATCCAAAATGAAAATGGGGTCGTGGTGTGACGGGTGGGAGGGGGAGGGCATGGTCGGAACTAATTCGAAAAGGGCCCCACTGGGTTTCAGACGTGGGCATTTTTTCAATGATCTCACATTGTCATGAAAGAGTTTCTCTTCATTTTGGATGCATATGGAACTCCAGAATGATAAATTGATATAACATTATTCATTGGCAGGGTCTGAAAAACAGTCAATGAAATATGTCAGTTTGTCCGATGTAATCCCTATCCAAGAATGTACTTGATCAATAAAACTAAACATAAATCTCATCAATTTGTAGAATAATTTTAAAATCACATTCCACTCTGCTGACTGATCGATGGAATCATTTGAAGCTGCATACTGTTTGTCTGAGAGGATGAAATGAATATCACTCATCAATATTCGAACATTACAATTGACAACAGATAACAGATAACCTTTTTTTCAGTCATGCATTATCGGAGCAGAGACGAAGGGCTTGCTATACATGGGAGTTTGTAATAAATATTGTTACATCTGTGCAACGGCCAAACCCGACACGACACCGAAAAAGCACAAATGTTACAAGAACTTTTCCGGACCATCAACATCTATGGAGCAATCCGTATTAGTTCAAGGCTTTCGTGCAAGCGAAGAGATGCATGGTCTTCGTTACAAATACATGGTCGGAGATGGCGACTCCAGCGTCTTTGCAAGAATACAGAGAGGCGTGAGATATGGGAAGAGTGTGGTGAAGTTGGAGTGTGCTAACCATATTGTGAGAGGTTACACAGACAAACTGCACACACTCAGAGCGGACACATCTCACCCTCTCCCTGCGAGGAAGCTGCTTACGCAACTCATTCCACGTCTCACAAAAGCAGCTAGAGGAGCTATTACAAGTTCTGGTCTCACTGCTGCTAGAGACGTGGAAATACTTCGTCAAGATCTCCGGAATAGTCCTCATCACGTTTTCAGTGATCACGCTCGATGTCGTGAACTTGTAACGGATGGAGAGACTGGAAAACGAGAGGGCTTCTGCACACGAAAGAATGTTTCTGAGGAGAACAAGGTACCGTTTATGCAACAGTCCTCTGTTTGGGCAGGAATCCTCAAAGCCCTTGAGCCAATTGTGACGAAAGCTGATCGCTTAACCAGAAACGTCACAACGAATCAAGCCGAGAGGTTTATGGGCTTAGTTGCTACATTCACAGGGGGTAAGCGCGTGGATCATACCAAGCGCGGAGGCTACCAAACCCGTTGTTTAGCTGCGGGATTATCACACATTGGTGGACCTTCTTGGCACCGTTCTCCCATGAAGAAACTCTTCGGCCACAGCCCAGGAGCAGTCAGTAAGAAAGTTTTACGAACAAGAAATCATGTTCTGGAGACCAACAAAATCCGCGCTGCCACAAAGAGAAGTCTTGGTCTTCCTTACGTGTCCAGGCGGAAGAAAAAATCTACTAGTGCTGGTCCCGATGCAGATTATGGACCCCAAGCTGCGGAGCCTGACATCAGCGTTGAAGCGATGCACGCTGGAAAGCAACAAGTCTTGCGTAAGTTGGAACTTGTCGCTGCCACAGCGGAGTCACGCCATGAGCTTGAGCAGAGGACAATAGGTCAAGCCGGGAATCCAGCGTGGGGTGAGGCCAAGCGGAACATGCTAACGGCATCAAGGTTTGGCAAGGTGTGTCAACGAAGACCATACACATCTTGTCACAACCTTGTCCTAGAGGTGACCAACCCTAAGGATATTAGGAGTCCCTACCTGGCCTATGGACGGATACACGAGCCTAAGGCCATCGAGTACTACGAGGAAAGGTTCGGGGTATCAGTAACTCCATGCGGCCTATTTGTCGACTCCAATTACCCGTATCTAGGAGCTAGTCCGGATGGGATCCTTGGAGAAGAGAAAATAATCGAGGTCAAGACCATACCATCAATCAACAACTTGCGACACGATGGAAGCCCTGTATTGAAGATCCGTGAAGCGGCAGTTGTAAAGAAAGATTTGTTTGTTGGGGTTCACAATGGTGAACTCTACCTCAAGAAGAATAAAGCATATTACTTTCAGATTCAGGGTCAGTTGAACATCACAAAACGTCAAACATGTGATTTAGTTCTCTACACTGACCATGATCGAGAAGTGATCTCCATTCAGCGGGATGAACATTTCTGGAGTAACATCATGGTTCCCAAACTGAAAGAGTTTTATTTGGAGTGTGTGCTGCCAGAACTTGTGGATTCTCGCGATCTACGTGGGATGAGGGTGCGAGACTCTCTGTCAATTGTAGAGGAACAAAAACGAAGGAATTCAGCAATTTTAGAGAAGACGCGAGTTGTTGAGATGAAAAAACGGAAGAGATCACTCAAACAGTGGAACGTAGTAGCTTCCACATCAGAGCAAAATGATGAAGAGGACGCAGACGACCCCAGACCTATCTAGACGTTATGATCGAAAAAACTCTCAAGATCAGTCTCATCAGTCTCCTGAATGACGGTTTAGTGTGTTAGCCACTCGACCACCCACAACAGTCTAATAGATAAGCGAGACATCTGAATAGAGTATAATCCAAAACACCACACACCTTGACTCATATAAAATACACGATGTAGCGACACCAACCTATTTCATCATAATGTAAAGGAGGTGCTCCAACTCACATAGTGATAACATGGAAGGCATTTGTGGATTCTTGCGGTCATTTCAAAGCCAATCGTCCCCGTTGCCTGCCGCGATTTAGCGGATTCCCTTGTGAACTAGATGTAAATAAGAGTGCCGGTACGGTACCGGTGGCGTTGCTGAGCTAACAAAATTTATCATTCTCGTAATCTACTGGGCCGTGTATAGCATTGTTGAGCATTGATGTTCTAAATAGTTCGATATATTTTCATTTATTTTTAGAACATTTTTATTAATTTTTCACAAGGTTTACAATTGACACCGTAAAAAATTCCCACAAAGCCAAAGGCTCATCTGTGGAACAAACTAGTAAATACAATTAAAACAGACGTGTCAATTCAAGGAAAAATAAATCATTATTTAAAACTATAAAATTGAACTATAACAAGAACCAAACAATTACCAGCAGAAAAAAAACACTGGGCATTTGACAAATAGACAAGTAAACACAATAATCATAGAAGCGGTAGTTGCGCTACAGGCAATGAGGACGATGGACTCAGATTCTGACCCTGGAATGATTTCACTTTCAAGACCCGAGTTGGAGCGCCTTCCTTATATCATGATGAAATAGGTTGGTATCACTACATCCTATGACTATCAATAACGTAACGGGATGAGCAACATGGCGGTTTCCTTTCGCACCATGCGTATATCAAAGGGATGCCGCCTTACAAATGTTATGATAATTTGCTGGTATTGTTGTATGTTGATCTATACAAGTAATAGATGTAATGCAATCTGTGGCTCTAGCTCTTTCCAACTGCATCAAACAATATTGGGATATATTTCATTTGAATTAGCCAATCTGAATTTAAAATACGTCTGTAAAAGCATTTAGTCCCCTAGTCAAGAGCCCTACTGCTATATTTACCATTTGATAACTGGACAATTACTCATCATCTACGAGAAAGATTAAAATCAATGCAATTGTACAACTATGTACTATATATTGAAATACGAGCCTAATACGTACGATTTGATTTGAAATTGCGAATCTCACAAATGTACACGAAAGCGCGCTGATTCCACCATGGTAAAAACGGCCTAATGTTAAAAGGATAGGACTTACGCCATGTTGCTTATCCCGTTACGTTATTGATAGTCATAGCTACATCGTGTAAAATATACTTCAGTTGGTAAATATCAAATCTAGAAGGCCGTGAATCTCGCCAACATAATTCTGCCAACATCCATTTTTCAACGAATAAAAAACTTCATTGAATTATTTTATTCCAAACGGCTGATCTGAATTGCATACAAATTTGTAATAGTGTGTATCATTCATGTATTCACATTCAGGGAGAATTTTTATTTTCCTAGAGAGATTCTATTTTTTTAAATTTTGCCGCCCAGTCTGATCTCATGGAATTTTCAGAAACTTTGAGATTAAATTTTCCAGAAATGATCCAACACATATTACCAAATAACTTTACAGTTTCAAGTTGAATGAGTTTACGTGTACAGAAAAAGTTTCATGTCGATCATTCAAACGTGCAAATAACGTTGCAAAAAATAGCACTGTGTACAACTGGACCGGTGTCCCGTTAACAACCCCGTTCCCGTTACCTCGCCGGCATCTTAGTACTCCGTGTGTCGTAACCGACCATCCCTCGTGCCAAGCAACCTTCCCTAGAATACTTGAAGGCATCCGCATAACGGTACTAGTACAATCCGTGACTACTGACTACCAGTAGCGTCATGCCCAAATATTATAGATCCAGTGCCGATAGTTGGGACCC
Source organism: Brachyptera risi (assembly GCA_964007535.1). Taxonomy (NCBI): domain Eukaryota; kingdom Metazoa; phylum Arthropoda; class Insecta; order Plecoptera; family Taeniopterygidae; genus Brachyptera; species Brachyptera risi. Next base: position 17,104,184 of record OZ023331.1, read on the forward strand.
CTATTGTGGTCCTAACAAGGCAAACGTAGCATATGCTTTGTAAGATGAGCGACATATTTATGTGAAGTATAATCGAAAACTCTACACACCTTGACTCTTATAAAATATAGTCCATTCGTCAACTGTCGAATATAGAGAGCCGTGAATCTTGACAGTGGTTTTGCTATTATTTCTATCTATTTGTTCAATAAAAAACATTGATCGAATTATTTTCTTCTAAACGGTCGGTTCGATTGCATACAAAATAATAATTGGATGAGCGAAGTGAAGACTCAATTTCACCATACTCGAAAAAAGGTGCTTTTTCACAGGGAATTTCAATATAATAATTATACACATTATTTCGAACTTTCAGTCAAATCGGATCAGCCATTTTGAAGTGAAAAAATATATGATCTAATTTTTTCAAATCATTCAAAACTATTCAAAAACCAATTAAATCCAAGCAACAGGTGTCACCAATCAATTGGAAACTATCAAAACAAAGCCTTCTTTATCATCATAGAAATTAATTAGGAAATAGGATGGCAGTGACGTAATTGTTTGGATCTCAAGGTGGATATATACATATAATAACCAATCCAAAGATAAGTTGATATATGTTCTAGCTCATCCATCAACGCGGAAACACATAACGCGTTTGCCTAGTAGTGATAATGATGATAAGTGATAATGTGTATCAATGAAGTTCTCACACTCGGAGAAAATTTCAAATTTTTGGGAGAGATTTTATTTGTAAAAATGTTTCGCCCAGCCTGATCTAATGATGTTTTTAGAAAATTTGAGATGATATTTCGTAGAAGTGGTTCATCCGATATGACCCAAAAACTATTCAGTTCTAAGTTGGATAAGTCTACGAGTACAGAAAAAGTTTCATGTCGATCAGTAAAACCCTGCGACCTAAACAAAAAAACAGGCGAAGCTCCATTAGAGTGGAATGGAGTCTTTGCTATCGCGCATCTAATGATAAGCATAGGCCTATTATATTTTCGTTTTCGCTGTTCTCTTATTTGTGTAAATTTGTTTTCTAATGTACACCAATTTGTTCTGTATCTTGTTTTTTGCAACTGAAAAAGGGGTAGATCAACCTGTTATCTACTCATAGATGGAGTTATGAAATGCTAGATGATTTGATTATGGTGATAGTGCTAATGAATATATAATAACACACTATTATGTAAGACAGTACTGGTATTGATAAAAAATATACATTCAATAATAAATTGGAATTTGATAAAAATGAATTGATGATGTTGCTACTTTACATTATTATAACCAAACAACAATTAAACAAACAAACAAACTCATTCACCAACGCGATTACACCTATACGCCTATATTTTTTGTGCCATTATTGTTCCATTGAGCAGCAAATATTAGTCTGGCTATTATTGCCGACAAGTGAGTTTGACAAAATATGAGTGACAAGTGAGGTATTCGCCACAAATCAGAAACACTGGCAACACCGCACAGTCAAGGAATGCGTGTATCGGTTTTGGTCTTTACCTAGGCGACGGGATAGAGGGAGGGGAAGAGTGGGAGTCAGAAACGAACTTTCAGAGGTTTCTACGCAGAGCAGCATAGGTCCGCCTTGGTCAACGGCTCAAAGTCAACTGAGGGCTAAGAGGTAGGAGCAGTGCGCGGAAAGCACATATAACAAAATGGCGTCGAATGATTCCCCTTAACATCGAAATACACTGCACGTGTCTAGCACTGTATATATGTGTATGTGTGTATCTGTTTGTGTATGTATGTGTGTGTGTGTGTGTGGGAAAATAGCAGCAAAGGCCTATGATAACAGTTTGATCCTTGTTTATAGTGAACAATCGTTGTATACTATAGAATGAGATTCTTAAAAGAGATAATAATGGGGATTCTATTAGTGAGAGATTCCATAGGTGTATTCAGGTATAATATATATATATATATATATATATATATATATATATATATATATATATATATATATATATATATATATATATATATATATATATATATATATATATATATATATATACATATATAATATTGAATTGAAATGTGTTTTTTCGTGAAGTTAATTAATTGAATTCGATCGATTGAAAAGTTGTTTTAAATCAATCAGAATCTTGATCTGAGTTACAGAAAAAAGTACAGTTATCGATGGTATTCTGTATTGAAAGGATATTCATCAATTTCGTATTTCAAAACAATTGGTATGTTTAGAAATGTCGACATCGTATTACGAACGAGAATGAAGACCGTTATGGATATGTTGTAATGCATGGCAATAAGCGGAATGAAAAAAATGATGAGTGTAATTTGAGACTTACACTAATTTTTGTGATAGTGTTATTATTTCAGATATATTAAGTAGGGAAATATTCATCATTAAATTGGGGGACTTTAACGACGCACTGTAATGATTGTTGTGGAGATCTATTGGCGTCATCATTAAATATCTCATTAACTCGATACAAGTAATTGTTATTATTTATGTTTTCTTTCAGTTTGGAAATATTTCCGGATTTCGGTAGCTTTAAGGGCATACATTCGGAATCTGTTTTTCAATAATATTAAATTAATATATATATATATATATGCACACAAATTGAAACATTATTACGTTATGTAGTATGGTCCATATAGCAAGAGGATTCTACTATAAGAGTTATGGTGATCTGTGTATGTATGTGTGGTGCGGAAACGCTGTTTCTCAAACGTAATTGGTTCTTCAAAGAGTGATGGGGAGGGGGTGGGGGAAGGATGGAGAGTTGGAGCTGGCGGGGTCGGCTAGATTGGGAAGGGGAGGGGGGTAGAGGAAGGAAGGGGTGAGAAGAGTGGAATAAAGGAAGGGAAGTAGACTGGATGGCGCGGCGTGAAGACAATGACGCCTGATGCAGTGGGCTGATTCTAACTTCTAGAACATTCTTGACCGTTGTCGAACGTCCTCGTGTTGTTCGTGAATGTGTGTGAGTGTGTGAGTGGTGGTTATGCGAGTGTGTGAGTGAGTGTGTTGAGTGTGTGAGTGAGTGAGTGAGTGAGTGAGTGAGTGAGTGAGTGTGTGAGTGTGAGTGTTTGAGTGTGTGAGTGAGTGAGTGAGTGAGTGAGTGAGTGAGTGAGTGAGTGTGTGAGTGTGTGAGTGGTGGTTATGCGAGTGTGTGAGTGAGTGTGTTGAGTGTGTGAGTGGTGGTTATGCGAGTGTGTGAGTGAGTGTGTTGAGTGTGTGAGTGAGTGAGTGAGTGAGTGAGTGAGTGAGTGAGTGAGTGAGTGAGTGTGTGAGTGTGAGTGTGTGAGTGTGTGAGTGAGTGAGTGTGAGTGTGAGTAGGTGTGTTGAGTGTATGAGTGAGTGAGTGAGTGAGTGTGAGTTAGTGTGTGAGTGAGTAAGGGTGAGTGTGTGAGTGAGTGAGTGTGTGAGTGAGTGAATGTGTTGAGTGTGTGAGTGAGTGTGTTGAGTGTGTGAGTGAGTGAGTGTGTGAGTGAGTGTGTGAGTGAGTGTGTGAGTGTGTGAGTGAGTGAGTGAGTGAGTGTGAGTTAGTGTGTGAGTGAGTGAGTGTGTGAGTGTGTGAGTGAGTGAGTGAACGAGCAAGTGAGTGAGGAGTGAGAGAGAGAGAGAGAGAGAGAGAGAGAGAGAGAAAGAGTGATAGAGAGAGAGGGGGAGGGGTCGGTGAGGGGGGGAGGGAAGGAGGATGGCCGGAGAGGGTTTGAGAGGAAAGGAGGGAAGGGGTGGGGGTGGCTGGAGGGGGGAGGAGTGACAGTACGTAATTGCGTTCACACGGCAGAGCGGCTGGTGAGGTGTAAAAATGATCTCGCGTAGAAGTGGAGGGCATAGTGGTGATTTGGACCTCTTGTTTGAACCATGAGGGGTCTTGCTAGCTAATAAATATCTTTATATGAACTAGATCAGTTTGGTCTTCCTGTATAACCTTTTCTGCGTGTAAATTATCTCATTTTCGCATCCAAATGAAAATTCTTCAAAGTGTTTCCACTATCCGTATTATTAAAATATGTACTATCCCAAATTACTTCAAAGGCTTTTATTGCAAACTATTTCAAGATTTTTGGAAATTGATTTCGTTTACATAATATATGAACCCTGAAGCAGCGAAATAACAAATCATTACAATAGTCAAGGCCATCCATAAAGGTCGCCCACGCACTTACAACCCCAAGGGACAACGGAAGCTATAAATCAAATGTAAAAACTGTAATAAAATCTTGAATTGTATAAAGTAAAAAAATGTTCCAGGGTTGTGCTATTCAAATCTATTTTTTCATTTCTTATAGTTCTATTTTCAAATATTTAAATCTAATCGTAGGAAGAGACACGGCGTTCCAAATGTTACAATTCGCGTGTTAAGAAGGCAGTGTTTCCTAGTCACGATCAAACAATAAGCCAACAGTTTTAGAATAATAATAGAAATTAATTTTTCCATGGAATTACTGTTGGACAGAAAATAATAAACGCTATAGGTGTATCTCAAGGAGGTTAGCTACTAATAGTACTATTAGTAATAGACTATTAGTATCTAACCTTCTTGGTGTATCTACGTTTACGGATGAAACTGATGAGAATTATCCATCACATGTTTTGCATCGATCGTTCAATTTCATCGGGAAATATTTAATATTCTCCAAAATTAAATTCAGTTGTAATTCTGAATCTCAATTCATAATTTTTTTCAACATAATTATAATGATTGTCAATCCATATCTTTGTAATTGTTCTATGAGCCTTTCCATGTTTTCTGAGTATTTCTTACTTCTCATTCTTTCGCTTATTGAACGATATGTTTTCTTCCATTTTACGAGAAATCAGAATATACAATTATTAGTCAAGGTACCATCATTGGCATTTGGTATATCATTGGCAGCCAATGGCGATAACAATAATTGAATCCCATATCACTTGATCAACACACATTCTATATGCCTATTCGTTTAACCATAACTTGGTATGATTTTTTTTATGCTTCAGTTAGAATGAAAATATATAAAAGGAGAAATGACAGAAAAAGAGAAAAGAATTGTAGATGGAAGTGGTCAAATGTTTCAACGAATATCAAAGATTTTTTTTTCGCAACATCAATGCTGAAGTTTTTAATCACCCCTGAAACATTATTCTCACCACTTTACAGTTTGTTAATTGCGGGTTCTACCTAATGGTATAATTATTGAATGAAGCAATAATCAGCAAATCAGCTTGTCATCACCCTCGGTTACTTAACATATTCCCGTACCTTAATTAATAGTTACCTAATTATTATTCAATTAAGAGTTCGAAGAGCCGAATATGAATAGCTACATTTAATCATCTATCATGTTGTTAAGATCACCGCTGTACTCAATTCGGCAACGATGGCATTGTGTCGAGCTGTTACTTATTACAAGTTATTACAATATATTGATGAGAAGAAGTTTATTATTTATGTTGGGTTTAACCGCGGGTTTAACAGACGCACTCTACTGATGACTACGATCTATTGGAGTCGTTGAATGATATATGAGATGGTGAGATGGAGGAATGATGATATTGAAAGTTATTTTATCATGTGTTTTTGCATAGTGGGAAGGATTTGGTCCTAGCCTGTTGTTGAAGAACGATCCCAGTATTGACCTGAACGACAGAGAGAAACCACGAAAAAAAAAACTGTCAGGATGGTCAAAGACCATGGCGGGAATTGAACCACGGCCTCACGCACTCGGCCACACGTATGAAAAGTATATCTCTTCTCGTTCGAGTTTCGCAAATTGCAAATGATATTTCGAATTTCCTGAAACGAGTATAATATTTATTTCATTCTTAAAAGAGCCCGCATCTTAGCTGAGAACGTTTCTCTTCGAAATTTTCGACCCGAGTTTGGTGTGCGTTAAAAAGTTTGGTTGTGGGCTGAAAAGTGGAAAGGGGATAATATTGGAAGAGTTCCAGTAACTACCACTAGATGGAGGAGTTTTTCATTTCAAAATTTGGACAAAATCCAGTTACATTACACATTTTGGTCAAGGAAATTGAGAACACTGTGAAATTACAGGCAAATCAGGATTTCGAATATTGATAAGCAAAGTTGAACTTGAGGATGTGCGTTTGTAATTTATTTCTACTATTATTCGGTAACCGGAAATTAAACAATGAAAAGCATCAAATTAGACACATTTTGATTCAATTATTGCTCCAAGATGAAATTATTCCTCAATTTTCGATTAAGCATATCCAATTGTGAGGGTATTTAATTTGACCGCAAGTTCGTATAGTGTTCGTAGTTCTTGAGATACATGTGGCGGAAGTACACCCTGTAAATCTGTCTAAGATGCGGGCTCTAAAGGAATGAAAAGCAACAAGGAATATTTTATATTTTATATCTCAATGTATATTGTGATAATGCTCTGAAATTTCTACTATTTATGAATGATACATTGAAAAAACTCACAATACAGTGTATGGTCATGTATGAGTCTGTATATATATATATATATATATATATATATATATATATATATATATATATATATATATATATATATATATATATATATATATATGTGTGTGTGTATTCGAATATATATAGGTATATATGTATGTATATATATTAGTGATGGGCAGCGAAACTTTCAATTTTGAAAGTTTCCTAAATTTCCGAAAGTTTCGGAAACTTTTCACGGCATGTCATAAATTTCGGAAATTTTTGAAACTTTTGAATGAAATGCCTAACTTCTTTTGGTGGACTGAGCTGATGCCACTCTATCACTTGTTTATGTTTTACCAAGACAACACCAACTACCTGCATGGCATTGAGTAATTTCTTTAATATTCAAAGGGTAGATCATTTTTGTCTTCCTTAACCTAAAAACCATTCACACCAGATTACAAAAATATGGTGAAGAAGAAAGGACAAATATGGAAATACTGTGAACATACAAGCATAGAGACCGATGATTAAACAAGTGAAATGTGAATTTTACAAATTGAAATTTCGTTTGAATGCAACAAGGATCCAACAGCATACATTTAAAACATACAAATACAAATCCAGTCTTTTTTCCGTAAATTTCAAAGATTTCCGTAAATTCCATAAATTTCACGAAACTTTCAACGAAAGTTTCATTAAACATAACTTTCCGAAATTTGCCCATCACTAATATATATATATATTTATATATATATATATATATATATATACATATATATATATATATATATATATATATATATATATATATATATATATATATATATATATATATATATATATATATAAATATATATATATATATATATATATATATATGAATATATATATATATATATATATATATATATATATATATATATATATATATATATATATATATATATATATATTTATATATGGAGAGAGAAAGAGATAGATAGATAGATATATAGATGGTATAACATATACTATGGTATGACAGACACATGGATATCGTGGTTGTGATCGAAGGGACCTCCCTGGGCGATCCAGTAAGTGGAATCCGTGTAAGATGACGGCGTTGGATCCGCTCTACAGGATGCTGTACGTATATACAACTCGTGCACGGGTAGTCCTGTTTTTTATGTTTTCGATTCCTGGACATAAATTTTGAAGAGCGTACCATATTTAGTACACTCTGTTGAAAAATCGGTCCGGTGCAAACTAGTCGAGTGTTTCCGGTAAGATCACGGAAACGATTGAGAAAACAAGAGTAAAAATTGCAAATAATTCAAGTTTATATTCATATGAATCATTGAAATCATAAAAATCATGGCCCCAATTGGGGAACAGTGATTTTGTATCAAGTATCGATGTTAATAAAAAAAAACATTTAGACAGTGGATATACTCTTGGTGTTGTACATTCTTTCCCTAGAACAAATTTTGGTTACCCGGGATATATATATATATATATATATATATATATATATATATATATATATATATATATATATATATATATATATATATATATATATGCGTATATATATATATATATATATATATATATATATATATATATATATATATATATATATATATATATACATATATATATATATATATATATATATATATATATATATATATATATATATATATATATATATATATATATATATATGTATATATATATATATATATATTATATATGTGTATATATATGAATATGTTCATATATATTATTCATGTTATGACCATCACATAATAGTTTCATAATCAACTGCACATTCGTACCCCCTTATAACCCAGTTGTGAGTGGGGTCGTTAAGCAAACAATAATAATAATCATCCATCAAAGTGGTGCATTTTAGATTTTAACATTTATTGGGTGTTTTTACTCAAGAAATGAATCTATCAGATATATCAATAGCTAATTTCAAGCACTTAGACCTTGAGGCAAATTTGAGATGTTACATAAATGCTGATATGTTGATCAAATATGAATCGAGCGAATTCAACAGCAACATATTCGCGTCATTGAGGTGACATAATAATGACTTACAACTGTTACCAAAGCAACCACAGCAAACTTATGTGGATCAAACACAGATTGTTTCAGGTTAATAACATCTGAGGACATTGTTGCCTTAATTTTTTTAAACAATGAGAGATGGTCACTTTTTGGAGAAGCTTAGATCAATTGAGCCTTGTCCAATCCTTCAATCTTCACCAATAATAACAAGAATACAAATTATACAATAGAATAAATAAAGGAGAAAGGTCATATCTATATACAATATGTATGGGGACATTAATTCTCACCAAATACAAGTATAGCCACTTGATGGGGTCATATGAAATAGGCACACGATTGAATGAATAAACCTGTGAGTGGATTATTTTGAAATATTATGCCAATGATAAAGTAAGAGATTCACCGACAAATTGCGTACTTGCGTAATTTTGATTTCGTCCCCATTCTCTTTCTCATTCATTGTAGTATAATTTTTAATAATCCTATATAACGAGTTTCACGTAATAACTCAACTTTTGAAGATGTTTGTACTTGTCACTTCCATCTCATTGTCTGATGTCTTTCATTCTTGTCTTCTATGCTGAAATCGCCGACTGTGTACAACAATTCCTCAACCTGTCTTCTGTACAACATATTGTTGTGGAACGAAAGAAAGATGAATATAAGTGACTTCATGTCTTCATTCGCGAAATGTCTTCATGAAAATGGGAAAGAGTACGAAGATTGTGTCGCTAATTTACGGATGATTTCTTCGCCGGATGTGCTGACGATGATAATCTGAAGGTCGTTTGGTAATATCCGGTAATGAGAATCTTAAAAGAGTCTCAATGCATTACACAATCACCGTGATACGGTCGATACGACGCTTCACGATCGATTTGGAAAGACCACTTCAGACGCGCTCAATTTAGCCCAATATTTGATTTTGAATTTATTTGAGAAGGATCAAGATGTGTGTAGTGAAGATTCTTCCAATTGTATTTGATGGATATATATTTATTCATTGGATGAGCGAAGCGAAGACTCGATTTCACCATGCTTGTAAAAAGTACTCTTTTTTCTGTTTACGCTCCACAGGTCAAAAGAGAATGCAAATTCAGTTGAAACTTGGCATACACAAGTGTCCTTGTCATATGTAATACTATGTCGTTTTCAAGTGCAATCGGTTGCACCATTTCTGAGAACTCATTCAAAAGTTTTTGAAAATCTCATGAGAATAACCCAGAGGAAAAATTCGTAAAAAATATGTCCGTTGAAAAAAATCAAATCCTCGCAGAATTTCAATATGATAATGATAGACATCATTTCGAACTTTCAACTGAATCAGATCACCCGTTTTGATGTAACAGAATATATAATGTAATGTTTTTAAAGACTCGAAGCTTTAAGATACAAGTTATATCGAAGCAACAAGTGTATCAGTAATGAATAAACAGGAGGGCAGTGATGGAATTGTTTGTATCTTAAAGTGGATATAACCAACCAAAGATATATGTTGGTATGATTATTTGTTCTAGCTCATCCATCAACGCGGAAACACAACGCGTTTTCCTAGTTTTATTTACATAGAGTACAACGTAGTACTGACTACGATCTATTTGGCGTCGGTGAATGATGTATGATTTGGTGGAATAATAAGATGGAAGAACGTTATTTTTGTATTAGATATTTTTTGGATAGTGGGAAGGAGTCGGTCGTGACCTGTGAACGACAGAGGTAAACCACGAAAAGCCCCTGTCGGGATGGACGATCATGGTGGGAATCGAACCTCGGTCTCCTGAGTGACGGTTCAGTGTATTAACCACTCGGCTACTCGTCTCAGTTTGATGGATATTATAAAATTAATCATAAAATTATAATTTAATCATGAAATTGGTATACAAAAAATCAAACACATGAGAATGAGGAATCTTAAAATGCAGAATATAGGAGTATTATCATACAAATTATTATACATTCTAGGAAGATGCGAATTGATTGTTGAAAAATAATTGGAAGAAAAAACATAAAAAAATGAATTTGATGAGAGAATAGAATTTTAACAACACCATTCAGTTCGTTGATGAAATATTTGATTTGATTTGATTTAGGAAAATTATGAGGATTATTTTTATGTTGTAGAATGTAGCTGGTACAAGAGGAAGAAATGAAAAGTAAAGTACCGAATGAAAGGAGTATATTCCGTTACGATGTGACGAAAGTTCACAACAAAGAGTACAACTATCACCCTCTTCATTTCAATCCAATTTGTTTCTGTTCGTTTCATCTACAAATCCAGGTCAAAATGGCTCGACTGATATACAAAAATCAATATGGCATTTTTAGTTTTAAGAATGATCTATTTTCAAAATCGATCACAAAAAATCAAATCCTTGATTCAAAAAAGTTCATCACCGTATCAAAAAAATACTGAAGGTATACACATATACTTACACATATACTTACGTATATTCACATTCATATACACAAGGTTACCATAGCTACTAGGAAAGTTGAAAGCAAACTAACTAATACTGAAGATAAGATTCGAATCAAATTTTTGAGACAGTTGTCAACCTATCACAACAATGTGTAAAAACCTAATACTGAATTATTATTTTCGAAAATCCCGTTTTTTAAATTTAAATACAAGTTTTTATTGTACAAGAGTTACTTCTTGCCAATACTCATGACGTTGACGATTGGAGAACAAGAATCTAAAATATTGCAAGGGGCAGAGATGACATTTGTTGGGCGTGAGGAAGATAGAGAAATTAAGGAGTGAAAAAGAACGGAGGGAATTGCAAGTGGATAGATTGAGTTTCAGGATGGAAAGAGAGATACTGAGATGGTATGGACACGTGAGAAGGATGGGTAGTGAGCGAATACCAAGGCGTGAGTTCGAGAGAGGAAGAGTTGGAAGAAAGAGAAAAAGAGGAAGACCAAGAATAAGATGGGACGAAGTGATAACATGGGATGTGGAAGAAAGAAGAGAATTGTGGAAGAGAGTGGAGAGTGAAGAGTGGTGGCAAGAAGGGATGTATATGGAGGGAGCTTGTGGAGAGAGTGGAAGTGGAAGAGGAAGATGGCGAGGGGGTGTTGTGTCTGGCAAGCACTACACTTCGTGTGTAATATGTGCAAACATTTTGGTTCGTTCTGAACCCCCCAACCTGACTAGTTTGGATAATGGGACGGATTTTATTATATTCATAAAGTTAAATCAATAAGCCGAGCCATTTGATAGAAATAAAATACAATCAATCGAAACCCACTCACCCATCGAATAACGATACTTGAAGTGTTTTCCCAGTAAGCATGTAACACTTATACAAAACGAACAAATCTATATGGCCTTGTGGTTCGTGAGACGCGGGTTCGATAAAGAACCTTTTTTTCTGCGGGAAATTTACTTGAACAAATCGCGGTTTCCCACATTGGTTCCGTTTGCTCGATCCAATCCAATGGTTAGTAATTAATAGTAATCATACTGAACCGTCTCCTCCATTGATGTACCACGCGGGGGCGGAGCCGGGGGGTCAAGTGGGTCGGCTTACCCCCCCCCCCCCCTTCCTCAATAATCATGTGATTGCAGGGTAATGCAGTGATATAACAAAGAACTATTTTTAATTTATTCATTTATTCAATTTTCATCCAACGATGACGTAACATTCTCAAACATCTCGCGAAAAAATAATCATTCATAATATAACATATAAGTTGAGTCAAAATATACATTTGTCACATAGCCATTCAACATCTATAAAATTGAAGATAGGCCTATATCGAAATATAAAATATAAATACATCGATACAAAACATCATAAAACACTTCGAAATATGTGGTATGAAACCACATTTCAAAAACACATTAAAATATATCGAATATAACAGATTCAGTATAACGATCGTGGCTCCGCCGCTAACCTATTACCAAGTCACCTGTTATATCGAGGGGGTATATGGACGGTGCTTTACAAATAGAGAAATTCACCCTTACCATTACTTCCTAACTTCAGGAATCAATGTCATTGAGTTAGAAAAATATCTACTCTGAGATACTTTTATCGTCTGATGTGATCCTATTTCTGTAAATTTAATCATTTTGAAAATAATCCGTCCATGAATTTCATCACATTTTTGGTATCATCATTTAATATTTTGAAACTGATTGAATTCACAAAAATACTTTGTCATATAAGTTATATGAATTGAAAAAATTATCTTGGAGTTAATATACTTTTTTATACAATAGCACTGATTTCTGAACATAAGAAAAAATAGTGAGGATGAATTTCTCCATTTTATTCTATAATAACCAAGTATCAGCTCAGCTCAAAATCAATGAAATATATATTTACTCGTTGATAGCAATATAAAAATATAAAATACATTATCAATTCCATGTGAATAACACAAAATCTGCTCATATTTAACGGAAAATGGACATAAAAACGGTGGATTTGTTTTCAAAAAAGAAGTCTGAATTCTCTCTTGTTCATCATACATAAACTCTAGTCTACATAGCATACGCCTAACCATGCACAACATGAAATAATGAAGCTCTACTTATGCCTAAACTCGTCCACCAATAACATATCTTCTTTCAAGGGTTATAGATTGTATTATTATTTCTTTGATTGATCATTTCACGCCTTCAAATTAATCACAATGATTAGAGATAAGAATCCAGAAGATGAATCATCAATCAAACTTTGTTTCAGTGTTAATTAAAAGTGAAATGTCGAAAGCAACTCAGGGACTATTTGTAAAGATTGGGAACAACGACGTTTCATTGGACGTTCCATTCACTACAACAATTGGAAGCATCACGGACATATTTAGCTCAGTTACTTACCTTGACGCATCATGTGATCTCGAAAGTGAGGGGCATATCGGTCCACGGTTCGAACCCTGTCACCATCCAAATATTTTTTGCGTAGTTTGAATCTGTAGTCTAGGCTATTGCCGGGATGGTTCCTACAATATAGGGCAACGACCAGCTTTAGAAACGTATAGCTACAGCATGGAACAGGATAATTATGACTAAATGTAGGAACTATTTTCCGCTCAACCAACCATCATAAATCATTGAAACTTGCACACTACATCCATCATTCTATTGCTCACACACAATCAGGAAAAAAAATTGAAAAGAAAATTAAATGATAATTTGAATATAATTTGAATAATGCTATGTTTTTTCCAAAAAACAAAACACGAAGCCACATGTCACATGGTTAAAAATTCGAAAATGCATCTATCTTGTTGAATTTTAGTGGATATTGTTTCTCATACACACTGTTATCTTGCATACCTCTAGACAAAATCTATCGCAATTTTTAATTATATAATCAATCATTTCATTGCAATGAAATTATATTGATATAATGATATAATATATGACATAATGATTGATATAATCAATCATTGCAGATTATATTGCAGATTATATATGATTTTCAGTCCACACGTTCACACCTGAATATTCATATGTACTGACTATTTTCATAGTTTTGCTATGCTAGATAATGACACATTCTGAAACAAACACATTTCAAATCGGACCAGTAGTTTTTGAATTATGTTGTGACAAGTCAGAGAAAACGTAGTTCTTGGAAAAACGTACCTGAAGTTTCGATACTTAATATGCATAGGCACAGTATGCATTACCGTCTGTGTTGCATTCAGATCTTGAAATATATAACACAAACTACATGACTTGCGGTCACGAATTCTTCAAATAATCGTTAACAATACTTCGAAAAAAAAGAAAAAAATGTTTTGCCAAAAATAAGTTTCATGCTGTGGCTACCCCCTTAATCTTATCATCCCATCATTTATTCTACGCCAATAGATCGCGGTTATTATTACAGTCCGTCGTTGAACCCAATCTAAATTTAAAAAATGGTGGATAAATTTGAATAGGTGTCACATAAACAAAGCTTTTCAATTGAACCCACCGACAGCGTAATATTTTCAGTGTCAATGTAACATATAGACGATTACAGTGACTTTCTGGATGAACATATTGTAGTGAAATTGTTTCACACCATTCAGAGAATAATAACTTCTATATACTGTCGATCAAGTGAATATTTCTAATATGTAACGTGTCGTTTGTATGTAACGGACTGTGAGGTGAATAGTAATGACGAAAATCTCGAGTGTTTATTTACAAGTGATTTTTCCACCTATTATAAAATCCAACCCATCAACATTTTTCAAAAAATATTGTCTGCAATAATATTGTTGATTTTGTGCCTTGCACGGTTCAAGTTTTGTGGTAATTGATATCTGTGAAATCACCCTGGCGGGAACTTTTGCCTTTGGAGACTGGAGCCACCTTAATTCAAGACTCTGGTACTGGATACTCAAATAGATGGATGTGTTATTATCCAAGCACATATGGGAATTCAACATCAACTATATATTATGTTACCAACTTATATGTCAGAACGCGTTACTTTTATGACCTCTGGTATTGTATTTTCCATCCACATATCATTAATAATTATTCGTTTTTCAGTTTACCAAACTGAAATGAACCTGAAATGAACCAAACTGAACTTTCTGAAATTGATGGATGCATGGAATATCCTGTATTCAATGGAATACAAATAATTTGTATTATTCTCTAAAATGTTGTTATCGATGATTTTTTCATATTTTAATTAATTGATTTTTATTCTGTGTTTTTGCAATATTAAAATGTGAGACAGAGTTTTGAATAAAGATACATATATATATATATATATATATATATATATATATATATATATATATATATATATATATATATATATATATATATATATATATATGTATATATATAGTATTTGTAGTACATGCATCCAGCTAATGAGTATATGGACAAGCCTGTCTCTATATTTTCATATAACTACGCTGAAAAGTAATTACTTTTCTAGAAATTGTACTCTTTTTTGCATGAAGACGTATTCATGATTGTATAAACACATCTATTTAATCTTATGGGCCGTGACTTCATAATTTACGACGATGAAATTCTGTGGTCGAAGGTAAACTTCTTCGCCGACTCTGATAGAAGCAATCAAAACAGAAGCAGTGGTGATGTATCAATAAAACCAATCGATTCAGAATGAATTTGGTATTTTTAATGTCACCTCATAGTCACTGTTAATTTCCGAAACTTCTAATTAACACTATAGAAAAGCACATACGATTTGTATAGATTGAACTATATTTTCATAATGTACTTTTTTCGACTCTACTGCTGCTTAACGATCCCACTAGGCTATACGGGGGTACGAACGAGTGGGTGATAATGGAACGATGATGTGGCGTTAAGTGAAAGGACGTTTTCACAAAAACCCATGTCTCATGCGGGGCTCGGACCCACGCGCAAAGGCGACTGCAGTTTCTACAGCAAGCGGTAATTTACTGAGCTATACGGGGTCAGCTTGCTTCTATTTTTTTCCCCATTCATTTTTATTCTATTATTATTTTCACTCTATTGATGAAGCTACGAATTGTTATATTCATTCATCAATATTGGGTTTAACGACGCACTCTACTGATGACTACGTTCTATTAGCGTCGGTGAATGATATATGAAATGGTAGAATGATGAGATAATAGGTTATTTTAATGGGTGTTTTTGGATGGTGGAAAGGAGTCGGTCGTGACCTGTTGTTAAGGAACCATCCCAGTATCAACCTGAACGTCAAAGAGAAACCACGGAAAACCCCTGTAAGGATGGTCGACCATGGTGGGAATCCGACCCCGATCTCCTGAATGACGGTCAACTATATTAACCACTCGACCACATAGCATAGGCCTATATAAGGATGAAACACCTCCCCATTACAAGGAACTGTGCCTCTCATGAACACCTAATATTTCATTTGTGTTGTTGAATTAGTGTGAAGTTAGAGTAATTAGTACTTTCTGGTTGAAATTACGGGATCCGTGGAGTCGTTCCATTACTCTGGTCCAACTATATTGTGAGCTGTTAGAGTTGCCCAATCTGCGACGAGAGACATTGTATATTTGTATGCCGTACGGGAACGAACTAGCATTCCGTCCACGTCATACTGTCATACTTTCAGCTGTCATACGTCCCAATGTCCACTGTCATACTGTCATACTCATGTCATACCCAATGTCCACTATCATACATTCACATTTCTCAAAGTTGTCCACAAATATATGTGAATGTGTATACTTATAGTCATTGATTAGAAGGTATCCTTCCAATAAATGAAATTCAGATGTTGCTGATGAATTTTCCAGTTGTGCTTTTGAAGTTTACGATAAAAAACCCAACTACTTCTTTCAGAAAGATGATCTCTTAAAAGTATCAAAACCTCAAAGTTGCACATCATGTACAATATAAGCAAATATAGGTTATTATTTATATAAAAAGTGAAAAGAGATTTTCTTATTTTCAAACGTAGAAAGAAGTTAATTTAGTGTGATTTTATATTCAAATACCAGTCTCTGAAATATTGGTTCGACAATCAGTAAATATATCAGTATGACTATGACTATTTTTCACAGAAATAATAAAAGTTGGTCCTTATCAGACTGTGAAGTGTATGGATAATAGAATACGACGATTGTTTTCTAATATAATCACATCAGTACTTTAGATATTCACAACTTGATTGTTTTAGAAATTATTCAACAGCATTCTCACTCTTTACATCGCTGATCATTACTGGAAATTAAAAGTTCTGTTGACTCTGACTCACAATTATAATTCTACCATCATATGACTTATAACACAAAACCTGGTTTTATCAATTGATAATAAGTGGATCGAGCAATAATTAGCAGGTCAACTTGTTATCGCCATTGGTTAGGTAATTTGTATTTGTTTTTAAGTTACTCATTACAGATTGTTCTCAAAACAGGTGGTAATGATTACTCTCTCATGAAGTTGAAGGAGAATAAACAAACATACTTGATCACTGATCTTCGTTATATTCTTCATATCTTCTTGCAATTCATTTCATTCCCGCGTCTTTCTTCGAGTGAAGAGCTATTTTCGTGCCGAAATCAATAATCAAATCGTATGATTAATACTTGTATCAATCAGCTGGTGAAACAGTTTCTAACAAAGAGTGGAACATGCCACGAGAGTCGGACTGAGTCTGATTACGATTATACTCATCCAACTCGACATTATTCTCTATCATTGAAACGTGATACAAAATCATTGTTTCTCAATTACTAAGGCTATGGATGAAAGATAAGATCGTTTTCACGAGGCACTACCTGGGCGCTCTTACCACCCCAAATAATGATGAATAATGTAATACTATAACTACTACTGAAAGAACACCACTACTACCATTACTACTACCACATTACTTTCATAATTTGTACTATAAATGTGTGAATGAAAAAAAAACTACCACCACTACTACTACTACTACTACTACCACTACTATATACTACTACTATACTACCACTCCATTTGCAAATATGGTGTTTTTTTTCTTCGTTATTATTATTCTCTGTCCAATCCACAGATAAGCCTTGTGCTGGACTTTGTAGAAAATGTGAACCTAATGTTTTATGTAGATGAATGATAAATAAACAACCTATTACTACTTACTTACTACTATTATCCCGATCATTTCGTAATTATTTCCTGTAATATTGCCGTCGTTGGTTCAAATTGTTGTATTTGTTCAACATATATTGGTGGCCTACCGGTGGTCATATGTATGATTTAATTAACGTATAATTAGTATTCATCAATATTCTTTTTTTCTAATATTCCAATTTTCTAATTCATGCATAATGTTATTCATACACGCAGTTATGGTGTTTACATTCTTTATTGTTAATTTATGTTCAATTCTCAGATAAGCCTTGTTTTAGGCTTTGTGAAAAATGTCGACTTGATTTGTTCTACGTATATGAGTGAAAAATTAAACTACCCTCATTATTATTATCATATTATTATTTATCACTTCGTAGATAGTGTATAATATTCGACAATTTTCACTGCTGAGAACAAAAAAATCATCAATCGTCTTTTTATCTTGAAATTTTTTTTTTTTTTTCGATCTTTATTTCTTTTTGTTCTCTTTCTTTGCGCTAGTGGAAAGAACAGAGTATTCTCCGTACTTTTCACAATTCAACTTCGTAGGCCCTACTCCTCATCAAATACTCAAACATATTCCGATTGAATCATCATTTCGGTCTCATTTTGATCCTAAACACAGGCTGTATGACTGAGACTTTGCAATAAAAACCGTGCATCATCTGCTGAAGGTCGATAAAAGTCGCCAAGAGAAAAAAAAACGTCTGAGTGATTTTGGAAGTGATTCGACATAGATTGAATTACTTTATCGCGTAGAACCGATGTCCAGCGGGACGGAAAATCGAGATTTAATCCTAATCCAGTAACAATGGCAGCGTTTTTGTCACTCATTGACATTCTCCATTGAGGAGATTGAGACGCGTCAACGTGGCGTCGTTGATGGTCTATTTATTTTCATTGTAAAAAAAGTGTATTTATTGATTGATTTTTTGTTTAAAGTATAATACTTTGGTTTGTTGGTGGCTTTGAGTTTGTTTATAATAGATATACTTGTATTCACGCAAAAAAGTCGTCTGTAACTCAGTAGTCACAAACATCACCATTATATTCGAATAGTTGTGGTCTTTTTTGAAGTTATTACGGTTTTTCAGAACGAAATTGACGATGAGATAAAAATGCAACTTCAAAATACTCTAAATCTTGAGAGTTTCTGCGAGTTCAAGTGATGAAGTGATGACCGAAAATTGTACAATTATTTATACTTGGTGGATGGTTTTCTCCTTCCGTGGATAACAAAAGTATATTCGTGAAATAAATTCAATCATACATTTGTTTCTGAATTTGTCAAGATGTTGAAACACTATACAAACTATACGTCACCATCTGTCACTGATGAAAGACTAAATGAAAAATTAGCGCGAAAACATATTTTTAAGCAGAAGCTACATTTGTTACAGAAAATTTCGAGTAAAACAGACCAGATGCATGGAAATCAAGAGTTGAATAAAGTTGAGTACAATAATTAAAAATACTTTATTCCAAATATTTTCCTCACCCATGCAGAGACTTCACTCTAGTTTTACCACATCATTTATTATGCTGTTTGAGGGTGATAGATTATCTCATGGTGTATTAATTGATTTATTTTGGGTTTAATGACACACTGTACTGATGACTGAGATCTATTGGCTTCGGTGAATGATATATGAGATGGTGAGGTGATGATATGATATGAGAGGTTATTTCATAAGGTGTTTTTTGAATAGTGGTAGGGAATCGGTAGTGGCCTATTGTAAAGGAGCCATCCCAGTATCAACCTGAACGACAGAGGGGAACCACAAAAAACCTGTCGGGATGGTCGACCATGATGGGAATCGAACCTTGGTCTCCTGAATGGCAGTTCAGTGTCTTAACCACTCGACCACTTGTCTCAGTTTTTTGATGAATTTATAGATCATATCATGACTTAACATCTTTATTATCGCCTGCACTTCAATGACCCAATTATTATGAATGAACTTGAATAGATTGATATAAAAGAATAAGATAGCTTTATCCCTATGAATTGATATTCGAGCAGCTATTGTGAATATGACAGTAACTAATAATAATACAAATAATTATTATCATTTTCATTTGTATTAACATTATTATCCGATTGAATAATTAGTTCATTACACAATTTGAGTATATATATATATATATATGTATATATATATATATTTAAATAAATATATATATATATATATATATATATATATATATATATATATATATATATATATATATATATATATTGATGTAATCATTGGAAAGAGTTTTACTTGAATGGCATGTATGATGTATGGATTGATCAGATCAATTATAAATGATTAGAATTCTTGAAATCTTCTATTGTTCTATTTGTTTATTATTGATTCACTAAGGCCCGGTATTACGAAGTCCAGTTAGCCTTTATCTGATAGTTCAAACTTGTTATCACCATGGTTACCCATGCTATTTGTTTTCACCAACTTTCAGATAAATACTAACTAGCCGTGGTAATACTAGGCCTAACTAGAATGTTTTCAAATTCGTATTTTAAAATTCCCAGTGCTTTTTTCAGATTCTATTGGTGACGGTGGACCATCTCAAATTTGTTTTCGGAAGGAATGAACCCAATAGGGGTCTAAAACGAAATAACCGAATTGCAGTAGGCCTATCCGAAAAAAAAAATGGAATCAATTTAGTATTATAGATTATATGCTGTGAGTATAATGCTGTGAATAGGAATCTTCATAATTTTCATTATTATATTATTGTGTTCATGTCATGGCCTGTACATTATCATTATCATTTTTTTTTGTAACAGTTTTGCTCTCTCTGTAGGTTTGGAATTATTCTGTCATCTTCAAAGAAATCAAATTTCCTTCTTCATGTATTCCATATATTATTTATAATTTCTTGCTTCTAGACAAATATCCTCTATTATACTTCATTCTCTTCAACTTCAACTTCATTCTCATTCTTTTCGTTATTTCAACGCAGATATCTTGAAATGCGTTGTTCATTATATTGCACTTCATTGTCAAATCAAGAGTTCATTTTTCACCATTATTCATTTATATCCAAAATTTTATTTCTCCATCTGAAACCACAGACGAGCTTGTATCAGGCTTTGTGGACTTTTGTGAACTTGTATGTATCTATATTGAGAATCAATGAAATAAATTTCAACTTCAAAAATACTATGGAGAAAATAGAGTTGAAACTATACAAGCAGTAAATTGAATTCAACTGTGGTTCGATTTTATTGTTGTTCAAGTGTTCAAGATGTTCAAGTTTTGTTGAAACTAAATTCCAATGAACATTTGAATTGAAAATGACATTTGGATTTTTTTTTTCCAAAAAAATATCATAATTATTATGATATTTTTTTCTCTAATTTTAGAGAAAACTAGAAATCATCATCTCAATTTCCGAAATCATAATCAATTTTTCCATCCTCCAGAGACCATGAGTCATGACGTAGGCATTACAGATTATGTATAGAAACATCAACAGAATCAAGTTATGTCTACGTCACGACTTAAAAAACGGGTCCTGGAAGACAAATGCTACATTTCAAATTTTAGAAATTGAGATGAGTTCTAGTTTTCTACAAAATTAGGTAAATAAATATCTTAATTATTCATTAAGACTCAGTATATATATATTGGGTTTTTAACGACGCACTGTAATGATTACTAAGATCTATTGGCGTTTCAGTTTTAGCTATAGGATTAACTTGTAATCTCACCCGGTCACCTCTGTTATATTAGCTAAACAGCTGATCAATACAACCAAATCTTTAACAGACGCTTGTTATGAAACCGGACCTGAATATCATTTATTCAATTATATTCAATCAATGAAACTATTTTCATTTCTGATTGTTACAAATTGAACCGATTAAAATTTTGATAATCGTAATACCTGATTGACTTATAATAATACTAAATTAAGGTCGTTTTAAATCTAAGTTGTACATGGGAAATGGTCTATAGATCAAGGACACAACGAGTGCAGTTTATAAAAATAATAGTTGTTGAAAACCTAATCAACAAGATCTACATTTCTCTCGAGACAAGCCCACCTGACCAAGTATAACTTCGCACGTACCATTCTTGTATTGTGTTCGAACCACCCGATACGAGATCTTTTCACATGCTATCGATATATCTATCCTTTTACAACTCTGTAAACTAGGAGATCGTATATTTATAGTCGCACATTACTTCATCGACGTGTGATTTACGTGTTTGCTTGCGCTAAATACGAGGAGACGGTGAAGTAGTAGTATTCTCGTAATAGGGTCGTTGTATGTATGTGAATGTGGACATCTATGCCTTCACAGCTGACCAGCCATGGAGATCAGTGTGTAAATATTGTATTTTTGTAGAAGTAGGAAAACGCGTTATGTGTTTCCACATTGATGGATGAGCTAGAATATATCACTATATCTTTGGTTTGTTATCCAAACCTTGGGATCCAAACAATCACGTCACTGCCCTCCTTTTTCATTCATCACTCATTCGTATTAATTTCTTCAATAATATAGAAGGCCTTGTTTTAATCGCTCTTAATTAATTGGTGACATTTATTGCTTGGATTTAATTGGCATATGTTAGTAGCTTTGAGCGATGTGAGAACATTACACATTACATTAATTTTTTTGTTATATCAAAACGACTGATATAGTTTGAATGGAAGTTTGGAATAATGTGTATCATTATTATATTGACATTCCGTGAAAATCCGAATTCTCTATTAGGAATTAGGAAATATTGTTCACGAATGCTATGCTATAGGCCTACTCAGCGGTTCTTGAAAACTT
The DNA here is from genome assembly GCA_964007535.1 of Brachyptera risi. Classification (NCBI taxonomy): domain Eukaryota; kingdom Metazoa; phylum Arthropoda; class Insecta; order Plecoptera; family Taeniopterygidae; genus Brachyptera; species Brachyptera risi. Next base: position 17,127,003 of record OZ023331.1, read on the forward strand.
CGGAATGCGATTTCTCAGAAATGGTGCAACCGATTGTGCCTCGGAACTATACAGTTGGCCTACCAGTATCGAATTAGATGAGAACACTTGTGTATGCTAAGTTTCAACCTGATTTTTATCATCATTTCACCTGTGGAGCGCGAAGAAAATAATAAAAACAAGGGTGAGCGAGCTCACCCTTGGACGCCCTCATATAGAAAATTGAACCTTAAATTGATTGTTTCTATTGACAGAAAACCTCAAATGGATTCTTCTGTAAAAATAAATTCCTAAATTGATTGTTTCTTTTGACAGAAATCTTAAATACATTGCTTCTATTTACAAAAAATCGTTACAAGATTTCTTCTATTGACATAGAATCCTGAATTAACTTTTCTCATCAACAGAGTAGAGTAGGCCCACCTTTGATATTTTACTTATAGGCGTAATAATCTAATACTTTTATTAAATGCTTATTTTTCTATGTTATACTTAACGACCCCACTATTAGCTGGGTTATGGAGGGTACAAATGAGCGGGAGATGAAAAACAGTGAGCTGATGATAGATGAAAGAACATTTAAAAATAAAACACACTTTACTCAGGATTTGAACATGCGGCCTTGGAACCAAAAGCAGATGCGCTACCTCTAGAGTCTAGACCAAGGAGGACGGTTAAAATGCTTCTGTTGGCAGAAAGCCTTCAATATATATATATATATATATATATATATATATATATATATATATATAAATATATATATATATTACTTCTAGAGAAATAAAACCTTGTATTACAACCTTGCATTGTGTACAGAAACCTAAAAAAAAATGCGAAAGCAATATTTGTATGTATAGTGTATTTGTATGTATTGTTTGTATGTATGTATAGTGTACCACAAATGGTGTTGATAGTCAACATGCATATTATTTTCAAAGCATGAACAAATGGCCTAAAGTCCATTCATATAAGCGTGTTAGGGCCGATGCACAATATGCCGACAAATCCTCCAGACACCTTTCTGCTGGATAACTCTATCGGCCACTTTTGTGCGCGTTTTACAAGTGACCGATTTCCGACAACCTTACAAAACCAATAACATTTGAAGTTGGTATTGAATTTTGACTGCTTTTTGCCATAATCGAACTCATCGAACGCTCGAGTTATGAGCTACCTTCGTTCAGCTTTGTCTTTGAGAGGTCTTCAAAACCGTGTGATGACAGATGACACTTTCGACATTGGGATTGTATTTTTCAATTTTGAGGTAAGAAATGAATTTACGTTCTGTTTAGTCGTATTTTTTGACAATTGCAATCAGGCAAGCATAATTCGAGAGATTGAATTTGATGATTTTTCACAGTTGATTTAATGTTTAGAGGTTATAGGCCTAGGCCCAGACCCTTGTAGGTTGTGATTTCCTCGAAAGAGGGTTAAAGGAATAAACACTACTGCTACTACTACTACTACCATTCCAACTAAATGCTTATAGGCTACCTGAGACAATGAATAACTAGACTCGGACCTAGTAAATATATGACCTAGGCACACCCTATATTTTCACAGCCAGAAGTACCTCATTTGGAGTTACATACATGTAGGCCTAGACCATAAATATTGTATAAACATAGGGGCTAGGCCTAGTTCTCGATTCATCTTGCCCGAGACCATTGATTATGTAAGGTTACAAATTCAATGCCGAGACCTAGCCTACTTGACCAAACAAAACTGTGGTGTAAGAGAGGAATCGTGAATTGTGTAGTGTCGACCTTGAGCTCATTACCTAATCTCTGTCAGATTAAATATTAAAATATTCATCAATATTCATTGTATCTACATATACAGATGGAAGCTTGGATTCGTTTGAACGCTTTGCCGCGAACAGCACGGAAGAGCATGAGTTGGGAGGGCGATTGAGGTTGCGTTGATCATTTCTTCATGGAATGACAGACTCCCGTGGATGACATCCGAGACAACTTGCCACAGACGTATGAGTAGAGACAAAGGTTTGTAAGCCTACTCTTGACATTGAAATTTTTTTTTCATTTTTTTATTCGTGTTCTCACAAAGATTTCAGTACAATTTCGTAGACCCGCAAAGTCACAAAAAGTTGACTTGTCTGCAGGTCTACTAACATTTTATACATAAGAAAAACAAATTACAAATAAGTATATCAAGTCTGAACACTTACGCACGTACATTTTGATAATAATGATGAAAATATCAATTTTAATAAAAAAATAATCATAGGGCCTAGTGACAAGAATCCACATTTTGAAATTATGGACTACTTTCAGTTATTTGGAATATACACTGTAAAATGAAATAGTTTTATTTCTCATGAAATATAAGATAATTTGATAATATCCATTTTTTTAATTCTATTTTTACTGTGGATATTAATAACCACTATTAATATTAATATTACACTAAATATAACAGGAATTCATGTAGGCCTAGTAACGTTATCAATACCGGTAGGCGATTCTCTCAACTGCAGTAGACCTTACTACTGGCATGGCTCATAAATGATATACCAGTAAAAGTCAACAATATGCTAGCAACGGTCTACTATAAGGTACCGTAAAACTATACCGGCTTAAGAATACGGACTGTAGAATATTCTTGTAGCACTAAATTCACGGACACGCCCCCTATTTATTTATTTCATTTTGATTCTGTTGAACAACCCCACCAACAGCTACGAGGGTACAAATAGCCACACACAATAAATTCAATGCTTATTTTTATTTTATTACACATCAAATCACACTTCATGGGCCTACAAAATTCTCAAAAGTATTTGAGCATCCAGTGAGAATATGTTGTAGGGGAGCAAATTAAATTACATGTAGTAACCGGTCTTTTGAGGAATAAAAAAATCATCAATATTATCAATATTTAATATTATCTAGTTTTCTTATACTGTCAAATATTCACAATATTCTATCAAGTCTCATCAGAGAAGAGGAAGAAATTGATCATAGTCCAATAGTAGGCCTAAGGAGTCATGGAATTACGTAATTCCTACGTCCGAGCGTAAAACAAAGACCTTGGACAGAATGGTCGATTGTGTGTATTCAAGTTGACAATTCGTTTGTGTTTGAATAAATATTTACCTCAACTACCGGTTGATAGATTTGAAAGTAATGGGCCGAATATTATCACATTTTATTCAATTTAATCGAGGTACAGTTGAATTTAATATTAGTTCAATTCAATTTCAGTAGGCCTACTGAAATACCATTTCAATTCCAGTTTTGAATAGTTTATAACATTGTTTGTGTTTTTTAGGAGATTCTGTGTATGCAAATGAACCTTGACTGCTGCTACCAATTCTCCAGAAAGAAGAGAAGACGAGCAACACGAAGAGCAACACACCACAGTGCACTGCCGTACATTTTTTCTTCAATAATTTATAGGCTTAAAATGATATCATTCATTATTTGTGAAGGGAATAAATATCAATCAGTTGGTTATTTAATGCGTGTAAATGAATCTTCATTTGAATACCTTGTATTGATCTAGGCCTATATTTTTTCATGAATGTGTTTTGGTATGTTATTATTTCAGGTATTTGGCCGCTTTTGCTTCAGCAATCAGAACAAGAGTTTCATCCATTTTTAATGAGGCCCCTGCTTTCGTATTGAGAGAGCAATTCAACATTTTGAATTGAAGTCATTTTTGCCTCCTCCATATTCTGACATTTTCCCGTTGCACGGTCGAATGCATCGTCATCTGTCTGTTTTCTCTTCTTCGGCGTCGAAACAACAGATTATGAATAGAATATGTGAAAAGTAAATTATTCAATTGGATTAGGCATATATATTTTTTTTATCAACATCGAAACTTGATGCAAAATTATTGTTTCCCAATTGAAGGTAGGATTGTTTGATCGGGGCACCACAAGGGCGATCTCACCACCCCATACATGGATTATACATTATAGGCATACACGGATTATATCAAAACATGAACTGTCGTTTGATTTCATATTTGAAAAAAAAGCAACTACAACTAGGTAATGTCTCGAGTGTAAATAATAACTAAACGGTAAAGTAATGTCAAAACACTTCACGATTTCATGTTATAGTAATTATTATACATTCACACGTAGTAACAAACAGTGAGAACAGTCGAGTGAAAATGGAATGTCAACTTTACATGCGAGGCAGAAATATAGATCGGTAAAGGAAATTCGCTTGTAATATTTTATTTACAATTTTACATACACATTGTCAATTTACAAAGACGGTGAATACATGTGAATACAAAAGAGGTGGTAAAGTTCAAATTGAAGAATGTTCAAAGTATGATAAATGCAGATTGTTAACAAAGGAACTTATGATTGTGATATTACAACCCTTCGATCTGTCATTATCTCTTCACATATTCACTCTTCATGTGTTGCGGGAGGCGAGGGGAATTTAGGACCCGGTTCGATCCCTGCCGCCTTCCACCTTTACAGGGGTTTTCATGATTTCCCTCTGTAGTCCAGGCTAATGCTGGGATGGTTCCCACAATATAGGCCACGACTGCTTCCTTCCCACTATCCTTCCCATGTTACTCAAGAAACCTTCATCTCATTAATCATCCATCTGACGCCAATAGATCTTGGCTATCATTACAGTTTGCCGCTAAAACCCAATACTGTATAGAAAACTTGAGACACTATCTCGTATTTTGTAAATTTTAAATACATTTTTTAAATGTATCTTGTATCTGAAATAGGCCTACTCAAAATTCAAGTATCTGTAGGCCTATGTAGTTTTCAGATACTTGAAGTTGACCGGGTTTCCAGTTCCGATTCTGTTTTGTCGTCCAACACGATATCGGTACGATTTTTGTCATGCCTATTTCCACTTGGCTGTGTCGTAACGTTTTCGTGACTTCGTAGTCATAGCCGTCATTACCTCGACTCACGGCTTCTTTGAATGTGAGAAATTGAGCTGTCAGAATACAATATATATATTTTTTAAATAACATCGAAACTTGATACAAAATCATTGTTCCCCAATTAAGGCCAACGATGAAAGGTAGGATCGTTTGGACGGGGCACCACAAGGGCGATCTTATTACCCCAAGAATACAAATTGACACACTTTTCTCAGGTCGCGCCGTTGTAATTATACAAACACGGAGATTGTCCTGTACCATCTGAATAAATAATTCTACTTCAAATGGCATAGCAATTCTGGATACAAAATCTAAGACCGTGATTCTAAAAGTGTGGTGATGTTTGAAATTGCAGTTAGGATATGTGGATCGATATTTTTGTGAATCGATTCTTTTTTTGTTTTTTTTGGTGGCAATATAAATCCAAACAACCGGAGCCAGATGGACTGCAATCGCAGTGTAACTTACGGTGATCGTAATTTCGGACGACAAAAGTTGGAAGTTGAGTCAATAATCACGGGACCGAAACAATGTCGTAAACCGGCATGTTTTTAGGTGAATACTGGCTTGTGATTGTCCGTTGGGAAAATTGTGTCGGACAAGAACAAATTGGTAGGCCTACTGGAAACCCTGCTTCAGAGTATTTTTCCCATGTCTGATTACACTGTAATCTTCGAGTTTAATAAATATTTTGACTTTATTCTCAAGGCCATCGAAAAATGAGAAGAACTACTTCTGTCAAATGAATATGATAATTTCAATTAACTAATGCAGACCCATCAAACTTGGTTGATTATGAACTCATCAAAAATTAATTCAACATATTTTGTCCGGTTTATTTTAATAGTCCGCTTTAATTCTGTAATTACACCAACGTTTGGAAAAAGTTTTGATTGGTTACACACTCTCTTATATGTATACCACATTCCCACGTACAAAAGAGAACATAAAAACGAAGCCCGATTTTGTTTGTCAAGTGAAATGAAGTCTTGGCTCCATGGAATGAAAAAATCGACAACAATAATCTGTTGGTGGGGCATTTAACAAGCAATAATCAATCAATCAGTATGGTTGAATGTATCATTTCATTTTGTCATGACTCACTTGCAACTCATTGTCACTAAAAACTAGGAATACTCAACATGATAAACTATGTGTTTGTTGCATGTAAGAAGAGCGATCTACACACAAAAATGTATTTTTCTCATCATGTGACAACTGATTGTGAAAGTTTGGTAGCGTATTTGCAATTACTGCCTCAATATGCATGAGAGTGACATCGCTCATCCAATAATTGAATTCGGAAATGCCTAGACTGAAATCTTTAATTTTTCATAAGACTTTGTCGTACTCTACAACAATCAGTGTAGTAGTAGTATAGTAGATATTCATTCTATGCTATTTTTTTTACATAGGCCTACATACATGGTTACAAAAAATGACATAAGATTGGATAATAAAACAAAGTGTTCACAATCAAAAAGTAAAGAAAGCAAGTAATATTTAAATTATTAAATCACTCGATAGTGTGATTAAATTACTATGTAGGCCTATGTTGAATGTCTCATGTATGTGTTATTCATCAGTATTTTCTAATGGGCTACTTTTGTGATTCTCCTTTGTAGCCTAATCAGAGAATAAGTGATTGATTGCAATAAAACAATCCAATCCATGTACAATAATTGTACCCGTCAATTTATATATTTATCAAATCTCAAACAAATAAAACCATCAAAGAAATAACAGCGAGGCCTATACATTAGCGACACGCCTACTACCCTCCCCGCACCATACGTCCCCGGCATGCAAAAACTCAACTCGGAGAGCAAGCAAGCTTCCTGCCGTCTTTCAAGGAACCATCCCAGTATTGACCTGAATGGCAGAGGATAACCAAAAAAAACTCTATCAGGATGGTCCACCATAGGCTTGTACATGTAGGGTACCGTACCACCCTTGGGTTGCATAACTGATACACCGAAAATATGGTGAATTGAGAAAAACGTAGGCCTACACTGAAAATCCAATAGGCCTACACCGTAAGCATTATTTCAGATGATGACTGAATAGGGAGGCTACGATATTGCATTTGAATAGTGTGAGACTATCCTCTTCTCCCCACAATAATATACTAGCCATCATGCATGAAAATATTTTTCTTGCGGTGTACGAGATTTTCGGTTCAAGTTAGCTTAACCTAACTCAACTTGACTCTAACATCAGATCCCAGTCTGTGTATGACAGTTCAGTGTACTAGCAACTAATAACCTCAGCAACGTACCTGCTTCAACTCTGGCAACGTATGCCTCATTTTCAATAGGGAAGGATATGAACTGGAGGGAGTGTTGAACCAATGCGTTGCTAATGTCACACAAAACTCGCGAGCAACTGGCTTGACTTATGCCTGTTACATCGCCCTTAACGAGCTGGAACGTTCCAGACGCGTAGAATCGCAATGCAGTAAGAACTTGCGTCGGTCTGGTCAAATGGCCTTCCAAAATGCTGCACAGTTCCAAGACGATATGTCTTGGAAACCTGTACCGTTTAATCAGAAGGTCATCCGACACATTTAATGAATCCAGCCTATCTTTGAATACTCTGCCAGGTCTAACAATGATAGGCCCCTCCTGATTAGGCCTCGGCCTAGCCTCATCCAGAATTAGGAAAAGCCCAGCATTGAACATTGTAATATAATTAGTAGGAAATAGGCCTAGGCCTATTATAACTGTATATATAATTAGTGTTAGTGTTTTAGTGGTCATATTAGTAATCATAAGTTACATTTCAGCTAGGTAGGCATATAGGCCTAGTAATAGTGGTACACTCTTTGACAGGTTAGGCTAGAGTAGACAGACAAGGTGAGTGGTCAGAGGTGACACTGACAGTTGCACACGCTAGGCCTAGGCCTAGTCGAGATCAAGCAAAACGTTGAGGTTAGATGTACAACCGGATTTATAAAATACGTAAATCAAATTGCGCGGTATTTAAAAATATCCTTACCGTGTTTTGGTGGGTAGAATTTACATTTTCAGTCAAATTCAGCCATAAAATCATTGTAAATTGATATTCAAAGTCAAGAGGTGATCACTTACTAGGGCCTAGGCCTACCAGTCAATTTTTTAGGTACTTCTCTCTGGACAATAGATGAAAGAACAGCTATTAGGATCTCAGACACTTGCTAGGGATTGGTGGGACGATCAAATATTTCTTCATGAGTTTGGATTAAGACAAAATATGGTATTATCTCGAAAGAAGTTCGTAACTTTGAGCCAAATCAAAGTTATGACCTTGTGTGAATTCGGGCCCAGAAGATAATATGAACACATCCGTTGTTTATAAAATGTTACCATGGTTTTCAGAGGGCCAAACCAAAGAGGTTAGTATTTTAACCTCCTTGACCAAAAATGGGGTATACTCAATCTTTTTTCGGTTTTTATTTAATTATAAAATATTAAGGCTACGTGGACAAAAGTTATTATCGTAACGCGGTAGATTATAACCAATTACAACTTGAAAGCGCTTAAATTTCTAATTTACGTGGAAAACCAGCGATTCTATTAACGCGCAAAATATGGTATAAAAGTCCACGCCATTCCAAGGTCGATAGAGTTTTTTTCTTTATTTCGTTGATTTGAAAATATACAGGCTATGTGGACAAGTTTCATTACTACGTAGTCGAAGATTGAAAAAAAATACATAACCCAAGCTCGATAATTTTCAATTTACGTAGAAATTCAGCGATTCTACGCGACGAATAGATTTTTTCGGTCCCTTTTGAATCAAACGTATAAGTGTGTTTCCACAGTGTGGTGAACACGCTAAAAACGGAGAAATTGAGTATTTGCTTCGCTCATCTAAAAAATACGCATATTACATCTTTGTGTGTAGATAAATACAGTCGTTCTATATGAATACATCTTCTGGCAAAACGTTAGCCTTCCAATATGTTATTCAAACATACATATTATATATGTATGATGTGTTAGAAATTTCTCTCATTATGAAACGACTTGAATCAACAGAAAACTCAAATAATGACTTCCAAATAAATATTTAATCTTTTAAAATAAATGCATGCATTACAGTTTGTCAACAAATACATGCTGTACCGTAACCATTTTTGGATGAAAAAAAATTGAAACATCCAAATGAATATTTTTGTTGAAAAAATATACACGACACCTATTAAAACTACATACGCCTACAAGTTTTCTGAATGAAAATGGAATATTATCGATCGATAATATTCTTATTGATCGATGATAATATAATAATAGTGAGTTCTACACTTTATTTATTTTTCAATCGAGCTATCTATACTCAATCATTCAATCAGTTGGATCAATATATTCATATATTACTATTCACATCAAATTTCACCCTTTCACTATTGTCTATTATCACTTTCAAATAATGAAATGATTAGATGGGCTACGATAATATCATCATTTTTCATTTTCAACGATTGAGTAATAATCAACAAATTGCTTAAAATGAATATTTTGTTTTCAAACAATTAATTATTACAAAACACCTCGTAGATTGTATATTTATAGTAAATGTTATCATCCGAAAAACATTATTTTGACAGACCCATCAAAACACTTCCATTAAATATTAGACATCGTATATTTGAATAATAGCCATATTTAAAATCTTACAAATTGGTCACCAAGGCTATCTGGTCATCAAGTGAAAGGTAAAACGACTATCTCATTTAGCCAACCATTTTGAAAGTGTTGTAAAAATATTCACGCATTTGTGTCAAAATAGACGCTCCTCTCTTTTACATATTCATCTGCAATCTCCGGCGTTGGAACTAATTATACTAGCGATGTCACATTTACATAATCGTTCATGACTCCATATATACATTATACCTGTTCTCTGAAAATATAACTGGTTATCATTGAATGTATTGATTCTAATGAGGAATAATTAGACATTTATAAAGATATATTCATTTTAAATAATCTGAACGTTCTCTTACATGATTTATCCTTGTGATATTATCCGCGAGGTTTGGCTCGGGGAGGTTCGGCTCGGGGAGGTTCGGCTCGGGGAGGTTCGGCTGTAAGATTCGGGTTGTAAATGTTGCGATTTGGGAACGGAAAACGACCAGCCGATGGGGAGAATTTGACCATGGCACAAACACTGAATTTAAATGATGTTATAATCAAATCTCCAATAATGTCATTATATTGAATATTTCTGTGCTTTATTAACACTTTAGGGCTGGTTATGTTTTGTCGAATTAGTTATTCACACAATTACTTTGTCACGGTTTTATTTTGATATTGTATATTCGAAAATGGTGAGTGTAACACCATTAGTAAGACATTACAACATATTTTCATTGTTGGCATTATGATAACTGTATTCATCTGATTATTCGAACATTAGGTAATGAATATCAATTGAAACGGTTCATTCTATTACTGTGTGATTCTTCAGTCATTTGTGTCATGTTTATGTATTTTTGTATTTTGTTGAACTGAATATTTCTAAGCATTAGGTTAATCTTTTATATATGTCACATATTATTTAATTCACTCTGTCACACGAATGTAACATCAGAGAATGAAATCATGATTGAATCATGCCCAAGTCAATTTACCTGAATTCAACTTATAGTATTTGTTCATATTACATGAATTTGACTCCTATTCATGATCGAATTTTTATATATGTTTATTGATATCATGAAGTGATTTTTTCTTCATTGTTGTAATCATTTTGATATCATTTGATTATTCTAATCAGATACAATAACAACAAAAAAAACATTCTGTAATGAATAAAAGTAGTACTACAGAGAAAAAGAGAGAGAAAAAAGATTCCAAGGAGAAGAATAAAAAGAAGATGAAGAAGAAGAAGAAGAAGAAGATGAAGATGAAGAAGAAGAAGAAGAAGAAGAAGAAGAAGAAGAAGAAGAAGAAGATGATGAAGAAGAAGAAGAAGAAGAAGAAGAAGAAGATGATGATGAAGAAGAAGAAGAAGAAGAAGAAGAAGAAGAAGAAGAAGAAGAAGAAGAAGAAGAAGAAGAAGAAGAAGGAGAAGAAGGAGAAGAAGAAGAAGAAGAAGTAGAAGAAGAAGAAGAAGAAAAAGAAGAAGAAGAAGAAGGAGGAGAAGAAGAAGAAGATTCAAGATTTTCTCCCCACTCTGAATGTTTGAGTTTTTTTCTAACCCTGTCATTATTCCTGTCATTCTTACCTAGATGCATTGTTTGTTAAATGAGTCATCTTGTGTTTATAGTTATTCTTTGGTGTGGTAAGATCACCCTCGTGGTGCCCCCGTCCAAACGATACCACCTTTCATCCGTCGCCTTGATCGGGGAACAATGATTTTGTATCAAGTTTTGATGTTAATGAAAAAATAGATATTCCAATATATAAAAAAATCCAATTATTCAATTTTATTCAATCCAGAGTATTGTGGGGTTACAGTGGATGTTACTCCTGATTTTAACTGTGGTAATATGTTTCTTCATAGTGTGTAAATGTATGCGTACGTGGACGACCTGACCAAGTAAAATAATAATAAAATCATGACTTTCGTCCAACCGAAACTTTTTTAAATCTTACTCTGACCTTTATCGAGAATGAATGTTTTTGATATTGAAGAAAAAAAAAGATGTTGAGTGGTTAGTTTTCTTTCGAAAATGCTTTGAAAGTGGAGGTCCACAATGGAGAGACAAATTGTAGGAAGGAGATAAAAATACTCTCTTGCATTCGACACACGTAGCAATAATCCTGGTTTACTCAGATCGAAGCACTCACCAATTCTTTTAAAATTCGCCACATGATTTTATTTTCATCTGTTGCTATTTTTATCAGTTGTCACGTAATAATATAAAGCAATATTAGCCACTTCAATCGAAACTATATTATGGATTGTAAATTGAGAGCGTTTTAATGTTTGAAAGATAATTTCTTTTTATCTATTTTCATATTGTTCGGTGTTTTTGTTCATTTTGTGACACGGAAATTGGTGTTGGCGAGAATAAAAGTTTCAGAGGACTCAAATTTACTGTTCTTCAAATAAATTTGGATTTCAATAGAATTGAAATGAGATTTCCATTTTTTCAACACATTCCAAAATTGTGCAATTTGCATCTTCAGGGCTTGCTCTATATATTATTCACATGCCTATTCGTTCTTGAGAAGGTTTCCACCAAATTACAAAAAGTCTGAAATTTCAGTCACCAGGAATTCCATAATTTGGCTAGCTAAATAATTAACGAATTATCAAATAGAATGAAATAAGAACTAATAATAATGAGAAGATATGTTTATCCGTTCATCCGAAAGGATGAAAACATTTATAAGGCTTCAACAAATGTTCTCAGCCAGAAACAAAATCATCGACTTTTAGTTTTCTTCGTACATAAATAGAACATCGAGAGAAAATTAATTGTTATTTCAGATTGTTGATTTGTCCATATTATGCAAATATTGACGAAAGGTTGAAAAGCCTTTCTTTCTGCAATAATAAAGCATGAGTATGACTTATTGATTCACTTTCGCTTATTAACAAACCATACTCGTTCAAATATTCTTCATTGAATAATTTACTTTCTTTGAAACTGTTTTCTCAAATAATTTCGTATAATTTCTAAGGGCACTTTTAATGACATGCATATTGCATACTCAATAGTAGAAAACTCACATTGAAATTTCATTTCAGTGAATGCTTTTGTATAATTGGAGTCATCTCTCTACTTTAGTTAGTGGTGTCAATAACTTGGAAACTGAGGTCAATTAGGGCGTGAGTTCGAGTCCCACAAACATCATTCGCTCATTCGTACCCCCAAATAACCTGGCTATTTTGTGAGGGTCGTTAAGCGAGTAGTAAACTAGCTGTTGATGTGGTTTATTGTATTTTACGGAGACCTGTGTATGGAGACGAGTTTGTGAAGGATATATTTATTCATATTGGGTTTAAATGACGCACTGCATGATGAATGAGATCTATTGGCGTCGGATGAATGATTAATAAGATAATGGAAGGTGGAGGCGTTCGCTGTTTGTGTGGAAACTATCACGACATTAACAAAGGTAAACCACGGAAAATCTTCGTAAAGTTGGTCGGCCGGTGGCGGGAATCGAACCAAGGCCCGGACTATTTACTCACCTCCCATGGACCCAAAATGGAGCAAGCAATGCCGCTGTGCTACCAGAGCTGGTTCTGTGAGTGATAGCCAACGTGTACGTATAACAATCTTCCACCATTACTACACACCAACTATATATTTTTTTGACATCTTATCAAAATATATATACATATAAGTTTTTATCAATAAAAACACTGCCGACAATACGGTTGCCACTTGAACACAGTATAACAAGCATCATCAATTATAAAAAATTTAAACATCGTCATAATATACAAATTTGATGTTTTCTAATCAAGACTATGAAGGGTGACAAGGTAGGATCGTTTTGACAGGGCACCACAAGGGTGATAGTACATTCCTGAAGGTAATAATTATTAACTATGAATGTAACAACACATTTTCAAGAATTTGTTCAACTTGGATAATCATTATGTATTCTTATAGTTTTCATCTGTTTTCCAAGGTTAATGTCCTGTCAAAGCTCAAACAATCATCTCGACTATCTTCACAAGTGTGATATCATAACCCCAAAGGAATCAAATGTAACAATACATTTGTTAGATAATTAGTTAAACTTGTATAATTACTACTGTATTCTTATAGTTTTCATCTGTTTTCCAAGGTTGATGTCCTGTCAATTAAAGCTCAAATCATCATTTCGACTCATTCTCGCAACTTCACCACCACTTGAACCATGATGATAAAATAGGATATATATATATATATATATATATATATATATATATATATATATATATATATATATATATATATATATATATATATAACTTGAAAGTTGAAGCATTTATCATCAAATGATATTCTTCTTTCGATATTATTCAATTGAATACATAGTTACCATTCAATTCCTGTGTTATGTCAAATTATTTACCCCATTAAGGCAATGGATGAGAGATAGGATCGTTTGAATGAGGCACGACAAGGGTTATATTACCCCCCCCCCCCCCCTTATCAAATAATTATCGACATATTCTTGTGAATTTAATCAGACTCAAGATAATATACGTCAATGAATATCAAGAATGTGATGGAATTTATCAACGTACTATCCTAAAACTTGATATTATTATCATTATTTTATTCCCACAGTCAATGACATTCGCGAGTGTGAATTAAAAAAGAAATCGACGAGCTCACTCAATTTGCCTTAGATTACCTTAATTGGGTAACAAAGATTTTGTATCAAGTTTCGATGTATTGAAAAAAAAATCCTCTCTTCTGTAAACCATTCACAAATCTCACTGTTATTATTTATGTTCAAGAATTATAACTATGTCTATTATGTTGTATCTAATTTCGACAGTATTAAAAATAATATTTTCAAGAATAAATTACAGTAAAATAAGAAGTATACTATCAATTATTGAAAAATTCATAAAAAAAGCCTCACCCTTTGTTTTCCCATGTCTAAAAAGTAGGTAAAGCCAAGCCTGTATGTCAATGTATCCAAATCTCTGAGTTATTAAACAGCTACGTATCTTAGAGATGTAGTATGTAGGTTACAGACGAATGTTAGAAATGATGAGGCTATACGTGTGCAAACGCAGAAAACATGGCCTCTAGAATCCTGCACGCATTTCTCTGTGAAATGCCTACATTCTCGTCATGCTCGTACGCTAGTGAGCTAGAAATAATATTCAAAAAGAAAAAATTTCGTGGCTCCTCGTGGTGGTGTTGTAACTATTGAATCGGTGTTGGGAGGAAGAGGGGTGGGGGTACCAAAAATGAGGTCTGAAAAAATAGGCTTTATTCATAATTTATTCATTGTTGTCTTACTTATATTGGATTTAATTTAAAGACGCACTGTGATGATAATTATCAATTGAGATCTATTAGCATCGAATCAATAAATGATGAGATGATGGGTTGATGAGATAAAGGTTTTTCAGGTAATGGGAAGGATAGTAGGGAGGAAGCGGTTGTGGCCTATATTGTAAGAACTATCCCAAATTTATTGGCTAGACTACAGAAGGAAACCATTCAATTCAATCATTCTCATTTATACTGCGTTTATCGATGAACTGTAGAGATAACTGAGATCTATTGGCGTCGGATAACGAATAGTTGATAAGATGATGAGATGAAGGTTTCTTAGGTGATGGAAAGAATGGTGAGAAGGATGCGGTCGTGGTCTATATCGTAAGACTCACCTTAGTATTTTCCTAGGGTGTGAAGAGAAACCATGGAAAACCTTTATGAAGACGGAGATACATTTGTATCCAAAAAATATATAATTTTGATTGAATTTGAATAAAAGTACAAAAGTGAATGCAAATTTCCCTGAAAATTCGTTCCTTTAGTTATAGTCAAATGTTCATTCAACTGAATTTGAATTCGATTCGAATTTGAATTGAATTCAAATGAAATTTTTGCTAATAAAAATTGGTAACTCTGAGGAGACTATATATAATGAGATGGATAAATAATAAGATACCATGGGCATTTTAAACCCTTGCGGGGGTCCCTATAGAACGATAGCTCGCCTTGAAATATTTCAGCAGTGAAATAAATTTGTTTCAACCGTTCTTCCAACAACAAAATCTCGGTTAAATAAGAAATATTAATACCATTCAGAAGCGGCACATTCTGATTGTTCTGATATTTCAAGGCGGTCTTGTCATCACATTAAGATAATTTTATGTAGAATGAGTTGATTTAAAAAACATGTCACCAGAACTACCCTGTTAGTGACCATACATTTTCGCCACCGATAAAAGTCTTTACAATTTCCAAAATGTCCGCAACACATGAATAGGTATATAAATCCTTTGAGATATCACCAGACATCATACACCAACATTGATTAAAAAATACTAATGATAATGTCTTGCACTTTCAAACCAAGTCCTCTAGCCAATGCTCGTGGTTTTTTTTCATCAAGCCATAAATAAAAATGTAATGATTGACTTTGGTATAGCTATCACTCTGTATACTTGATTAAAGGTTGTGGCTATAATTACCAGTTTTCAGACTGTAGGAAACCACGAGAAAACCCATAAGGATGAGTAAAAATAAGTATTCATCTAATTGTCTTGGCTTATAGACAGTCCTGTGGTTCTTTTTCTGTTATCAAGTTATTTTAATTACGCTTCGATTAGATTGATACAGGTATAATATAGATATTCAATCTTTGTGGAAAGGTATTTATTATACCCTATAAGATGCAAAAACATTATTTTAATCGAAACGATTTATTGAGTGATCAAATTTTTTGAAACTTGATTATAGTTTAAAAGATCAGATATATTCATGTATTCTAAATGTCGATATATTGGAGATATTTTCGAATGTTTTCTTGCTATATTAGAAATAGAAGAAATTTTCATGAAATTTTTCCACCACTATTATTATCCTTGACTTTTGTCTAAAAAAAATCACTGTAACTTCTGTACATTTGAAATTTTGTTGAAATCATTTCGAGAATTGTTTCTTCTTCAATGGTGCTTGACGACGCCACCAACAGCTATGGCATATGGGGGTACGAGTGAGCTATCATGAAACGATGAAATGGTAATGAGTGAAAGTACGATTTTCGTCCCTCCCGTTTCCGTTGCGGGACTCGAACCCACGCCAGACTGGACTTCAGATTCCAAAGCAGTATTCAAGCTGAATGAGCCACGGGAATTGGAAACATAAATGTTGTATTCATTATACTTATCTTTACACTCTCAGACGTGAGACACGAATTTCGCGAGAAAATTTCAACCTAGTTTCAAAGGAATAACTTTTGTTGAAAATTGTCTGAAATATATCTGTTGGAAATGTTGAAAAAATCATTCATTAAAACGTTACTCTCTGATTTTAGTGATCTTTTCCCAACAAATGTTTGTAAATATGGAGTTCTTAATTTCTAAAAATAAATAGTAGGCCTACAAGTTTTTCGGAAAAATATTAATTTGATATTTTTCAGTATACAATGAGATACTATGTATGCTCTATTTGAACAACGGTCGCTGATAGACTAAAATTCGTTCCATCATTTCTTACATTTGAATTAATTATAATTATTCCTGAATATATAACATAATTACAACATTCTAATAGAGATCAAACACAAATACGTATCACAGACACAACAAAAATATATATACCTGCTTCAATTGAAAGGAAATACTTCAAACTATACTACCATTACTACATTTAGTACCTAATCAACATATTTCCTTGAAACATGTTTCTCGCTTTTAATAATCCGACCAGATTAAGACTAATGGCTGCAATAAATGGGTAATGTTTCAATGCAGACCACAGTGAGTGAGAGGACGAGCAACAAGTTGTGAAAGTAGCCCCCAAGCCATGGACAAAGCTGCCATCACAATTCACAATATCAATAATTAGCAACTCAATAATATAAGCGAAGTTTTCATCATAGAAATTCGAGTGTTCAAAAAGTGATAGGATTATATTCAAATGGTAAAGTGTTTATCCGGAATTTAATAGTCTTGTTCACCTACTTATTACGATTTTTTTCCAAATGAAAATTTGAATAGCCTGACTAATTGAAAATGTTAAGCGTGGATTATATATTTGTCATGAATGAAATTGTAATTCTTCTCATTCTTCTTTTATTTTTGTTCATTACTATACATATGCCGACCGGCGCAGAATCGCCCTTGTGGTGCCCCATTCAAATAATCTTGAACTTTCATTCTCTACCTGTATAGGAGAACACGTTTTCGATGTTGATAGATGTTTCTATCATGAACATGTTTTGAACATGATGTTGAACATGTTTACGATGTTTTTGATGTTGAAATGAATTGGATTCTGTCAAAATCTAACCAACTTCGTACAGTCGTATCAATAAGAAAATGTAATTCAAATTTGAAGAGAATTTCGAATTTCATAATTTCTTCATATGTCTCAAGATGTGGGAGTGCAGAAGTAAACTTGAATTTTATGCTATCGATTAATTGATTTGATAAGGAATAATGGATGGAATTTTTCGGGAAATTGGAAAAAAATGTTCAAAACCAATTTGTGGGATTTGAAGTTTCATAAAATTATTCATACCGACAAGTTCATTGACTTTTCTTTTCTTTAATACACAATAAAAAACAATGGCAAATACATTTATACATTGACTATTGTTGAGTTACATTGAATAGTTGAATAAAGGTAGTAATCATTAGTTAATAAGATACTGACAGTCAGTGTTCATTATAAATAACTTGAAACTTGCCAAGAGTAATTATTTTAATTGTAAGTTAATTCACGTAGTTTTACATTTAATTCAATTGTATAATATGTAAATACAGAAACATTTCAAAAACAAAGCTGATAGAATTGAATATATTAGGTTTAGTTTCTATTTGTTCAGTTCTAGTTGGCAAGTTTCTTATATTTAATGAAAAGACAAAACGTATCATATATTTCAGGATATTGGTTTGAAATTTGACGAAGATATTCTTGAACAGAATATAAACCAAACCATTTCTAAGGTAATTTTGTTAAAAATCGTCGCCAAGTAACTCTTAAACTTTTCTTGCGTAAGCATTTTACACGTAGGTTATCATAACAGGCTATACATACAACATCTAATACAGAGGTTATATCTTAGAATATCATTATCATACAGTAAATGTAATAACATGGTTTTCATTCCATAACTAATCACAATTTCTGTGATCTGAATGTGAACGTTCATGAACTATTCTAAGTCTTGAATCGATCTAATTGTAAATGAATAATTGATTTTTTTTATTTACATAATCATTTCAATACTATCCTCTACTTCGATGAAACGACGCTATACTCTAGTCTACAACTTGTACAGTAGCATAAGCACTAAACGTAACTTTCTTCGGTTCCTGATATTCTCCCATACGTCCTTTATTCCCTTTTTTAATAACAGACTTCAAATTTCCTCCGACATTGCTGTTCTGTTGAGTATATGCCAACTCCCCAATACTATTACGTCGTCTGGAAGTTGTATTATACTGCGAATTGACAACAGCGCCTCCGAATTCTTTCAATTTCTGACTGACACCGAAGAATCGTTTCGATAACGAGTTGGTCGATTGTGGTACAGTATCGATATATCGATATGCCATTGGTCGACTCGGTGGACTTTTACTGCGATAACTTCTCGGTTTTTGGAATTGCTGATGATACTTCTGAGACGATACAAAAATATCTTCAACACTTTTCCTTCGTTGTGCGTTGTTTTTCGCTGCATTCAATGACCATGGTGCTGGTGCATATGCTAAATGGTTGCCATTCGAATAACCCCAAGCACCTTGGTGAAGAGCTGGCACCATCATTTTCTGTTGTGGTTGATCGACAGACACTCTAATGAACTGACCTTTAACTATCTTCTGCTGATTACTTCCACCTTTCCTACTCTCAAATGGAGTACCTTTAATTTTCAAAGTTTCAGATTGATCTTTAACTGATTTCTGATTTGATTGTTTGCTCGAATCTGATTGTAGCTTCGGAGGTTCGGGAGCAACATTTTTCTTCTTGATGTATCTTCTTCTTTCCGGACGTAAAGGAGCTTGTGATTGGTTGTTGTCGTCATCTTCCTTGTCCTGATTCGGTGAGTTCCAGACTTTATGAAGCGTGTCGCCCGAATCTTCAGATAACACCAATATGGCAGGTTGACGTTGACGTTGTATTTCTTTACGTTGTTCAACTGAATCAATATCCGATCGAATCACACTCTCAATTTCTTTACTGAATCTAGATTTCGAATGTGAATTCTTTTCTCCTGATGACAGTAGATTACCAATGTCGGGCGTGTTGATGCTCAAGATACTTGAAGGTCCGTTCAGATCCTCTGATCCGCCTTCCGCATCTTCTTTCATCCCACGAGATATCTCGATATGCGTTATTCCATCCCCATCTGTTCGTTGGACAAGATTGAACTTTGACATCGGTGGCATTTCTTCAGCTCTGATCGGTTTCGTAATCGCCCTCAAAGGTAAAATATCCAGATTTTTATTTACATTGGGTTTTATCTTCGGAAAAGTAGGAGTATTTTCAATAGGTGATTTAGAGAATTTAGTTATGGCATCAGTTGTGTTCTTCAAAGTCCTTATGATCGTCTGTTGTTGGTTTTTATTGACATTTTGTTGTCCTAAAGATTTGACTAATACAGACGACAGCGGAGTTATACTATTGGTAACAGAATTGGATGATTTGTAGACAGTGCTTGAAGAAGTGATAGATTTCTCAGGAGGGGAGCATTTCGTATTCTTTAGAGTGGACGTTGTAGAACTATTATCACTGTCATTATACGTATTTACATGTCCAACACTGGACTGTGTACTCTTACTAGAAGGCAGTGTCGTGCCTTTCCGACGATTCGTGTGTGTATATTGATCGAGCTTCGTCCTCCGACTCAGCTCTTGAAAACTAGAACACAATTTCTTTAAATTTTCCTTACTTTTACATTCAAAAACTAGAGTTTCTAATCCCGATCCCAATTTCTTGACCACCCAAACAGCTACTTTCGGGAATTGCGGATCGGTATGGCAAAACACTACCTCACTGACGGGATAGGATTCGACACCTTCTTCAGATATGCTCCGTTGGAAGATGGTTTTGCTCATCGACTCTCCGTTTGTCTTTTGATATGGCGTTTTCGACTCTTGATTGAGGAGTTCTAGATCGTCGGTATCCGAAGCGCCGCTGCTGTTCGCGCTGTCGGTGCCAACAGACGACGTCGACGTCACAACGGTTCTGAGTAAACTATTCGATGGATTAGTTCCAGTCTTGAAAACATGATCTTCGACGAAACAACAAGAAGACGAATTACTAATCGTATCGTCAGAACCTAATGACTTTGTCGATGACGTGTCGTCGTCGTTGTCAGACTCGAAACCTTCGTCGTCGACGCGTCGTCTCCGAGTGCGATTCGGGATGAATTCGAGACCTTCGTTACAACGAATCAGATAGCGTCTGGTGGCGAACGCTTTGGATAGAAGAAATGTTCGGATTAGGGCCGCTAGGGTCGTGTCGTCGATGGTGCCGTCCGATGGCGCGCGGCCCAAGAGCACAGCTTCACACTGCATGGTTGTTTGTTGTTAGGTTGTCGCGGTGTTGTAAGTTACTCGCGACTTTGGGCGACGTATCGGCGGGAGTGACATAATGTTCTCATTTACGGTTTGTGTCCTCGTCGCTAATTCAAAACCTGGAATCAGAAGAAAAATATTCAGTTAGTTACAGGATATTCATTATTTTCGAAGTTTCGAAACTATTTAGAGTCAGTTGTGCCAGTTGACGGATGAATATCAATTACTTGATTATTTCAACAATCAGGAGAATAACATAGGTAATCGAGGGTGATAAAGTTCATACACAAATTTTTGCTCCTTCACTAATTACCGCTCAGTACAATCGGCCCTTGGTAAAATACAAGGGTGTTTTTATCCCAAGTCTTATATACATTTGTTGAACAAATGTATACACACACACACACATATATATGTGTATATATATATATATATATATATATATATATATATATATATATATATATATATATATATGAATATATATATTTATATATATATATATATATATATATATATATATATATATATATATATATATATATATATATATATATATATATATATATATATATATATATATATATATATATATATATATATATATATATATATATATATATATATATATATATATATATATATATATATATATATATATATATATATATATATATATATATATATATATATATATATATATATATACATATATATATATACATTGAGTGAGTCATCATCTGGACTCCTTTTCAATCATTTAGTTTTTTGTTTAGTCAGGTGTTTTCTCATGTTTCATTCTGAAGTAATCTCATTTCTCACTAGATTTCAATTCATTATGATGATAAGTCATGCATTAATATGATTCTTTACATATTTTCTGATTATTCTCATCTCACATTTATTGAAATTAATTAATATCACAAAAGTAGCACAGCACAGTATATCCATCATTCAACACTGAATTACTGCAAAGTAGATTGTTTAATATGGATTTTTATATCATTTAATCGTTATACCATAATGATAGTCCTATACACACACCACAGTCTTTTGAGAACGAATGTGCTACGTCAAATTCTGTTATTGAAATGCACGAAGCTGTGATGTGGCGGTAAAAAGTGCAATTTCTCATAAATAATCCGTGATATGAAAACCACTCCAAGTAGGGCAACTGCAAGTTATTAAGACCATAAACTACGAGATCATATTTTCTTCTCACTAAATTATAACTATAATGAGAATAATTTGAAATGCACGTTATAGTGCATGATGTCATTATAGGAGCAATGCTACATTTTTGAAATATATATATCAATGATAAAATGAGTTTATAATTATGCTCTAATTGTATTGATTTATGTCAAATAATCAATAAATCAATACCGTGAGTTTTTCTTTATGTGCCCTTGTATCATTAATACAGGTTAAATGCACTTGTATCCATGAAAGAAGAAAGTTCCGAGCGACCGTCCCCCCCCATCCTACACCATTAGCGAGCGGGTGGTTCTTGGCTTCTTAGGTGGATACAAGTATACGTATATACGTACTATAAATCTCGTTCAATTATATTCAATTCTATAATATTATTTATACGTAAACCTTCATTGCTGATATTAAATCACTATTTCTATTACTTTATATATTATACACTATATGTTATAAACTAGTTGATGTCAATTACATTATAATAGTTCCGTTTAATCGATTCTTGTGGTTCTGAATTCAACACGTGAGAGATATATCAATTCATTATCTTATCTTGTCGGGTACGAAATAATATTATATAAGAGCGTATTCGTTCAGTTGTTATGTATCCAGAAATATTGTATTTGTGGTGGTAATATCTGAACATTGTATAATGACAAAATCCTTATGATTGTAAAAACTGTATCAATGTATTATACAAACATCATATATGAATATATATAAGTTATATATATATATATATATATATATATATATATATATATATATATATATATATATATATATGTGTATATATATATATATATATATATATATATATATATATATATATATATATATGTATATATATATATATATATATATATATATATATATATATATATATATATATATATATATATGTATATATATATATATATATATATATATATATATATATATATATATATATATATAAATATATCCGGGGTTCGTTTCCCCGACGAGGTGGTGTTTTTCAGTGATGATAATATCCATCATATCAACATCACGTGCTGTACGTTACAACAGAAAGTCATGTACTCATATATATATATATATATATATATATATATATATATATATATATATATATATATATATATATATATATATATATATATATATATATATATATATATATATATATATATATATATATATATATATATATATATATATATATATATATATATTATGTATTATGTAACATGATATTCATGATGAACCGTGTTTAGCTTGGAGTTGAACTGCAATGAACGAATACTATATTAATGATGTCCACAAAAACCCGTGCCTTATGCTGGACTCGAACCCACGATTTGACTTTAGTTTTCGAAATAGTCCCTGGGCTTACTGCGCCAAAAGAGCAGATCAGGATTTTCGTTTTTCTCTCAGTATTTGAAGTAAACACTATAATATTAAAATGTCAGTCACGACCGACTCATTTCCATCTCCACATGATATTCAACTTAACTTTTGCATATACTTTCAAAGAGGCGTGAAAAAAATAACACGCAAAATAACAAAGTCATTCCAAGTTATTAAATCAGATCATTTATACAGTCCTTATTCGGAAAATACCAACTAATCGCATGTGAAAAAGTACATTCCGGAAGATTTAAAGATCAATTTAGCAAAGTACGATCACGAATTGGACTGAGGTTATTGGCGGCGTAATCCCATATGTTTGATTTGCCGGTGCAATGTGAAGGTGTTGAATGAATCGTTAGAGAAAAACTAACAGACAGCTAGTTTCTAGAAATCGCATATTTCTGATGATATCACGATATTATTTAAATGATGATGAATGGTAATGAAATTAAGTAAATGAATAAATTGTAAGAAGAGAAATTTTAAAAGCGTGAAAAACGAGGAGCGTGAATGTGGAGGAAAATACAAGTGAGTGTTTGACCGCCCACAAGGTATTCTATAAGAATGAATAAGGAATGTTTACGAAAGATTAAACAAATTACTACGAGTTTTAATAAACAATAAATGTTTCATTGCTATGATACTATAATGACGTTTTTTTCTGTTTTTTTTATTCCTAATCGATGTTGGTGAGAAGCGTAAAAGATCAATGAAATAATTTTAATATCAATTCGTTTCTTATGAACAAATATCTTGAAATTTGAATGAATGTTCGAGTTGTTCTCTAACCCTGGCAATAATACTCTGAGATGTATTATCAACATATTTGTTATATATTTGTTTATTTTAAATCATTCTTTGGGGTGGTGAGGTCGTCCTTGTCGTGCCCCGTTAGAACGATCCTATCTTCAATCAATTGCCCTAATTGGAGAATAATGATTTTGTATCAAGTTCTAATGTTATCGAAAAAAAATCTAGAAATAATACAGATTGTGATTGATGAATACTTTATCGAATGTTTAGTTCATTGGTAGTTATTAATTGTATTGAACCTTTAGTGACATCACCACAGAGTAGCCGTTAAAAACTGGAAAGCTCGATGTTTATTCTATCAATAACCAC
Source organism: Brachyptera risi (assembly GCA_964007535.1). Lineage (NCBI taxonomy): Eukaryota > Metazoa > Arthropoda > Insecta > Plecoptera > Taeniopterygidae > Brachyptera > Brachyptera risi. The sequence goes on from OZ023331.1 coordinate 17,151,747, forward strand.
ATTTTCTCAATCAGATCATGAAATCTATCAAACATTTTCACTTTGCAATCAAAAGATTAGCAATGTCACTAAATCCACTACTTATTTTTCAATTCGAACATGTTATGATGAGTGGAATATTTCTAAAGCTGCAACTCACTGCCGATTTGTTAAAAACATTGCATGCTAGTCTTAAATGTCTATCAAATATCAGGTGGCAATATCAGGAGAAACAGTAGAACGGAATTAGGTTACTAGGGGCAAAGATATCAGTGACTACGATATCGTATAATACCTGTGTGTCTGAACCCATTGTAACCAGATCGCATCAGTTCAACACCTTCATATCACACTGGGAGATAGCGTCTGCATGATGACTCACAAAAGTTCCATGTTTTTTTAATTCGTGATGGAAGATTATTAATTCAACAAAGACTGTACTATTTGCCGTTATAAACTACGTCCATGCACATCCTGAGAATCTTTCTCGAATATCCCAATATTATATTCTTGAATTAATTGGTCACCTATATTTCATAGGGTTCTTATACTTTCCAAAAATTGTATTCGATAAGTCTTGAATGAATAATACTTCTGGAAATTGAATACATAATTCATTCGATTCAATCAATTACACATAATGAATTCATCAATAATATCAGTATTAAAATGAATTGATAAAATCTTATCTGTAAAATGGTGGTAATAACCAACTTGAGAATACTTCCTAAATAACCCAATATTTTATTCTTGAATTAATTGTTCACCTATAGGCCCTATTTCATAAAAATGTTATATTTTCCGAAGAATATGTATATTCAATAAGTATTGAAAAACTTCTTCTAGAAGTTGAATACATAATTCATTCGATCCAATCAATCACACATATTGAATTCAATTATTATAATGAAATGTAAACTGCTCTGTCAAATGGTAGTAATCACAAACTTCCGCTGTAACACAAACCATAGAGTATTTTGGTCAACTGAGAAAACAATATAAGCCTCTAATATTCACCTTAAAACTGATAGAGAATATAATTAATTCAGACCAATATTGAAGGTCTAGAAATGTGAAATGTATTCGAATATTTGACTCTTGAAGTGTATTATAAGACAGAAACTGCTGGTACCGGTATCTTATTGGGAAATGCGTGTTTAAAAAATGTGAATATATTCAATTTTTTGTTGTTAATATATGTGCGTTGTATAAAAGGTTCAAGGAAATGAGATTTGCTCATTTAGTATTCCAGCAATTTACTTTGTTGACCGATAAAAATTGAAATGTATAAATTAATCGTGATTTTACCATTTGATGGTCAATTTTATTATTGATAATTTCTCATTCACAAATAACATTTCACTATAGTGAATTAATTTCAAAAAATGGATGAAAACATCAATTCAATACATTACAGAAAGTATAATCATTCATAGTAAATACAGACATTGAATTCTATGAAATATGATTTACAATTGAGTTCGCCACATTCAGTGCAATGTCAGATATATCCCGCATAATTTACAACTCCAGCTGGAGTATTTGATTTGATGGCTGTATATATAAGATACACGAATATAAAATAAAGCATTATAGAAAAACAACCTCGACTTCATAGTGACTTTGGTTTTGATAAAATATGTATGAAGTTCGAAATGTTGCAGAATCTGAGCAATACGTATTGAATAAATCAAACTCTCTAAACTAACTATTTTGAAACAACTTTTTTTTTTAAATAGAAATCTAAATAGGCACTTTTAGTACCAAGTCATTCAAAGTACCAAGTATTTCCATATGTTACACTCTGTTCCCCCTAAACTCACTCGCATTTTAACAATAACTCTTTTTAATTACATCAAAGTGAAACTCCTACATACATAAGAATAAAGTTAATTGAATCGCAATTATTTGGAAGTCGAGTTATTCGTTAATAAAACAACAATTTATAAGCTTTAGCTGTCATAGACTAATGAAAGCGTATGTGATCTCATCTCATACGTGTGTTGGAGAAAGTTCTCTTTCTCTTTGATTGTATAAAACGTTATAGTGAATTCAACTTAAAAAAACTACGAACCCAACTGGTTAATTAATCACGTAATTATGAAAACACAAGGACACTGTAATTAATAATATTTAAAAACTGTTAAAAGGTGTTTTGAATATTCACCGGTTTTTGCCGTGACACATTTTTGAAAAGTTGTTCCGAAATAGTTGTCTTGTTTTGTGAAAGGTCAATGGCAAGCCGCGGAAAACCACAATTTCAATGAAGTCAAACTGTGAATTTGATGTTCGTTTATCAAACGTTCGATCTCTTTTAGTGTAAATATTTTATTTATTGCTAAGAAAATAATAAACCGCAAGCTGGACTAGAACTCATTATGTTACGCTCATCAATTTGACGCTTTATTTACAAGTGAGTTCGTCATGGGAAGCATAATAAATGGATAGGTTTGAAACATTGTAGTGATCGTTAAATACAAATCATACAACCGATATAATATACAAGACCATAAATAGCTCATTCTCGTCTAATTGAATCAATTTCAACATGTGTAAACAGCATAAATAATAATTGGAACGATTTAAAAAAAATCAAAAACATGTACTCTGAAATAGAAAATGTGGGCTCTAAGATGCAATTTTTAGGAACGTTATATCTTGTAGAAATTGACCACTTTATTGATATAATTTCCTCAAATGGAGTCTTTATTGCACAGTCGATATTATTAATGAAATATGTAATAATATTTTTCATGAAACTATTATATTTTCCACTCAATTAAATAAGTGCGCCTGCAGATAACTTTCATTGGATTTCTGCCTAAAATAACACAATAATATAAATAATTGAAATAATTCAGATCCATATCTTTATGTAACTTATGTAAACGCTGCATGTCTGAAATTTCAACCGCTGCCCGCAGTTAACTTTCCTGTTCAAAATGTTCACAAATTCATTAAAAATATGTAAATTGTGTCAAATTGACTCAATAACCGATAGCTTTGGGCTGCACGATCTCAACATGTGCTTATGTTTCCTTTGGGCAGGCGGAATTCCAAAGAAATATGTTAATTTTGACTTTTGTTTATTATCAATAAATGAATATCAAATGAAGGTATAAAACAATTACTTTTACACCACAACCTCTTTTTCATCAAGTGATCAAGAAGATGTGGTAAATATTTTGAGTATAGCTATTGTCATGAAATGAGCAGTGAAAAATACGTTCATTCAACTGAATTCAACTGAATTCAAAACAACTGAATTCAACTGCCTTCACAAATTACGAAACCTCGTTAAAAATATAAATATAGTATTCACACATTACTTATACTTCCTAATATTGCTCAACTACATCCCCATACCAATCTAACACCATAAATCACTCCTTTACTATTCCATTTTACATCATTTTTTTAAACTAGATCATTTATGTATTTTATTTCGTCATATTGGGTCTAACGACGCACTGTACTGATGACTACGATCTATTGGCGTCGGTGAATGATATTATGTTAGATGGTGGGATGATGATGATGAGTTGAAAAGTTATTTTATCATGTGTTGTTGGATAGTGTGAAGGAGTCGGTTGTGGCCTGTTATTAAGGAACCATCCCAGTATTGATCTGAACGAAACCATGAAAAACCCATGAAAAGATGGTCAACCATGGTGGGAATCGAATCACGGTCTCCTGAATGACGGTGCAGTGTATTAACCACTCGTCCACTCGTCTCAGTACCAACTAGATTATATACCGTCATGTTCTTGTTTCGGTCATTAGATGCCGATCAAGACTGTGATGTTTCGTACAACGTATTGTTTCAACAGATTCGGACTAATGACTTGGGTACGCGGCCGACACACGAACCCGTTATAAAGCATACCTGCCCACTCGGATCCGTCACCTATAAAATCAAATCATCTCCACCATTCCGTGTGGAATAAAATACACTAGATTAATGTGCCATACTTAATCATCGACATCGGAGCATTGCACGTAGTACCAATCATGTGGAAGTATGAAAATTACTGTTGTTCAGAAATAAAATGTAATATAATAAGTAATAACAGTAAAGATATTCCTATTATTATATTACTGGATTTTTAAATTATACGCATTCACAACAATGTATATGATGTATATTAATACATGTATATTATGTGCAATGATGTTATATTGTGTTAATTGAACTTCGTTCTTGTACTTTATTATATTCTCGAAAAGCAATTGTGATGTTATGAAATATGTAATATCAAAATGGTTATAGTAGATGGCTTCTATATACTTGCGGACGTTTTTCCTTGAAACCAATTCGAAATTTTATATCAAAATGCTAATATTTTAAAAAACTACCGGTGCTTATTATGAAACTGATATTAACGAAGTTGATTAAATCTAAAAATCATAGAGCCTTTGATTGATATTAAATTAAATTTTCAGTGGTAATACTGAAAACCGTACTGGTAACCGTCAATACTGGTTAATACTGGTAACCGTCATTCAGGAGGCCGGGGTTGGATTTCCGCCGTAGTCGACCAATCTGACAGGGGTTTTTCGTGGTTTCCCTCAGTCGTTCAGGTCGATACTGGGATGATTCCTTGACAACAGGCCACGACCGATTCCTCCCCACTAGTCAAAAAACGCCTAATAAAATAAACTATCATCTCACCATCCCATCATCTCATATATCATTCACCGACGCCAATATATCTTGGTCATCAGTACAGTGCGTCGTTAAACCCAATATAAATATAAATGAACAAAATGAATGAATAGATATTAAATTTCAAATTGATATTAATTGACTGTTTAACATTCCCAACAACAGTAACATTATTTGGGCACACGACGAAATGGATGAGAGACCAATGTTTTCAGAATACCCATGCTTTATTCGGAGCTCCAACTTGACTTAGTTCAACTTGACTTATTTTTCAGAGAAGAGCAAATTTGCTGACTGAGCCACCGCGAAATCAAATACTATTACTTTACCAACTTGGCCAGAATCTCAAACATTTCATAGCGATCATGTACACTAACATAGAAATGTATTTATTTATTCATATTGTGTTTTAACGACGCACTGTAATGATGACTACGATCTATTGGCGTCGGTGAATGACATATGAGATGATGGGATGATGAGATGAAAGGTTATTTTATTAGGTGTTTCTGGATAGTGGAAAGGAGTCGGTCTTGGCCTGTTGTTAAGGAACCATCCCAGTATTGACCTGAACGACAGAGCGGAAACCACGAAAAAACCCTGTCAGGATGGTCGATCGTGGCGGGAATCGAACCCCGGTCTCCTGAATGACAGTTCAGTGTTATAACCACTCGACCACTTGTCTCAGTCATCACATAGAATTACATTTATGACAAACGTTGATAAACATCACTGCTTTTCGTTCATTCCTCATTTCCTTACTTTTCGATTAAGATAAGAAATACCCAAAATTACTAAATCCTCGACGTTTTAAATTAACATTATTCTAATTCAATGTTTATTTCACTTTAAGGTAATAACAATTGCACATTGTTCAACAACATTATATTCATATAATATTTAGTCAGATTAGTAGCGTAATTAGCTAAGAAACTTGACTGACATTGACTACATCCTTAATGTATAAATATATTATGTGGATAAATGGGTTTTGAGTCAAGGATAAACCATTGTATGAAGAAAGGTCACTCATAATAATGTTGCTATAACTTACAATTAAAACATTAAAACATCAACTTCGTACATCCTTATAAGTAGACAATAATCAATGTGCATTAATGTTTTTGTTATTATCGGCGAATAAAAATAAATCATGATTTTTCGTGAATTTGAAAAGTGAGACATGAAATGACTGGTCCCAAATACAGTTGTATTGTTGGAAGGAACAATGTTTTCAGTGGCATTAACAAAAACAAAACAAAATTTACAGTAACAAAAATTCACAAATGTTTCAGGGTTTGAGGAAAATTTCTGAATCAAATTGAATAATAGCTATTGATTACTTCACTGTATTGTAACGAATAAAATTGATGAATATGAAGGAAAAACATTTTGAATTATGAAATTTCTTAGACATTTGGTTGAGAACATCTCAATTTTGAATCTATAAGAATAATTTTTGAATTTCCAAATTCTGTTCCCTACTGAATGTCACGTAGGCCCACTCATTTACTACAATCATAAATATGAATTATGAGCAATTAAAATGTAGCTTAACCAAGCATCAAATTAATGTCATTGTCGTTCATATAAAAACACTCACGGAGATGAATTAAACCATCCGTATTTAATTATTCTCTTCCCAAATAAGTGAGCTAGCATTTTTCCATGCGCTTCTACACGAGAAAGTTTCTGTCGGTCTTACATTTATAACCTTCAAAACTATTATCTCTTTTTATAAACATAAAATATGAGGAAATCAACTATAATTATTATTCTATTCACCATAAAGCAGAATACCACTTTATTATTGTGAACTTATTGTTGTTGTTGTTATACGATAGACCCCATGGTAAGACCTCGCAGACTATTCACGCTTAGAGACTAATGTTTCCGTCAGAAACTCTAACCAGATCTATTTATCTTTAATATTATAATTATAGAGTTAGAAAAGTTATTTCAATGGATGTTTTAGAAAAATGTGTGCATAGCGAGTGGGTGTTTGTTATAAGTCGTGATTGTAATAAAAATATGATGCATAGAAGATAAATCTTGAAAACTGGCAAACCTGAAGTAAAATGCTTATGAACTTTAATCTTATAATATAATATTATAATTATTATAATCATTTACAAGAGAAGAATCAGCCGTTTATCTGTAGGAACTGGTAAGTGGAAATGAAATATCATATTATTCAAGTTCATTTCTTCATAGGTGGCCAATACAGCTGTAGGCCTATATTAAAAAGATGTATACCTTTATTTGTTGAGAAAATCAACTTGGTACTTCAATTAATTAGAAAGAGAGAGTGTATGTTAGCTATACGTTACCACAGCAACTGGAAAAGTCAGGTGCAAACAAAATGGTACGGAAGTTGAGATAAGAGAATGAAATTCGGGGGACATTTTGGTCCACCCTATTACATCGATACGTGAAAATATCTCACTTGAAACACCTTATGAACTTCAAAAATATTAACCAATGAATGGAAAGAACCAATAATATATTTTTCATTTGTATTCTCCGTAATTTAATATTCGGCAACAGAAAGGTATTTACTGAATCGAAGAATTAAAATCCCATTGCCCAATAAGAATAGGCTCATTCATATAGGGATTATTTGCATGATTTAACCATCCACAAGTAGGCCTACGTATGAATTTTCAATCTCCTGAAGATTTAACTTATCCTCCACAACTTTGTATATCACAACTCTCTTACAAGCTAACACAAGGACTTGGCTCCTTCTCTTTGTCACTTATTGTTTTTTATGATGATTATACATCACTACATTATTTTAGTTCACAAATTTACTATGGTGATCATATTGATCATGTCTAGAAATTATTCTTCTCGTTTTATATAAACATTACGGAACAATATTTGTGAACCATCCTGCGATCTGATTTCCTACGCACGAGCTGCCAGTTATTTATGGATTGACTCTGTCTTTTAATCGTAACACGATGGTTGGTTTTCCTATTAAATACCCAAACCACAAACCTTTATTGTTATATTACACATCTACCGAACGTAGAATGTAGTAAAGGCAAAGCTTGGCATGCGAAGACGATGACCTGTGCGTTTGTTTGCATATTTTATTCTTATACATCTATAAGTATTTGTAATTGGTGTTTCGTATACGACTGTAAGATCTGAACTATGAGAACAATATTGAATATGTATCCATTTCTTGGAAAGGTTTAAAATTATCATCATTAATCATTCATATATATTTATATATAAATAAATAAATATATATATAGGCCTATATATATATATATATATATATATATATATATATATATATTTATGTATATATATGAATATATATATATATATATATATATATATATATATATATATATATATATATATTTTTTTTTTTTTTCAACCTTTTTTTGTACTTCGTTCTCTGATTGAAGCATGAACCAAAAAATACTTCTTACGTTTCCTTAGATTGTATCGTTGGACGGAGCACCACAAAGGCGATCAAACCATGTCGTTTCAAGTATTATTTGGGAAATAATTGTGCGAATTTTATATCTTATTTTCATCAACTCTGACTTGAAATATTGATGAAGAAAATTGTATATGAAAAAAAACATTCCAATGAGACAACTCTGTAGACCATTTGTTTCACACTAATATACGAATTCAAAAGAAACTAAAATCACAGACATTCTATAATTTTAACATCTATATTGGGTCAAAAAATTGAATAGCTTTTTCTCAAAGATACATCATTACACCTCATCACAATGTTTCACTGTTGGTGTAAATTACGGTATTAAGCACGATATATGGCAGTTAATTATAATGAAATGCCCACAGTAAATACTGCAATTAACATCAATCTCATGATGAGAATCGTGTAACTCGAAGTAAACACAAGAGAAAACCGAACGAGTATTGCCTAGTCACTCGTATAACCGACAGCGCATCTGCGGCACGGTAGACGAGCACACCTAATAGGATGATATTATCATATAAAATGAAGAAAAATAGATTTATTTTAATTCTTAACAGTAAATCAGTAATAATGTAAATTATATATTTATATAAAATAGTGTTATTTTAATTGAAAAAAATTGTCTACGTTTAGTTTAATAGCTTATAGCTGTGAGTTTAACAGGACTTTGGGTTGACGACTTCGAAGCTTTCAACCGTTTTCACTCAAAAAGTGTAGGTAAAGCTATCAATGTAGAAGAGTAGTCTGAATTGATAATGACTGAAAAATACGGAATATTAGTAAGGAAATCGATTCAAATCTACACTGAAGCATTATTCTTTCATTTATATTGAATGTTTGGAGGCACTATCTGATGATGTCTAAGATCTATGTCAAAGTCCAAGATGTCCAAAAAATGGTGAAAAGATACGAGAGTTAATTTTATTTGATTTTCAGAGAAAGAATCGGTCGTGCGCTCCTTTGAATGCACCTGACTATTCAGTATTTAATTCACCTACAGAAGTAAAGAAAGGAAAAATCTGTCAAGATAGTCTATGAGAATGGTCCGTCAGGATGGATGGGAATCGAACTCCGGGAATAAGCTCCTGAATGTCCCGAAGTCGACTGCAACTGTAATACCAAGTTGAACAATTGAACATACCATTCCAATAATTCAGGTAATTTTTAATTAATATTGGGTTTAACGACGCACTGTACTGTTGCCTGCGATACATTGACGTTGGTGAATGATATATAAGATGATGGGATAATGAGCTGAAAGATCATTTTATTATGTGTTTTTGGATAGTGGGAAGGAGTCAGTCGTGGCCTGATGTTGAGGAACCACCCCAGTATTTAACAGAGAGACGCCACGCAAAGACACTATCAAGATGATCTACTATGATGAGAATCGGATCCCAGTCTTTTGAATGACGGTTCAGTGTGGTAGTCACTCGACCACTCTTCTCAGTCCAATAGTTCAATAATCACTAGTGTTTTATTTAATACTAACCAACTCTTCTGAATTGTTCGATCAAAAGACCTGAATGAATCACGTGAATCGAATAGCAATAAACGCACGAAGAAAAATATGTAAATTGTTTCATTTCATAATAATGTAAGACTTTAAAAATAAATGGCTTGTCATCATGATGTGGATTTTTGTGAGATAATTTTCATTGATACCGAAATTTCATTGAACTGAATCGTGTAGGTGTGGGAAGGAATCGGTCGTGACCGAAAGTTAAAACTATTAAACACACCAACCATATCGCTGGGCCCAGTCCTATCTTCAGGACGTCCTATAAGTTGAGACCACTTTACTGAGTTAGAACCAATATTGGGTCATAACTCAGTGAAATAGTTTCAACTTGAGACCAATATTGGTCCTAACTCAGTGAAATAGTTCCAACTTGAGACCAATATTGGTCCTAACTCAGTGAAATAGTTCCAACTTGAGACCAATATTGGTCCTAAGTTAGGACGTCCTGAAGTTAGGACTCTTTGTGAATCTCTTTGGGTATAAATGTGTACGCTTGGTCAGATGAGCCACTGCTTTGGAATAAGAAGCCAAGTGGGCGCCGGTTCGAGTCTTTAAGGGATGAGTGTTTGTAAACACAGTCAGTATATCGTCAGTATTGTATCTTATGTATTCTATACACACACACACACACACACACACACATATATATATATATATATATATATATATATATATATATATATATATATATATATATATATATACATTTATACATATTATGAATATATATATATATATATATATATATATATATATATATATATATATATATATATATATATATATATATATATATGATATTCATATTATCTAGGGTGGTAAGATCGCCCTTGTGGTGCCCCGTCCAAACGATCCTATCTTTCATCCATAGCCTAATTGGGGAACAATGATTTTGTATCAAGTTTCGATGTTATTGAAAAAAAAATATATATGTATTATCTCATCATGAATATATATAGTAATAATGAGTGTATTTAAATCAATGACCTGGTATACTGCCATCAATTTCAATGAATTATTGATGCGTCTTTCATCACCGACAATTTGTCAATTTCACACGTCATTCTTATGCCAATGAGTCAAGAACTTAAAGATGCTAATTGACATAATTACCATACGTGCATTGACGTCAAATGTAATTATGAAGTTAATAACATTGTAACTGTGAGACTGAGTAACGACTATAGAAGACAGAGTGAAGATGATATCATAGAGGCAAGAATGAATCAATATTGGGGTTAAACAGCGCATCAACGACGTAGTTATATTGAGCTGGGTGGACGAAATGTATACTGAACAAACAACAAAAACAAAAAGAACACAGACAAACCTCTATAGGAGTGGGATGGAATCTTCGCTAACGCTCTTCTAATCAAGACGTGTCACGTCATGGTGAAATAAAAAAGTATCACAATTATTACCGCTCTCTTCTAGCCTTCTCAACTATATTACATGTAGTACCTATGCAGATCACTAGAAAGCGCTATATGGATATTGGATTGTGCCAGTCACCAGAGCTGTTCCTTCAGTGGCGAGCATAGGTACTAATTGCAAATTTGGGTGAGAGTTGTGAAGTTGTGCACGGAGATTAATTTACTCTTGTTCAGCCATAAAAGTGCACTGTCATAGTATTATATCTTTATAGTGTTATTATAGTATTTTCTCAATTCTCACCGCGGTTTCGTGAGCTTATTTCAAAATGGATTTTGTTGTCGTTGGTTTCCAATTTGCACCTTGAAAAATATCGGGATTGTGTTTGGGACATTCAAAGAGTACCTTTTGATGAATAATAATTGGAACGAAAGCGTAACTGTTCATCACAGGGGAAATTCCTGTGAGGAGATATATAACATTATGCGTTAATATGTTTCTGAAGATTTGTCACAATCTTGGTGAAAACCCGTCATGATATCTTATGAACACGAAAATCGTTCATACTCATGTGTTCGAACTTTTGAAAACTGATATTCTTATCTGCAGCAAAAATGTATTGCAAGTTCATTGTTTTTTATTCAAAATATTAAAAATGGGATAGTAATATCACCCTTGTGATGCCCCGTCTAAGCGATCCTATTTCATCCAGAGCCTTAATTGGGGAACCATAATTTTGCATCAAGTTTCGATGTTATTTTCCAAAACAAAATTAAATGATGGCTACGATATATGTAGATTGAATTCTTCAAATTCATCCATTTATACAATTACTTATTCATTTCTCATTCTGATATTTAAAACAAAATAAAATAATATGAAAGAAGCTCTATCGAAAATCATAGTTGAAATCCTATGGAATTTCACACAGTCTTACAGTATATGGTCTTACTCCACTTCTGTATCAGGTTATATTTGAATATCTTGCCTAACGAATCGACAATTTTATAATGAGCTAAATGTAGGCTAGATTGTAAAATAATTGAACCACTTGTTTAAAAAAAAAAACAGCACACCATCCTGTAAGACCTTGAGAATGAACAATTCGTCTCTCGTCTTCATGACTTTCATCATATAATCATGAGAACATATTCTAAGATCAGGGTGAACCGTCTCTTCATACGCGTCATAAGTGCTTCAAGCGAGAGCCTTGGTAGAGTTGAACATCGTTTTATTTATAGTGAAACGAGTTTGGTACTTCGTCTTCTATCTGCAAATAATCTTACGTGAAGATGTGTTGTTTGAAGTCACTTTCAACCATAGATTTCAATTGTATAATAGCTTCATATTGCATAAGAATAGGCCTAATGCTTGGAATTGAAGTTTTCATTTATTATTTTAAATGAGCCATTATTTGAAATATATATTGCTGTACATTCGTGGAATTTACAAAGAGGTAGTCTATACTTGAATTTTCTGTTAAATGAAACGTTCAGATGATTTACGGTTAAATCTTTCATATAAAATCATTGTTACGTTAAATATCTTCAGTGGAAAATGTATGAGAATATATATTTTGTCCTCACCATGATAATTGATCCATGACGCTCAAATAAGGTCAGCATAATCATTTCTGATATTTTGGGATTATTTTTTTCAATCATTGCATTTCTTCTCACCGACGAATGAACATTAAAATCTCTTACAATTAACCTCTTTCAACATGCAATAATGAAAAACGGATATTTTTACCACCATGCATTTCAAATAAGAGATAGCTAACGAAGGAATTCTCTCGAGTTCAAATTTATTTAATAAAATACTTCATTATCCTTCAACTGATGAATTGTATCAAATGCTCAAGTTACATGGCAATTAATTGTTATTCAATGGAGGTTATATCTTATTGTGTGAATATTTTCAGTCTGTACGATCCACACTAATGTCTCCATTCTTAGCCCTAATCAAACATCATTGATCTTGTCTCAAGTTTCTATAATAATGAAAATATATTAACTCACTTGAAAAGTAAGACACGTTTTTTACCTATCTGAGAAAGAAGAACGGTAACAAATAACGCCTGGTTAATGCTATATTTGTCATTGTGCATAAGGACTACAGAATATAATAGTTCCTAGAAAGTCACATACAACAATAACTTAAGTATACTAATAAAATTACCTCTATATTAAAATCTCTCTATGACAGTACAACAAAAAAAAAATTAAATAAAAAATGAGGAAGTACACAATTAGTATCTAGAACATTTATTCTCAATTTTCATTCCAATTTAGAGATCGTGCAAAAATATCTACTGAACTTCTCATATAACCAATGAACTAGACCTTCGTGATTTTACGATTCAACCTATAATCAAACTTTCAATTCTGATTCTCTATCCTATCATACATCCATAAAACCAAGTTGGAAGACTTTTCTCTACTTTTTACAACCATCTATTACAGTCAATAACTTTATCTCACACGATTCTCAAAACGTCCAGTTAATTGCATAGTGCATACATTAATTATAAGATGTTCGTATAGCAATATGCCGTGTACATTCCAGGTCTGGTTTAGATTTGAAATGTGAGATTAGAGACGTTTGATTTGTTTCAAGTTAGAAGGCCAAACGTATCACGAGCTGCAGGTGAAAGGAAGATGCTATTTAATAGGATCGTTATTAGAAATTATACAAGATCAACGTGTACAGTCAAGGTATATGGGAAAATAATTATAGTCAAACAATTGGGATTATATTGAAATACTTCTCGTGAATGTTAATTATAGTGGGCCTAGTAAATCCGGTTGAAAATTAAACGGTCGAGAGAAAAAAATCGAATTTCTAGAAGGATTTACTAATATATATATGATTCCAAGTAAGTTATTTCAACGATCAGTGGGAAAAGTGCTTCAAAGAAAGACATTTAACCTTAATTTATCTAATACTGATAACATGATGTTTCGAATGAAAAGAAGTATACCATGAGTTGTGGTAGCACTTACAAAGATTGAACGGATAGCCTGAAATGATTTATTTTCTATACGTTCCTTTCGTTTGTTACAAAACAGTCGGTGAATTTTCATTTTTTATATCCAATAAAAATGAAACTCGCATTATCAGGTTAGAACTTGAAAAAAATATATATTCTACCTTTTTTATGATATCCCAGTAACCGCGGTCTTCCATACACTCGTGTTCAAACATCAGTAACGCAATCATTATTAATAATTCCATGTGGAACCGAAAGGTTGGTAACCCTCGAATGAACGCAATATGTCATTACACAGATGACAGCCTGTTATTTGGGGAAACTTGTATCCACAAAAGAAGGAAGGTCGTCTGAAGAGACGCACATGCATTTTTCAAATCCATCAAGTTGTAAGGTGATTATAGTTGCCGAAGTTTTTTTTATATCATAATTGAGTTTTGTTATTTTCTTATTTTATCCAACTTTGAACTTCCACGACCCAGAACGAACATTCTTCTTATGAAGAACCATCATAAAGTGGAAAGAGCAAACTCTATCAAATCATGCAGCCTAAATGACGAATTGATTGAAACAAACCACAAATATTCCATATCAACTTGGTTAAGCAGATTATTGCAGCCACCGGAAAATTGACATTGCATTTATAGGCCTATTATTGAACTTTGTATTACTGAGATGAGTGGCCGAGTGATTAATACACTGAGCCATCATTCATCAATTCTAATTTCGATTCCACCCTGACAGGGTTTTTTCGTGGTTTCCCTCTGTCGTTCAGGTCAATACTGGGATGGTTCCTTAACAACGGGCCATAACCGATTCCTCCCCACTATCCAAAAACACCTAATAAAATATAATCTTTCACCTCATCATTCCACAATATCACATATCATTCACCGACTCCAATGGATTTCAGTGATCAATATAGAGTGCATCGGTAAACCCAATATGAATGAATAACTGTGTAATCCCAGATTGCAAATGAAAATTACTAATACTACTACTACTACTAAGCAGCGTTCAAAAGAAATCCTAATACCATGGAAAAAAAATATATACATATATATATATATATATATATATATATATATATATATATATATATAAATATATATATATACATATATATATATATATATATATATATATATATATATATATATATATATATATATATATGTATATAAGAATATATATTTTCATATATATATATATATATATATATATATATATATATATATATATATATATATATATACAACAAGAAGAGAGTAATAATTGCAATCGAAAGTCCCTACCAAATAATAATAATCCATATAAATATATTGCATCTATATCTATATATCATCATATAATAATGAACATACCAAGAATATTCCACATCTGCAATATACATATATATATATATATATATATATATATATATATATATATATATATATATATATATATATATATATATATATATATATATATATATATATATATATATATATATATATATATATATATATATATATATATATATATATATATATATATATTCATACCTCGACACATCGTTGAAGTTAAATCACGCAAAATACATGTCATCTTCACCTTTAAACTTTTCTAAAAATCAAATTAGACAATTTTAAATATGTTCGCATGTTTCTGAACTGTATCTCCAGGTAGGAGTTGAACTTGTTTTCGACACGCTATATAGCTAGTTTTTAGGTGACTTATTTTGTCGCATTACATGGTGACAGTGCACGGATAGGACACGTTCAGCCACAAGCACACTGTCAACGTAGCACGCAGTGTGTCCACGGAAGATGAAGGCTTCAATCGACTGTCTTTCTCACTTTGTATCATTAGCGCACGGGTGGTTCGTGTCTTCACCTCTCTGATACTGCTACATATATAAAATATATATTTGATGAAGGTTCCGATCGTCTGTCTCTCCCACTTTGTATCATAAGCGCACGGGTGATTCGTGTCTCCACCTCTCGTGTACTATACTAACAATATAACTACATAACTATATTACTATATCACCATATATATATATATATATATATATATATATATATATATATATATATATATATATATATTTATATATTTAAATATACATTTGAACACATATAAATTATATATATATATATATATATATATATATATATATATATATATATATATATATATATATATATATATATATATATATATATATATATATATATATATATATACACACACACAAAATAAGAAAGTTTCGATCGAATGTCTCCCCAACTACGTACCCCTAGCGCACGGGTAGTTCGATTCTTCATCTCTTGTATATAGGCCTATATTACTATAGATACTTGAATCTACGAAATAAGAAGGTTGCGATCGACCGTCTCTCCTACCCTACATCACTAACACACGGATGGTTCGCACATTCACCTCTCGTCAATACAACTGTATACCACATAAGTTGTATACAGTAGTGTTGGATCGAAACTATTGAGTGTTCATGTGTTAGATAGGGGAGACGGGCGATCGATGACGTTATCACGCGTGATATATAGTGTGATTTAATGGTGCTACCTCCGTGATATCTCCGTTATTAACTTGCATATCTGTGACTTCACGATATTCTACTGCAGTGTAATAATTTTGGTGATTAATGGTTCGGTTTAACAGAAGGATGTTTCGACAATGTAATTAAACCTAATTGCTTAAATCACCCTTCAATTAAATGGTTCATATCATGATTGGTATACAAATATATTTTGAGGTTTTCTACGTTTTAGCCATTAGTGAAAATTAGGTTTCTCTGTAATTATGACAATGTGTGGTTCATTATCTACAAAATGAACGTTTATAGAAACTGAGACGAGTAGATTTAGACGATTTGTTTCAATCATACTGACTAATTGAGACTATCAGTGAGGCAGATTATGACTTCTTATTTTCTGTTCATAAAATGTATTCACCTGTTATTGTATTCCATGTTTTCCTACTAAATGTGACATGTTCCACTGCATATGTATGTATCAATATGCTCCTTCACTGTATTGTATTTTATCTCCTTTTTATAATTATGCTGACTTATTCAATATTACTTGTAATGCTATTGGGACCAATAAAATAATAACTAACTAAGGTCCAGTATTACCACGGCCAGTTAGTATTTATCTGAGAGTTGGTGAAAACAAATAGCATGGGTAACCATGGTGATAACAAGTTTGAACTGTCAGATAAAGGCTAACTAGACTTGGTAATACCGGGCCTAACTAGATTAGTCGCAAGCGCGTTTGACTGTCAATCAAGAGACCGGGACTCGATTCCCGCCAGAGTCGATCATCTCGAAAAGATATGTCATGGTTTAATCCAGTCATGAAAGTGAATACTGACGATATGTTTCTTTCACGGGTAGATCAAGACAATTATCTGGTGACATCGAAAAGAAAACGAAAGGTGCCTATTAAAATTACGATTAAACATAATCACCTCGTCATCTCATTCATCATTCACCGACGCCAATAGATCTAGGTTAACATTAGAGTGCGTCTTAAAACTCAATATGAATGAAAAGTAATTGAATGAATAATAGCAAATACGACTGTCGAGTTGTCACATTCATCTTGGATTACATGCAGTAATTATTGGATGAGCGATGCGAAGAATCAATTTCACGGTAGGCCTACTTGGAGAAATTTTAATTTCAAAAACAAAACGTATGAGAATAGCCCAAAAGAGAAAATATATATAACAAGAATATCCTAATGAACTCCAGTTATATATATATATATATATATATATATATATATATATATATATATATATATATATATATATATATATATATATATAAATATATATATATATATATATATATATATATATATATATATATATATATATATATATATATCTTCATTCTAGACTCTGTCTTACATTATAGGATTGCAAAAACACACAGAATAAAAATCAATTGGATGAAATATAAAAAAATAATAATAACATTTCAGAGAGAATAACAAAATGAATATAATTTGACTAGAAACAAAATAATTATATGTTAATCAAATCTAAGAATGGTGGTGATCGAAATGAGATGATAATAATGAAAACTTTGAGAAAAAAAATACTATCTTGAAGTAAATGAGTCATACATATCATTCCAAAGACTCTCATGAATCGGATATGCCGTATCAAGTGTAACAATCATTTTGTTTTCTCTCTCATCAATACATAGAGGTTATTAGGTAACTATTGAGGGGATCAAAAAGTTCAATCAATTGCATCATGAACAAATTGAAATAATCCTTAGGCATCTGTCAAGTAACAAATGACAAATGATAGTTACCTCAGCAATACAGTGAACTGATGAACTACCAAATATTCTGATTGGTCAATTCCAACTGGTGGACATTGTTGTCTGTCTCTGTGTGACGTCATTTGACAGAAGCCTATGGGCTTCGGTCAGCTGTTAGCTGTATTGCTATTGTAACTATTATCTGTCATTTTCTACTTGACAGATGCCTATGCATGATTAAAAGCAAAGTGGCTGACATCTGGTGACGTTTTAGTGAACTGGGCGGAGGCAGATACTTTCAAATTATATACAAATTCATTTTTGTGTAATTATAATTTTAAATACAAAATTGAAATCAGTCAGATTATTAATTATTAAAATTACAATATATTAATTACGAGTATAATGTGTGTAAGCACACAACAACATGACATCTAGGCCTAACTGCCTCCGGGCGGCCATTCGCCCACTTCGACAGTGCTGCCACCTGGTGAGCTTTTAATCACGAATAGTACAAGTCAGGTAGGCATTAAGTTGTAACAAATCGAAAAACAAGGTGTGAGGTCTACATAGCTTTTCCATTACATTCCATATAAAATCTCGCTCATCTACAACGCATTTGCTGCGTTTTCCCAGTCAGAATATGTTTGTTTCAGATTGATTATAAGGGGATAATATTATCGATAATAGGTCTGTTAAGTTTCCCTGCAAATATTGTTATGCAAATTGAAAAGATACAGAGATGAGAATTACTCTCCCAAATGAGCTCCACGATATGCTTTGTAGACGGTTGAAAGAAGAAAAACGCACTTAAAAATATATTTGAGAGAACACGAAAAAATTGGAATTGGTTAATGTCGGTTATATTACACAGAAAATCTTATTAGTCATTATGAACTCAACTTTACTCTCATTTACTTGAGCTTTTTGCTTCTTAGCTTTTTACAAGTTGAATTCAATTGCAAAGGTGAATTGGGCGGGAAGTGCGTGTTCGCCATGTTAATTGCACGTGAAGTGATCACAGGAAATGTACCGATACACGGGTATAGTATAAAAATGTAGATCAAGAGTGATTCTAAATTATTCTTCCTAGTTTTCAAAGTTTTTGTACATTAATTTTCTGTTGTTCTATTTATCATCTTGATCTCCAAAAATGATTTTCAGTTGTTGAAACTGTATTCTTCTAAGCAAGTTGAGTAATCTGAATCCTAGAATTATTACTTTCCCTCTTCAAGAAAACACATAAAGTTGACAAAACACAAAGGAAGACAGATATATACAAACAATCATTATATTAGGGTATTTTTGAAACTCATAATATTATACAATATATTATATAAATATAATATATAATCTGGATAATATTCAAATAATTATTACGGTTATATGCGAATATAATTATGAATAATGTTGTGCATCAATTCACTTTTTCGAAGCGAATTCCTACATTTATAATGAGCGAAAATATCCCGCCCTTCTTACACTTATTCACATAAAGAAGTGTTGTATGGCAATTTCACAGAAATAAATGAATATTTCAGTATACGTTATTGCATTGCAAATGTTGTGTGGTATCTTTTAGGTGAATCACTTCACAGTAACACAGTCTGGCATGGAAAAAGGCTGTATTTATTAATTGGTTGAAGGAGTTCCCTATGGTACGATGAGATATGGTGGGTCGAGACTCATGGTCGGTAGTGGTAATGGATAGGGGAGACGGATGGTCGTACTCGTCAATGATTGCGGAGCGAGGAATGTCTTGTTTTTGAAATAAATTTGCATTGGTGAAAGACGTCTATATGGTGGACGAAAATGTTGTCACCTTTCCGTGAAATTTAAATCCAGATAAAATTATGGGAATTTTCAGAAATTTATGAAATGATGGAATGCATGCTTTTAATTATGATACCATCAGTTTTTATATCAGAAATATCCTCTTCTCCTCTTCATTTGGATCAAGTCTAGTTAAATTACAAGATTTTTAGCATTTATTATTGATTTCTTTTTCATCATTTGAGTTCTTGACTCGTATATATATAATGATTGCCAACAATCTATAAATGAACGAATTGATTTATTTTACAACACGTTTAACATCCATTTTGATAGAAAATGTGGGCTTATGTTTCCATTCAATGTGGATAGGCCTACACATGAAATAATCGAACATTCTGAAATATAATAAATCATGCACATCAATAAGAAGCAACAATTTCGATATAGAAAATAGACTTGATCCAAATGAGAAGGAGAACACAGACGAGGATATTTTTGATATAAAAACTGATGCTATATCATAATTAAAAACATGTATTCCATCATTGCTCAGATTATATTTTTAGTGATCACTATAGTCACATTATCACTAATATATGTCAAATATGGCGTGAACTTCAGGGTTTGTAAAGGTACTGCCGAGACACAAATATGTACGCCTTCTAAATGTTGAGTAACGTATCTCGGTAATATATATCTATGTTCAGGTGGGCTACACCAACAATAAATAAAAGGAATTATTTAAACTTTTTTTCAAAGTCGGATCGTAAATTAATTCAATCTGTTTTTCAGTCAACAGTTACGACTGGTCAGTATTTTTGAAACGCTTTACATTTTTCTCTCAAAAAACACATTCCTTTTTCACCTGTATTTCAACTTGTTCTTGTAAATAGTAGACGAAGTCACTATGAAGTTACGACCGCAAACAAGATGTTTCGAAAAGATTATTTCCAAGATTATAACTGTTTTTTTGAAGTGAAAATCTAGCTTTGAAATATTTGTAACAGATTAGTTTCTTTTTTAATGGTTTGAAACTATGTTCGGAATGTGGATAAAAAGTCAACTATCGATTTTGGTGAGGTAAGAAATGTGTTAGCCTGATTCTAGCCCAAGTCAACCTTGACTTTGAGGTGACAGTTTTAATCGAGAAAAACGACAACTCTATTGACAACTCAACTATAACATTGCCATAGGTTTTATTGACAACCTTTTACTTCGTGGAGTTCTATATTAAGAGTCCATGGGAGTCGAAACAGCGACATATCAGTTAGTTGGTTATTACTTTCGAACGGTATGAGATATCCCAATTATAATACAAATAGGAGACACAGCTATTTTTAATACCTTCAAAATGGTATAAGTATTAGCCATATAACTCATGTCGTATGATTGTCAAAAGCTCTTGAAAAATGTTTTTTTCCAGCTGTATACGCTTGACAATTATACGACATATGTCATCAAATAACATCGGAACGTGACAAAAAATCATTGTTTTCAATTGAGGCAATGGATGAAAGATGGAATCGTTTGAAAGGGGCACCGCAAGGGCGATCTTACCACCCCAATTATGCAATATGAGTTAGATGGTTATAAGTTATACCATCTTGAAGGTATTAAGAATAACTGCGTTAGATTTGTATTAAAATTTTTATATCTCATGCCGTTCAAAAGTTATCCCAAACGAACTGATATTTCATTAAAACGACTCCCACGGACTCTTAAGGGGCGTAACAATTTCACTGTCAATATAATATGTAAACGATCGCAATGACTTTCCGGATGCTTTTGTTGTGGTGAAACTGCTTTACGTCATTCAGAGAAGTATCTTCAGAAATAGTTTTGACCCATAATGAACATTCACAATATGTTAACGTGCTATTTGTACATAACGGTACGCTACGTTGTAAAAATCGACGGCAAAAATATCGAGTGTCAATATGACATCAAATTGATCTTTCCACCAGTGTTATTATAAAATTTGACTCGATAGCATTTTCGACTGATATTATCTGCTTATATTATTATATTGCTCATATATTATTATATTATTGCTGATATTATTATGAATTTGTTAACTTTGTAATGCGACGTCCAAATTATATAATCATTTATATAGGCCTAATTCGAATGAATCTGGCGGAAATTGTTTGCCCCATGGATCCATGAGAACAGTTCATCTGTGTTTTACATTCTTGCTTCAACAAGATGTTACTAGATGAGCGTAGCGAAGACTTCCGTTTCACTCATCGAAATAAATCGGGCTTCATTTTTATGATTTTTTTTTGTTTGGTCCGTTTGTTTGTGATTTTGCACGCGGCCAAATCAAGCCAATTAGTAATCAGCCAATTAGTAAGTAACCAATCGAATCGGAACTCTTGCTGGACATATTGTGTTGTACCAGAATAGGTTGGGATTGTTAGTGAAATTGGTTCGACGGTTATTCCGAAACAAAATAGGAAACTTTAGGAAATTCCCCTTCCAATTTTCCACCCTCCAATGTTGTTCGTTTGACATGGAATTCTCACACAATATTGATGTTGTTGTGATACATACTACTAAGGTCGAAGGAACTTTTTCTATGCACCATTTTCTCATGTTTTTCGGCTGATCGTTATGAAAACAAGGGAATCAAATAATGTATCAGCTTTTTATATAGAACCAAATTGAATTGAATTAATTTCTTAATCCACTCCACTTTTGAGTGAAATAAATAATATCATTTTATTTTTCAAGCTTTACGATTTCCATGTTGTTACGAATAAGCTTCAAAATGATCATGTGACGATGTTTTATGACTATAAGGATCACTCATCGAATGAGATTAATTTTAATACCAATTGAATTTCACATACACCTATAAATGAATATCATCACACTCCGTTGAACTACAATTGAATTGCACATGTATCTATATCATCATGCATTGTTGAAGAATACCTATATTAAAATAAACTTCCCATACATCGACACCAATTCACCAATCTTCAACATTATCATCTCAAACCATCCTATTTCTTATTAAACCCGGCCGTGCTCAGCATTGTGTGACACCCTATACAAGATATCGCCGGTTTACCGATGGCAGTGGCTTGGAAAGTGGGTCACACTCTAGTCAAAGACCAGGGTTCGAAACCGGAACGCTGGATACCGGAATACATCCTCATACACACACACACACACACACACACACACCAGCGCCATTATTACGTCACTAGCCACTACTAACCCAATGACGATAACAAGATACCTGGGAGCACGTAGCAAAATACATCGACACCAACAATCGGTGTATCTTTTAACATTGGCGAGCGGTTGCTTCGTTTCGGATTTCTTTTTCTTGTATCCATCAAATAAGAAAGTTTGCAATGACTGTTCCCCTTATAACACATCAATAGCGCGCGGGTGGTTTGAGCCTTCTTTTTATATTGAGACGGGTATGTATATTATTCTATAGTATGTTACGTTCAGGTGAACCACAAAATCACTGACCAAAAGCTATTAATTACAAGAATAATAGTAATTATCATTAAATTATATAAATGTTTTGTTTAATGGGATCGAATCAGCGTGACTATACTTGGAACTATTTTGTCTGGTGAATTGAGTGAACATTATGATTGGTGTTTGTTTAATGACCCCCACCAATAGCTAGGTTATTTGGGAGTAGTAATGAGCAAATGATAGATGAAAGATGTCCACACAAATCCATATCTTATGCTAGACTCGAACCCACGCTCGACTTCACTTCAGTTTCTAAAGCAGTGCCTCGGCTGACTGGGCACGGGAGGCTTTATGTCATACGTCAGAGACAATAACTTATTCAAGTTTTGTTTTCTGAAATGGATGAATATTTGAGAAAAGAAACATATATTCTGAAGTATGTCAAGGTTTCTATTTGGTGTTTTGGCAATGATTGTTTTGATGGTGAAAATTCAAAATTTTTCAAAAATAAAATGACGATTTACAGCAAGGTTCAGAAATTGCGAGATTGTTCATAAATTGTACCATCGTTTTTATAATCTCGTTCTTTTACTTGTATGTTATATTATTTTATTCTATCAATAATTTCAATACGGCATTCGTTCGATTTGACCAAATTCAGTATCGAAGATGAACATTCATTGTTATGAAACTGTTCATCAGTAGAAAGAAGATAATCTTGACATCTCGTAATTGGATCTTATTGGCAGGTTGAGGATCTCAGACACAGCTTCGTTATTTGTAAGATTATTCCATCTTGAAAAAAGTATTTTTAAAATTGTGAATTTGTGCACTATGGACAGCATGATGTGAAAGTTCATATTCTCTAATATTATTCTCTCGTACTACTCTTCCCTCTTGAGTTATTTATATTCTTCATATTCTATCATTAAATTATTTATAATAATTTATATAATCATAAATGTAATCCATTTTCAATATATCATATATTTATATAATATATTCATATGATTATATATTATATCAATAATAATATTAAAATATTTTTTATATTCTCCTATTCTGTTATATGTGTATTCTCATATGTGATGCTATCTATGTCAGAAATACTATGCGTGCAGTCTTCATATCATTTTATATGCATTTTAATATACCGTTAGTATATTTTTTATCATATCTAATGGAAGAGTGTCAAGTAATGAAGTAGCTGATGTGAACTTGGCCAATAAGCGTAACGTTAATTCTACTGTAAAAAGTGTTTGCACAAGAAACTGCAGTTCTTAACAACGGCCCAACATTCGTGATTTCAACATTCTTAGCGAAAAATCTTGACCCAGCGTTTAATTATCACTTCGGAGAGTAGAAAAGATATTCTATTTCATTTTAACTGCGATATTATCGAGCATTTAATAGAACTGTGACAATGCATCATATAATATCGAACAATTGTGAACAAAATATATTAATATATATGAAATATATGAAAAATCTAATATATGCATGTACTTGTAATTGTATTTCTATTTATCAGCATTTCATTGTACGCCATTAAACTTGTATGACAATATAGCATTGTACTTACAAAGATTAAAAAAATTTGTCGATTGAAATAAAATATTAATATATAGGACTATATGTCTATTATCATAATGAATATGAACACACACACAAAATTATTGATAAGAAGTTCTGTAGATACTGGAGAAGACGTATGAACCAAAAAAAATGTACATATATATATATATATATATATATATATATATATATATATATATATATATATATATATATATATATATATATGAGTAAAATATAACATATGAAATATATGAATAAATGAATGATTTGAATATTGAAATATAGTGTAATTTTCCCTTAGACTTTACGTCTTCAAAAAGAGTTAGGATCCATAATGATGTCATGTGTATTATATGTTATGTGTTAATATGCAGGTCGAACACAATTTGAGGGATGATGTTGTCCACAATGTGTGGATGAAATCACTTGACTGAAGTTTAAAATAATTCTGAAAATTACCACAGTTATTTAAAAAATATTCACAAATCTAAACGTAATAATATGTATTCAACACATTTTTCTGTATGAAATAGCTGTGCGATACACATCTTTGAATACACAATTATTATTACTCGATCATCATCATCTTTCTTTAAAGATTCATATAAATATATATTAGGCTATTTAGTTTATCCATTGACACTGTCATTTCGTTTTTTCTTCAAATTTGTAAATGTCTCAAAAGTTCATTATTCCACATCATTGACGTTGAAATCAACCATATGAAGTTGAAATGACGGCAAAAACATATAGAATACCCACATATGCGTTGCACACAAGAAAACACATTAATAAAACATAATAACAAAAATGAATAACAAAGAACATGATCATTATAAAGAATAATGATAAGCCGATATTTGCAATGACTACAACACAAATGTGCAGTTATATTGTATAAAAATGAATATTTATATGAATGGTACTTCACACTCTAATACATGTAAACGCAACGCCACAGCATATATACAATCATCATTATAATATGTTATGGAATATGGCCACTCAAGCAAGGATCACCTGAAAGTAAATTCACCGTTAAGATGGACAAGTGTGACGTCATCAAGTATCCCTACACTTCTCATTTCCATTGAATACACAAAACAATGGACTCATCCATGCTTTGTTTATTTCAGTGATGATTCATGTTAGTTTATAATTAATTCAGAGTGTTTCTTTACTTAGAGGATACAAAAATTACGAAACAAACTCGAATCTTCCATGTATTTATATAAATGGCACCTCGCTATAAAGATGTGAACATATACAATACTGAACGATTAAATATAAAATATAGTGAGGCTAAACCGAACATGGATGAATTATAATGGATAAAATAGTTAAATCATGCAGGGTGTGTTTACCAATGGCATCCCATTTTACATATTCACTATCAATTGATAATTCACCAAGATAATTTCATATAGAATTTCAGATACTGAAAGGCTTTTATATACAGCGCAAAATTATGGTCACAGACAGCGCAGTCCTGGTGTTGAAGTTCATTGGTTTTAAATAATTAAAATGGGGTGGTAAGATCGCCCTTGTGGTGCCCTGTCCAAGCGATCCTATTTTTCATCCATAGCCTTAATCGGGAATTAATGATGTTGTATCAAGTTTCGATGTTATAAAAAATATATATATATAATTTTCAATATGTCAAAATCAAGACTTGATTTATCATTTCAATCTCTTAGCTGCGTAGAAACATAAGATTTCTTTCGTGCAACTCAGTAGAATATGTTCCCACCTTTTCATATTGTGTTACTATTTTTTCATTTATATCATAACTACTTCTCTTCAGCCTCATAATACTATATAATTGTAAATTGTGGATTGAAATCTGAAAATGAATGAATAAATTGAATTGAATTAAAATTACCCGCACAATAATTGTGTACACACAAATTCGCACTCTTCTCCAAAGAAATACGAAATAGATTTTGATAACGACGTATATAGGCTATACTTATTTATAACACGTGGTAAAGTTTAGAAAGTCAATAGTTTACTTTCACCCTATATTTCTATTGTGGACCATTATGAGGATTACATATCACTCTCTTTTTTTTCGGTATTTAATTATATTGAATTAAGTAGTCTGAACCTTGTAATCTGTATAGTATATAATTGAATTGTGCGGTTATATTTCAGAAAGAGTTTAATATTATTGCTATTTTGTGTGGGTGCATTTTTAGAAGAGAAATTCGACAATTATGTATTATAACCATTGCAACAGAGCTATGTTATTAATATTAGAAAAGCAGGTTCATAAGGGTTCATACCTTTCGAATCCTAAAATTATTATTCTATTTATATAATTTCTTTCAAATCTTTCAGTGATTAAGATATATGATATTAGCGATTTTTATTGGCCACTTGAATAATTATGCACTCTTTTAATCTTCATTCGTGTGATTTTGAGAATACATATAGACTGTCCAAATCTTCAGAGGAATATTGTATTTATGGATTGGTTTGATTCAAACTATCCGCACACGTTGATTTGTACGTGTACTCAGCCAGAATGGAAATTATTCAAGATATAGTAATGCAACATATACTGATTTAATCGTTCAAATTTTCAATTGTGACGTCTAAACACATCATGTATTGGAAAATGGCGAGATAATCATACACTCATTAAAGTCGAGATTGTTAGAATCTTACCTTACATATCGTCATTGCTTTGATTATATTTTTATTGAATTCTTTATAATAGTCATTAGTATATATATATATTTATATATATATATATATATATATATATATATATATATATATATATATATATATATATATATATATATATATATATATATATATAAGATTCTTCAAACTTTCGCGTTCAATATTATGAATACACATTGTTTTGGGGTTATAACGCGTATATTGAAAACAGAGACAAATCCAAATATAAATATGTTTTAATATAAAGATTGCCTAACGTTTCCGGAGTTCTGTCACTCCCTTCATCAGAGGAATAAAAAATTTGATTACAAAATACCAACAATACAACAACCTGTTGTAATAATACAAACATTTGTATATACAAATACATTTTTAATACAACATTGTTGTATTGTTGGTATTCTGTAAACAAATTTTTTATTCCTCTTATGAAGGGAGTGACAGAACTCCGGAAACGTTAGGCAATATTAAAACATATTTATATTTGGATTGGTCTCTGTTTTCATTATACGCGTTATAACCCCAAAACAATGTGTATTCATATATATATATATATATATATATATATATATATATATATATATATATATATATATATATATATATATATATATATATATATATATGTATATATGTATATATATATTTATATATATATGCATAAATGATTCAGCTAATTGTTTTTATTATTATTTTTCCATTCTGATCCAATGAAACAATATGCAATATAAAAATAAAACAAAACTCCCTCGTTGAAAACATACCATTTAAAAAAACCGACACAATTAAATTCCAATTATATGATCCCAATTATAATTCGTCCTAATGGTGTGAAATATATTTAATGATAGCCGAGAGAGTAATAGACGAGCACCTACTGAAAAATGTTCTAATTTGAGTTGCTCTGATTGCTCACTATTATAAAGACAGTTTACCGTTGCTTTTGTTCAAATTATTTGCTGGAAAGTATGGCATATAATATTCAACCTAGAACGGATCCACCTCGACCGCACCCATCTACCATCGGTTAGCCAATAATAACTATAGCTGTATATTAGAAATATGATTTTCTTTTCGGTCTACTATTATTATAGTTCAAGAACAGATATTTTTATCGCGATCTACGAATTTAACGTTGCTGCCCTGCCCTTCAAAAACAAACGATTTCTTAGTGATAACTTTTTGGAATGCATTTTTCAAACAATTTCTTTCGATGAATATGTATTTATTGATTCATTCTGAGTTAAACATGGTCATAAAAAATGAAATCATGGAAACGCTGAACATGGTAAAATGCAGTAGTCCTGGTGTCAAATTCAATTGTTTTGTATTTAAAATGATTAGAATGGGTTGGTATAAGATCGCTCTTGTAGTTCCCAGTTCAAAGGATTCTACTTTCATACATAGCCTCAATTAGGGAACAATGATTCTATATCAAGTTCTGATGTTATTAAAAAAAAATGTAGATTTGTTTTCAAATTTTTAATAAAGGTTCTACATCAACAGGAACTGAATTTGAGTGATATTATTCCAACTGTAAGCTCCTTCCATAATAATAATAATAATAATAATAATAATAATAATAATACATGCGATAACGTGTAGGAGGACAGCCATCAATTAAAAGGAAATGATTTTTCCATTTGAAATATCAACAATCGATCAAACTATATACCCTTGGATAGGAAATTAAACAATTATCTTTCAGTTTTTGAACCACAAATTGCGGTTTGCAAAACTGATTAAAATTTTTTTTAATTATTACATGAATCTCATTCCACACGGGGATATCAATCATCTTTGACTTCTGTCTCATTGCCATTTCGTATAACGTATCATTCTACAAGTTCAACTGTGTATTTAATTCAATTGAAATTGTCTATTTCGTTTATTGGGGTTATATCTTCGGTGATTATTCTATTCTTCAATTATATGTATATGAATGTAGGTGTAATTATACAAGTGCATTGGCTGTGTTCATCGTCTAGTTATTTTTTCAGTTCGTTTCTTCTACCTTGAGGCGAGCGAGTCTACCTGAATTCCAAACACCTGAATACACACTACACGGAGTAGCTACAGCATGAAACTAAACATGCAACAGTAGATTCAGCAACACGTATAAGATTCTCGTTTTAATTTCAAAGTGACCATTCAAATATAAATATATATATATATTTTTTTTTTTAATAACATAGAAACTTGGTACAAAATCATTGTTCCCCAATTAAGGCTATGAATGAAAGATGGGATCGTTTGGACGGGGCACCACAAGAGCGATCTTACCACCCTACTTTGATTGGATAAAAGTCTTTCAGTTTCAAAATATCATAAATAATCTCACAAAAATGTAGGTTATTCAATAAGCATGTTTCTTTATCAATATTTATATGTATGTATTTATTTGCTATCATTATTTTCAATCCAATATTAATATAAATCGAACACAACCTTATTCACTGAAATTATTGAGATTATAAAATGGCTCTTTTTTATAGTTCTGTATCGTTTGTTTTTCTCAATTATCTCAGATTTTGAATATTTTTTAGAATTTGAAAAATAATAACATTCAGAACGAGGAAATAATCGGGAATGTAATGTACATATAGGCCCTATATTTCAAAATGCATTCATACATCGATATAAAGAAAGTTACGCCATCTAAAATCGCTTGAATTCAATAAATTTCCATTTGAATATCAGAATTCAATAAATATCGTGTTTCCAAATGTAATTATGATATATATCAGAGTAAAAATCGTGTTCGAAATAATTATGAAAAATTAGAAGTCTACCGCGGTTATTTTGCTACCATTTGTTTGATCGTGAAACCATGGCTACCGTGGCAGACAGCACGGCATTTCCATTCGTAAACACACACTCACACACACACAAGGCCTGGGTTCGATCCCCGGGTGAAAGTGAAATATATTTATTCGCAAAGTCATATAGGCTAGGTTTAGACTCACGTTTCCGAAGTACAGTTAACCATACTGACACATAAATGCATATACTATGTGTATATTATATTTTCATCGAAAGAAAAAAAAACTAGGTCATCAACATTGATGTCTCATTGCTGTTTATAATGTCGGTAAATCTTAAGGATAACTTGATTGTACTCTTCCATCGTGTATTAGAGAGAGAGAGGAGGAGAGAGAGAGAGAGAGAGAGAGAGAGAGAGAGAATCCCACTGCATTCTAGCACACGTTATTACCAGGGGGCGCTATAGAGCTTGCTTGCTCGGTCGTCCACTGCATTCTATTCGATGAGACCTCACATAATTTGCAACCTCATAATTTTTTGGCTTCATTGATTAAATATCGACTATGAATTATTATTTGTTATTTTTAAATATGTCATTATTTATTATGAGTTATTTATTTTACGACGCTAACCACGTATTTAACGGATGAATTAAAGCAAATTTTACATAATCCACTTTTGATCTGAATTATTCAAATTTGTCTGTAAAATGTTTAGTGATTATTTGGGACCAGTTTGATATATTTTATAATGCAAAATTTTGGGGAATATTATGGTTAGAGCTAGTATGAACTTATTCTTGATAAATAATATTTTTGTAAAATCATAAGTTAACCTATACGTACAACTCTACATTTATCTAATTTATTGAACAATAAAAAAAAACAAGTGGCCCAAATTGAATACATCCTTCTCCAAACATGTTCTTCACTCTGTACACATGTGATTACTGTACTGTACATCAATCTGTGGCGATTTAAAATGGTAAAATTCTTTCAAAAGAAAAAAGTACTGATATTAATGATAGTGCTAAAGTATTGGACGCAAATCATTGATCGTATTTGAAAACAGTAATTTTGTTTCACAAAGGTTTTGCTTTAGGTTATGGTTTGTTTTCATATAGTTGCCACACCCGTCTCCAACACAACACGGCAAAACATAACTGGGTTACAAATTTCAGCGTACGATTGGTGAAAAAAAAACTTTTCCCTAGAAATCATCATTAAACCCATCTTCAGGGCCTATTGTAAAATGCAAATTAATAATAATTTCTTTGAATTGTTCAGAGGTCACTGATCAGAAGTAAGATTCATTGATCAAATAGGGGCAAAATTACAATTTCATATATCCTTTTTTCAGAATCTTCCACTGAATTTCTCTATTTTCTGAATTGTATGAATAGATTATATTGTCTTGTCTTTGATAGCCGCTCCCTCAGTCAATAATTAGACCACTGCTCTAGAAAATTAAGTCGAGTCGATTATGAGTTTGAATCCCGTGTGAAGCATATGCTTTACCATTCATCTGTCATCCACTTGTTCGTACCCCCAAATAATCTACCAGCTGGTGGGATCGTTATGGAAACAATAAGTCTCTACATATTACTCAATTTTCCATAATTTCTGAACGTATCAAAGAGTGTGCTTGTAACAGTGTGATTATTGTGGAAAACATATAATTTATGAATAATTACTAATATAAGAAAATTATGAGGATTATGGAAACATGTTTATTTAGACAAAAATTTTGTTCATGTCAACAGTATGATCAGGAATTATTCAAAACTTGTACATAAATAATATAAAAGTATATAGCTTGATATTGAAACTTTTTTTATTTTTATAATATTTTGTTTGCTTAATATTATCCAGAATCTAGACTCGCATATTCTAATTGGTTTCTCTGCTGATAAAGTGAACCACGATAAGAATGAGACATGCATAATGCATGAGGCCTGTGAGATATGACTGCACGGGAATCGAACACGCAGTATTCTAGCCACGAACATGTGAACACACAGACCTGGATATGAGTTTCAGGTCGAAAAATGTTGCATAGAATAATTAGTATTTAGTAGACCAAGTGTCTACCAACGCAACCAAATGATATGTAAATTACTATTTCGAATAAAATTATTTTTCTATTTTTTTCTGAAGTTGTTAATTGTTACCTCGTGGCAATTAAACATAAAAAATCAAGATTATCAATTAAAGTGTTTTAATACAAATTGGCCAATATCATGTATTAAGTAACAATTTTCCATTAGTATCGAAACCTGACATATAGTCATTGTTTCTAGCATAGAAGTCGATTTAGCAAGATTTCAGTTTTTTTGGTGTTTACTTTTGAACGAAATAAAAATATCAACATTATTATAAGAGACACAAATATCTTTCTTACCTTCAACACGGTGGAAAATGAAATTATTGACCCTGCGAAATTAAGCGATATGTGTCGAATAATTTTTGCTTATACCTCCTTGGAGTTATCAAAAATACCTGTGCTTCTCCCGTATTTCCCGTCAAAGTTTCCCCCCAAATACTGATATTTGGCCTAATCGACTCCCATATGGCAGTAACAATGATAAAGAAAGAAAGAAAATAAAGTTTGAAATATGTAGTGAATAGACTATTTGAGACAAGTTTGCTATATTTTATAATATATACGACGCATCACAAAGACTATCTGAACCCATAGAAAATTATCAATTAATAATGGTGTAGTTAATTTACCTAAAATACAACTAGTATATTATCGATTTTTGAGGTATGAAGAACTATTCGTATTCAACGATTATATTCCAAACGTGACATAAAACTTCTATTAATATACTTCATAATTCAGTTGCAAAAAATAATTCCTTGAAATACTGTACGAAAACCGATTTACAAATACGCCACCGATTACACGGTTTTCGCCGTGACGTCAGTTTAACATTGCACTTGAAAGTTTAAAATCTAAAGAGAATGTGTCCTTATTTCAAGATCGCAGCACGTGTTTCATTAGCCGGTCACAGCGGGCCGTGTGCACAAGTCGCGTGACCCTCTCAAGCCGGTTCAAGCAACACAACAACAATCAGCTGACGAGATGTCATTCTCAGTGCAGGAATCAAATCAAGAGCAAATGCTGGCCGATTTAGAGAAATATCAGTATGTTTGGTGATAACTTTCGAACGGTTTGAGATATCAAAATTATATGATCCGGATAAGAATTGCAGGGCTCATGATTCACAAAAGGTCATAACTTTGATCCGGCTCAAAGTTACGACAATTTCTAGAGATAATACCATATTTGATCTATTATTTTTAATATTCAATTTTTAATTTTTGATTAAATCTATTATTATTATCAATCTATCATTTATAAAAATTAAAAAATTGAAAAAGATGGATCAAAATGATGGTATTATCTTTAGAAATTGTCGTAACTCTGAGCCGGATCAAAGTCATGAGCTTTTATGAATCTGGGCTCAGGATGTTTTTAATATCTTCGAAAAGGTAGGAGTATAAAATCTATTCAACTCTATACAAAATCTATACAAAATCTATACAAAATCTATACAAAATCTATACAAAATCTATACAAAATCTATACAAAATCTATACAAAATCTATACAGCTTTTTATTTCAAACAATATACGTTCATCCGATATGAGTTGAATAGTAATAACTTCTTATACTTATGCCATCTTGAAGGTAGTGAAAATAACTATTTTTCTCGGTATTCGAATTTGATATCTCATACCGTTCAAAAGTTATCACAAAAAACTGATAATTTGCTCCACCAATGCACTCTTAAAACAATTTACAAATACAAATACAATGATACAATCGATACAATTTAAAAAAATGTCAGATATCTATGGTGATGATTTTCAAACGGTATAAAATATTCAAACTACTAGGAAAACGCAGCACATGCGTTATAAGATGTGCGATGTGAGAGCATATGAGATATGCTGAAATTCTGAGTATTTGTCTTCATTGTGATAGAAGAAGAAAATATACTGAAAGTTCCTTTTTACCAACCGATATTGAAGTTATGATTAATTAATTAATTGATTACAGAAATATACGCAACCAAGGGAGATGACGAATTAATTCGCTGATTATCGCTTAAACCACTAATCATCAGAATCAGCTCTGACCATAACAAAATGAATAATAATAATATAATTTCCATTTATTCAAATGAGGATATATAACCTCATTAGGAAAATTGTACTTTATCGATATTTTTTTAGTGAACGATCTCTTTTGTGTTGAAAAGATATTCATTGCTGTAATATTGCTGTAATAGTGTTCATAACCCGTACCGTTTCAAAACTATCAACAAAAATAATTGTCCGCTATTTCGACTCCCGTACACTGGTATATACCATGTGAACGTAAAGTTTGATCACGGACAAAAAAAACAGTTGATTCTGTAATTTTAAATGGTTGTCTGATAGTTGTTGTTGTTGTTGTTGTTCAGATCACTGTCAGTCACAAATCACAATCAATTACCGCTAGGCGATTCATCTCAATCGCTAATTGAAAGTATAGACTTGAATTCTTCGCCGTACTTCAACCTCCATCGAACACCATTGAGGATAGTATGGTATTCCTGGATAACTAGAGACAAAATATATACGGTATTCTTCATAAAAGCAATATTAAGAGTGAATTCATTAACATTTTCATATATCTTCATCACCTAATATTTATTCCATTGTTCAAAAAGATCAATCATTTGAGAAAATTATATTGGTTGAATTAAACATTGCAATATTCAAACGTTATTTTTAAAAAAGTGAGTCACAGAAATATGATGGGAATTGATAAATAAATGCTTATTTTTTTAATACTTCCGGTATGAAGTTTTGGATTTGTTCCATACTCGGATAACCCAAGTTATTATAAATAATACTATATTATAGAATGTGATACATGCAATGATGATTATTTTTGATACTGTGATCCACTGTAATCCTACTATAAATAAACTACTGTTGACTAGTGCTAAGAATAATCAAACTGCGAACGGATACCATATGAGGTACAAAACGGAGGTTATTCGTTATGATAAAATTGTATTCATATTCTAGTTGGGAGAATATCCGGGGTTATTCGAATATCACACATGCAAAGTCCTGTTGCCAGCCAATCGATAAATATAAAATAACTTTTGATTAATAATAGTCTTGCTGTGTTACGGTTTACTGGAAGGGGTGGGGAGGGGGGGGGGTGCGTGACCTATCCCTTTTACAGAATGAAACGAATATCTATTTTAACCGAGATTATTCAAGGAGATAATATTCTGGATTGAAGAATTAGTGAAATATGATATTCTGCCATATATGATTTTCACAGCTACATAACTACAAGAAGTATATATTTTTGTATATCATCAGTGACAAATTGTGAGGTCATGGTTCTGATTTCATTAGATAATTATGTATTATATATGTATGATTTCCAAATTGAATATGCAATCCCTTAACCTAGAGAAAAGTTCAGTATGGAGTAGACCGCTGAAACGAATATAAATCGAATTCAACCTTTTGATGAATTAAAATCAGTAACGTTTCTCTTTTTTGAGAATTCGATATTTTTTACTATAGACTTCAATCTCAATTTATCTAAGGTTTATCTCAACTCGATAAACAAATGTGAAAACTTTCAAATTAGGATGTCTTGGATTTTTTTATGATCAAATACTTTAAAAGATGTACTTTTAATTTGATGTGTTTGACTTTGGAGCTGAAAAAAACTTTGAAGTGACATACAAATAAAAACTGGCAGACGTGACTTGCATGACAAAAAACGTTACATCATTTAATTCAGAACTGTATTTGAATTATTCAGAATGAATTTCTTGTCATCATTCGCTTACGAAAAAGCTATCAAGAAAAAAATATATCAGACAGATAATCTGTTTTGCTTTATATTCAACCTCAACATACGTTTGAAGATATTCCACGCTCATAAACAATCCATCATCCGCTATTGTAGGCCTATAGTTAATTCTGAACATATTTCTAAAAATAATCCTCATTTTATATTTCGTTTCCTCCGGAATATTACCAATTACATTTATTACACGTGATTCCACATGAAATACAAAACAGATAAATCCAAAATATCAGATAAGAAAGTAATTCGCAAAATTCACAACTTGATCTCTAACGTTCATAGTTTATTATTTATTACTTTTAGTTTGTATACAAAAACATGAATGGATATTTTTATATATATTTTGCATCAAACAAATGGTTAACTCACAGGTGAAAAAGAGTTATAACTTCCAATAAAAGTTTTAATATATTGTAACGGTTCGACATAAAATATTATCATCTATATCTAAATATAGAAATCGATTATGTCAGACATTTTACATAGAGTTAATATGAGATACTGTTTTCAACACAACTTCGCACAGCTGTATTTACCAATAAGTAATTTCTTCCTAATGACGCGCATTGAAAACAGTACTGCTTATTATTGTGCATCGCTGTGCATCTATTAATGAGTATAAATTATGCTGATTCGAGACTAGCATATGCTATATCTGAGACTAGCATATGCTATTATCAAACAGATTCTCTTTTCATTGTGTACAATATTGATACGGGCTATTAAAAGTGAGAAGTCGGTATGATTAGGCATTATACATGGTAATGATACCAACATAACGTAGACAAGACTGATGAAGAGAAAACATGATAGCAATAATAAACAGTTAATCGAACATTTTTATATTGTAAGTAGCAAAGAAATTATGTTCATTTTTCACCATCTATTTCTATTCATTTTAATATGCAGAATGGCAACTGATTAATAACGAGAATAGATCGAGCACTGGACTTTCGATATATCTCAATTGTTATTTCTGATGAAGAATTTTAATAAATATTAATTGCTATATATATATATATATATATATATATATATATATATATATATATATATATATATATATATATATATATATATATATATATGTATATATATATTTATATATATATTTATATATATATTCATATGATACAATTTCACGACTCATTTTATGTAGCGTAACCTTTAATTATTGAATAATGAATAATTTTATTCCGTTCAAAGACTTCTGTAAGATTCATTGATGTTTATTTTCGTGATTCTTGTAATTTCTTTCCCATACATAGTATAGTAGTAATCGACCGCATCGTACCGAAATAGTATACGAATCAAGCCACGCCATCTCAATTTGGCCGAACAAATATAATATCAGCTGTCGACGTGCCTCTAAGCTCAACCATTCATTCGAATATAGGCCTAATATATTTTATCATTTCTATCTCTTGTAAAATATAATGAAAAAGTGACATTGAGATTATATTCTCTTACGATTTTTAAATCAATTAAAAGCAGCTGAATCATCCCACACCCATCCTGTTCATCTGCATCGAATTGGTGGGAATTCCGATGACACTCTATTCGGATATCTTCGTAAATAAATAAAAACAATACTTTGTCAATTAACCTTCAAACAACACTTTATAACAATGAGTGAAAGCGTGAACGTAAAAACAAGATATAGATTGACTAAATATATATATATTTTTTAATACCATCGAAACTTGATACAAAATCATTGTTCCCCAATCAAGGCTATGGATGAAAGGTAGGATCGTTTGGACGGGGCACCAAAAGCGCGATCTTACCACCCCATTTTAATTATTTGAAACTACAGAATTTCAACACTAGGACTGCATGCACAGTCTGTGACCATAATTTTCGCCGTAGATAAAGGTCTTTCAGTTTCCGAAAGTCCGGAACACAATTTAAGTAAAAACTGTTTCTGTGATATATATCCGGACATTACCAGCAATGGTGAATATCCCATAGGAGTCGATTTAGCTGAATGTATCGAACTAACTCCTAACGGGATGAAACATAATTTTATTTTCGTAGAAACGCCCGTCTTTTCAATGCGTACAAAAACATGGTGCTCATTATGATTACCTTAGTTCCATTCTATGAATTTCACAGCTATACAACTAAAAAAAAGTAACATTTTTTCAGATGTATATACAACATTGAAATATATTTAATGTGAAGTTAATGGTTCTGTATTTATATCATTTGTAAAAGAACTGTGTATCTTACGAATTGGAATTTTGATGGATCAAACTGATAAGTGAAAAAAGAACTGTTAACTGAAAAGAAAAGTTTGAACAAAAAAGCAGCCATTTTGCAACAACTAGTTCCAAATGCGTTTAATTAATGGTAATTACGATTCATTGTGACTCGAATCTATTTTTGTAGCTCAGAGTAATTTAATTATATTCACAATAAAACTCCTCCATTGTTCGTTTCGTTCTGAATTTTATGAAAATTAGTTCTTATCTAACAATCAATCATAACTCTTATTAGCGTCAAGTTAGCGTCAGAGTTTTATTTCGATAGTTTCTGTTTCTATTGTACACATTTCAAGGAGAAAGAATATCCTACCACATCTCAGTACAATAGTGAAAATGTCGTGAACAATAATCTTACAATATCTTCTCTGCATAACAACAACAACAACGTGTCAACGACGATACAATATTCAATCATTTTAATCAAGTCTTGGTCAATCAACAAATAAAAAATGATGCTAGTATATTTGAACACACACACACACACACACACATATATATATATATATATATATATATATATATATATATATATATATATATATATATATATATATATATATATATATGTATATATATATATATATATATATATATATATATATATATATATATATATATATATATATATATATATATATATATTTGACGCAAAGAACGAAGATCTTGCCAAGAATGTTTGAAATGGTGTCTATGGAACCCCACTTATTATTCAAATCATTCTCATTTTCATTATTACAAAGAAAAAATGAATTTAACGTCTTATAACCGAATGTTAGGCCATAATGTTTCAAAATTGTATTAATTGTAATCATATGAATAGTGTGAGGGCTTGTTCTGTATTTGGGCATTGATCCTGAAATCAAATTACTGTCCGAGTTTTCATTATTCGAACATCGTTGATATTTTTTCTGAAATAAATCCAACAATATTCATTCTGAATAATGTTTACTTATTCCAATCGAATGTCGAACCGATTCTGTTCACGGCACCTCCACCAAAATGTGCCCTAGTGACTCATCAGGAAGTAGATACAAGTGTGTTTTTATCTATTCTCTGCATTGTTCTAGTTGATCACATTGTTCGCATCAGAACAACAATATCGGGATTGTACGTGTCAGACTTTTTCTCACCAATCCTAGCTGCTCAGGTGAGTGAAGAAATTCAACGCTTTGATCAATGAGACATATAATTGATTAACTAAATGTGATGGCTATAGTGCTATTTCTCATTCGGTGTTTTCTACAACCGTTTGTTCTCTCTTCAACTGAATTTACACTGTTGGTCTAAATTCAGGTTGAAAAATGTATAAATGTTACTTTAGATCCAACGTATATGAAGTGTTTATCATTTCAACACATTTGTAAATAATTTAATGAACTTCAACATTTTTTCACACAATAAACTTCATAATGTTGATTGTAATGAGAACCTTGATATTAAAATAGATTGTTGATTTACATCAACAATGTGTATGAAAGATCAACTCATTTTTAAATCAATGTTGTATTAATTACTCTACGATATGATAGCCGACACCGTGGCTTATTCAACTAACGCACACCATATTAAAAACTGGAGTCATGTTGGGCGTGGGTTTGAGTCCCGCATAACGTATGTATTTTTGTAAATGTCCTTTCACCCATCATCACTTCATCGTTTCATCGTTTTCATAGCCCAAATAACCCAGCTGTTGGTGGGGTCGTTGAACAACATTATATTGAATATATATATATATATATATATATATATATATATATATATATATATATATATATATATATATATATATATATATATATATGAGGATGACTTGCTTCAATCAAAATGAAGAACATATTTATGGTAATATCAGTAAGATAATCAAATAGCCTTAAATCTAGTAGTACAATGATAGTAATAGTTAAGTTCCTTTATTTATACGACGATATAAAAGAGCAAATATTAGCATACCGTACGTCCTTTAGCTAACAGAACCACCGTTTCAAAGTGTTCAACTATTGAGATAGTATATTGGCAAATTCAGCCGCCCACCAATAATGTGAAAATATAGCATATGTGTCCTAGATGTTACGTCCTGTATATAATCTCTGTAATGATAGAGTTGTAAGTCCCCAAATATGGACCGAGTGGCAATAACCATGTTACATCGTAGATGTTGATTCAATGGTTTCAATATGGACAAGGTTGATGGAACGAGAGTATCATCAGACACGAAAATATCCACAGAAATATCAATATTGATGGATCAAATTGGGTGGAATCTAACTTTTTTTTTTGGGGGGGGGGACAATTTGTGAATTTGTTTGTTCAGAGCTGTCAGAATATATCATTCAAATATATATGGAAATATATAGCAAAAATAACAATAAATACTTCTTAATTTTATTTCATAGAATGGAAAAATAAAAGTTGTATTTCAGAAACCAATTTGTTCATTTGAAAAATTTAGTCACCTGAAGAATTCACACATGGTACATAACTTTGTATATATATGAGTGTATCGTTATATTATTGGTATATAAGTATTTACTAGTATATTATTGATCAGTCAACATTCTAAATTAATTTGAATTAGTCATTCAATTTGGTTGTATAACTCAGTTTTTTCTGTGCAGCATCGCAGCTACGAATTAATTTCATTCGCATATATTTCCTGGACTTGCTTTTAAGATAATATCAACTTTTTTCAGATTAATGTCATATTTCATAATTTTCAGCTCTTTTCATTCATCTATCTTGGCATTAATTTGAAAAATCCATCTCATTAAAATGAGTAATTGTCATAATTTATCACATGGGACTGTTAAGACAACGTTAGACCGGTGTTCTAGACGCTCCTGATCTTATCGTGCTTATAATTAATATAAATAACTGTGATAATTTTATCAGTGTTTTATGTTCATATTATACTATACAAAAATATGTAGTTTAATCAAGAACGCGAGAGAACACAATCGTATATTATTTTATACTATTCTATTTTATATAATATAAGCCCACATATATTTGGGTGGACACAAAGTGTTTTCTAAATCTAAATGTGTCCATTAATTCAAGTAGTTTATTTCCCAACCTACATTACCGTACCCAAGTATTATTCTCATATTTATGGACTCTAGCTTTGTATTTCATAGTCTGAAATAATAACATCTTTATTTGGATCAGTGTACAGTTATTCAAATAAACACGCGTTTCTCGAAACTAGAATAATACATTCATGTTGTTTTTGACCTAGGTTAGTGTTCAAAAGTGATGCTCATGTGAAATTATGCCACGGTTATTTATGTGCATGTTCTGTTATGCAAGCAACAGATCAATTTCAGAGATGAAAAATATGTTTTCGTCAATAAGTGAGAAGAGTTGATGACTCTGTGATCGTTGTAGCAAGGATGGAATATTGAATAGATAAAATGGAATATTACCGAGTGTGTGTATTACACGTAGAATGTGTAAGAGAATGTAAATCACTTAGTATAATTATTGGAGCAACATAACATGTTACTAGACGTTCGATAGAAATATGCTTATCGGCTGGATAAGCCGTTTCCTCAAATGTAATGGAAACGAAAATCTTTGGCATATTTATGAAGAAAGTTCATTTGGCTGTTCGTTAAAAAAGTATGAATAATTATAAATTAATTGTAAGTTATGGAAGATAATATTAAATCCACTATAACCATGGGATTTTTCATTTAAATTTTGAATGCGTAATGAAAATATTATTAAACGAGTGATTGGCGCTCTTATTATTTGCTAGATTGATGACAATACAAAAACAATATTTTGTACCCCAAATTTTCTCCAGTCCACAGTTCACGTATGCGCTTCAAAATGATTCAAATTTTAAATACATTTTAATGTATAAGACTTATTTTTCTTCGGAAATAATTCAACTTCTCATTGCGAATAATGAATCAAATGCGAATAATACATATTTCAATCATTATACTAACAAAATGAATCGATATGATTAGATCATTTAAATCAAGCTTACCGTTTGAGATTTGTGTAAATTAATCCTTTATGTAGTTTATCTTCAATATCACACTTGAATCACTTTAATTGTCCAACCTAAAAGAATCACTAGATCACTAATATTAAATATTATTTTATTCCACACGATATCAATAGAAAAAAAATAGTCACATTCATCCCCTAAACAAATAGAGGGGGATGCGTTCGATTTTTGAATTTCCAATGTTCGTCAATTCGTAATTCGAACGCGATACCTCGCGCGGAGCCAGTGTATTCTCACACAGGTAAACTACCACGAACAAGCCACCTGCTGCAACTGACTAGCGACTACCACCTTTCTCATCCTCACCGCAACTAGGCTACTGTACCGCCTCAACGCGCATGCGCGAACCACTCGATTCATGCATCTTGACCATTCGAGGCGATTCGAATGGAGGAATAGCAAATCGTGTAAAGGTCGTTGAAGTGTTTTATTTTATTGAATATATATTTTATTAATTAGTTCATTAATTTAAAAGTAAAAGTGTGAAAATAGTGGTAATATTTTGTTATTTATAGTTTTATCACGAGTATAAAATGGAATGAAACATAAACTTCACACGATGTTTTAATTTATGTTTGTTGGACGTGAAATTGAAGACTAACTCTAATCGACCTCGGAAGTCAGTATGAAAGTACTATGACCTATGAACTGTGAATAAATATTATTGTTCGTTCTTTCTGAAATTATCGTACATATTGAATTGATACTTTCGATACTTCTTTATGATTGTCAAGTTGATATAAGTTGTATATTTTTTCATTTCATTAGATTATTTTGAATTGATCGAGGTTTTGGTGGAGGTGCCGTTGTTTTAT
This sequence comes from Brachyptera risi, assembly GCA_964007535.1. Taxonomy (NCBI): domain Eukaryota; kingdom Metazoa; phylum Arthropoda; class Insecta; order Plecoptera; family Taeniopterygidae; genus Brachyptera; species Brachyptera risi. The sequence goes on from OZ023331.1 coordinate 17,195,278, forward strand.
TTCTCTTTTCTGGGCCGAAGATGAAAGAACGGGCACCACAAGAGCAATCTTGTCACCCTGAAAGTTTGATGAACAATCATAAATAAAGACGATAATTTCTGAGACTAAGATCAATTCAAACATTTGCATTGAGAAGAAGAAATTTTCAATCTCCTTATATTTTTCTCTTCTTTCTTCGATTCTCCTTCGTTTTATTTTCAAATCTTCCTTCATACATCTGGTCATCATATAAGCAACTCTTGTTTTTTAAATTAGTTCATTGTTTCTTTTCATTCCATTGCTTTTTCATTTTATGTTCCATTTTATTATATTTTATTTCATTTGTTTGTCTATACAATTGAGTAAAAATTCCCAAACAGTTGATTCTTGTTGTTTATTCAGCTCTACAAGTCAACAGGGATGATATCATTTTAATCTGAATCCTCATTAATTATTGGACTCTCTAAAACACCATCACAAACAATGACAAAATCACCCTTCGGACACAATACGATTTCCGGATTACTTTTGTTTCTTATTTTTTCGACTAAAATGATTTATTAATTTGTATATATCTAAATCTCACTTTAAACTAGTTTCCTACTGTCACCTTTCACACGACATTATAATTACCGACCACCTTCACAATTTCATGTCCCCACCATTTCATACACATAAGAATGCCTACTCGATTATTGCAGAGAAAGGCTATCTGTTTTTACAGAAGATTGAAGAGGTCCTATAGGCCTATTTATTGCAGTCAGAAAGTAAAAGTATCTAAATATCTAGTTTTAATTGTTACATCTTAAGACAAGTAAAGATACGGGTATAATCAACTCCCCGTAATACATTCTCTATGAATGATATGAATGCACTTAAAATGTCTGAAGATAGAGAATTATTTCAGCTTAATTGCATGGTGATCAACTATTAATATATCAAAGTGTCTGAATAGAATGAAAACGGTGGTCTGTGGAATTTAGTTTTAAGTGCATTAATTCAACAATTAATTACGCCTGTTGGTTACGTATTAACATTCAAATGCCTAAACGAGTGCACTAAGAAGAGAGTTTGCGTCAATTATATCATCAAACTGGTTCACATATTGGATTTTATCGTTTTTATGGATATCTTTTCGGGAATATTATTCAACTCAACCTATTTAAACTCCATCTTCAGCATGAATCATTTGAATGATGAAAGTGACTAAATTTGATGATATTTTTTGCCATCAGTTTTTAACAGTGTGAATTGGAAATATAAAATGTTTTGAAAATTACTTTTATATTTCATTTAATTTCATTAAGAATGATTTTATGTGTGGAACCAATGTAACATAAAACTATTCTATGGGTGCTATTCTAACAAATTTAGAACCTATATTATATAAACCATTTATTAGTTCTCTCTAACAGATTATATAGAGTACAACAATCATGCAATGAATTGAAAAATGGATGTGAATTTCAAATAAATATTAGTGATATGATGTTTATTTAAGGAGAAAGAGTAATTGAATAGAAATAAAACCAATGATTCCAGAATACCAATATATGATCACGTAAAATCATGAGAATCGAATCAATTAATTTATTAAGGCCCGATATTACCAACGTGGGAGTAGCTCCAACTGGCAGATAAAAGTTGTTATCACCATGGTGACCTGTGATATTTGTTTTCACCAACTTTCAGATAACTGCTAACTGGACTTGATAATACCGGGCCTAATTGGACTTCATTGATGCAATCAAAAATAGGCACAGTCGTGTATAGGGTGAGTTATTAACCCACCACATTTAAAATAGAAAAAATAACAACATTCATGAGCATACATTCTTCGAATAGTTTCATCAACCTTTTCTCAACCCTTACCTAACCAACCTGATCTCTTGTGACATTGCCTCAATATGTATATGACACATTAGAAAGATCTCGTGAAGATCCATCAGAGCAATCTTTGTTTTCATCTCGACTTATTTCAAGATACGAACCATAAAGGAATGTGACGGATTTTAAATCATATTGAAAGAATCATGGAATGCAGTTTCGTTCCACTCACAGCCTGTGTTATTCACTCCACAGTTTCTCTCAGAGAATGATTCGTTATTATTTATAAACTTCCTTATTGGTGGGATGGCCTTTGGTTGAAAATACCATCTCTCAAAAAACATGGAATAGTGATTCGTATTCTTCTCTGGGTTATATTATCTCTCATTGAGGTAAACATGATTTTTTTCCATATCCTAGATGATCAATCAGCAGTGAACTTGTATTCTTCTTCAAGAAGAAGAAGAAGAAGAAATGGAAGAAAAAGAAGAAGAAATGGAAGAAGAAGAAGAAGAAATGGGAGAAGAAGAAGAAGAAGAAGAAGAAGAAGAAGAAGAAGAAGAAGAAGAAAAAGGAGAAGAAGAAGAAGAAGAAGAAAGAAGAAGAAGAAGAAGATCAAGATAATAAGAGCTTCCTAGATTTTTTCTCCCCACTGTGAATGTCTGAATTGTTTTCTAATCCTGTCATGAGTTATCTGATTTTTTTATTATTCTTCAGGGTGGTAAGATCGCCCTTGTGGTGCCCCGTTCAGACGATTCTATCTTGCATCCAAAGCCTTGATTGAGGAACAATGATTTTGTGTCAAGTTTCGATGTTATTACAAAAAAAGTACCAAACCGTTTTGCATTGCAATGTTTAATTACAGTATTGATGCGGGGAATGTTGCGACAAAAATGTAGGACAGACTGTATCTAATACTCTGGAAATATCATTCAATTTCCATGGAATTTGATATGAAGAATTTTGTATTCAATTCCTAGAATCTGACTATGTGGAATTCTGAATTCAATTTCCAGAATTTGAATTTAATTGCTAGAATTTATATATGCATTTTATAATATAAATTTGATTCGTGTTTTTTTAAATTCGAATTTTATTTTCATCTCTAGAAGATAATTCTGGATTCTGTAACTATGAAGCTATTTCTGAAATCCTCCCTTGCATCAATATCCTCTCTTCTTCCACTGATTCTCTCTATTTCTCTCTTTCTTCCCAGCAAACATCAATTTCTTCTTTTTTCCAATTGTATTATGATTCAACCTTCCCCTATCACATGCACCCGCCATCTTTCCTCAGATATCTGACTCTTCTTCATAGATATCATTTGGAAGATATATAATTTTACTGGGGCAATGGGGTACCAAAAAGTCTCAAGAAAACCAATTAATCCTCTTTTGTCACATTGGGTGTGGCCTGGAAGAATAGTGGTGTATCCGAGTAAAATTTTGAATCAAGTTCAAAATTTGACCAGTTTGTTCACTAAAACTTATGAATCATAACTGAATATAATAAATACAGCTTATAAACGTATCAAAATTGAAAATTTCAGAGCGTACACAAATTCAAATTCGAGTTTGAACATTTTTTTCCACAAGTCTTATAAATGAACATCTCGAAGCATGAAATCTGATACAAGAATTGTAATCAAAATCGAACTAGAATGAAAACCCTTTAGTTCATCTAGTATCAGTAATTCATGACCTTTCTTACAGCATCTTATACACTCAACCAACTTCGAATATTATATAGTTGTTGCTATTTTTACTTTACCAGCATTTATTCTTCATATCGATGTTTTCTTCTCTTTGTAATATCATGTCCTTGTTGAATGCTCTTTAATTTTTATTCTCTTGCCATTTCATATGATTTTTTTCTTACAGCTGTATAAGATTATTCTCATAAAGGTACACAAAAAAATGCAGGTACAATCAACCCTGTGTGTTTTACAGTGAAGATAAAATCCTATGAGGTATTTATTGGTGAATCAACTGAATAAATTCACATTCACATTATCATCATCATAATTGAATAAAGTGAAGATTTCATCCGACTTAATTATGAAATTTTCCTGAAAATTTCTATAAACAGATTTAGAAAACAACTCACATAAAAATCTCTCAATAACGGTACGGATACTCATGCAAGTGAATATAATCACGTATTTAAAGTTAAATGAGGAACATGTGTAAAACAAGAAGAGTACTTATATTCTCATCCTATATATTACGATCGCATGCGGCAAGATAATAAATGAGAAAATTATAATTCACGTTTGCTCAAAAAAGTTATGATAATGTTCAAATGAGTTAAAATAAACACGAGTTAAGTAAACGACTGCCAACGGTATTTTATGCAGTTTGCTTGGATGAGGAAGTTATCTTTTGGAACATAAAACAAATAAAAATCGGATGCTTCTGAAATAAGTGAATTGAAATTGAAATGAAACAACAAATCCAATGTTTCAATTATATCCATCTTTTCAACACCCCAAGTCCGCGAAAAGGCGTGGCATTGTCATAAAAATGTAGCTGTTGTTCAATTCATTGTCTCTTCAGAAAACAATAATTCGACGGTAAAAAATTGCAGATACACATCTAGTGTTGAAAAGTGAAACTATTGAGAGGTCACAAAGTAAAGTGCGCACATAATATCAACAATGACGTTTCAATTCGATTTTAATCTATAAAACTTTTTATTCTTCATCTTATTCACAGAACAAGATAACAGGAAAACAATACAAACAGTGATAAAGTGAACCAAATATATGTGGATTACCATTTCAGAATAAAAAAACAAGGAATGAACGTTGAAAAGAAAGAAGAAGAGAACGTTGATTGTAATATCATATTATGGACTGTTTTTTTTTTTTGAATATATTGACGGACATATTACATTTTAGACTCTCACTCTGTTGTTACAATTGTGTTGAATCGAATATCAATTTTTATTCATTGTAATTCTTTGAACAAATACTATGAAGTGAATAAGTGGCTAGCACGCTAAGCCGTCATTCAGGAATCCAAGGTTCCAAGATATATATATATATATATATATATATATATATATATATATATATATATATATATATATATATATGATTTCAATAGCTTCCTGGTTGACCACCAGTAGGTCATTATAATTAATGATTTTTAAAACTGTTTAAAAATTGCGACCTCATATGTACACATATGAATATATATATATATATATATATATATATATATATATATATATATATATATATATATATATATATATATATTTATACATAAACATATATGAATATATATATATATATATATATATATATATATATATATATATATATATTTATAAATATATATGAATTATATATATATATATATATATATATATATATATATATTTATATATATATATATATATATATATATATATATATATATATATATATATATATATATATATGAGTGAACACAAGTTTTATTGAGTTCATCACATTATAATATCAGCTTCATTCTAATTTTCATAGTTTCCAAAATTATTTTGAAAAATTTCGCAATTATTATTCATTTCACTTTTCCAGTATCGTCCTGTCCTATCATTGGAAAATTTTCCAACCATTCACCTTCTCTAAAGAAAAATCCTCTCGTCGATAAAAGTACTTATTTATAAGGATTGTCGTTTGATATTCATAGGACATTCGATTTCTCGTTGAAATAATGTACAGTGTAAGAGTTTGCATCTGTATAGAAAGTATACTTTCTTCCAGCATGTCCATACTGCCCTTTAGACGAACAAAAAGAGTAAAACGCACCTATAAGGGTACTACTATGTGTGTGGTATAGAGAGGACGATGCACTTGTCTTCGAAATACTTTCTAATCTAGCATTGAAAAGTGAGCGTAGAACGATCCGAGCAAATCGAAACTCATAACCGATATGGTATATCTCTTTTATGAATGCCAACGAGAAGTTTCGTACATCTGTTTTGTACGTGATGGTGAATAAACATGAACTTCGAGAATATTGTTTTGTTTTGTTTTTCCATGGTTTTTAGTTGCGTTTCTCTGTGCATTGAAATCAGTAACGGTAACGACATATGCAGATGCTCAATCTGGAGATAACTCTCACAACATTCGTAACGGAGGGACTGAAGTTTATATTACATTATACTGCTTGTAGTATACTGTTTTTTGTTTTTTTTTCAATATAAAATCGAAAAATCGACAATTTGATAAATCATATATAAATATATATATATATATATATATATATATATATATATATATATATATATATATATATATATATATATATACATATATGGATAGATATATATAGATATAGATATATATATATATATATATATATATATATAAATATATATATATATATATATATATATATATATATATATATATATATAGGGGTATATATATTTATATATATATATATATATATATATATATATATATATATATATATATATATATATATATATATATATATTCATACATATATTATATCAGAATATTGTTTTTAAGACGTGTGGCCGAGTGGCAATACAATTATTAATGGATGTATAATCAAGTAATTTCAGATAGAAATTATTGAGATGTCTGAACTATGGTCTCTTCAACTACCGTACACTGGCACACCTGAACTTCTTCCAACATCTTTTACATCCTTCATTCGTCGCAGAAGAAAAGAATAAATTACCAAAATGAACAATTAAAATAAAACACGATAAAATTATACTTGTAACCCACCCTCAATTCTCTCCCACATTAAAAAACTGTGCATCCCGGACACACCTTTTAAAAGTAGAAATAAAACGGAAGTAAACTGCTTATGCAGCTCATCGTTTTCCCCGTAAATAAGACGGACATGCGTAATGGCTTCCCCCTTGCGTTTTTTTACATATACTAATGACATCTTTTTCCACATCGAGCATCTTGACTCTAACAATGAACCTAATAAGTGTGAGAACCATGTGCGAGTATGAGCT
>OZ023331.1:17207072-17224572 GCA_964007535.1 Brachyptera risi
TAACCAGCAAAATAACAAAATAACATGTTGCGCAAAACTACCGGTCACAATATCTTCTAAAATTATCAGTTAAGTAATAACGTACCAGATTTAATGTAACGGATGAAATTAAAAAGATAATTCAATTCTACCTACTGATATTTTCTCATTATATTCAAAACACCAATTATATATTGAGCATTGATAATCGTCGAATGAAAAATACAAACATAAATTGTATTACTTCTTTCGTCTTTAAAGATTACATGTAATTGGATTATTTATCTTCTAATTCTAAACAATCTCAAGTTTTATTGAGCTATGAATTATTCGGCGAGCCAAGATTTGAGCTGAGATCTCAATAAAGATTTTTGTATTCAACATACTTTAAACCTTTCAATCTTTAAGTGATCGAACTTCGTTTATTCACATTATTATCACGGGACTATAATTATTTTATTACGCCTACTTATTGTTCAAATTGGGATATTTATAATTTTCTTGAACGAATACAATAATTTTCCAATATGGTTCAAAGAGAACTCACACATTTTTTATCTATATATTGGCAGCATTGAGTCATTAAAAATACAACTTTTTCCCACACAAGGCGCCAGCAACATTTTATTTATATTCCTTGTTGATCTATCAAGTCCATACATAGATGACCGTAAAAAGAAAAGTGTTACGACTGATTTGTGCAATTATTTGGCAATCGATCCTGTAATTCGTATCTGGTATTATGCTAGTTACCGTCATCACCTAGACTGCAGGACACTTCCTATTTGGCAGCGGGAACATGAAATCGGTGACGACAGCCAAAAAAGTATTCGTCCGTTATCGTAACATGCATGTGTTTAGATTCTTTTATCAATCTAAATGTAACAAATATTATATCTTGGAAAGGTGTGAAAATATAAAAGCTGAAATAATCTCTAAGAATGTATAATTTGCTTGAAATGGCATTGAAATAGGTGAAACATTCGTGGCTCATTGATTCAGTGAAAAACGTGCTTTTGAGATAATCTCTGTAATTTTTTTTAATGACTGTCACAACCCATATAAGATAAAACAGGAAAAATCACCCGAATAATGACGTACCATATACGTTTTTATGTTAAACCGTGCCACGCAATGTTAAAATGCGGAATTTGTTCAATTTTTTGTTGAAAAAATTGTTGATAGTTCATTAATATTTTCTCGATATATCTTCTTGCATCACTTATATGCATCTTTATTTCTGTTATTATCACCACTAACTTGAACTTTTACATTATCATTGTCAACTCGAGTAAATAATAGGAATAACAATCAATGTTAAATTGAATTGAATTGCTGATTAATTGAATTGATTCAACCGGACACATGGGATTTTATTTACTGTACAGATTATAATCAAAATTCTCTAAAATGTTAAAAATGTGTCATGCATGGTGCATGGTGGTTACATAGAATAACACTCAAGACTCTGTACTCCCAATTATTCGTGATTCATTTCATTAATAGCTGGTAAAAAACTCTGAAAAATCCTCTCTAGATTTTCCCATGGATTCTCCATATAGTTTACATTCTAAGTATTTTAAAACGCGAATGTAGCATGTTCATGTCGAGTTGGAAGTGCGGTTATTTTCGTGAAACGTCGAATGACAAGAGTAAGAGTCAGCCAGCGTGAAACAACTGCATGTAGAGGACGACGTTAGACAAGAGTATTACAGTGGCACATCAGTGTGCATATTTCATTGATGTGTGCGTGATTTGACAAGGAATGTCACTTTCAAGTCTTCAAATATATCAACCTTTATTGGTCCAGCTGACTTTGAAGTGTGCAGGATAACAATCAATATGTATTATATATAATACATTATATGTATATAATATTGTATATGTATATATACATATGTATATATATATATATATATATATATATATATATATATATATATGTATATATATATATATATATAATATATATATATATATATATATATATATATATATATATATATATATATATATATATGAATATATATATATATATATATATATATATATATATATATATATATATATATATATATATATATAAATTTAATATGTGTATATGTATTATACTATGGAGACCATGTATTTAAGTGGTAAAAATTAATAAAATAAAATTGGATAGTCAAATATTGAAATGATATAAAAATAAGATAACATTGAAATAATTAACGATTACATACCAAAATTATGACACTATAATGACAATTGAAATAATAAAATGAATGTGAACGTTGGTAAATGATAGTTAGTTATATATAGATGGTTTCTGAATGTTTGAATGGAATCCTTCAGGGCTAACATTCCAATCTCATATTTTGAAGAATTATCTAGAAAACGTTCACAAAAATCGATAAAATACTTCGAAATGGTTCTCGAGTCTCGAGTTTGTGGATTTTTCACAAAGCAAAAAAAATGTGAACAGTATGATATTTCTTTTTATTAGCATCTAAACTTGATACAAATTCATGTTTTTTTTGTAATATACAGAAAAGAACATAAACATACATATAAATAAATGAACAGTCACGTGATGTCCATAAAACCGTAAATAGCTTGACTGTGGATTAAATACAGAAAAATAATAGAAAGAATATTGCGTAATGCGATGATTGAAACAGAAGTAACATAACAAGGTCGAATAATTACAAACCAAATTAAATATGTTGGAAAATGAACAAGGTGGAGTTAAACAGTGGATGTGAATAATGAATATAAATATAACAAACAATAAGTGAAAAATTCGAAATAATGCGAACACTATGAAACACGTTTTATACCACACATTTTACAGTCGAGTTGAATAACCACTTCTTAATTTCTAATTTGATTGCCTTATATTTGTCCATATTCCTTAAATTTACTGGCATTCCATTGAATATAACCGGTACAGTATATTCAAGTCATCTTTGTCCATATTTATTATTGTAATCAGGAATTTTAAAATTGTTTGGGAGTCTTAATATGGTGTTCTGAGGGTGATCATTTTGTTACCCAATTAAGGCTAGGGATGAAAGATGAGATCGTTTGTAGGGGCCACCACAAGGGCGATCTTACCAACCCCAAAGAATAATTAAAAATAAAATAACTCATTTAACAATCTATAAATCTCAGGATAATAATACCAGAGTTGGAAAACAATTCAAACATTCACAGTGATCTAAAATCTACAATTTATGAAAAATCATGAACAACATCTGAAACGATTGTGATGTATACTTGTACCCACTGGAGATGAAGGTTCCGATCGACTGTCCGCCCTATTCTTCACCACTAGCGCACGGGTGGTTCGCGCCTTCATCTCTCGCTATGGAGTTTCATTTCATTTCATTTATTTACTAGTCAAACGCGAAATATGCGTTATAAGATGAGCGAGATATCCTAATAAGGTATAAAAGTCGTTGAAGTAGTTCTACCCTTGCTACTTTATCGACTCTGGTATTCTATACACCTTGATATCTGAATAAGCTATAAAAGTCTTTAAAGTAGTTCTAATCTTGCCACTTTATTGACTCTGGTAATCTACACACCTTGACGCATATAAAAAAACTTCAATGTTGGTCAACTCTTGAATCTAGAAAGCAGTGAATCTCAACAACTTAATTCTGTCACAATTTGTATTATATATTCGATGAATATTACTAGTCAAACGCGAAATATGCGTTATAAGATGAGCGAGATATCTGAATAAGGTATAAAAGTCCTTGAAGTAGTTCTACCCTTGCTACTTTATCGACTCTGGTATTCTACACACCTTGATATCTGAATAAGCTATTAAAGTCGTTAAAGTAGTTTTACTCTTGCCACTTCATTGACTCTGGTATTCTACACACCTTGACGCATATGAAAAATACTTCATTGTTGGTCAACTCTTGAATCTAGAAAGCAGTGAATCTCGACAACTTAATTCTGTCACAATTTTTATGATATATTTTATGAATATTATCAGTCATTTTATTTTTTTCTTCAAAACGACTGATCAGAATTGCTTAAAAAATCGTAATAATGTGTAAAATCCATGTATACACATTTAGAGAGAATTTCATCTCATTTGGAGAAATTTTATTTTTCAACATTTTCCGCCCAGCCAAATCTTATGGGGTTTTTAGAAACTTTGAGATGAAGATTATCAAAATCGGTCCGACCGATTCATCCCAAAAACTATACAGTTCTAAGTTGGATGAGTTTGCGTGTAGAAAAAAATTTTCATGTTGATCAGTCAACCCTTGCGACCTGTGAAGTGCTTACAAACAAAAAAAAAAAAAAATACACAGACAAAGCCCTATAAGAGTGGGATGGAGACTTCGCTACGCTCATCAATCAGTTATTCTTATTTTTTTCTTCAAAACGACTGATCAGAATTGCTTCCAAAATCGTAATAATGTGTAAAATCCATGTTTACACATTTAGAGAAAATTTCATCCCATTTGGAGAGATTTTATTTTTCAACATTTTCCGCCCAGCCGAATCTTATGGGGTTTTTAGAAACTTTGAGATGATTTCTCTCAAAATCGGTGTGACCGATTCATTCCAAAAACTATACAGTTTCAAGTTGGATGAGTTTGCGTGTACAAAAAAAGTTTAATGTTGATCAGTCAACCCTTGCGACCTGTGGAGTGCTTAAAAAAAAAAATACAGACAAAGCCCTATAAGAGTGGGATGGAGACTTCGCTACGCTCATCAATTAGTCCAAATTGATCATTGCATAGAATTATGCACCAAACAATACATGGCAAGTCATGAAAAATACATCAGATGAAAAATAGTAGCGAAGTGAGTGTTATTTTGTATAAATACCCAATACATACAACTTAGTCCAGTGATAATACCCACTCTTTTCAATAAACTACCAATGGCTATCAGAAAATTGAATAGTTACTCAGAAGCAAAACTAGAATTGAAGAATGATTTAATTATTATTACTAGTCAAACGCGAAATATGCGTTATAAGATGAGCGAGATATCTCAATAAAGTATAAAAGTCCTTAAAGTAGTTCTACCCTTGCTACTTAATCGACTCTGGTATTCTACACACCTTGATATCTGAATAAGCTATTAAAGTCGTTAAAGTAACGACTGATTCAAAACTGATTTTGACTTCTTCAAAACGACTGATCAGAATTGCTTAAAAAATCGCAATAATGTGGAAAATCCATGTATACACATTCAGAGAGAATTTCATTCCATTCGGAGAGATTTTATTTTTCAACATTTTCTGCCCAGCCAAATCTTATGGGGTTTTTAGAAACTTTGAGATGATTTTTCTCAAAATCGGTCCGACCGATTCATTCCAAAAACTATACAGTTCTAAGTTGGATGAGTTTCCGTGCACAAAAAAAGTTTCATGTTGATCAGTCAACCCTGCGACCTGTGGAGTGCTTACAAAAAAAAAAAAAAAAAACACACAGACAAAGAGTGGGATGGAGACTTCGCTACGCTCATCAATAACCATTAGTTGAATGTTTCTGTTCCAAATAATCGCTTCAAAATTGTATATCGCTCTATATATCAAGAAACCAGTTTCTTTCAATTATTATTTCATCATTTGCGCGTGTTATAAGCCTATAGGTCAAGTTAGGACTGAATAAAAGTATATTTCGTTCAATTTTTGAAAATGAATTATAACTAGTCAAACGCGAAATATGCGTTGTAAGATGAGCGAGATATCTCAATAAGGTATAAAAGTCCTTGAAATAGTTTTACCCTTGCTACTTTATCGACTTTTGGTATTCTACACACCTTGATATCTGAATAAGCTATAAAAGTCGTTAAAGAAGTTCTACTCTTGCCACTTCATTGACTCTGGTGTTCTACACACCTTGACGCATATAAAAAATACTTCATTGTTGGTCAACTCTTGAATCTAGAAAGCAGTGAATCTCGACAACTTAATTCTGTCATAATTTTTATGATATATTTTATGAATATTATCAGTCATTTTATTTTTTTTCTCCAAAACACTGATCAGAATTGCTTAAAAAATCGTAATAATGTGTAAAATCCATGTATACACATTTAGAGAAAATTTCATTCCATTTGGAGAGATTTTATTTTTCAACATTTTCTGCCCAGCCAAATCTCATGGGGTTTTTAGAAACTTTGAGATGATGATTCTCAAAATCGGTCCGACCGATTCATCCCAAAAACTATACAGTTCTAAGTTGGATGAGTTTGCGTCTACAAAAAAAGTTTCATGTTGATCAGTCAACCCTTGCGACCTGTGGAGTGCTTACAAAAAAAAAAAAAAAAACACACAGACAAAGCCCTATAAGAGTGGGATGGAGACTTCGTTACGCTCATCAATTATAGCGTCAACTTGATCCAATTATGTTTTACTCAGGGATGCAATTACCATGTTTCTTTCTTAATTATGTTCATATTCATTACCTAATTTGTATTCATCCCCTAATATTCATCGCTTATTAATTACCTTGTCTCTTTATTTATTATGTCCATATTTAATTTTGTTTATAAATAACAGAATTATTTGACATAGAATTGAATAGAACATATAAAACATAGAACATAGAATTTGTTTAACCCACAGATAAACTACACTTTGTAGTTGTGTGGTATACTGTGAATATAGTGGTTGTTTTATTTGCTGTGATTCATCATGTATATACTGTTCATGAAAATTTATAAATGTCCATTATCAGCGAATACAAAAAAAAAAATGATAAATTATTAGTTTACCACGCGATGAATTGGAAAAAATATAATATAGTTTGAATTTTACTAGCATCATTATTATCCGAAAAACACGCGCCGTGAAATGACCTCATGATTGTATCTATTCACCTCAATCATCGAAGATGTATCATTTTATATTTAAAAAACAGATTTTCAAAACGGTATGGAAGTTTTGAAATGAGAACCTCATTAGAGCTTGTCAGAATTTCTGATGTGAATTTAGATTTCAACGCATTACTTGATGACAATAATGATAATAATAATCTATAGTAGGCCTTACAGTACAAATTCATGATAGTATAGTAAAAGTAAATTGTCATCTAATCAACGACAAGTGAAGGAAGTATAATTTTATTATCTGAATTGGAAAGAGTTCGAATGAAAAATCTATAAAATGAAGGCAATTTTAATTTATTATGTTACTAAGCAGTTCGTATAATTTATAGCTTTCACAGGTAATTACATTCACATATAATGTTCATTTCAATCATTAAAATAAACAAATCAGAAATCATTTTCCCACATGATTGACACGTCACGTCCAATAAATTATCATACAATTTATCATGATTAACACAATTAATACTCCACTAATAACAGCTCCAACCCCCACACTTGTACATCTTAACCGTTATAGTAATCTACGATGAATGGAACAATAAATATCGCATAGAATGTCAAGACTGGAAATGCATGCAATGCAAAAGATTTCAGCAACTCCTTATTAATCTTCTATCTCCGCGTTTTGCCGAACCGTTCCAAGACCCCATTGAGCATCACCTCGTGTGGGAGATGCCCCCGCAGGTTGGGGTTGTACAGTTTACAGCACTGCGGTTTCCACGCACTTGACTCAAGGGTCAATAGACTCAATTGCCAATTCAGCACGTTAAGATGGACAGGAAGAGAGATGGTGACCCTCAAATATCCATACATATAGAAGCTCGATTTTTCACATTTTTAATGAGATTTGAATATTTTGAAAAGGTGAAGAGAATGAAATAAGATAATTGAAATTGTCGTGTTTGTTGTATACAGCGGTCTGATCAGGCTAAATATTATAATATAAGTTAATATTAGACTATTTGGTCTACATATTGTGCAGAATTGTATCCACAAATTCAGGATTCAGGATTATAATGTATCCGGACTTTCAGAAACTGAAATACTTTTATCTGCGGCGGAAAATTATGGTCACCGACAGCGCAGTCCTGGTGTTGAAGTTCATTGGTTTTAGATAATTATAATGGGGTGGTAAGATCGCCTTTGTGGTAACCCGTATAAACGATCCCACCTTTTATTCATAGTCTCAATTGGGGAACAATGATTTTGTATCAAGTTTCGATGTTATTTAAAAAAAAGGATTCATTTTATTTCTCTGGGTTTTTTAGTGATACTTTCTGCAACAGGATCTATATAACTGGATCGAATGAAACAAGGATAACCACTCATTATCCATTATACCAAGAACCTCTACAATCTTCCGGGTGAAATTGAACTATTTTTATAATTTTCTCAAAAAAGTATGACATAACCTGTCACAACTCGTACCTTATTACAGCCATTATCACTAGACTTGCAGCTGTATTATCCACAGTTTATTCTCTATACTGTATGGATGTATACATTTGAATCGGTCTTCAAGCCATGCAATAGAACAATAACTGAGACCTATTGGCGTCGGTGAATGAGATTAAGCGAAGATGAGTTGAAAGCTCATGATATTAGGTGTTTTGTGGTTTGTACAATGGGAAGAAAACGGTTGTAGCCGGACATTGAGGAACCATCTCATTATTCACTCTAACGACTGAGGAAAACCACGGAAAACTATAGCTTGATGGTTAACCACGGAAGAATCGAACTATGAGCTTCAATTATCATTCTGTGTGGGTTACATGTTATAGATTTGAGTTAATTATGAGATTTTTATAACAGCATTTTAATTATATTCATCTAGCCTTAATACCGAGACAAGTGGTCGAGTGTTTAGCACACTGAACCGTCTTTCAGGATACCAAGGTTCGATTCCCGCTATCCTGACAGAAGTTTTTCGTGGTTTCCCTCTTCCGTACAGGTCAATACTGGGATAGTTCCTAACAACAAGCCACAACCAATTCTTTCCACCATCCAAAAACATTAAAATAACCTTTCATCTCACCATCTCATATTATTCACCGACGCCAATAAATCGTAGTCGTCAGTACAGTGTGTCGTTAAACCCATTATAAATTAATAAAATATAGCCCCAACTGGGAATATAATTTGGTATCAAGTCTCGATATGAATAAAAAAATGTATATATTCATGAGAAATGCACTTTTTTTTAAAATGCAATGTATGTGACTTTAGTAAAATAATTATCGACCCACTGTAATCCACACCTACCCAACAAAAATATATAGCATGTTTTGCAACTGCGTTGGTTGTTGTTGGTCCGTTATGAATCGAGACACAGGTCGGTTGAACTGCAATACAAACGACCATATATGTTCCAATTCACCACTTGAACAAGATTGCGTATAGGCTACCAGCGATGTGTCATCTTTGACTCTTCGAGTACCGCTAGATTGGCACTACTGACTTACTACGGACTGATTGGAGATCAAGAGGAGGTCTTCGGCAAACTAGACATTCTGAGAAAAGTTCGAGATATTTTTTTTAATTACAGCTCACAATGGTATTGGAGTAATCGGGCCATTCATTCATTGATTGAATGGAAAGAGTCGTGTCTTAATGAGATAGGTATATAATATATGAATGTTTTACTTCCAATGTGCGTAATTGATGATGAAAAATGGCAATATACCATTAAATGAATCTCATGAAGGGTGTAAAGTGTTATAGGCAACATTCAATAATGGAAATGGGGGGCAATAGAATATAATGAATATATGAGTTAAAAAATATATTTCATAATAACTTCAGCAGTTTTAAATTTTATAAATGGTAATATGTATATGTCCTATATAATAATAACTGTGCGCACAGAAAAAAAATATATGAATACAAAAATGACCGGAGAAGTTCTTGTTAGCTCATTTCGGCAGAGCGTGGTGATGTTTACCAATCTTCTTATCGAGAGTGAACTTATGTGATGATGTTTAAGAAATGTCTTAATTGTTTCTTTCTGAAATTAGTGCTGGCAAATTCTATATACTAGTTACCCTTTTGTATTAGAAAGAGAGAAATAGTTTTGTTCCAACATTTTTTCATATCAATTCGGCAAAGAATCATAAAGAAAATAATTATCCTCACCAGTGATTTTTTTCTCACCAATTTCCTTTTTTTATCTCGTTGTTCTCATTTTGAAGTACTCATTTTTCGTTTTTCATTCAATTCTTTTCCCCTCATTTCCTCACCTCATTTTTTCTCAGCTCTCTTTCATTTTATTGCATCTTGTTGTGTACTCATATCTTCATAGTATCTTCTTTCTTTTTTCTCTTTCTCCATGCTACAATATTTTTTCCCAATCACAAAAGTGCAGATTTCAAGTGGCAATCGTGTTCATCACACCCCAGTAGTTAACGACTGATGATACTTAGAAAATATTAAGTACTTAATTACCTTTTTAGAATTTTTAAACATTCAAAGTTTAAGAAACACACACTCTAATTATTTCTCTCATATCCTGAATAATTGTACTTACTATTCCACGTTATTTCCCGCGAGCCGAAGTCAACAGGAAATGCAACTGACCAGTAACGACTTCCTTCAATAATTGGCCACGTTAACGGGTTAATGAGAGAAAAACTATCAGTTGTATCACTTGGTCTACTTGATGAGAATTTGAGGCTCAATCCTTAGGGGACTTGGTATCTGTCAATTTTCAAATTCATAGGAAGAAAAAATCAAATGAATAAAGTGTATTTTCAAAACGTTATATGTGTATGAATATATATGTATATATATATATATATATATATATATATATATATATATATATATATATATAAACAAAACAAAACAAAAACATATATAACAAAAATATATAACAAAACATATATATATATATATATATATATATATATATATATATATATATATATATATATATATATATATATATTTATATATATATATATATATATATTTATATATATATATTTATATATATATATATATATATATATATATATATATATATACATATAATATATATTCGAATATATCTACATATATGTATATATATATATATATATATATATATATATATATATATATATATATATATATATATATAAATATATATATATATATGTATTTTTTTATATTTATAAGTGTGTGTATAATATTTGAGTGTGTTCGTGTTGTGTGATAACATTTCGAATCGCAGTATGTTCATTTCGTTACTCTTTCATTTTAGCAGTGATAAATAAATACAACTTTTCAAATGAATCATTCATGTAAAGAAATTTTGAAAATTTGTTCATGCATTT
Source organism: Brachyptera risi (assembly GCA_964007535.1). Classification (NCBI taxonomy): domain Eukaryota; kingdom Metazoa; phylum Arthropoda; class Insecta; order Plecoptera; family Taeniopterygidae; genus Brachyptera; species Brachyptera risi. The sequence goes on from OZ023331.1 coordinate 17,218,217, forward strand.
ATAATATCTGCCAATATCCTATTCAAAAACAACACAGTATTTGTTACTTTCGATTAGAATGTATTTCATTCTAAGAATGTATTTACAATTATATTCAATCAGTGCTGATTTTTTTTCATCATCATCCTAACTTGAGACCAAATAATTGTTTTCCAATTAAGGCCGAGAATGGAGGGGCTCATCTAAATATGTGTGAATTTCATTCAAATGTACATAAAAGAAAAACATTTCATGTGGCCGCATGTGTTTTCAATGTAGTGATGACAATCATTTGAATGAGATTAGTGTAATGCTATACCATTTGAGCGTACTAGATTCTCAATACTTTCAGTCGTTTAAGAGTTATTATCATGTAAAAGATTTTCCTCTGAATCTTTCTTGCCCACTTTTATCGATTAACCTCCATTTCTATCTTCTTGTTGGTAGGTTCGTTAAGCACCACCATTCATCGATTTGCATGTGATGTGCCGTTATGAAATACGAAGACTCATCAATTAAACTTATAAGGTTACGAGAGTTGATTCAGTATCGAAATATATTTTTATCCGTCGTAAATCTGGAAAATCATTCATATTCGCTTACTTCCCATTTATTCAAGCATCTTTACGGTTGACTTATCAGTTACATGCAAAAAAGATCAAATAATATTAGTTCAGAGTCATTGATCCATTAGTAAATTCGATCAATTTTATGTTTGACTCTTGTTTGGTTTCGTTAAATGAGAATAAAAAGTAATTATATACATTCATAAAAACAAAAATACTATGAAAATGAAATGAGGTTGATGAATGACCACGTAGTCGGATCACCCATGAAAAATGAATTATATACTTGGATAAGAAATCTGTCGTTTGATCGAAATCATTCACTGGTTTCAGATAAAATCTGTTGGCTTTCATATAACTGAATCATGACAATGAATAAAGGAATTAGCCGCCTCCGTGGCTCAGTCAACTATTGCACTGTGGTAGAAACTGAAGTCAGGTCGTGTTTGGGTTTGAGTTCCGCATAAGACATGGGTTTTTGCAATCGTCCTTTCACCTTCGTTTCATTATCAGACGCTTATTCGTACCCCCATATAATCTAGCTCTTGGTGCAGTCGTTAAGCATGCAGCATTAAAATCAATCATCAAATCAATGAATGAATTCAAATAATATATAAATTGGAATTATAAAATTGAATATATCATCAATAAATACCAAAACAATTATTAATGGTCATACGACCTTAGAATTAACTTTTTGTATTATTTTGTGAATAGTTTATTGTTACAGATGACTGTTGTAACTTGAAAGGGAATCTTTTATTTCAATGGTATTTTAGCCCGCATCTATAAACATTAATGTTGTTCATGTTGTCGTACGGATAGTTGAAAACATTATTCATATGGTTATTTAATAGCCGCAAACGTTATAAATACATAATAATTGTTCACATTTATTTTTACTATTGTACTTCACTCGAGAATGTGATAATAGACCTTACTTGCACAGAAACCACTAACACCTCTAAATTAAGTCACCAACTTCAATATAACCCTTGTACGATCACATTAACTGGAGGCTCAATGTAATTTTAGTTCCAATAAAACTCTAGGTGTATATTTTGGAGAATTGTTTCTAATTTGGTTCAATTAAGTCATTCTGTATTCACAACTGAGTCTTTTGTCTACCCAGCTGAATCAGTACCCATTGTATTATTGTATTTGTTTCAAAAAGTATCAGATGAAGATGGTTGTATTTTTACTTTTCGTTCAAGAGTAAAGTGTCGTACATTGTAAACAGTACTGCATATTTTTAGTGCGGTCAATGTCGATAAATTTTCTTCAGGATGAATTCTGAAGTGACTCAATAAATCTTTTTAATGTGTACGCAAATGTATCTAGTAGAGAAGGTGTATACTCATGGTATTTTTTATGAATATTGGTGTATGCTTCACTTTATTTTGTTTTAACTTGAAATTTTTCGAAAAAAGTCAATGTACGTAAACCGCCGTACACGCCGTGAACCGTAATTAGGAATAGGGCCTATAATATTTTTTTTCTACTGGAAAATGAGCCTAGGTTTTGGTTGATACAGAATTTTGAGGAAATAAACGTAACGAACTCGACGGGTGATAGTCTACTTGAACGATTGAGTTTGTATCGAACGCCTATACACACTTGTAATGTAAAAAAGAAAGATTGCCGAGGGAAATTATGAAAAAACAAAATTCTATATTCGTTTCCTCAGAAAGATAACAACACACTCATGCCTTATAATGCGACCTGGAATAATTATACAACTTCTGTAAACCTCGCCTGGTGGAAAATAAACTATAAAATTAACCTTTCCAACCTTGTGTATAAATCTGATCGTGGAATATATTGCTACAGATCACGATATTAACCTTTTAAAAATCTATTTACTAAATAATTATGAGTATCGTTTTCTTTTCATTCATATAATGTATTATTATCATGACAATTAGATGAGAGCGTGAGCAAAGATTCATTTCCTCTACTGAGAAAGATCAAGATCAAGCTCTTGGAATTTTGTTTTTTAAAACTACCCCATCGGCAGCTAGGTTATACGGGAGTTTTTTTTTAAAACGGCATACAGGCCCACAGAGTGAGGTAAACTTGGCACTCTCTCACTCACTCTCTCATTGGTGTAATACCATATACCAACCATCGTATTGTTTCTTTTTCAGAAAAATCAGTTCACCAATTTTTCCCGAAAATAATATTGAATAATATACAGTAAGTACATTTGAAATTCCCGTGAGAAAAGAATTGGGGGAAGTTTGACATTTTTAATTGTATCAAATATGAATCAAATAATCACTAATTGTTAATATGGTTGCAAACATTTTTCCGCCGAGTTTTAAGAAATTTTGTTCTGGTAGTTTTGAAACAAATAATTATACTAGATTGGAAAAATGGGAAATATTGAGTTGTATATTTGTTGGGGATGATCAATAGGGTGGGTTGTATGACGAAGGCTGTCAGTAATTAAACTTATCCCAGGTTTTAAAAGTCCGTTGAGCCCGAATCGCCTATTATTAATCAATCAAGTAACCAAGTAAGATAACTAGTTAACAGTTAATTAACTATTGTCAAACTATTAAAAACTGGGTCTCAATATCTTCAAAACTTGAGTGTGTATATTTCATATACATTTCTAGTTCATCTTCCGATGCATAAGCTGATTTTGTATAGATTTAATAATAATAATCATATTTCATACACTATTCCATTTAGTTATAAGTACTAAAACACGTCTACATCGTAATACATCCTTGATCCAACATACTGTGTGAGTAGAGAAGAAAATATGAGGTGATTATTTGTGTAAGTACATCGCACATGCAATTGTAATTAATTATTATTAATTTGCCTCCTTGAAGACGAGTGTTCATACTCATATGTTATGTATATAAAGAGAAGGTGCCGAGCGACCGTCCCCCCTATCTTACCCCAATAGCTTGCGGGTGGTTCGCTTCTTCATCTTCCGTCAGTATAAAGTGCTCAACCTTCAACAAGTTGATTTGTTTTATATCAAACAGTGGCCAGACGTTTCATGATCATACAGCTATCTCTTGCATTTAATAACGATGTATAATTATCATCGAATATAATAATGATATTAATATTGATGTAGAGATGATTCATGTTATGATTCATGGTACAGAATAGATTTTTACTTTCAGAGGAGTTATATGATGTCATTTACCAACACATTAGGATAGGGAGATCATACGGAAAAAAAGAATATGAATTTTCAACTCCTGGTTAGTATTTCTAGTGAAGAATAATTACAAATATGAAGAAAAGCAATTCATGTGTGAAAACTTGAAATAAATTATGAGTTCAATTTAGAGGTATGTTTGAATCGTAAATGAGAATTTGCCAGCTTTGAACAAAATGTTTGTTACAAAAATACCTTTCAACTTTCGAGATTTCATGTCAATGTTGACATTTTGGGTCGTTTCATCAATGATGTGGAATTTCAATAAATGTTTCAGATGTAATACGAGAATATGCAGTATATTTGAATATAACTTCATTTTAGTTATTGTTTCGTTCTGTTTTTCACTCAAGACGGCATTGACATATAACTTGAAGTATTATTTATTGATAAACCTGGAAACTGATATGAAATCTGGAAGAGTCTAATATTCTATTGATGCTGGAATATATTAATGAATGAGTTACATTATCAAAATGTATTGTGCATTAATTCGTCAGTTTTTGATCGAATGATACTATCTGGATCACACATTTTGAAAGTTTCCATTCATCCTGGAAAATTAGTCCCATGATTTTAAATACTCAAGTATATAAATATACTCACACCACCCATGCAGTATAGTGCTTACACTCCATAAATATATTCCATCTCAAGTATTCCTCGACTTTGACATTAATCTTATCAACCAACGCCATGACTTCTTCTACCATTGTCTCACATATCCTCTCGATTTGTCTGGGAGCATGTTTCACCATTGTCCGTTTCCCTGTTTCCTTCAAATTACACAGATTCATCCTTGTTTTGTTTATCCTCAACACGAACCCCATTTATATACACACACGTATATCTGCAGAAAAATCCGAAAACACGTGAATATGTTGTTATTTTGGCATTATCAGATGCAAAATGGCGCGAGAAAACATGGAAACTCAGTTCGCATGCAGCCATCTCAAATTCCAATCTCAGCATCTGTTTATAAATCCAACTAGTTAATGGTAAAATATCCTTGTATTCACAAAAGAAGATGGTCGTCTACCAATGTAATAATACAGAAACCACCGTAGTAAGTGTGTATTTTGACAGTCAAATGGCTTTTAATGACGAGATTCACAATTAAAAACACAAATACAACTTTCAAAAGGATCGAAATGTATAAAATCACAGTTATTTTCTCTACTATCAAAGTGTCTACTATTATTTAGTTGGTAGACAGCCTTCTTCTTTTGTGAAAACAAGTATAGGCCTACATATATATTTTTCTAATCCTGATTCCCAAGGTAGTTTACCATATTGACCTTTAACCCGACATTTTCTTCGTCCTCAGTGCAGGTAATTGTTATTTAGTTGATGTTGCGTAGAAGATAGATACGACGATAGTAAGTAATAATAGAGGAAAGTAGTGTTGTATAGCAATGTCAGACTGTGTCGTTTATTTTTCCCGTTGTTTGTTCGAGTGACATCGTGGCTGAACGTTTATGTATGTAAGTTGGCAATCATGAGCGCGTTTACGTCGTCAAGTTGACATTTCGATTACCTGTTCAAATATTCTATTGACCTTAACTGTATGGCGTGATTGCCTTTTACGTGTGCACTGGCCTACTGATGGTGTGCATCGTAGATTAGTGAAGCTAAAGAATATGAAGCTAATTTTGTATTTCATTCCATTGTGAACTGTGAAAAGAAAACATTTAATCAGTTATGGCCAAATAATATTGAAAAACGAATAAACAAAAGAATAGACTGAATTGAATAGAAATGAATACATTGAAAATGTAAATAAAAATAACAATAACAATAACAATGAAATTAAAAATTTAATAAAGATTACAACTGAAAAAAAACATATACGTATGAATGAATGTTTATGAAAAATTGATGAGAAAAATGAAATGAATAAAAAAATATATGAATCGCAAAAATTATCAGTTTACTGCAAGAAAGAAAAACAAAAAGGAATCCAATAACAAGAAAGAGAGAAAGGATCAAGATGATGATAAAATTGGAGATTTCTTCTCTACCCAATTTGCAAATATTTAAAATGTACACCATCTCTGAAATGATTACCCTAAAATGTATTGATCTTCGAATGATTTGTATTATTATTAATTATTCCCTGGGGTGGTGAGATCGCCCTTGTGGTTCCTCGTTCAAACAATCGCATCTTTCATCCATCGCCTCAATTGAGAAACAAGGATTCTGTGTAAGTTCCGATGTCGATTGAAAAGTACAACTATCTGAAGAAACTATCAATATATAAAATAATTGGAGAGAAAATAAAATTTCGATGGGAAATACTATTTTGAGACGAAATAAAGTTTCGAGATAGAGTCAAGTTTCAAATTTTATGATCAAATAATTCAAAAAGTTGTATATTGAAGCTAATGAGTTTTCTTGAATGAAATGTCATAAGTTTGAATCAAAAATGAACACGTATTACACAAACCAATATTAATGAAACAAATATTACACGCAGTTGATTTGACATGCAGTTGATTATAACCACACGTTGAGAAAAAAATCTTGTAATTTTCAAGATGGAATGAATCTTTTTTCAAATATAACTACTTGGTGATGTCCCTAGGAAAAAAAATGAAAGAAATATCGAAATTTTCATTTTCTCCATT
>OZ023331.1:17229572-17329572 GCA_964007535.1 Brachyptera risi
CAATAGACTTGGTTCAAAGTGGAAGATATCAACATTCGTGTGTTTTGTTCACTCTTAATACCAATGCTGATAATGTTCGGATATATATCTCAGAAACGGTTTTTACTTATAATGTGTTCCGGACTTTCGGAAACTAAAAGACCTTTAAGATCTGCGGCGGAAAATTATGGTCACAGACAAAGCTTCAGTAGTTTTAAATAATTAAAATGGGGTGGTAAGATCACCCTTGTGGTGCCCAGTCCAAACGATCCTACCTTTCATCCATAGCCTTAATTGGGGAACAATGATTTTGTATCAAGTTTCGATATTATTAAAAAAAATGAAAACATCTTTTCTGTCGAATCATTTTATGAGCATAATGTAAAAATACACATAAATTATGAAGTTTGAAGAGTTGTAATTGTAATTCAACTTAATCTCACCCTGAATTGTCTCAATTAATCATATTATGGCGAGATTCACATTTTTTAGATCACTTTTCGTACAGAATGTGTCATTATAACGCATCACTATATGTAGGCCTATATATTTCTATTTCAACAGCCAAGTGCGAAATAACGAATCATCATTTTATATCATATGATCTAAAAAGATTAATTCATACGTACTTTTACTCATCACCTGAATATAGTACACCAACCTAGTTAATTCGTGTAAAAAAGTATTGGGTTGGTCATTACAAGTAGGCCATTTTAGATTTTTAATCAATTGATAAGACGATGCTTCGAATAGCGCATAGCTACTAAAAAGCATTGAACTTGAGAAACGACGATTATCGAATAGATAGGGCTCTCATTCATCAGTAGACCTATTAAAATAAGCTCTCAATTTTCTTGATAAAGTTTTAGTGTTCACCATTCATGAAGTTTTTAATGAATACTGAATTTCTACTCAAATTGCCAGTCGTATAAAATCTAATAAAATGCTTCTACTGATACGAAAATTACTAGGAAAACACAGCATGCGTGCATTGTGATTGAAGAGCAAAATATTGGTATGAAAGGTAATAAGAAACTACACATAATGATTTTGAAACTTATTCGATTCACGAGAAATTTTCATTATAACCCTTACAATACCTCGTAACTTTTATTTTTTACAATAAAAATATTGTTCACTTCCATTTCCGTCATGTTCTTACGGATATATTCCAAGTTCTAAATATCGATTTGTGGAAATCTACAAGACCTGTTGCTACTAAAATGTAATTATATTCAAGCTAATTTTTATATTTGAATCCAATTCAGGTCTATCACACATTTTTGTCGTCCTCATTGTTGAATGATCAACTTTATATCTGCTGCTGATGGAAAGAAGCGAACATTTCCTAAGAGACCCATGCAAGTTCCAAGTGTTAGATATCAACATTCGTGTGTTTTGTTCACTCTATAATACCAATGCTGGTGACGTCAGGATATACATCACAGAAACGGCTTTCACTTATATGTGTTCCAGACTTTTAGAAATTGAAAGACTTCTATCTGCTGCCAAAAATTATGGTCACAGACAGCGCAGTCTTGTTGTTGAAGTTCATTGGTTTCAAATCATTAAATGGGGTGGTAAGATCGCCCTTGTGGTGCCCCGTCCAAACGATCCCACCATTCATTCTACGCCTTGATTGGGGAACAATGACGTTATGCCGAGTTTTCAACGTTGATAAGGGAAAAAAATTATTGCTCAGAAAAAGTTTCTGCAGTGGATCGGTTTTGCCTTACGATTTATTGAGCTCGTACACACAAAAAAACATTCGGACCCAAAGGATGTCTTCACTACAACTCACACAATCACACTGGGGAATAGAAAACGTATCTATAAATAAATTCTTCCTCCTTCACAATTAATTTGGTTTACCTATTCAACAATTATTGTAATTTCTGAACGTATTCATTCCAGTACATACTGAACGAACAATGATCATGCACTTTTACTACTATTGTTCATGAAAAAACCGTGTGCCACATTCGTCCCATTTCATTCATTCAAAACCATACAGAACAAAAACCCAAATTCGTATCTACGTCGGAACTGAAACAACTTTTTCGCCCGTAGATTAACCTTAAAGACCTAATAGACAAATATTATAAGACGCTTTCTCAGTTCTACTTGATGATGATTATGCGTTTCTTTTTGAGGATACATGCATGGGAGTCAATTTAGCTGGATAGCAGTTTTTTGATAATAACTTTCGAATGGTATGAGATATCAACATTCTAATTCGGGACAAACACAAATATTTCCAATAATCTCAAAATGATGTGTGATAAAATTATTATAAAAATTGTATTCTAACATTTTTTCTCATGTATATAGCTGAAAGATGTAATTTTTTTTCAACTGTATTCCTGGGAAATCAATGCAATATATGTTAGTAATTTATACTAATACATCTTGAAGCTATTAAAGATATTAGTATTTTGTCCGTATTAGAATTTTGATATATATCATACCGTTAGAAGGTTATCATCCAGAAAAAATATTAAATTTGTCTGAATTGATTCCCATGAACTCTCAAATATGTATATAATATATATATAATATTGCGAACGGAAAAAAAATGACTGAATGAAATGTAATCATAAGTTTGGGTGATCATCACACTCGGTGACCATGGTGATTATCAGATAAACAAACAAAAACCAACTTTCAGAATCACATGAATTAAAACTTTTAATTGGCTTCCAGAATGAGTATTGTAGCGTTACAAGAATACAATTTTGGGTTGAACAAAAGATGAAAAATGTCGGGGAGGTGTTTTAATTCCTACTCTTAAGTTATTCTAAAAATGAAAAAAATATTCCAACTGCCCGAACCAAATGACCAACTTGAATGATACCTTTAAATAAAATTAAATATTAATCAAAATTACACGAGAACAAAACTACCATCCATTGTTTCCTGCGATTGTGTCTTCCCTTTTCACAAACAAATTTTAAAGAGAATGGTTGTATAATGTTTAATTGATGTGTTCTGTAGCGTATTATTATAATGTAGTTAGGGATGCTTCAGCCTCGAAATGCACGAGAAGAGATTCATATTGATGACACCGTGCAGTGTATAGACAGACTGAATAACTTGCCAGTGTCTGTATCAGTCGGCCTTCTACATTAACACTGTACAGACCGATTTATATGATGTCCATGAATTATAATTATAACATGTTCTGATGTTTTAGACATGGTAAGGACGTTTGTCTGAAGTGATTTCATTCTATGGAATTTTTACATTGTATTATGTAAATTGGGTTCAAAGACGCACTCTAATGATAATCAGGATCTATTGGCGACGGATGAATGATCAATGAGATGATGAGATGAAGATTTGATAGGACACAGGAATTGAATGCATTTTTAATCATATAATGACAAGGTAATTGAAAAAAATCATAATTGAAAGTTATATATTCTCTTTTTGTTATTGGGAGCCGTATAGCTTTCGAATACGCATTCCGGTATATAATTAAAAAGTTTAGTTTAGGTGATAGAAAGTTGACTATTAGTTTATATAGGTACTATGAAAGATTATGCCTACCCACACTCAATAATACACTGAAATATAGGTATAGATATCTGTTTCACTTCCAAAATACCAATAGTTTCAAATCAAGTCTACTTTCAATATTTATTTTGTCACATCACCATCAAGAGATGATATTTTTTTAAATGTTTTTTTTTTGTACTTGAATTACTAAACCAAAATGAGTATCATCATACATCACAACATTTGTGTCAACGTAATTGAGTTTTTACACCGTAAAATAAAGTCTTTATACACGTTTGATTGGAAACGCTGAACTCAATTGTGACTTTGGTGGATGCCAGATGATCGAAAATGTATGTATAAGATCCAATATGTACACATTTTATCTCTATTAAACTGAATAACCAGAAAGTGGCTACCATATGCTCCTCGTTGATCTTCACGCAGTACAATAATGCATATCTTCCTTGATATTTTTGTGCCGATGATCCCACTAGTAACTAGGCCATTTGGGGGTACGAATGAGCAGATGATGATAAATGAATTATGTTTACTATGAAATAGTTAATGCCCTACGAGAGACTCGAACCCACTCCTAACATCACTCCAGTTCCTAACGCAATGCTCAACTGAATGAGCCTAAGGGGCTGCTATTGTTTGCAATAATAAATAATAACGATTCTAATTTATCTAAATATAGAATAAAATGTGACGTATAAAAATGTGAAAATTAATTTTTATATTCTCTTCTCATATGTACATTCTGAATCAAACTATAATTAAAATCAACAATTATGACATAAATGCTATATTATGAATATTCCAGTGAGCCTTCATTAGTATGGAAATAACGCATACGACCTTCTGAATATTTACAGCCTTCCTTTTACTTCAAGATTAATCGTCCTCACGACATCTATTAATCAGAAATACGCACCCTTTTTCAATAAACGTGAAGATCCTAATAGCCCCACCTTTCTTTTCTCTAGTCACAATTCAATAACTCAATATCAGAATGTATACGTGCATCCATGAACGATGAAGGCGCGAACCATCCACGCGATAGTGTTGTGAGATAGGGAAGACGGTCACTCGGAACCTTCTTCTTTCGTAAATACCTACCGTAAACTTTTACGTCTTGTGTAGCCTACTTTTGAAAAATGCACACGGTATATTTATTTCCCTTGGGGCAACACCTGATCGTCAAACACAATGGAAAGATACGAAGGGTATTAAGAGTACTTTTGTTTTTTTAATTGTGTAATTTAGAAGGTTCTATCAATATTGCATCTGCATGGGATATTTTACCACTTCTTTTGGACCTGTACTGTGATCCATATAAAATAACGTCCTAAGCCTGGCCAGATCTAAGAGGCCAGGACTTTGATTGGATAATTCACGCTAGGAGAGCTAAATACCATGGCAACATGCGTAGTCCTAGTGTATTGCCATTGGTGTAAGCACAGAATCCCCCCCTGCTCTTGAGGTGGGCTAAAAATAGGTCACATTTGTTCGTACTAAGAGACAATGAATCTGTTATTATCTTATATTTTCATGGTATTTAGCTTTCCTAGAGAACATAATCCTATCAAAGTACTAATCTTTTGGAGCTAACCACGCCCAGGACTTTATTTCAAGTGGCATACCCGGTGAGGGTCCAGGAAAATGCAAGGAGTAAACCAAGTTATTCAAATTATATTGAAAAAATGAATTCTTGAAAATGATTTACATATTCGAGTTATCTTGGAACCTCTCACATATTTTTCAGATGCTTGAAATAGAACGTCTATGAATAAAGTGAGTGCCTATTTGAGTAACTTGAAAAAAAATGAAAAGTTTCAATTTTTTTTCGTATTCATATTAATAACTTCTGAACAAAATCTGGAACTATATATTTTGAAGTGATAACGCAATCATCATTCGATATTGGATCTGAAAAACATAAAATGCAAAAATGTGCTTTGTAAATGTTTTAAAATCTCAATTCAAATTACAATCTTCTTTCTATCAACATCGAAAACTTGACACAAAGTCCTTGTTTCCTCAAGGGCAAAGGACCACAATTCAGGATCGTTTGAACGGGGCACCACAAAGGCGATCTTACCACTCAAAACGAAAAGAAAAACTTTGACTGTTCATATTTTGGAAAGTAAGTCAGAAAATTATTTTTTATTATTATTGTGTGGAAAGTAATTATCTATCATCCATCCAAAATGAAGCAACTTCATCAATATACGAGTCATTTTCGAACCCATACCAGACAAAATTTTGTTTAATGTGTAAAATTAAATCAACTCTAACTAGCAGGTTGAACGCATTGTTAATTATGATTTTCGTTTCCATTAACCGTTTGAATAAGGCTATCTGAACTTTTTGATAGTTTAAAGAATGTTTGAGAAGCAGAGTGACAAAGAAACTATCATTATATTACATCTGTTATAAAATAACTTAACAATGGGAAAATAAAAATAGTAGTTGACTGTATTCTTATTTTTCGAACCTTTTTTTTTGTTTTACCATTATTTATTTAATACTTCTTTACTAAAAATAACAGTTTATTTTATCTGTTGAATTTACCTGTGATATTTTAGTTGATGTTTATTCATTCATATTATGCTTAACGGCCCACGGTACTGACGATGTAGAAGATATATCATCAGTGAATATTTATTGAGATAGTGGGAAAATTAAATGTCAAGTTATTTGTTATAACTTTCGAGACTTTCCGAAGGAACGGTCACGACCTTCTCCTAAAGAACCATCCAGTGACTGAGGAAAACTATCAAAAACTTCTTTCAATATTGTCGACCACAATGACATCTTGACCATCCTGGTCGATAATCTATTTTTAGTAACTTTTTGTAACGGCCGTATATTTACAGCCTGATTTTTATAATATATAGATCATAAATATATTCGAAAAGCTCTTGATTTGTATTAAGTATGCATCGTGCATGATGGAAAACAACTGGATCACTCAGTTTTGTCGTTTTACAAAATAAAAGCTGGTGATAATTCAATTTTTTTAATATATAATCAGTTACCTATATTTTATTCGTATCTAGCTTCACATCTATATTTCAACTTTAAAATGTAACAGATTTGCAGTTATGTAACACAATTTCCTTCATCACTTATAATTTTGGTGATGATTCGTTATTTTATGAACTACATCAATCGACCATACGGTACACTAAATCATTCAACATAAAATACCGAATCCAAACGCATTGGGTCAAATAATATTAGGATAATTGCACGTATTTCTACTTAAATCCTGAATAGTACTGATTCAAATCATAGGTTTGAACTTCTCTGGTGTCTAACTTGAAGTTGAGTCGAAAAGCTAATTGAATGTTCTGAATTTCTCATGTTTTGAACATGAAAATAACGTACACTCGACATGAATAATCATTATTTTAATTTGTAACTGTTTTTTTGCTTCATATTTAATTTGTACTTCAAAGTTATTTGGTTCATTTTTACTACCAATGTTGATAATGATACGGATGCTAACAAAGGTTATCATCTATGAATATGTTTTGAACTTAAGAAATAGACCTACGTTTGTATTCATCTGTAGCGAAAGAATGACCACATAAAGTGCAGTTCTAGTGTCAAAGTTCATTTACTCCTTTTCCTCTTTGATATCCGTGCAATGCTCTTTATAATTTCTATCTCTGCCGCCTCTAAGAATCTCTCTTCTTTCTATTCCCAAGTCCAGAAACAGATCATCCAGGTGGCAGCTTCGTTCGTTAATATCGGTGAAAAATATGTTTTATATATAAAAAATTCCATTATGAGGGAAAATCTTCATCCATTGTAATTTCGAAGCCTGTTAGTACAACCTATCAGCTTTGATATGCGCATACTGCAGCCTGTCTGAATATTTTTGCGTTATTTGTCATAATATATTCCTAAATATGGGACTGCTGAAGAGCGTATACTGGAATGGAGTCGACTCGGTCGTATGGCATGGGCTTCTGGGTAGTTTTCAATGGAGTGTTAGTAGGGTTCAGGTAAGGTTGAACTCCCAAACACGTGTCCCACAACCCAGTCGACTTTATTCCGGTATACGCTCTTTAGGCGCCCCCTGAATATCTTAATTTCTTTACTTTCCACCAATTCTCCAACCTCGCAATATCATCTTTTCTCATCTCGCTTTTTTGTCTCTGTTCAACACTGTGATATTTCACTTTCTTCTTTGCTCATCTTCATCCCATATTCTTCAGTTACTTTGGCCCATTTAATCACTTTTTCCTGTATCACGCCGTTATTGTCACCCATATAAATACGTCAACCGCATCGACGAAATATACGCATATACACTCTCACCCCTTCGCTTCTATCTTCTACCCTCCTTTAACATTTGATCCATTACTATGGTATAAATTAGATAAATATGGGCAAAAATTAGATGAAAAGTTATTTTACCATACATTTTTGGACACCTCACGTGCCGGCTCTGGATGATAACTATAGGCCACTGGAGATACCTCTTTTAAATTGTAATTTAATTCAGGAAACAATTAATATCGGTCTATAAATCAAGAAATGTATATTCAAAAAAATTCAATCGATCGATAACCATGATTAAAAAACATGGTGAAAGACATACCAGTTCTATGATATTTATCACAGAAGTGCTATAAATGCATATGATCCTGTTTGTAATAACGCCGACCACTGGTCTTCCGGGTTAATGAATGTTCGATGCGTTGACTACGCCTACTGATAATTTAGACACTCAAGACGCCTACTGTTTTGGCGCAATTACGACGCCTACATACGGTCACCGAGACGCCTACTCATCAGGTCAGGCCGTGCTATTTACCGTGAGTAATGGGTTGATCCACTATTTCGAAGAGAGAATTTCATAGGCGTTTCTGGTGAATTGCTATATATTTATGAAAATATACATGGTTAGGTGTTATCCCATTGTTGTCCCAATAAGCTAACTTTATGAGTGGAAAAATGAAGAAAAAAATGTGAACTGAAAAGATAATTATATTCGACGCAAATAGATCTTGGTTATCATTACAGTTTGTTGTCAAACACAATATGAATGTATCAAACATAATTGTACATATCTTCACGCTCAAACGGTAATAAATGAAGGGCTGATGAAAATAATTGCTCTGCATAATATTGAGACAACACCCCTGATGGAAATAAAACCAATGATGTACTACATAATTACTAGCCGATAATGGAAATGGCTCTCATTTATAGCCCCTTAAGGAATTTTTCAAAACTGGAAGTAAAATCGATTTGATAACTTAGTAATAGTAATTTGATGCAAGAAAAATACTTGAATGAGACTGAATAAATTAAGTTAGTATGGAGACAAATTCAAGATAAGAATTATGATTGATGGTATTTTATTCATTGGCAATATTTCCTATCGGAAATATCAAATACGTGAGGTAAAAAAAAAAAGTTCAAAATAATATATATATATATATATATATATATATATATATATATATTTAATATGAATATATATATATATATATATATATATATATATATATATATATACATATATATATATATATATATACATGCATTTTTAATACGCGTGTGGTGCATTATTAATAGACTTATTTGAATATACAGTCACTATTTATTGTTTTTTGAATAAAATGATCAGAGAAAATGGTATTGCAATCCGAATTATAGTTTAACGTTGTTGTGAACTCCTACGTAGAGCATTGATCCATAGAACGAGTTATAATTATACATAACCAATAAAGGGGATTCGAATTTCATGCAGATATGATCATTTGCATTTTATCCGTAGGAAGGTGAGTGAAACAATTCTGTGCTGTGAAATTTGCATGAATAATAAATTAGTGTTTGGAAAAAAACCTACGGTAATAAAAATGAATTGACCATGTTAATATTTCGAAATGGACATGTTTATGAAAACGATGCACTTGGTTGTGTAGAGGGTTGTGTAGGTAATGCGAGAATGAAGTAATACGTGAGAAAGTTGAAGGGTTAGCAACTCGCAATGTGCCTGATTTCGAGTATTTCAAGATTTTCAGAAGATTTCAAGTGATATCAAAAGATTTAAGTAAGATTCAAGGGATTTCATTATGGAGATTTCAAGGGATTTCATGGAGAGTGTAGGCCTACACCAGATTTCAGGAGTTGGTAATCCCTTGGAGAAAGTGAAGCAATTTATAATTGTGTTTGTAATTGAGTATGTTAGTCAACCCTGAACTGTTTGACTCATTTGGATAATTGAAATCGAATAATCTGAATCTAAATTATGGATGAACCACCCGCTTACAATTTTACTTCGAAATCTTAGACATTGCAGGCCTATTAGTTATCCAATCATATGTTTTGGATGAACTGACATTTTATTTTTATTTATATTGGGTTCAACGACGCACTGTACTGATGACTACGATCCATTGGCGTCGGCGAATGATATATGAGATGGTGAGATGAAAAGTTATTTCATTATGTGTTTTCGGAAAGTGAGAAGGAGTCGGTTGTGACCTGTTGTCAAGGAACCATCCCAGAATTGACCTGAACGATAGAGGGAAATAACGAAAAAAAATGTCAGAATGGTTAATATGGCGGGAATCGAACCCCGGTCTCTTGAATGACTGTTCAGTGTGTTAGCCGTTCGTCCACACGTCTCAGTTCAGTTTGACTTTTCTCGATAAAGTTGTAACTCATCATAATGATCTCAACATCCTTCAATAACATAATGTCGAGTCTTTCATATAGTTATTGTATGTAGATTCAGTGGAGACAAAATATATATATATATATATATATATATATATATATATATACATTCATATATATATATATATAGAAATATATATATATATATATATATATATATATATATATATATATATATATATATATATATATATATATATATAGTATAATTATCATTATATTTTATAATATGAATATAAGGTCGTTGACGATAACCAATATATCGATTACGATCGATCAAAATATACGATAATCGATTCAATTTATACAGTGCGATATTTTAGACTATCGAAAATATATTTTTAACTTTTCGAAACGTACCTTTTTTTCTATTCATATGATTCCTATACAATCAAGATACGTGGGCGTTCATCTATCGAGCCTCCTCCGAAGCCGAATATAAGTTCAAAATATAAATTCATTATTTCAATACGATACGTTATTTGGACATTAAATACGATTATCGAATAGGAGAAAAAATATCGATTCATTACGATTAATTATCGATGTGTTGTACTTCTAAACGATGATCGATATAAGTTTTATAAAATCCTCCTAGATTTTTACACCGAGGAACAACCCTATTATAAATACGCTCGTCCAATAATTGTTTTTTATAGATTATCATGAAAATTCTCCTTATTTTTTTTTTCAAGGAAAAAATCGCTGAGTTTGATTTAATAAATTTGTATTTGTATCTATTCATTCTTATTTGGTTCAACTACGAACTGATTTGTACTGGCGTCTGTGAATGAGGGATGATATGATTTGAAGATGATAGGGTGACAGGTGACTTTATTAGGTGTTCTGATGGACTGATCTGATGGAACCATCCCATTCTAGTTTCACTTAGACATAAAATGCTCCGTAATTTCGATCGACCACAGCAGGAATCAAACCCCGGCCTTCTAAATGACAATTCAGTGCGCTAGCGACTTGCGAATCACGCGTGTCAGTTATTCAATGTGTGATTGTTGTTATTGTTATAGCTAGACCACCCTACTATAACTTATTTGGATGATCGACGTTGAACAATCATATTCCGAATAATAGATGAACTATCCAAGTTCCCATTTTACTTTGGAATCTCAAGATATCCTATTGCTTATTCAATCAATTTTCAGCCTAGAAATACATGAATCCAATGAATCCAATAATTATGTCCATAGAATACCTGAATTCGAATGTATTTCCTGATATTGCTGATATTGCATGTTGATCATGACTGAATTTGATCGCTATTTGTAACAAATAATAAGTTAAATTTTCAATTCGATTATTCAGAGTCACACAAATACAAAGATTTATAATGCAGGCCTATATTCCTCTCTCTCTCTCTCTCTCTCTCTCTCTCTCTCTCTCTCTCTCTCTCTCTCTCTCTCTCTTCCTCTCTCTCTCTCTCACAATTTTTGACATTAAAGAAACAATGATATTTTCATCATCATATTCAGTTTCATGAAAACCAATCCTAAAATCATTCATTTCGAATTTAATAATTTTGTTCTATTTATTTTCACTTCCTTCAAATTACGTGAAAGTGCTTTTCATCAAATTATGCCCCCTCACATTCACACTTACGTTTGATCCATTCAGATGTCCATATTTGTCAACAGTAGACCTATTATTTACACCAATTAAACCTACGTACAGTTTCATTTTCTATTACACGCAAATCTAGCATAATGTATGTGTCATGCATTTCTGATTAACAAATAATGAAGTAAAATGTTTTAATTACAATTGTTTATTAGTCACAGAACACAAAATTAGTATCACCATGAACCTACATAATAGAATATAAACTGTGACTTTCTCATTGATAGATACTTGGCCTTTATGAATGTTGGATAATTCTGTAGGCCTACACCCACTCGTTGTTTTAATTCAACCAATTGAAAAAGAGCATTGTGAATTATTATTTATTTGACTTTTAGAAAGAGAAATTTTTCTCCACATCTGATAAAATGTCATCATACCTTGTCTCAAGTGTGAGTGCAAGTTTTTTCATTTGGGTTGTTCGTTTATTTATTTATATAATGGTTTTAGTGACGAACTATACTGATGACTACGATCACTACTGATAGTACTGATGATACTATTGACGTCGGTGAACGATATTGAGATGATGGGATGAAAGGTTATTTTATCAGGTATTTTTGGATATTAGGAAGGTTTCGGTCGTGGCCTGTTGATGAAGAACCATCCCAGTATTGACCTGAACGACAGAGGGAAACCAAGCAAAACCCCTGTAAGGGAGAGATCCGGTCTCTTGAATGACGGTTCAGCGTATTAACGACTCGGCCACACGTCTCAGTGGGTGTTCGTTATGTGTATATTTTGTACATATCTGTGGATGTATCTGTTTTTTCAGTACCCATTCATTTTGATGTTTTTTATAAACATCAACATCTTGATCTACAATCATTTTACCACAATTGAGATTAAACTGAGGATTAAGGAAATTAAGGATGACTTATTCACAGCATTTTTCAGTGGCACCTCTAGGTTGTTTTGGGAGGTCGAGTAGGTCGTGTCACCAATTCAGATAATTATCTCTGGATTATTTGAATTAAAAACAATGAACTCTGACAGCAGAACTGCGTTCTGGCTGTGACGATTGTACTTTTTTTTTGCCACAGATAAAAATCTTTCAGTTTCCGGGAACACATTCCGAACACATTATAAGTATAACTATAAAGCGTTCTTCTTATATACATCCGGACATTATCAGCATTGGTATTGAGAGTAAACTAAATGCACGAATGTTGATATCTTCCACTTTGAACCTTATCTCTGAGGCCTGAAATCTCTGGGCCTGAGATCTGAGGCTCTGAGGCACTAGAATTATCATTATCACTATTGAATTGTCCACTACAAATGTGAAGTTCATCATCATACAATAAACAAGGGTAAGCGAGCTCACCCTTGGACGCCCTCATATAGAAAATTGAACCTTAAATCGATTGCTTCTATTGACAGAAATCCTTAAATGGATTCTTCTGTAAGAATAAATTCCTAAATTGATTGTTTCTTTTGACAGAAATCTTAAATACATGGTTTCTATTTACAAAAAAACGTTACATGATTTCTTCTATTGACATAAAATCCTGAATTAACTTTTCTCATCAACAGAATAGAGTAGACCCACCTTCGATATTTTACTTATAGGCGTAATAATATAATACTTTTGTTAAATGCTTATCTTTCTATGTTGCTTAACGACCTCACCAACAGCTAGGTTATGTTAGGTTAGTTAGGTTAGCTGGTTATGAAAAGGGTGAGCGAGCTTACCCTTGGACGCCCTCAAATAGAAAAAAAACCTTAAATTGATTGCCTCTATTGACAGAAAACCTCAAATAGATTCTTCTGTACAAATAAATTCTGTAATTGATTGTTTCTATCGGAAGAAATCTTGAATACATTGCTTCTATTCACAAAGAACGTTACATGATTCCTTCTATCGACAGAAAATCCTGAATTAAATTATCCTATCAACAGAGTAGAGTACTTTCAATATTTTGCTTATAGGCGTAATAATCTAAAACTCTTATTAAATGCTTTTTTATGTTGCTTAACTACTCCACCAACAGCTTGGTTATAGAGAGTATGAATGAGCGGGTGATGAAGAAACAGTGAGGTGATGATGGATGGAAGGACATTTAAAAAAAAACATACCTTACGCAGGATTTGAACCTGCGGCCCTGAAACCAGAAGCAGATGTGCTACCTCTAGACCAAGGACGGTGGTTCAAATGCTTCTGTTGGCAGAAAACATTCATTATATATATATATATATATATATATATATATATATATATATATATATATATATATATATATATATATATATATATTGCTTCTAGTGGAATAAAACTTCGTATCACAACCTTGTATTGTACAGAAACCTAAAAAAAAGTACAAAAGCATTATTTGTATGTATAGTGGTCTCAGTTTTGTGTACCCGCACATTGTGTTGATAGTCATCATGCATGTTATTCTCAAAACATGAACAAATGGCCTAAAGTCCATTCATATGAGCGTGTTAGTGATGCAACGATTCAACCTAAACCACAAGATACACAAAATTATAAAATATGTTGCAATTTTATTATTTAGATCCTATTTGGATTTATTGAATTCAAATCAATCATGATTTCATTATTATTTAATTTGTAAAAACACACATTATGAACAGTTTCCCTCACAAGAGTGGTTACTACCATAATGTCATTGAGTTTTTTGTAGTTATAAACTCGATGATAATGTAAACGTAGAGTCATTACACATTGATACATCACAGACCTACTTTAGCTGTAATATATTTTGAAGGATTGAAAATATAATGTAAATTTTATATTAATATTGCCTGTTTCTTATGAATCCATAAAAGTGAGCAATCTATAAGGATGAACCTCTGGGGCTCTGGCGGACGAAATACATTTTTTATGGTAATGCCGTGTCCAGATTCGGCGTAATTGGACTGTGTTTATTACAGAAATGATCACCTCGAAGAGATCCAAACGAATGTCTAGGAGATATAGGCGACAAACGGGAACCATGTCGTAAGCCTCATGACGTCAATGTTAATTGACTTGCAAAAAAATCAGTCAGTGTGATTTAACATTGGTCTTATGGCACTACAACATGGTTCACGTTTTTCGCCTATATCTTCCAGAGTTTTGTTTGGATCTCTTCGACGTGCTCATTTCTGGATTGAGCACAATCCAATTAACACGAATATGGGCACGGCATGACTCTGAAGAATCCCGTTCGACCGCCAGAAGGCTGTGAGAATACCCCTCATTTTTTCGAATTTTCACCAAGAGGGTATAAAAGAAACTCGAAAATTGAAGGGTGGAAAATTCCTCTTTTTGGGGAGGGGGAGGGGGGGTCCCTTCAGCATCTATTTGTTGAATTTCCAGCGATATCTCGAATGGTTCATTTACTACGCGTGTCAGAAATGTCAGTACAAATTTGGTCCGAAAGTTAAATGTTCGCCATTTACACATTTTCGCCTGATTTGGCCAATATTTCAGCACATGGAATCGGATGTCATAATCTACGAATATCAAGAGAAAAAATCCGAAGAAATATCAATTGACGAGAATGTTTTTTTCACGGGTTTGTATGCCCATTTGACGTCGGCCGGTGCCATTGCGGTCGCTGCAGTGGCCGTTGACGCGAAAACCGACACAAAATGGCGCCATCATGTCGAGGAGATCGATAAGGAGAAAGTGGATTCTAGGTTTCGATCTGGCCATTCAGGTCGAGGTAGGATAATATGTGATACAAACCTGGACCGGGATATATCGGGAGCAAAACAATTTTGTTCCGAAAGTGAAATAAAAGCTCGTCATTTCCACATCGGTTTCCCGATTGAACCAGTTTTTCGGCAGGTGAAATCAGATGTCCTAATCTGGGAATATCGGAAAAAAATTGCGAAAAAAAATTAGGTGACGAAAAGTTTTCTTTCACGTTTTTTTCGGCCTCGTTGACGTCGGGCGGCGGCGTTGCGGTT
The DNA here is from genome assembly GCA_964007535.1 of Brachyptera risi. Lineage (NCBI taxonomy): Eukaryota > Metazoa > Arthropoda > Insecta > Plecoptera > Taeniopterygidae > Brachyptera > Brachyptera risi. The sequence continues at coordinate 17,245,314 of OZ023331.1, forward strand.
GTTGCAGTGTCCATTGACGCGAGAAACGACCCGAAATTACCGCCATCGGGTCGAGGGGATCGATAGGGAGAAAGATGATTCTGAGTTTCGAACTGGTCATTCAGGTCAGGGTAGGACATGCAATACCAACCTGGACCAGGAAATTGAAAGCAAAACAATTTATTCCGAAAGTTCGATGCTCGCCATTTTCGCATCACTCCCCCGATTGGGCCAGTTTTTCAGCACATGAAATCGGAAATCATATTCCACGAATGTGGGGAAAAAATCAGAAAAACATGAATGGATGAAAATGATACATCAACAAATTAGGGAATGTATTTCTCTTGAACGAACATCAAACAGAAAAATTGAGGATGGAAATAAAAATGGGGTTAGTACTTAGTCCACCAACCATTCTAGATGAGTCATTTTGTTGCATAAATTCAACTAACCCCTCCAATGAAGGTCCGTTAATCGAAAAACGCGAATACGTTGAGGGATGAATCTCACCGAAACGAGCGTCGTACAAAAAAAGGTAGGGGTGGGAAAAAAAAAATTTCGATCAACTAACCACCCTATAGGCCTATCTATGAGTCATTTCGAAGCAGAATTAAGAACAAAGCCTCGAATAGGGGTCTTGTTCCAGCACCCAGAATTGCGAAAATATCAACCTGTTAGGGGATACGTTTCTATCCTGACCTGACCTGACCTCACCTAACCTAACCTAACCTAACCTGACCCAACCTAACCCAACCTAACCCAACCTAACCTAACCTAACCTAACCTAACCTAACCTAACCTAACCTAACCTAACCTAACCTAACCTAACCTGACCTGACATAACCTAACCTAACCTAACCTAACCTGAGTTAACCCAACCTAACCTGACCTAACCTAACCTAACCTAACCTGACCTAACCCAACCTAACCCAACCTAACCTAACATAACATAACCTAACCTAACCTAACCCAACGTAACCTGACCTCACCTGACCTGACCTGACCTAACACAACCTAACCTAACCTAACCTAACCTAACCTAACCTGAGTTGACCTGACCTACCTAACCTAACCAAACCTAACCTAACCTAACCCAACCTAACCTAACCTAACCTAACCTAACCTAACCTCACCTAACATGACCTGACCTAACCTAACCTAACCTAACCTGACCTCACCTAACCTAACCTAACCTAACCTAATCTAACCTAATCTGACCTAACCTAACCTAACCTGATCTGACCCAACCTAACCTAACCTCATCTTACCTGACCTGATCTGAACTAACCCAACCTAGTCTAAAATAACCTAACCTCACCTGACCCAATCTAACCTAACCTTACCTAACCTAACCCAACCTAACCTAACCTAACCTAACCTAACCTAACCTAACTCAACTTAACCTAACCTCACCTGACCTAACCTAACCTAGCCTAACCTAACCTAACCTAACCTAACCTAACCTAACCTAACCTAACCCAAACTAACCAAACCTTACCCAACCTAACCTAACCTAACCTAACCTAACCTAACCCAACCTAACCTAACCTAACCTAACCTCACCTGACCTGACCTGACCTGACCTAACCTAACCTAACCTAACCTAACCTAACCTAACCTAAGCTGACCTGACCTAACCTAACCTAAACAAACCCAACCTAACCTAACCTAACCTAACTTAGCCTAGCCTACCCTCAACTGACCTGATCTGACCCAACCTAAACTAACCTGACCTTACCTATCCTAACCTAACCTAACCTAAAATAACCAAACCTAAACTAACCCAACCTAACATGACTTAACCAAACCTAACCTAACCCAACCTCACCTGACCTGACGTGACCTAACATAACCCAACCCAACTTGACCTAACCTCACCTGACCTAACCTAACCTAACTCAACCTAACCTCACCCAATCTGACTCAACCTAACCTAACCTAACCTAACCCAACCTAACATAACCTGACCCAAACCAACCTAACCTAACCTAACCTAACCTAACCTAACCTAACTTCACGTAACCTAACCTGACCCAACCTGACCTGACCTGACCTAACCTAACCTAACCCAACCTCACCTGACCTGACCTATTCTGACCTAACCTAACCTAACCTAACTTAACCTAACCTCACCTGACCTAACCTAACCTAGCCTAACCTAACCCAACCTAACCTGACCTAACCCAACCTAACCTGACCTAACCTAACCTAACCTAACCTAACCTAACCAAACCTAACCCAACTTAACCTAACCTATCCTCACCTAACCTAACCCAACCTAACCTAACCTAACCTAACCTTACCTCACCTGACCTGACCTGACCTCACTCAACCTAACCCAACCTAACCTAACCTAACCCAACCTACCGGGACCGGGATATATCGAGAACAAAACAATTTTGTTTGAAAGTGAAATATATGCTCCTCATTACCACATCGGTTTTTCGATTGAACCAGTTTTACAGCACGTGAAATCGGATGTCCTAATCTGGGAATATCGAAAAAAAAATTGCGAAAAAAAATTAATGACGAAATGTTTTTTTATCCTTTTTTTTCGGCCTCGATGACGTCGGGCGGCGGCGTTGCGGTTGTTGCAGTGTCCGTTGACGCGAAAAACGACCCGAGATTATCACCATCGCGTCGAGGAGATCGATAGGGAGAAAGCTGATTCTGAGTTTCAAACTTGTCATTCACGTCAGGGTAGGATTTGCAATACCAACCTGGACCTGGAAATTGAAAGCAAAACAATTTTTCTGAAAGTTCGATGCTCGCCATTTCCGCATCACTCCCCTGATTGGTCCAGTTTTTCAGCACGTGAAATCAGAAGTCATATTCCACGAATGTGGCGAAAAAATCCGAAAAACATGAATTGATGAAAATGATACATCATTCTATTAGGGAATGTATTTCTCTCAAACCAGCATCAAACAGAAAAATTGAGGATGGAAATCAGAATGGGGTTGGTCCACCAACCATTCTAGATGAGTCATTCTGTCGCAGAAATTCAACTAACCTCTCCAATAAAGGTCCGTTAATCAAAAAACGCGCATCCGTTGGGGGATGAATTTCACCGAAACGAGCGTCATACATAAAAAGGTAGGAGTGGAAAAAAAAATTTTATCGATCAATTAACCACCCTATAGGCCTATCTATGAGTCATTACGAAGCAGAATTGGAAATGAAGCCTCGAATAGGGGTCTTGTTCCAGCGCAGAATTGCGAAAATATCAACCTGTTGAGGGACACGTTTCTATCCTGAGCTGACCTGACCTGACCTAACCTAACCTAACCTAACCTAACCTAACCTAACCCAACCTAACCTAACCTAACCTAACCTAAACTAACCTAACCTAACCTAACCTAACCTAACCTAACCTGACCTGACCTAACCTAACCTTACCTGACCTGATCTGACCTAACCAAACCTGACCTCACCTAACCTAACCTAACCCAACCTAACCTAACCTGACCTACCCTAACCTTACCTTTTTTTTTTTTTTATAGATGGAGAACGCATTTACGCGCACTGAGATGGCGGCCGTTAGCACGTTAGCACATCTCAGTAGTGTGGGACTTTCGGATACCGTCATACCCACTAAACTCCATCTTTGCTCTCCCGTCCTCGGAACCGCCGGTCAAGGCATTACTTCAAAGACGGGGAGGTCCTTCCAGGCGACCTTCGAGGGTGCCTTGACTGGTAATAGCAGTTGGGGAACTGCTGCGTCGCGTCTATTGCGATGCGACCATGCGCCATCACGTAGTCTCGATAGAGGCTCTCCCTGTCTAGAGATTCGCCCCTCCTCTCGTACGCCTTTATCACTAAGGCCTCCAGTTCTTCGGGGTCAGTGGGCAATTTGCGCATCTCAGCTGCAATCTATCCACCGCCTCCGGGACCGGGAAGCAGATCTTATTCCCTTTCGGGTGCTGCTGCCTAGTGATGTGTCTCAGGGCTGTGGTCAAGTTTCCCACCTCCTCGATTCGAGACAGTTTATAGGTCTCTTCGAGGCTCTTGTAGGTCGCCGTAATGTCATTCGCTGATGCCGGCTCACCAGCATCCGCGGCTGTATCCTGCTCTTTGGTGCCCTCCCTGGTCTTTTTCCTGAAAAGCGTGGATCCCCTTATCCACAGCTTCCTGATCCAAGTGCATGAGGTCTCGGATGATGGGCCGGCAGCCTCTTCCTCCTTCTCTTTCCTCCTTCGCTCCCTCCACTCATTCGCCCTATCGGCATCGTGTTGGGCTCGCTTGGGGGTCTTCCTCCTCTTCTTCCTGGTGTCTGGTTCATTCAGGTCAGGGTGTTCTGACATTGTGGTTTAATTCCTGGTCTTCTCTCTCTATCAGTGTCAGGACAGCTTGGACGTACCCATGCACATTCTGCCACCCGGCTTCTGATCCCAGCATCAGGGGGATCACCGACTCGGGTGTTAGCTCCTGCCCCATGATCCGCTCTGTGTCCTCTCGAAGGTCTCTCCACCTGGGGCACTGGAGAACCGCGTGTCCCGGGTCATCCACTTCCCCGCAGTGGTCGCAGGTGTTGCTGTCGGCCTTACCAATGCGGGATAGGTATGTCCTGAAGTTTCCATGGCCGGTCAGGAACTGGGTGAGATAATACTCCGTTTCTCCAGTTTTCCTTCCCAGCCATGCCCTGATGTTAGGGATCAGTTGTTTGGTCCATTGACCCTTCGGGAACTCCTCCCAGTATCTCTGCCATAGGTCCATTATCTCCGCGTCGATACGCTCTTTATTCCGCGCGCCCTCTCGGTATACCCTGCACCGGCTCTCTATCATGAGCCTCATCGGTGGGTATCCTGATGGGACGCATAGAGCGTCTGAGGACGTAGTGCGGTAGGCCTGGGTAACCCTGATGTTGATTGCCCGCTGGACCTTGGACAACTTGGCCAGATGACAGGCGCGATCAGCCGTCTTCTCCCACGCCGGACTGGCGTACAAGATGACGGAATATACCGCGCTGGCCAAGACCCGTCTGGCTTTCTGCTCCGGACCTCTCTTGTTCGGCATCAGGCTCATGAGTTTCCCCATGATCCGTGTAGCCTTCGCCGCCGTCTGCTGGACGTGCGGCGCCATCGAGAGATTCCTGTTGATGATCACGCCCAGATACTTCAGGTCCTCCTTCGTTGTGACCCGGGTCTCGCCCGTCCTGAAGCTAGCCGAAGTCACCTTCCTCCTGCCTCTAGCGACTATGGCTTCCGTCTTATGGGCCGCGATGGTAATACCCATTCTGTCGGCCTTCCTGAGGATCCTCCTGAGTGCCCGACTGCCTCGCTTCTCTAGGGATCTTTGACTCTTCGCCGTGATTACTGCGATCAGATCATCCGCGTATCCCACCAGGTTGGTGTGTGGGATCTGAGTCCTGAGCATCCTGTCATAGAAGCAGTTCCAGAGTGTGGGGCCTAGGATGGACCCCTGGGGCACTCCGTATGTCACCGTCAGGTGCTGACCCGGGCTCACCTCCAGCTGCCTGTCAGAGAGGTAGCTCTTAATGATGTTAATTATATGAGAGCTAATCCCCTTCTTGACCAGGGCTGACATTACTCCGGGCCACGGTGCCGAGTTGAAGGCATTCTGTACGTCAATAGCGATCAGGGCGCTCATTGACTTGTGCTGGTAGCCCGAGGTACGGGCCTCTTGTTCCGTGGCCAGGTGCATCACCCTGCGGACTGCGTCGACAGTGGAGCGCCCCCTTCGGAAGCCATATTGGTCGTCCGCCAGACCGACGCCCTCCCCGAGATCATATTCAAGTCTTCTGAGAATTAACCTCTCATAGACCTTGCCATGACGTCGAGCAGGCATATCGGTCTGTAGGACAACGAGTCCGTAACCTTCTTCTTCGGCTTCAGGATCAGTACAAGGCTGGCCCGTTTCCACGGCGCCGGGAAGACCCCCCGCCGGAAGACCCCGTTCATCATGTCGGTCGCAGCTTTTGTCCTCACCCGGAGGAACAATTTGACTATGGCTGGGGGTATGCCGTCCGGGCCGGGGGCCTTTCCGCTCTTGATCTTGTCTGCCGCCGCCAGGACCTCGGCCTCCGTGAACGGAGCAGGCTCTTCCGCCTCGGTACCCGTCCACTCGATGGTCGGGTGAGTCGGGAACAGCGAGCGGGCTACCCGCATCTGCTCTGCCGCGTCCGGGTTAGCGCCCCGTCCCTGCAGCTTCCCGGTGACAATCCTATAAGCCTTGCCCCATGGGTCGCCGTCCACCGTCTCCAGCAGCTGGCCCCATTGCGCCTTTTTGGACTTGCTTATTGCCACCTTGAGCGCCTTCTTCACCCGCTTGTAATTCCTGGCTTCCGTTCTTATGGCTCCGGGACCTGGCATCGCCTTCTTCCTGGTCCTGGTGAGCAGCCTTCTAGCCGTGATGCATGCCTTCCTCGAGGCTGCAATCTCACCGTTCCACCAGTAAACCGGTCTCCTCTTACCCTCGGGCTTCGTCGACAGGCACGTCCTCCTCAGTATATCCTGGATGTTCTTGATACACTGATCCGGATCCGCAGCGGCCTCCTCGAAACTCTTCAGCTTCAGCTCCGCTTCTACCGCCTTTAGCGCGTCCCCGTCGATCTTCCAGGTTGCTCTGCCGCTCCTGCCCTCGTTGCCTTGTGAGTGACCATGACCTGGGCCAGGGCAGACCAGGCCAAACGTGATGTAATGGTGGTCACTGAGATTTTCAAGATCCCCGTGAACCCTCCACCCCACTAGCCTGCTCGCAATGCCCTGTGACGCCAGCGTGATGTCGATGACTGAGGGTGTGCCCGCTCGTTCGAAAGTCGGGCTGTTCCCCTTATTCACGATTGCCATGCCGCCGGCCAACAGCCACTCTGCCACCGCAACGCCTCTTGCGTTCTCGACCGAGGATCCCCAGAGTGGGGAATTGGCGTTCAGGTCGCCTCCCAGGATGACCGGTTTCCTGATCTCGCGGGTTGTGCCTCGGATGTCCAGCAGCAAGTGATCCAGATGCTCTATCGCTCTATTTGGCGAGAAATAGGCACCTATAAATAGGCATTCCCTGGTTTCCAGCCAAACATAGCCCTTTCCCTTCCCCGTGCTGATCGGATGGACACGATTGCCGAGCGTCCTAATCGCTACTGTCTCGTCCGTGTCCAGAGTCCATTTATCCCTGCAGAACCTGATGTTGGGTTCACAGATGATCGTGACATAGATGTCCCACTGCTGAGCCGTAGCTAGCAGGAGGTCCATCGCTCCCCAGCATCTGTTTGCATTAGTCTGCAGGAAATTTATGGGTGTATGTTCCATTCCGATTGGTTGGATCCCCTTAGGGGCGGGAAGGCATTTGAATCTGCATCAGGGCCTGTAGCATCACCCTGATCTAGGGGAGCTTTCCGGCGCTGCGCTTGCCTGGCCTTATTAAGCGCTGCCCTGAAGGCCTTGCAGTTTCCGGAGCCCAGGACGTGTTCTTCCCCATTGCAGAGGACGCAAGCGTGACGCTCCTTGCAGTCTATAGCGAAGTGGTCAGCTTTTGAGCAGAGCCGGCACAGATTGCTACGGTCTGGCCCTTTGCACGTGCCAAGAGAGTGCTCGTAGCTGAAGCACCTCGCGCAACCTTTCACGACCAGTCGCTTCTCTACCAAACAGCGCACCGGCCCTACCCTAATGTGTCCATCCTGCAGGAGCTTTTCCGCCCTGTCCTTGGTCAGGGTGACCGTGGCCGCTTTCGTATTCCTCTGATGTGGTCGCAGGGGGCCGACTCTAGTAGAGTCATCCTGCCCAACCACCAGATCCACCGCCACCAGGACGTCCTCTTTGGAGGCCAGGTCGTCCAGACCTCTCAGGTGGACGACCTCCGTCTTTATTCTCTGCCGGAGCTCGCTCACCTTGATGCTCTGGGCCTCCAAGGCTTTCCTGACCAGGTCCCTGGCGTTGCTGTTATATTAAGCACAATCAAGAGCTTGTCCTCTCGTGTGCTTCTTAGGGACCTGATCTGATCGCTCCCCGATTTGTCCAGAATGGCCTTCCTTACCCCCTGGAGAACGTCCTTGAAGGCCCTGCCGTCACCATCCACCGTCAGGGCGAAGGTGTCCCTGGCCTTGCTCAGTGGCGCAGCCGTTTTCTCATCCTTCCTCCTCTGGCTGGTGGTAAAGATGACTACCTTGGTTGGGGTGTCCCGGAAGATCGTCTGCGCCAGGCGCTTCAGCCTATCCTCCGGCATCGAGTTGATGTGGTGGATGGCAACAATTGGGTCTTCCTTGACCTCCTCCCTCAGCGCCTTAAGTCCGGCCCAGATCGAGGCTTCTTTTCAGTCGTACCTGATCTTGACGATCTTCTTGCAGGTCTGGGCTTTGTCCCCAGAGTCGGTTTTTTTCCGGGTGACTTGCTCCAATACCGAGAAGTCCTCTATAGATTCCGCGATTTCGGGGAATCGGTCCTTGTAGAGCTTCTGAATGGAGTAGCTCATACCTTGGTCAGACGGCTCGACTATGACACATTTGACTGTGTCATTTGGCGTAGCCAGTGGGTTTCCCACCTGAGGCGTCACATTCTGGATCAGGTCTCCCTTCCAAGGACGGTCCGCCACGGCCTGGAAGTCGGCGAGTGATATCACTCCCTCCAGGCTGGTTCCCATGTTGTCGGGGACCCCGCGCTTCCAGGCCTCTGTCTGTGTGGAGATCTCCGCGCATTCCCAGCTGGTTTGGGTGCCGGTAGTCTGCTGCATTACATTCTCGTGCCTACAGACTTTGATCTCCTGCCCCTGGCTTATTAGGTCGGCTACCTCGGTGAAGAAGGATTTAACCTTCTCCTTCCGCAGCCTTCCCGCTAAGCCCTTGAGGGTATCCTGACCTGACATGACTTAACCTAACCTAACCTAACCTAACCTAACCTAACCTACCTAACCTAACCTAACCTAACCTAACCCAACCTAACCTAACCTAACCTAACCTAACCTAACCTAACCTAACCTAACGTAACCTAACCTTACCTAACCTGACCTAACCTGATTTAACCTAACCTAACCTAACCTAACCTAACCTAACCTAACCTAACCTAAAAAATTTTATCGATCAACTAACCACCCTACAGGCATATCTATGAGTTATTTCAAAGCAGAATTAAAAACAAAGCCTCGAATAGGGGTCTTGTTCCAGCACCCAGAATTGCGAAAATATCAACCTGTTAAGGGAAACGTTTCTATCCTGATCTGACCTGACCTCACCTAACCTAGCCCACCCTAACCTGACCTAACCTAACCTAACCTAACCTAACCTAACATAACCTAACATGACCTAACCTAACCTAATCTAACCCAACCTAACCTAACCTAACCTAACCTAACTTAACCTAACCTAACCTTACCCAACCGAACCTAACCTAACCTAACCCAACCTAACCTAACCTAACCTAACGTAACCTAACATAACCTAACCTGACCTAACCTAACCTAACCGAACCTAACCTAACCTAACCTAACCTGACCTGACCTGACCTGACCTGACCTAACCTAACCTAACCTGACCTAACCTGACCTAACCTAACCTAACCTCAGATGTACTGACCTGACCTGAACTAACCTAACCCAACCTAACCCAACCTAACCTAACCCAACCTAACCTAACCTAACCTAACCTAACCTAGCCTTACCTAACCTTACCTAACCTAACCTAACCTAACCTAACCTAACCTAACCTAACTTAACCAAACCTAACCCAACCTGCCCTGACCAGACCTAAACTAACTTAACCTAACATAACCTAACCTAACCTAACCTAGCCTAACCTAACCTAACCTACCCTAACCTAACCTAACCTAACCTAACCTAACCTAACCTAACCTAACCTCACCTGACCTTACCTAACCTAACCTAACCTAACCTTACCTAAACCAACTTACCGGGACCGGAATATATCGAGAACAAAACAATTTTGTTCCGAAAGTGAAATAAATGCTCGTCATTATCACATCGGTTTTCCGATTGGACCAGTTTTTCAGCACGTGGAATCGGATGTCCCAATCTAGGAATATCGAAAAAAAATTGTGAAAAGAAATTATTGACGAAATGTTTTTTTCACGTTTTTTTCGGCCTCGATGACGTCGGGCAGCAGCGTTGCGGTTGTTGCAGTGTTCGTTGACGCGAAAAACGACCCGAAATTAACACCTTCGCGTCGAGGAGATCGATAGGGAGAAAGATGATTCTGAGTTTCGAACTGGTCAATCAGGTCAGGGTGGGATATGCGATACCAACCTGGACCTGGAAATTGAAAGCAAAACAATTTTTTCCGAAATTTCGATGCTCGCCATTATCGCATCACTCCCCCGATTGGTCCAGTTTTTCAGCACGTGAATTTGGAAGTCATATTCCTCGAACGTGGGGGAAAAATCCGTAAAACATGATTTGATGATAATGATATATCAACCTATCAGGGAATGTATTTCTCTTGAACGAGCATCGAACAGAGAAATTGAGGATGAAATATCAGAATGGGTTCGGTTCACCAACATTCTAGATGAGTCATTTTGTTGCAGAAATGCAAATACCCCTCGTGTAAAGGTCCGTTGATCGAAAAACGCGAATCCGTTGGGGGATGAATTTCACCGAAACGAGAGTCATACATGAAAAGGTAGGGGTGGAAAACAAAATTTTAACGATCAACTTACCACCCTATAGGCCTATCTATGAGTTATTTCGAAGCAGAATTGGAAACAAAGCCTCGAATAGGGGTCTTGTTCCAGCACCCAGAATTGCGAAAATATCAACCTGTTAAGGGACACGTTTCTATCCTGACCTGACCTGACCTCACCTAACCTAACCCACCCTAACTTAACCTAACCTAACCTAACCTAACCTAACCTAACCTAACGTAACCTAACCTAACCTAACCCAACCTAAACTAACCTAACCCAACCTAACCTAACCTAACCTAACCTGACCTAACCTAACCTAACCTAACCTAACCTAACCTAACCTAAACTAACCTAACCTAACCTAACCTAACCTAACCTGACCTAACCTAACCTAACATAACCTAACCTAACATAACCTGACATGACCTGACCTGACCTAACCTACCCTAACCTAACCTAACCTAACCTGACCTAACCTAACCTAACCTCAGCTGAACTGACCTGACCTGAACTAACCTAACACAAACTAAACCCAACCTAACCTAACCTAACCTAACCTAACCTAACCTAACCTTACCCAACCTAACCTAACCTAACCTAACCTAACCCAACCTAACCTAACCTAACCTAACCCAGCCCAACCTAACCTGACCTAACCTAACCTAACCTGACCTGAACTGACCTGACCTAACCTAACCTAACCTAACCTAACCTAACCTGACCTAACATAACCTAACCTCACCTGAACTGACCTGACCCGAACTAACCTAACCCAACCTAACCCAACCTAATCCAACCTAACCTATCCTAACCTAACCTAACCTAGCCCTACCTAACCTAACCTAACCTAACCCACCCTAACTTAACCTAACCTAACCTAACCTAACCTAGCCCTACCTAACCTAACCTAACCTAACCTAACCTAACCTAACCAGACCTAACCTAACCTAACCTAACCTGACCAAACCTAACCCAACCTGCCCTGACCTGACCTAAACTAACCTAATCTAACCTAACCTAACCTAACCTTACCTAACCTAACCTAACCTAACCTAAACCAACCTACCGGGACCGGGATATATCAAGAACAAAACAATTTTGTTCCGAAAGTGAAAAAAATGCTCGTCATTATCACATCGGTTTTCCGATTGGACCAGTTTTTCAGCACGTGGAATCGGATGTCGCAATCTAGGAATATCGAAAAAAAATGTGGACTGAAATTATTGACGAAATGTTTTTTTTTCACGTTTTTTTCGGCCTCGATGACGTCGGGCGGCAGCGTTGTGGTTGTTGCAGTGTTCGTTGACGCGAAAAACGACCCGAAATTACAACCATCGCGACGAGGAGATCGATAGGGAGAAAATGATTCTGAGATTTGAACTGGTCTATCAGGTAAGGGTAGGATATGCGATACCAACCTGGACCTGGAAATTGAAAAAAAACAATTTTTTCCGAAAGTTCGATGCTCGCCATTTCTGCATCACTCCCCCGATTGGTCCAGTTTTTCGGCACGTGAATTCGTAAGTCATATTCCAGGAATGTGAGGAAAAAATCCGAAAAAGATTATTTGATGAAAATGATATATCAACCTATCAGGAAATGTATTTCTCTTAAACGAGCATCGAACAGAAAAATTGAGGATGAAATTCAGAATGGGTTCGGTTCACCAACATTCTAGATGAGTCATTTTGTTGCTGAAATTCGAATACCCCTCCTGTAAAGGTCCGTTGATCGAAAAACGCGAATCCGTTGGGGGATGAATTTCACCGAAACGAGAGTCATACATAAAAAGGTGGGGGTGGAAAAAAAAATTTTATCGATCAAAGAACCAACCTATAGGCCTATCTATGAGTTATTTCGGAGCAGAATTGGAAACAAAGCCTCGAATAGGGGTCTTGTTCCAGAACCCAGAATTGCGAAAATATCAACCTGTTAAGGGACACGTTTCTATCCTGACCTGACCTGACCTCACCCAACCTAACCCACCAAAACATAACCTAACCTAACCTAACCTAACCTAACCTAACCTAACCTAACCTAACCTAACCTAACCTAACCCAACATAACCTAACTTAACCTAACCTAGCCTAACCTAACCTAACCTAACCTAACCTAACCCAACCTAGCATACCTTTTTTTTTTTTTTTTAATAGATGGAGAACGCATTTACGCGCACTGAAAGGCGGCATCCGCTCGCTCATGTCAGTAGTGTGGGACTCATCGGATACCAATCATACCCACTAAACTCCATCTTGCTCCACCCGCCTTCGGAACCGCCGTTTGGCATTACTTCAAAGACGGAGCGGTCTTCTCCGGCGAACTATCAAGGCTGCCTGGTCTGGTAATAGCAGTTGGGGAACTGCACCGTCGCATCCATTGCGAGGCGGCCATGCGCCATCACAAAGTCCCTATAGAGGTTCTCTCTGTCAAGGGATTCACCTCTCCTCCCATAGGCTCTCAGCACCAGGGCCTCCAGCTGCTCAGGATCGGTGGGCAGGTTCGCGCATCTCAGCTGTAATCTATCCACCGCCTCCGGCACTGGGAAGCAGATCTTATTCCCTTTCGGGTGCTGGAGCCTTGTGATGTGCCGCAAAGCCATCGTCAAGTTCCCCACCTCCTCGATTCGAGATAGCTTGTACATCTCCTCGAGGTCCTTGTAGGTCGCCGTTTGGTCTATCGGAGCGGCCGATTCCTCCTCCCGAAACGTGGCCTCTTCCTCGGCCTTCTTCGGTTTCTTCCTGAAAAGCGTGGATCCTCTGATCCACAGCTTCCTTGTCCATGTGGTTGTCGTCTCCTCAGGTGGATCGGCCGTCTGCTCTTCCTTGTTCTGTCTCACTCTCTCCAGCCACGTGTCTACTCGTGCCGCATCCGGTTGGGCTTTTCTGAGACTCTTCTTCTCTCTCGTAGGGTCTTCGTCGATGTCTTTCCTAGGGCGCTCTGCCATTTTGGATTAAATCGTCTTTTTCTCTCTCCGACAAGACAGCTCTCACATACTCATGTATGGTCTTCCATCCGGCCTTGGACTCGGTCATCAGGGCAACCACCGAGTCTGGTGACAGTTGCCGGTCAACGGCTCTCTCCGCTGTCCGTCGTAAGTCCTCCCACCGCGAACACTCAAAAACCGCATGGCCGGGACCATCCTCCTCTCCGCAATGGTCGCACAAGGTGTCCGTCGTTTTCCCAATGCGGGTCAGGTAAGTCTTGAAATTGCCATGGCCTGTCAGGAACTGGGTCAGGAAATACTCTGTTTCCCCCCCCTCCATTTCCAGCCATGCCCTGATGTTCGGGATGAGCCTTCGCGTCCACTGTCCTGTCGTGGAGGCATCCCATGGGTCCTACCACCTGCTCAAGACCTGCTCCTCTATGTCCTTCCTATGGCGCACCCCTTCCCGGTACACCCTACAACGACTCTCTATCATGAGTGCCGCTGGAGGATACCCCGCGATAACGCACAGGGCACTCGAAGATGCAGTCCTGTACGCTTGGGTGACCCTGATGTTGATCACCCTCTGCACCTTCTCTATTTTGGCTCGGTGGCAGGCTCGCCTCGTCACTTCTTCCCATGCCGGGCAGGCAAACAGAACTACCGAGTACACAGCTGACGCCAGAACTCGGCGGGTCCTCTGCTCCGGGCCCCTTTTGTTCGGCATCAAACTCATGAGTTTCCTCATGGCCCGGGTGGCTTTCGCGACGGTCTGTTCCACGTGAGACGACAGCGATAGGTTTCTATTGAGGAATACCCCTAGGTACCTCAACTCCTCCTTCGTCGTTATCGTCGTTCCCCGCGCTCGGAACGTGGCCGTCCGCACCTTCCTCCTGCCCCTAGCTATGATGGCCTCGGTCTTGTGGGCGGCGATCGTGATTCCCATGCGTGCCGCCTTCTCAAGAATGCTTTCGAGAGCCAGGCTTCCATGCTCCTCCAGGGCCGTCCTGCTATCCGCCGTAACGACTGCTATGAGGTCGTCCGCATATCCCACCAAGCTGGTATGTGGGATATCGGCCCTCAGCATCTCGTCGTAGAAGCAGTTCCACAGCGTGGGCCCCAGAATAGAGCCTTGCGGCACCCCGCAGGTCACATCCAACCGCTGCCTCGGGCCCACCTCCAGCTTCCTTTCCAAAAGGTAGCTCCGCACGATGTTGAGTATGCGCGAGCTTATCCCCATGCGAACAAGGGCTGTCATGATACCGGGCCAGGGTGCAGAGTTGAACGCGTTCTGGACGTCTATGGCGATCAAGGCGCTCACCGGCTTGTCTCGGTAGGATTGTCTCCTCTTCTCCTCCTCCGTGGCCAAGTAAACGACCCGGCGAACTGCATCCACCGTGGATCGGCTCCTCCGGAAGCCAAACTGGTCATTTGACAGACCCTTTCCCTCCCCGATATCACGTTCAAGCCTATTGAGAACCAGTCTCTCATAGACCTTTTCCATGACATCCAAGAGGCGGATCGGCCTGTACGTCTGAGCGTCAGTGTCCACTTTCTTGAACTTCGGGATGAGCACCAAGGAGGCCCTATTCCATACCTGCGGAAAGACTGCTTTCCTGAAGAGGCCGTTCATCAGAGCGGTAGCTGCCCTGGTCTGAACCCGCAGGAACAGCCTGATCACAACCGGAGGGATTCCATCCGGCCCAGGAGCCTTTCCCATCTTGATTCTATCCGCCGCAGCCTGAATCTCCGCCTCTGTGAACGGCTCCACTTCCTGCACCCCCTCCTCCCGGCGCCACGAGATCTTCGGGTGGGTCGGGAAGAGCGACCGTGCAACGCGCAGTCTCTCCGCCGCATCCAGATCGGTGGTTTTCTCCCGGAGCTTTCCTGTGACGATCTTGTAGGCTTTACCCCACGGGTCCTTGTTGACCGTCGTCAGGAGCTCCCTCCACTTTTCCTTCTGAGACGCGTCTATCGCTCTCCTCAGTGCCTTCTTGGCTGCCTTGTACTTATTCCCAGCGCGGCGCACCATCCGCAAATCCGGATCCCTTTTTCCCCTAGCTGTTGTCCACCTCCGCCTTTCGCCCAGACAGTGTTTCCGGCAAGTGACAATCTCCTCCGACCACCAGTGTACTGGTTTCCTTCTCCACTGGGGTATCTTTGACACGCACGTTCGGTTGAGGATCTGCTGGATTTCCCTGACGCAACTCTCCGGGTCATCCGCTGACTCGTCAAATCGCGCCGCAGTCATCTCCACAGCAATCGCTCGTAACGCCTCCTCGTCGATCTTCCATGTCTTCCTTCCTTTGTCCCGCTGCCAGTGATCCGCGTGGGCCGCCCTGGCTCTCGCAGATGCCTCGAGGCCGAAAGTGATGTAGTGGTGATCACTAAGGTTCTCGACGTCAGTGTGCGCCCTCCACCCCCAACCCAACCTAACCTAACCTAACCTAACCTGACCTGACCTGACCTGACCTAACCTAACCTGACCTAACCTAACCTGAACAAACCTAACCTGAACTCACCTAACATGACCTAACCTAGCCCTACCTAACCTTACCTAACCTAACCTAACCTAACCTAAACGAACCCAACCTAACTTAACCAAACGTAACCCAACCTGCCCTGACCTGACCCAAAGTAACCTAACCTCACCTAACTTAACCTAACCTAACCTAACCTAACCTAACCTAACCTAACCTAACCTAACCTAACCTAACCTAACCTAACCTAACCTAACCTAACCTCACCTGACCTTACCTAACCTAACCTAACCTAACCCAACCTAAACCAACCTACCGGGACCGGAATATATCGAGAACAAAACAATTTTGTTCCGAAAGTGAAATAAATGCTCGTCATTATCACATCGGTTTTCCGAATGGACCAGTTTTTCAGCACGTGGAATCGGATGTCCCAATCTAGGAATATCGAAATAAAAATTGTGGAAAGAAATTATTGACGAAATGTTTTTTTTCCTCATTTTTTTCGGCCTCGATGACGTCGGGCGGCAGCGTTGCGGTTGTTGCAGTGTTCGTTGACTCGAAAATCGACCCGAAATTACCACCATCGCGTCGAGGAGATCGATAGGGAGAAAGATGATTCTGAGTTTCGAACTGGTCAATCAGGTCAGGGTAGGATATGCGATACCAACCTGGACCTGAAAATTGAAAGCAAAACAATTTTTCCCGAAAGTTCGATGCTCGCCATTTTCGGATCACTCCCCCGATTGGTCCAGTTTTTTAGCACGTGAAATTGGAAGTCATATTCCACGAATGTGGGGAAAAAATCCGAAAAACATGATTTGATGAAAATGATATATCAACCTATCAGGGAATGTATTTCTCCTAAACGAGCATAGAACAAGAAAATTGAGGATGAAAATCAGAATGGTTCGGTTCTCAAACATTCTAGATGAGTCATTTTGTTGCAGAAATTCAAATACCCCTCCTGTAAAGGTCCGTTGATCGAAAAACGCGAATCCGTTGGGGGTTGAATTTCACCGGAACGAGCGTCATACATAAGAAGGTAGGGGTGGAAAACCAAATTTTATCGATCAACTAACCACCCTATAGGCCTATCCATGAGTCATTTCGAAGCAGAATTGAAAACAAAGCCTCGAATAGGGGTCTAGTTCCAGCACCCGGAATTGCGAAAATAACAACCTGGTAAGGGACACGTTTCTATCCTGACCTGAAATGACCTCACCCAACCTAACCCACCCTAACCTAACCTAACCTAACCTAACCTAACATAACCTAACCTAACCTAACCTAACCTAACCTACCCTAACCCATCCTAACCTAACCTAACCTAACCTAACCTAACTTAACATAACCTAACCATACCCAACCTAACCTAACCTAACCTAACCTAACCTAACCTAACCAACCGTACCTAACCTAACCTAACCTAACCTAACCTAACCTAACCTAACCTAACCTAACCTAAACTGACCCGACCTGACCTGACCTAACCTAACCTTACCCAACCTAACCTTACCTAACCTAACCTAACCTAACCTAACCTAACCTAACCTAACCTAACCCAACCTAACCTAACCTAACCTGACCTAACCTAACCTATCTTCACCTGAACTGACCTGACTTGAACTAACCTAACCCAACCTAATCTAACCTAGCCCTAGCTAGCCTGACCTAACCTAACCTAACCTAAATCAACCTCACCTAACCTAACCTAACCTAACCCAACCTAACCTCACCTAACCTGACCTAACCCAACCTGTCCTGACCTGATTAAACTAACCCAACCCAACCTAACCTAACCTAACCTAACCTAACCTATCTTAACCTAACCTAACCTAACCTAGCCTAACCTTACCTAACTTAACCTAACCCAGCCTAACCTAACCTCACCTGACCTGACCTGACCCGACCCAACCTAACCTCACCTAACCTAACCTAACCCAACCTACCGGGACCGGGATATATCGAGAACAAAACAATTTTGTTCAAAAAGTGAAATAAATGCTCGTCATTATCACATCGGTTTTCCGAATGGACCAGTTTTTCAGCACGTGGAATCGGATGTCCCAATCTAGGAATATCGAAATAAAAAATGTGAAAAGAAATAATGATGAAATGTTTTTTTCACGTTTTTTTCGGCCTCGATGACGTCGGGCGGCAGCTTTGCGGTTGTTGCAGTGTCCGTTGACGCGAAAAACGACCCGAAATTACCACCATCGCGTCGAGGAGATCGATAGGGATAAAGTTGATTCTGAGTATCGAACTGGTCATTCAGGTCAGGGTAGGATATGCAATACCAACCTGGACTTGGAAATTGAAAGCAAAACAATTTTTTCCGGAAGTTCGATGCTCGTCATTCCCGCATCACTTCCCCGATTGTCCAATTTTTCAGCACGTGAAATCGGAAGTCAAATTCCAAGAATGTGGGGAAAAAATCCGAAGAACTTGAATTGATGAAAATGATACATCAACCTGTTGAGGAATGTATTTCTCTTAAACGAGCATCAAACAGAAAAATTGAGTATGGAAATCAAAATGGGTTTGGTCCACCAATCATTCTAGATGAGTCATTATGTTGCAGAAATTCAACAAACCCCTCCAGTAAAGGTCCGTTGATCGAAAAACGCGAATACGTTGGGGGATGAATCTCACCGAAACGAGAGTCATACATAAAAGGGTAGGGGTGAAAAACATAATTTTATCGATCAACTGACCACCCTATAGGCCTATCTATGAGTTATTTCGAAGCAGAATTAAAAACAAAGCCTCGAATAGGGGTCTTGTTCCAGCACCCGGAATTGCGAAAATATCATCCTGTTAAGGGACACGTTTCTATCCTGACCTGAAACGACCTCACCTAACCTAACCCACCCTAACCTAACCTAACCTAACCTAACCTAACCTAACCCAACCTAACCTAACCTAACCCAACCTAACCTAACCTAACCTAACCTAACTTAACCTAACCTAACCTTACCCAACCTAACCTAACCTAACCTAACCTAACCTAACCTAACCTAACCCAACCTAACCTAACCCAACCTAACCTAACCTAACCTAACCTAACCTAACCTAACCTAAACTGACCTGACCTGACCTGACCTAACCTTACCTGACCTGACCTAACCTAACCTGACCTTACCTAACCTAACCCCACCTGAGCTGACCTGACCTGAACTAACCTAACCCAACCTAACCCAACCTAACCTAACCTAACCTTACCTAACCCAACGTAACCTAGCCCTACCTAACCTAACCTAACCTAATCCAACCTAACCTAACCTAACCTGACCCAACCTAACCTAACCTCACCTGAACTGACCTGACTTGAACTAACCTAACCCAACCTAACCCAACCTAACCTAACCAAACCTAACCTAACCTAACCTAACCTAGCCCTACCCAACCTAACCTAACCTAACCTAACCTAACCTGACCTAACCTAACCAAACCTAACCCAAACTGCCCTGACCTGATCTAAACCAACCTAACCTAACCTAACCTAACCTAACCTAACCTAACCTAACCTAACCTAACCTAACCTGACCTAACCTAACCTAACCTAACCTAACCTAACCTAACCTAACCTAACCTAACCTAACCTAACCTAACCTAACCTAACCTAACCTAACCTAACCTAACCTAACCCAACATAACCTAACTTAACCTAACCTAACCTAGCCTAACCTAACCTAACCTAACCCCACCTGACCTTACCTAACCTGACCTTTTTTTTTTTTGTTCTATAGTTGGAGAACGCATTCACGTGCACCGAAAGGCGGCATCCGCTCGCTCATGTCAGTAGTGTGGGACTCATCGGATACCACTGATACCCACTAATCTCCATCTTGCTCCACCCGCCTTCGGAACCGCCGTTTGGCATTACTTCAAAGACGGAGCGGTCTTCTCCGGCGACCTATCAAGGCTGCCTGGTCTGGTAATAGCAGTTGGGGAACTGCACCGTCGCATCCATTGCGAGGCGGCCATGCGCCATCACAAAGTCCCTATAGAGGTTCTCTCTGTCAAGGGATTCACCTCTCCTCTCATAGGCTCTCAGCACCAGGGCCTCCAGCTGCTCAGGATCGGTGGGCAGGTTCGCGCATCTCAGCTGTAATCTATCCATCGCCTCCGGCACTGGGAAGCAGATCTTATTCCCTTTCGGGTGCTGGAGCCTTGTGATGTGCAGCAAAGCCATCGTCAAGTTCCCCACCTCCTCGATTCGAGATAGCTTGTACATCTCCTCGAGGTCCTTGTAGGTCGCCGTTTGGTCTATCGCAGCGGCCGATTCCTCCTCCCGAAACGTGGCCTCTTCCTCGGCCTTCTTCGGTTTCTTCCTGAAAAGCGTGGATCCTCTGATCCACAGCTTCCTTGTCCATGTGGTTGTCGTCTCCTCAGGTGGATCGGCCGTCTGCTCTTCCTTGTTCTGTCTCACTCTCTCCAGCCACGTGTCTACTCGTGCCGCATTCCGTTGGTCTTTCCTGAGACTCTTCTTCTTTCTCGTAGGGTCTTCGTCGATGTCTTTCCTAGGGCGCTCTGCCATTTTGGATTAAATCGTCTTTTTCTCTCTCCGACAAGACAGCTCTCACATACTCATGTATGGTCTTCCATCCGGCCTCGGACTCGGTCATCAGGGCAACCACCGAGTCTGGTGACAGTTGCCGGTCAACGGCTCTCTCCGCTGTCCGTCGTAAGTCCTCCCACCGCGACCACTCAAAAACCGCATGGCCGGGACCATCCTCCTCTCCGCAATGGTCGCACAAGGTGTCCGTCGTTTTCCCAATGCGGGTCAGGTAAGTCTTGAAATTGCCATGGCCTGTCAGGAACTGAGTCATTAAATACTCTGTTTCCCCCCCCCCCTCCCTTTCCAGCCATGCCCTGATGTTCGGGATGAGCCTTCGCGTCCACTGTCCTGTCGTGGAGGCATCCCATAGGTCCTGCCATCTGCTCAAGACCTGCTCCCCTATGTCCTTCCTATGGCGCACCCCTTCCCGGTACACCCTACAACGACTCTCTATCATGAGTGCCGCTGGAGGATACCCAGCGATAACGCACAGGGCACTCGAAGATGCAGTCCTGTATGCTTGGGTGACCCTGATGTTGATCACCCTCTGCACCTTCTCTATTTTGGCTCGGTGGCAGGCTCGCCTCGTCACTTCTTCCCATGCCGGGCAGGCATACAGAACTACCGAGTACAAAGCTGACGCCAGAACTCGGCGCGTCCTCTGCTCCGGGCCCCTTTTGTTCGGCATCAAACTCATGAGTTTCCTCATGGCCCGAGTGGCTTTCGCGGCGGTCTGTTCCACGTGAGACGACAGCGATAGGTTTCTATTGAGGAATACCCCTAGGTACCTCAACTCCTCCTTCGTCGTTATCGTCGTTCCCCGCGCTCGGAACGTGGCCGTCCGCACCTTCCTCCTGCCCCTAGCTATGATGGCCTATGTCTTGTGGGCGGCGATCGTGATTCCCATGCGTGCCGCCTTCTCAAGAATGCTTTCGAGAGCCAGGCTTCCATGCTCCTCCAGGGCCGTCCTGCTATCCGCCGTAACGACTGCTATGAGGTCGTCCGCATATCCCACCAAGCTGGTATGTGGGATATCGGCCCTCAGCATCTCGTCGTAGAAGCAGTTCCACAGCGTGGGCCCCAGAATAGAGCCTTGCGGCACCCCGCAGGTCACATCCAACCACTGCCCCGGGCCCACCTCCAGCTTCCTTTCCGAAAGGTAGCTCCGCACGATGTTGAGTATGCGCGTGCTTATCCCCATGCGAACAAGGGCTGTCATGATACCGGGCCAGGGTGCAGAGTTGAACGCGTTCTTGACGTTAATGGCGATCAAGGCGCTCACCGGCTTGTGTCGGTAGGATTGTCTCCTCTTCTCCTCCTCCGTGGCCAAGTAAACGACCCGGCGAACTGCATCCACCGTGGATCGGCCCCTCCGGAAGCCAAACTGGTCATTTGACAGACCCTTCCCCTCCCCGATATCACGTTCAAGCCTATTGAGAACCAGTCTCTCATAGACCTTTCCCATGACATCCAAGAGGCAGATCGGCCTGTACGTCTGAGCGTCAGTGTCCACTTTCTTGGGCTTCGGGATGAGCACCAAGGAGGCCCCATTCCATACCTGCGGAAGGACTGCTTTCCTGAAGAGGCAGTTCATCAGAGCGGTAGCTGCCCTGGTCTGAACCCGCAGGAACAGCCTGATCACAACCGGAGGGATTCCATCCGGCCCAGGGGCCTTTCCCATCTTGATTCTATCGGCCGCAGCCTGAATCTCCGCCTCTGTGAACGGCTCCACTTCCTGCACCCCCTCCTCCCGGCGCCACGAGATCTTCGGGTGGGTCGGGAAGAGCGACCGTGCAACGCGCAGTCTCTCCGCCGCATCCAGATCGGTGGTTTTCTCCCGGAGCTTTCCTGTGACGATCTTGTAGGCTTTACCCCACGGGTCCTTGTTGACCGTCGTCAGGAGCTCCCTCCACTTTTCCTTCTGAGACGCGTCTATCGCTCTCCTCAGTGCCTTCTTGGCTGCCTTGTACTTATTCCCAGCGCGGCGCACCATCCGCAAATCCGGATCCCTTTTTCCCCTAGCTGTTGTCCACCTCCGCCTTTCGCCCAGACAGTGTTTCCGGCAAGTGACAATCTCCTCCGACCACCAGTGTACTGGTTTCCTTCTCCACTGGGGTATCTTTGACACGCACGTTCGGTTGAGGATCTGCTGGATTTCCCTGACGCAACTCTCCGGGTCATCCGCTGACTCGTCAAATCGCGCCGCAGTCATCTCCACAGCAATCGCTCGTAACGCCTCCTCGTCGATCTTCCATGTCTTCCTTCCTTTGTCCCGCTGCCAGTGATCCGCGTGGGCCGCCCTGGCTCTCGCAGATGCCTCGAGGCCGAAAGTGATGTAGTGGTGATCACTAAGGTTCTCGACGTCAGTGTGCGCCCTCCACCCCCAACCCAACCTAACCTAACCTAACCTAACCTGACCTGACCTGACCTGACCTAACCTAACCTGACCTAACCTAACCTGAACAAACCTAACCTGAACTCACCTAACATGACCTAACCTAGCCCTACCTAACCTTACCTAACCTAACCTAACCTAACCTAAACGAACCCAACCTAACTTAACCAAACGTAACCCAACCTGCCCTGACCTGACCCAAAGTAACCTAACCTCACCTAACTTAACCTAACCTAACCTAACCTAACCTAACCTAACCTAACCTAACCTAACCTAACCTAACCTAACCTAACCTAACCTAACCTAACCTCACCTGACCTTACCTAACCTAACCTAACCTAACCCAACCTAAACCAACCTACCGGGACCGGAATATATCGAGAACAAAACAATTTTGTTCCGAAAGTGAAATAAATGCTCGTCATTATCACATCGGTTTTCCGAATGGACCAGTTTTTCAGCACGTGGAATCGGATGTCCCAATCTAGGAATATCGAAATAAAAATTGTGGAAAGAAATTATTGACGAAATGTTTTTTTTCCTCATTTTTTTCGGCCTCGATGACGTCGGGCGGCAGCGTTGCGGTTGTTGCAGTGTTCGTTGACTCGAAAATCGACCCGAAATTACCACCATCGCGTCGAGGAGATCGATAGGGAGAAAGATGATTCTGAGTTTCGAACTGGTCAATCAGGTCAGGGTAGGATATGCGATACCAACCTGGACCTGAAAATTGAAAGCAAAACAATTTTTCCCGAAAGTTCGATGCTCGCCATTTTCGGATCACTCCCCCGATTGGTCCAGTTTTTTAGCACGTGAAATTGGAAGTCATATTCCACGAATGTGGGGAAAAAATCCGAAAAACATGATTTGATGAAAATGATATATCAACCTATCAGGGAATGTATTTCTCCTAAACGAGCATAGAACAAGAAAATTGAGGATGAAAATCAGAATGGTTCGGTTCTCAAACATTCTAGATGAGTCATTTTGTTGCAGAAATTCAAATACCCCTCCTGTAAAGGTCCGTTGATCGAAAAACGCGAATCCGTTGGGGGTTGAATTTCACCGGAACGAGCGTCATACATAAGAAGGTAGGGGTGGAAAACCAAATTTTATCGATCAACTAACCACCCTATAGGCCTATCCATGAGTCATTTCGAAGCAGAATTGAAAACAAAGCCTCGAATAGGGGTCTAGTTCCAGCACCCGGAATTGCGAAAATAACAACCTGGTAAGGGACACGTTTCTATCCTGACCTGAAATGACCTCACCCAACCTAACCCACCCTAACCTAACCTAACCTAACCTAACCTAACATAACCTAACCTAACCTAACCTAACCTAACCTACCCTAACCCATCCTAACCTAACCTAACCTAACCTAACCTAACTTAACATAACCTAACCATACCCAACCTAACCTAACCTAACCTAACCTAACCTAACCTAACCAACCGTACCTAACCTAACCTAACCTAACCTAACCTAACCTAACCTAACCTAACCTAACCTAAACTGACCCGACCTGACCTGACCTAACCTAACCTTACCCAACCTAACCTTACCTAACCTAACCTAACCTAACCTAACCTAACCTAACCTAACCTAACCCAACCTAACCTAACCTAACCTGACCTAACCTAACCTATCTTCACCTGAACTGACCTGACTTGAACTAACCTAACCCAACCTAATCTAACCTAGCCCTAGCTAGCCTGACCTAACCTAACCTAACCTAAATCAACCTCACCTAACCTAACCTAACCTAACCCAACCTAACCTCACCTAACCTGACCTAACCCAACCTGTCCTGACCTGATTAAACTAACCCAACCCAACCTAACCTAACCTAACCTAACCTAACCTATCTTAACCTAACCTAACCTAACCTAGCCTAACCTTACCTAACTTAACCTAACCCAGCCTAACCTAACCTCACCTGACCTGACCTGACCCGACCCAACCTAACCTCACCTAACCTAACCTAACCCAACCTACCGGGACCGGGATATATCGAGAACAAAACAATTTTGTTCAAAAAGTGAAATAAATGCTCGTCATTATCACATCGGTTTTCCGAATGGACCAGTTTTTCAGCACGTGGAATCGGATGTCCCAATCTAGGAATATCGAAATAAAAAATGTGAAAAGAAATAATGATGAAATGTTTTTTTCACGTTTTTTTCGGCCTCGATGACGTCGGGCGGCAGCTTTGCGGTTGTTGCAGTGTCCGTTGACGCGAAAAACGACCCGAAATTACCACCATCGCGTCGAGGAGATCGATAGGGATAAAGTTGATTCTGAGTATCGAACTGGTCATTCAGGTCAGGGTAGGATATGCAATACCAACCTGGACTTGGAAATTGAAAGCAAAACAATTTTTTCCGGAAGTTCGATGCTCGTCATTCCCGCATCACTTCCCCGATTGTCCAATTTTTCAGCACGTGAAATCGGAAGTCAAATTCCAAGAATGTGGGGAAAAAATCCGAAGAACTTGAATTGATGAAAATGATACATCAACCTGTTGAGGAATGTATTTCTCTTAAACGAGCATCAAACAGAAAAATTGAGGATGGAAATCAAAATGGGTTTGGTCCACCAATCATTCTAGATGAGTCATTATGTTGCAGAAATTCAACAAACCCCTCCAGTAAAGGTCCGTTGACCGAAAAACGCGAATACGTTGGGGGATGAATCTCACCGAAACGAGAGTCATACATAAAAGGGTAGGGGTGAAAAACATAATTTTATCGATCAACTGACCACCCTATAGGCCTATCTATGAGTTATTTCGAAGCAGAATTAAAAACAAAGCCTCGAATAGGGGTCTTGTTCCAGCACCCGGAATTGCGAAAATATCATCCTGTTAAGGGACACGTTTCTATCCTGACCTGAAACGACCTCACCTAACCTAACCCACCCTAACCTAACCTAACCTAACCTAACCTAACCTAACCTAACCCAACCTAACCTAACCTAACCCAACCTAACCTAACCTAACCTAACCTAACTTAACCTAACCTAACCTTACCCAACCTAACCTAACCTAACCTAACCTAACCTAACCTAACCTAACCCAACCTAACCTAACCCAACCTAACCTAACCTAACCTAACCTAACCTAACCTAACCTAAACTGACCTGACCTGACCTGACCTAACCTTACCTGACCTGACCTAACCTAACCTGACCTTACCTAACCTAACCCCACCTGAGCTGACCTGACCTGAACTAACCTAACCCAACCTAACCCAACCTAACCTAACCTAACCTTACCTAACCCAACGTAACCTAGCCCTACCTAACCTAACCTAACCTAATCCAACCTAACCTAACCTAACCTGACCCAACCTAACCTAACCTCACCTGAACTGACCTGACTTGAACTAACCTAACCCAACCTAACCCAACCTAACCTAACCAAACCTAACCTAACCTAACCTAACCTAGCCCTACCCAACCTAACCTAACCTAACCTAACCTAACCTGACCTAACCTAACCAAACCTAACCCAAACTGCCCTGACCTGATCTAAACCAACCTAACCTAACCTAACCTAACCTAACCTAACCTAACCTAACCTAACCTAACCTAACCTGACCTAACCTAACCTAACCTAACCTAACCTAACCTAACCTAACCTAACCTAACCTAACCTAACCTAACCTAACCTAACCTAACCTAACCTAACCTAACCTAACCCAACATAACCTAACTTAACCTAACCTAACCTAGCCTAACCTAACCTAACCTAACCCCACCTGACCTTACCTAACCTGACCTTTTTTTTTTTTGTTCTATAGTTGGAGAACGCATTCACGTGCACCGAAAGGCGGCATCCGCTCGCTCATGTCAGTAGTGTGGGACTCATCGGATACCACTGATACCCACTAATCTCCATCTTGCTCCACCCGCCTTCGGAACCGCCGTTTGGCATTACTTCAAAGACGGAGCGGTCTTCTCCGGCGACCTATCAAGGCTGCCTGGTCTGGTAATAGCAGTTGGGGAACTGCACCGTCGCATCCATTGCGAGGCGGCCATGCGCCATCACAAAGTCCCTATAGAGGTTCTCTCTGTCAAGGGATTCACCTCTCCTCTCATAGGCTCTCAGCACCAGGGCCTCCAGCTGCTCAGGATCGGTGGGCAGGTTCGCGCATCTCAGCTGTAATCTATCCATCGCCTCCGGCACTGGGAAGCAGATCTTATTCCCTTTCGGGTGCTGGAGCCTTGTGATGTGCAGCAAAGCCATCGTCAAGTTCCCCACCTCCTCGATTCGAGATAGCTTGTACATCTCCTCGAGGTCCTTGTAGGTCGCCGTTTGGTCTATCGCAGCGGCCGATTCCTCCTCCCGAAACGTGGCCTCTTCCTCGGCCTTCTTCGGTTTCTTCCTGAAAAGCGTGGATCCTCTGATCCACAGCTTCCTTGTCCATGTGGTTGTCGTCTCCTCAGGTGGATCGGCCGTCTGCTCTTCCTTGTTCTGTCTCACTCTCTCCAGCCACGTGTCTACTCGTGCCGCATTCCGTTGGTCTTTCCTGAGACTCTTCTTCTTTCTCGTAGGGTCTTCGTCGATGTCTTTCCTAGGGCGCTCTGCCATTTTGGATTAAATCGTCTTTTTCTCTCTCCGACAAGACAGCTCTCACATACTCATGTATGGTCTTCCATCCGGCCTCGGACTCGGTCATCAGGGCAACCACCGAGTCTGGTGACAGTTGCCGGTCAACGGCTCTCTCCGCTGTCCGTCGTAAGTCCTCCCACCGCGACCACTCAAAAACCGCATGGCCGGGACCATCCTCCTCTCCGCAATGGTCGCACAAGGTGTCCGTCGTTTTCCCAATGCGGGTCAGGTAAGTCTTGAAATTGCCATGGCCTGTCAGGAACTGAGTCATTAAATACTCTGTTTCCCCCCCCCCCTCCCTTTCCAGCCATGCCCTGATGTTCGGGATGAGCCTTCGCGTCCACTGTCCTGTCGTGGAGGCATCCCATAGGTCCTGCCATCTGCTCAAGACCTGCTCCCCTATGTCCTTCCTATGGCGCACCCCTTCCCGGTACACCCTACAACGACTCTCTATCATGAGTGCCGCTGGAGGATACCCAGCGATAACGCACAGGGCACTCGAAGATGCAGTCCTGTATGCTTGGGTGACCCTGATGTTGATCACCCTCTGCACCTTCTCTATTTTGGCTCGGTGGCAGGCTCGCCTCGTCACTTCTTCCCATGCCGGGCAGGCATACAGAACTACCGAGTACACAGCTGACGCCAGAACTCGGCGCGTCCTCTGCTCCGGGCCCCTTTTGTTCGGCATCAAACTCATGAGTTTCCTCATGGCCCGAGTGGCTTTCGCGGCGGTCTGTTCCACGTGAGACGACAGCGATAGGTTTCTATTGAGGAATACCCCTAGGTACCTCAACTCCTCCTTCGTCGTTATCGTCGTTCCCCGCGCTCGGAACGTGGCCGTCCGCACCTTCCTCCTGCCCCTAGCTATGATGGCCTATGTCTTGTGGGCGGCGATCGTGATTCCCATGCGTGCCGCCTTCTCAAGAATGCTTTCGAGAGCCAGGCTTCCATGCTCCTCCAGGGCCGTCCTGCTATCCGCCGTAACGACTGCTATGAGGTCGTCCGCATATCCCACCAAGCTGGTATGTGGGATATCGGCCCTCAGCATCTCGTCGTAGAAGCAGTTCCACAGCGTGGGCCCCAGAATAGAGCCTTGCGGCACCCCGCAGGTCACATCCAACCACTGCCCCGGGCCCACCTCCAGCTTCCTTTCCGAAAGGTAGCTCCGCACGATGTTGAGTATGCGCGTGCTTATCCCCATGCGAACAAGGGCTGTCATGATACCGGGCCAGGGTGCAGAGTTGAACGCGTTCTTGACGTTAATGGCGATCAAGGCGCTCACCGGCTTGTGTCGGTAGGATTGTCTCCTCTTCTCCTCCTCCGTGGCCAAGTAAACGACCCGGCGAACTGCATCCACCGTGGATCGGCCCCTCCGGAAGCCAAACTGGTCATTTGACAGACCCTTCCCCTCCCCGATATCACGTTCAAGCCTATTGAGAACCAGTCTCTCATAGACCTTTCCCATGACATCCAAGAGGCAGATCGGCCTGTACGTCTGAGCGTCAGTGTCCACTTTCTTGGGCTTCGGGATGAGCACCAAGGAGGCCCCATTCCATACCTGCGGAAGGACTGCTTTCCTGAAGAGGCAGTTCATCAGAGCGGTAGCTGCCCTGGTCTGAACCCGCAGGAACAGCCTGATCACAACCGGAGGGATTCCATCCGGCCCAGGGGCCTTTCCCATCTTGATTCTATCGGCCGCAGCCTGAATCTCCGCCTCTGTGAACGGCTCCACTTCCTGCACCCCCTCCTCCCGGCGCCACGAGATCTTCGGGTGGGTCGGGAAGAGTGACCGTGCAACGCGCAGTCTCTCCGCCGCATCCAGATCGGTGGTTTTCTCCCGGAGCTTTCCTGTGACGATCTTGTAGGCTTTACCCCACGGGTCCTTGTTGACCGTCGTCAGGAGCTTCCTCCACTTTTCCTTCTGAGACGCGTCTATCGCTCTCCTCAGTGCCTTCTTGGCTGCCTTGTACTCATTCCCAGCGCGGCGCACCATCCGCAAATCCGGATCCCTTTTTCCCCTAGCTCTTGTCCACCTCCGCCTTTCGCCCAGACAGTGTTTCCTGCAAGTGACAATCTCCTCCGACCACCAGTGTACTGGTTTCCTTCTCCACTGGGGTATCTTCGACACGCACGTTCGGTTGAGGATCTGCTGGATTTCCCTGACGCAACTCT
Source organism: Brachyptera risi (assembly GCA_964007535.1). NCBI lineage: Eukaryota > Metazoa > Arthropoda > Insecta > Plecoptera > Taeniopterygidae > Brachyptera > Brachyptera risi. The sequence continues at coordinate 17,275,028 of OZ023331.1, forward strand.
CCGGGTCATCCGCTGACTCGTCAAAACGCGCCGCAGTCATCTCCACAGCAATGGCTCGTAACGCCTCCTCGTCGATCTTCCATGTCTTCCTTCCTTTGTTCCGCTGCCATTGATCCGCGTGGGCCGCCCTGGCTCTCGCAGATGCCTCGAGGCCGAAAGTGATGTAGTGGTGATCACTAAGGTTCTCGACGTCAGTGTGCACCCTCCACCCCCTCAGCCTCTCGGCGGCGTTCTGCGAAACCAGCGTGACGTCAATGAACGAGGTACTGCCGCCCCTCTCGAAGGTTGGGCTGTCTCCCTCATTCGCCACCGCCAGCTGGCTGCCCATTGCCCATTCGGCAACCATCGTCCCCCTCTCGTTCTCCACCCGAGAGCCCCACAGGGGAGACTTAGCGTTCAGGTCTCCCGCCAAAATGACTGGCTCGTTGGCACTTCGGGCTACCCTTCCGATGTCGTGTAGAAGAGTCCCCAGGTCGGCAACGTCCCCGTTCGGTGAGAATTAAGCACTAACAATCATGCATTCCTCCGTCTCCAACGGAGACTATCGATCTCCTCGTCGCGATGGTGATAATTTCGGGTCGTTTTTCGCGTCAACGAACACTGCAACAACCGCAACGCTGCCGCCCGAAAGAAGGGAGGCCGAAAAAAACGTGAAAAAAACATTTCGTCAATCATTTCTTTTCACAATTTTTTTTCGATATTCCTAGATTGGACATCCGATTCCACGTGCTGGCAAACTGGTCCAATCGGAAAACCGATGTGATAATGACGAGCATTTATTTCACTTTCGGAACAAAATAGTTTTGTTCTCGATATATCCCGGTCACGGTAGGTTGGTTTAGTTTAGGTTAGGTTAGGTTAGGTTAGGTAAGGTCAGGTGAGGTTAGGTTAGGTTAGGTTAGGTTAGGTTAGGTTAGGTTAGGTTAGGTTAGGTTAGGTTAGGTTAGGTTAGGTTAGGTTAGTTTAGGTCAGGTCAGGGCAGGTTGGGTTAGGTTTGGTTAAGTTAGGTTAGGTTAAGTTAGGTTAGGTAAGGTTAGGTTAGGTTGGGTTAGGTGGGGCTAGGTTAGGTTAGGTTTGGTTGGGTTAGGTTAGGTTAGGTTGGGTTAGGTTGAGTTAGGTTAGTTCAGGTCAGGTCAGTTCAGGTGAGGTTAGGTTAGGTTAGGTCAGGTTAGGTTAGGTTGGGTTAGGTTAGGTCAGGTCAGGTCAGGTCAGGTTGGGTTAGGTTAGGCTAGGTTAGGTTAGGTTAGGTTAGGTTAGGTTAGGTTAGGTTAGGTTAGGTTAGATTAGGTTAGGTTAGGTTAGGTTAGGTTGGGTTCGGTTAGGTTAGGTTGGGTAAGGTTAGTTGGGTTAGGTTAGGTTAGGTTAGTTTAGGTTAGGTTAGGTTGGGTCAGTTTGAGTAGGTTAGGTTAGGTTAGGTTAGGTTAGGTTAGGTTAGGTTAGGTTGAGTTAGGGTGGGTTAGGTTAGGTGAGGTCTGGTCAGGTCAGGATAGAAACGTGTCCCTTAACAGGTTGATATTTTCGCAATTCTGGGTGCTGGAACAAGACCCCTATTCGAGGCTTTGTTTCTAATTCTGCTTCGAAATAACTCATAGATAGGCCTATAGGGTGGTAAGTTGATCGATAAGATTTTGTTTTCCACCCCTACCCTTTTATGTATGAATCTCGTTTCGGTGGAATCATCCCCCAACGGATTCGCGTTTTTCGATAAACGGACCTTTACAGGAGGGGTATTTGAATTTCTGCAACAAAATGACTCATCTAGAATGTTGGTGAACCGAACCCATCCTGATATTTCATCCTCAATTTTTCTGTTCTATGCTCGCTTAAGAGAAATACATTCCCTGATAGGTTGATATATCATTTTCATCGAATCATGTTTTTCGGATTTTTTCCCCACATTCGTGGAATATGACTTCCAAATTCACTTGCTGAAAAACTGGACCAATCGGGGGAGTGATGCGAAAATGGCGAGCATCGAACTTTCGGAAAAAATTGTTTTGCTTTCAATTTCCAGGTCCAGGTTGATATCGCATATCCTACCCTGACCTGATTGACCAGTTCGAAACTCAGAATCACCTTTCTCCCTATCGATCTCCTCGTCGCGATGGTGATAATTTCGGGTCGTTTTTCGCCTCAACGAACACTGCAACAACCGCAACGCTGCTGCCCGACGTAAACGAGGCCAAAAAAAAACGTGAAAAAAAAACATTTCGTCAATAATTTCTTTTCTCAATTTTTTTTCCGATATTTTTAGATTGAAACATCCGATTCCACGTGCTGAAAAACTGGTCCAATCGGAAAACCGTTGTGATGATGACGAGCATTTATTTCACTTTCGAAACAAAATTGTTTCGTTCTCGATATATCCCGGTCCCGGTAGGTTGGTTCGGGTTAGGTTAGGTTAGGTTAGGTTAGGTAAGGTCAGGTGAGGTTAGGTAAGGTTAGGTTAGGTTAGGTCAGGTTAGGTTAGGTTAAGTTAGGTTAGGTTAGGTTAGGTTAGGTTAGGTTAGGTTAGGTTAGGTTAGGATAGGTTAGTTCAGGTCAGGGCAGGTTGGGTTGGGTTTGGTTATGTTAGGTTAGGTTAGGTTAGGTTAGGTTAGGTTAGGTTAGGTAGGGCTAGGTTAGGTTAGGTTAGGATAGGTTAGGTTAGGTTAGGTTGGGTCAGGTTGGGTTAGGTTAGTTCAGGTCAGGTCAGGTCAGGTGAGGTTAGGTTATGTTAGGTCAGGTTAGTTTAGGTTAGGTTAGGTTAGGTTAGGTCAGGTCATGTCAGGTCAGGTTAGGTTAGGTTAGGTTAGGTTAGGTTAGGTTAGGTTAGGTTAGGTTAGGTCAGGTTAGGTTAGGTTACTTTAGGTCAGGTCATTGCAGGTTGGGTTATGTTAGGTTAAGTTAGGTTAGGTTAGTTTAGGTTATTTCAGGTCAGGTCAGTTCAGGTGAGTTTGGGTTAGGTTAGGTCAGGTTAGGTTAGGTTAGGTTAGGTTAGGTTAGGTCAGGTCAGGTCAGGTCAGGTTGGGTTAGGTTAGGTTGGGTTAGGTTAGGTTAGGTTGGGTTAGGTTAGGTTAGGTTAGGTTGGGTTAGGTTAGGTTAGGTTGGGTAAGGTTAGGTTAGGTTAGGTTAGGTTAGGTTAGGTTAGGTTGGGTTGGGTTAGGTTAGGTTAGGTTTGGTTAGGTTAGGTGAGGTTATGTTAGGTTAGGTTAGGTTAGGTTAGGTTAGGGTGGGTTAGGTTAGGTGAGGTCAGGTCAGGTCAGGATAGAATCGTGTCCCTTAACAGGTTGATATTTTCGCAATTCTGGGTGCTTGAACAAGACCCCTATTCGAGGCTTTGTTTTCAATTCTGCTTCGAAATGACTCATAGATAGGCATATAGGGTGGTTAGTTGATCGATAAAATTTTGTTTTCCACCCCTACCTCCTTATTTACTAGGAAAACGCGGGATGCGCGTTGTGAGATGAGCTTAGAAGTATAGCAATCTAGAATGAAAAATAACTTGTCAGCTCAATTTACATCTACAAACCTTGACTTACTTCAAACGTTCAAAAACCTCACCTGCAACTTGTTGATATCTTTAGTAACCTGCAACCTGTCGCATAAACACTTTGCAAAACCAATTGATCCAAATATTCAATAAAATGTACACGTTTATTGCGTTTTCTTCATTATTTCTCATTCGATTGTTGTAAAAATCTCTGAAAAGGTGTATAATAGTATTTTTCATATTCTGTGTGAATTTGAGAGCTTTTGAATAATTCTTGTTTCTCAAGTATATTTCCTCCGGGTTATTCTCATAAGGATTTTCTAAACTTTCCGATTATTTTCCGGAAAAACCTTCTGACCGATTCCTCTGAATAACAATCCCAACCTATTCTGGTATGACATCAACGTTCAGAAAAAGTTTCAAGTTGATTGATTCATTTCTCTGACCTGTATGCCGCGTACATAATTACAAAAAAAAAAAAAAAAACATAAAAACGAAGCCCATTTTTTTCAGGGTGTGAAATGGAAAGCTTCGCTACGCTCATCTAACTAGGAAAACGCGGGATGTGCGTTGTGAGATGAGCTTAGAAGGATGGCAATCTAGAATGAAAAAGAACTTGTCAGATCAATTTTCATCTACAAACCTTGACTTACTTCAAACGTTCAAAAACCTCACCTGCAACTTGTTGATATTTATAGTAACCTGCAACCTGTCGCATAAACACTTTGCGAAACCAATTGATCCAAATTTCAATAAAATGTACACGTTCATTGCGTTTTCTTCATTGTTTCTCATTCGATTGTTGTAAGAATCTCTGAAAAGGTGTATAATATTATTTTTCATATTCTGTGAGAATTTGAGAGCTTTTGAAAAATTCTGGTTTTTCAAGTATTTTTCCTCCGGGTTATTCTTATGAGGATTTTCCAAACTTTCCGATTATTTTCCGGAAAAACCTTCCGACCGATTCTGCTGAATAACAATCCCAACCTATTCTGGTATGACACCAACGTTCAGAAAAAGTTTCAAGTTGATTGATTCATCTCTCTGACCTGTATGCCGCGTACATAATTACAAAAAAAAAAAAAAAAAAAAAAAAAAACATAAAAACGAAGCCCATTTTTTTTCAGGGTGTGAAATGAAAAGCTTCGCTACGCTCATCTAATGAACTATAGATTAAAAAAAGGAAATGGGGACAATAATTGCTGATTTCATAGCCTATGTGCAAAACATTTCGGATCGTTACACACTTTAGGGCCCACTATAGCAAACTTTTCACTTACCAACTTACCACCCTATAGGCCTATCTATGAGTTATTTCGAAGCAGAATTAGAAACAAAGCCTCGGATAGGGGTCTTGTTCCAGCACCCAGAATTGCGAAAATATCAACCTGTTAAGGGACACGTTTCTATCCTGACCTGACCAGACCTCACCTAACCTAACCCACCCTAACTTAACCTAACCTAACCTAACCTAACCTAACCTAACCTGAAATAACCTAACCAAACTGACCCAACCTAACCTAACCTAAACTAACCTAACCTAACCTAACCCAACTAACCTTACCCAACCTAACCTAACCTAACCTTAACCTAACCTAACCTAACCTAACCTAATCTAACCTAACCTAACCTAACCTAACCTAACCTAACCCAACTGTTACCGCCGATCTTAGAGATGGCGATGAAAGACCAGTGGACTGTATTCGGGTGCCGACTTGGCATTAATAATCAGGCGAGCATAATCCAAACTCGGATTATGCCTCACCCCAAAACGATACGTATTTGGTCTACGTCGACTTGACGTTGTTATTGACCAAATCAAAGAATAAATAGAAAGCGAAACAAAATAGATCAAAACCTGAGTGGTGTCCCCGCACACCATTCGAATAAACAAGAAACAAAAGCTTGAGAGAAAACAAAACACTCAACTTCGTAAATGATAAAGACCAAAACAAATGTGAAGAATTAGAAACAAGAAAGTATGGAAAGAGGTCCTATTAACGACTCAAGAAGAACGAAAAATAGAAAAGAAACAACTGCGTACATGCGAAATAATGTACAGTACGTCCGAACTCTAACAAAGTAGAGAAGGACGGGAGAAGCTCACACAACAAGAGCTGGTCGAGAATATGAGCGAATTCACCCACTTGACGAGCGACTACAAGTACGTCCGACCTCAAGGGAGTGTAGAAGCTAACTGAATGGATACTCGACGAGAGCCGTTTCGAGACGTCCGGTCTGAATCGAGTATAGGAGAGAACTGATCAGGCGAGACCAGCTACCAGACACGCAACGCGAATGGCGAGCTGTGATTGGACGCACACATCGCGTGACAACCCACCAGCCAACCAGCAATGAGATAGGAAGGTCGACTAGAAACACGGTTTGCAATGTATACAACATTCCATGACGCAATCGAATGATTTCATGTTCAATTGACAAACTAGGGAAAACGAGCTAGCTGGTCTCAAAAGACCGGCGTTAACATACCGCCCACCAAAATGAACATTTTTAAAGCTGAGGTAAACGATACGGAAAATTAGGAACATGAAATTAGAACAGCAAACTGTTCGTAAGAAGCCTTGTAACTTCATAGGCAACGTGAGCAAAGAGATTTTCACCGAGTAATTGGATTGCTTCCCAATTGGATCGGAGAACAGCAAAGAAATCGCACATGATCCGAGCGATTCATTGAGGAGAAAACGCAACCATTTTATTCAATGGTCGCTGACTTTTCAAAAAAAAGAGAAGAACAAGAAAGTAAACATGAAGAAATGATCAAACCACCAATGCGTGCTTTGAACAGAAAGAATACACGAATTAATATCAACTCGACTATTCGGAAGTCGGGAGTGACACCAGTTTATTCACCGGGCGCTTATAAGTACCGGTTGAGGTGCGAACAGAGACGACCCGAACGGTGCCGTCTAGCCCGGGGTGAGTCTCGACCACTCTGCCGATCGGCCAGGCCAAAGGATTGCTTGTGGCATCATGGAAAAATACCACATCCCCGACAGCCAGGTTGGGACAGCCCCGAACCCATTTACGGCGTTGCATCTGCGTATTCAAGTACTCCGACGACCAACGCGTCCAAAAGGCCTGGTGCAGTTGGCGCAATCGTACCCAACGATCAAGATGCGAGTGGTTTCCTGGCACCGTTTGTTCAGGTGGAGCTAACAAAGCGGTGCCGATTAGAAAGTGTCCGGGAGTTAGAAAGTCGTAGCTTTCGGCAGGGTCAGATGAGAGGGCGCAGAGAGGTCGACTGTTGAGGACGGCCTCAATGCGGGAGAATAGGGTGGCGTACTCCTCAAAGGTGTGAGGTGTGTCCCCTATTAGACGGTAGAGCAGGGATTTCGCCGATTTTACACCGGCCTCCCAGAGTCCTCCAAAGTTGGGAGCTTGCGGAGGGTTGAAGTGCCAAGCTATTTCACGTTTAGAAAGATGGTCAAAGACGGAGGTTTCAGCTTGAGATAGAAAATCATAAACCTCGCGCAGATGTCGCGCAGCACCCACATAGTTTCTCTTACAATCGGAGTAAATGTGCGACGGGAGTCCTCGTCTGGAGAGAAACCGATCTAGGCAAGCCAAAAAGGCGTCCGTGGATAGCTCGGACACCGTTTCTAGGTGCGCCGCTTTTGTGGACATGCAAACGAAAATGCACAGATAACCCTTGGTGATGGGTGCCTTACGACGATTACTGGATTTGACCTGGAAAGGGCCAGCAAAATCAGTTCCAACATGGCAGAAAGCGCGAGAAGCTTGAACACGTGAAGGAGGCAAATCTGCCATTGGAGGCTGCATAGGCTTTGCGCGAAACTTGTGGCAAGTAATGCACTGGTGTATACGCTGTCGCAACAAACCGCGCAGAGAAACGATCCAGTAACGCTGCTGTATCAGCGCCTGTACCGTTCTCGGGCCGGAATGTAGCGATGTTCGGTGGAAGGCATCGCATATGAGAGATGCGAGGTGAGCTTCTTTGGGGAGTAGGATTGGGTACCGAGCCTCTTCAGGAAGAGAAGAGTGACGCAATCTTCCGCCCACCTTGAGTAAGCCCGAGGGTTCGAGAAAAGGTTTCAGCGAAGCGATCCGGGATGAAACCTGTCCCTGTTTGGCAAGTTGGCTGATCTCGGCTGCATAAAAGTGGTTTTGAGTGACTCTTATGATCAGTTCAAGAGCGTCTTGCAGCTCCACAGGTTTTAAAGAACCCGTAGGAGGGAGAATCTTGGATCGTTTCGCCAATTAGAGACGGGCAAATCGAACTACATACCCAAAGACCCGTTGTGCTTTGAGAAGTGTGGAAAACTTTCGAAAATTCACCAGGAGAGGATCTACTTTGACCGTTGTGGCCAAAGTGACCATGGAAGGCTTAATGTCTGGCAATTCAGACAATAAATCAGTGGAAGGCACAGAGATAGGCCACAGAGCATGGGGACTCCTGAGAAAAGAAGGACCCGAGAGGTACAACGGGTATTCCATGAGCTGAGAAGGCAGTATTCCACGAGAAGCGCAGTCAGCGGGATTTTCTTCGGAATCCACGTGTGCCCAATTGGTAGGAGTGGAGTTGTCGAGTATCTCCACTACTCGGTTGGCGACGAATGTCTTCAGTCGATGTGGAGGGGTGGCAAGCCACGCGAGCACAATAGTCGAATCAGTGTAGAGGGTTACTGACTCCACGACAAGAGTGCTGAGTGAGGGAAGAGTATCTTTCAGCACACGCGTTAGAAGCAAAGCAGCAGAGAGTTCAAGCTTAGGGATGGTCAAGGGTTTGACCGGGGATACTTTACTCCTTGCTCGCAACAAACTAATATGCGAAGTTGCATGATTCGTTGTGTGAAGGTAAAGTATCGCAGCGTAGGCCTTCTCGGAGGCATCACAAAAGCCTACAAGTCGATGTATGCCTTGTGAAGCAGGAAATGCGCGTGGAACTCGGAAGTTCGAGAGAAGACAGATCTCGGCTACCGCGTCCAACCACCTTTGAGCAAGAAGCGGTGGTAAAACGTCGTCCCACTGCACCCGCGATAACCAAAGTTGCTGAAGAAAAATCTTCATCCAGCATACGAGCGGGGTGAGGAATCCCAAAGGATCAAAAATGCGCGCAATGTACGACAAGACCGTGCGCTTCGTTACCACGCCTTCGAATGGTAAGGTGTGGAATGAGAAATCATCCGATCGGGGATCCCAGAACAGACCAAGGATCTTGATGCCCTGATCGTCATCCGAAAACACGACTGGAGTCTCTAGATGATCCTCCGGAAGTGCACTCAATGCTTCTGGGAGGTTACTGGCCCACTTTCGGAGTTCGAAACCTCCACTAGCTAGAAGAGCCTGTAATTCCGATTGAAGAATGCGAGCTTGAGCGACGTCTGCTGCGCCAGACACGATGTCATCCACGTAGATGTGAGATATCAAAGCACGCGAAGCATTGGGGAAAGGAGCCCCTTCGTCGTGCACGAGCTGCTTCAGCACTCGTTGAGCAAGAAAAGCTGACGGTACGAGCCCATACGTGACCGTGTTGAGCTCATATTCTTTTACTGGAGAGTCTGCATTGGGTCGCCAAAATATGTGCTGATATTTGCGGTCAGATGGTTGGACCAAAATCTGACGATACATCTGACGAATGTCAGAGTAGTGTGAAAATGAGAGAACGAGCGCACTTTTTCCTGGAGCAAGATGGCGGTCGTGACGTCACACTCCAACCTATGCTATTAGGCACTAACCTCACCCGGTCAAGGTCATTAACCTCTCATCCAAGATGGCGACCAAGGTCATGAACCTATGAAATCATCCAAGATGGCTGACATGACGTCATATTATGTCGGTGCCATTTCCAATTTTCAATTCCAGCGCCATTTTTTAAATTTCGAATTTCCGCGTTATCTTCAATTTCGAATTTCCACTCTGTATGCAGGCGTGATCTGGTGGCCAATTTAAAATCTAAATCAATCAATTGATTATTTTCACGATTCAGACGCTATCTGGTGGCCTATTTTGAAACCAAATCAATTAATTAATTAATTGATTATTTTTAATACAAAATGACCGAGTAATAGGATTTGAACCTGAGAGATCAGCGTTTGAAGTCATGAGTCTTAACCACTGGACCAATCAACCATTAGGAATTCCATGCGTTAATATTCGATACAAGCTCAACTATCTGACTTATGAGAGATTATTTCATACCCTAACCTAACCTACGCTATTATACACTAACCTCATCACATTTACCTCATTCTCAGAGGTTCTTAATTCGAGGGCTCCTAATTTTCGGGGGTTTCTAATTTCTGGGGGGGGGGGGGGGCTTAAGATTTTTGAGGGGTTTCTTTTCAAAAAACAAATATTTTATTTTCAAGTGACGTCACATTCTAACCTATATACACTATAATCTCACCACATTCACCTGATTCTGATTCTGGGGCTTTTAATTTTCGGGGATTTTTCGGGGCTCAAGATTTGGGTCTTTTCTTTTATAATTTGCACTCTCTCACTATTGTGAGTGTTGATTATTCTCTCACGATAATTCTCAAACAATTCAATTTTCTTTTAAGGATGTAAGATGCTCATGTTATCTTTACCATACGGTGTTTCTTGATATATATATATTTTTTTCATAGGTTTTTTTAATTTTTCATAAGTTTTTTTTTTTTTTTTTTTTTTTTTTTTCATACTGTGAATTTCAAGTTCAAAACCTTCATCCATTTATTCTTTCGATCTGAATACAACTCTCATCATACTTATACAAATTAATCATTCATATATTATTTCCTGAAAGAAGTTGTTATTCTTCTTAGTAATTTGATCAATCCAAATACATTTATATTTTGCCAGTGATTGCTAACTATCTATATAGTATTTTCGAATCGTAGATCTATCAATATGTTCTGATTTCTATTATTTGTCTGAAAATGATAATCATATATCATGTGCTCGGTATTTCTCATAGAGCAAAGTTTTATTTATTGAGTTGATACACATAAGTGTCTGAAGTTGTTATTCATGATGTTATAAAACAGAGAATCCATCGAGAGAGGATAGCGAAAACATATGTTTCTCATTAAAATACGTTTTTCTGAACAATATTAATTTATTGTTACATGTTATATTTACAGTTCCCATTATATACATTCTCAATTTCGATACATATATTTCAATACCAATACAAAAAGACCAAGATTTCAGTTTACAATCAATATATTTCTATTCATCCAATAAATAAATTGTATACGTTCAAAGTAGACATTCATTTACTCTATCATTCTGGGAATTTTGAAATGCCCATGAGCTAAAGTTTCTATTCCGTTAATCAAAATATAACGTTTGTCATCAAAACAAGATAGTGTTGTTTTTCTTTGTTTAATAGTGAACAGCTGGTGGTCAAAACTCCTTATCGAGTACATATCAGCTGACTGGATCTGTTTTTTAAAAAGACAATTTCTATAGTCATTATGTTTTACATATTTCTTGAGGGTAGATTTGACTATACCTTTACCTACTTTCTTATTAGTTCCTGTATTCTCTAAGATTGAATACATTTTGGCGCGTAACCCAACAAATTCTTTAATAGGGGTACCATTCATCTCATCCTTCATTTTACCCAAAACTTTCTTATTTTTTTCACTGAAAAGTTGATGCTGCTTAGGGAAATTAGATGTATCAAACAAATCCTCATCAGCTTTCATATCCAAGTACAAATCTTCAGTCTGAATTTCGTAGCATAAGCTATCAGTATCCGTAAATAATAATTTCAATTTATCACCAAATTTCTTTTTTGCGTATTCATAATGGAATTTATACATGACAGTTTTACTCAGATCCAATATAGTGAACCCTGCATAGATGGGCCGATTGAGTGATAGTTCTGGCTTTTTTGAGTGAATAGCTACCAAGTTATTTGAAAATATTTTAAAACTTTCGAATGCTGGCGATGCAACCAATTTTAGTGCACGCTTTTTCTCAATAACGAGTTCAACATTAATTCTGTTGCGTATATTCTCCATAGTCTTACCAAACACCGCGTTATTCATTAATTTAAAGAAATCTTTTTCAAAATTGTTGACAGCTAACGCTCGCTGTCTTGTATTGAAGTTAATGTAGGGTTCTAACCACGCACTTTGCTTAAATTCTAGTACACGGTGAATTCTACCAACCTTCATTCCAAGAGATGTGTATTGTTTCAAATTTCTATAGTGTAAAACGTATTTCTTCTTATCATTTAAATTTGGAACCAATTTTTGTACGTTTACGGGTATTTTTCGATCAAATTGCCTCAGCAGATCAGCACTATATTCAGAGATTATATTTTCAGAAATTACCATTCTTTCAGGAGCAAGAGGATAGTCATTATGTAAATCATGTAGTTTCTCGGGATATTCCATATCAACTTCTAGAATATACCCCATTTCAGCATTATCTTCTACTTCTCGAAAATTAATTTGATTGATTTCATCCGAATTAAGCCATTTAAAATCACCAAGTGGTAACTGTTCAGACATGGCCACCCCATAAAGATTATTACAGTCCCAATATGCAATGTATTTTGAAGGCTTACTGGGGTCATATCCATCCAAATATTTATTATTCGCCTCCGAGAAACGTTTAGAAATCATGGCTACACCTCCCCGGATGGCGCTTTCAATAAACAAATACATATTAGGATCTGTAAACAATTCTAATTTAACTCCCGACATTTTTAAGCAACTCTCCCACGCAAGTCCGGGAGCGGTATAGGTATGGGCGGGATCGAGTTGATAATTTTTCAAACAAAGCGACCGAAAATTCTCAAAGACATCAGCTAGAAGAAGAACGTCTGTTTTGACATATAAATCTTGATACTGACCTAAATTTCGAATTTCAAAAACACGCCAAACTTCACTTGCGTGATTGTAATCTATATCACTGATGTCTTCTCTTGTGAGTATATTATAAAATTTATCACGAGTTGGTAAGCTGGTCTCCATCAACTTGGATTCTGAATCAATGTAATCATAAGGAAAAACACCTTTTCGTAGTAGAAGATGTATTTTTTCCTTTTCAAAACTTTCTCCTAAAATATTAAATTTATCAGAACCATACCCCAACAGATTCGTCACTAATGTATCTAAAGAAGCATTTAAAAATTGGTAAGAATCGATAAACCGTAACCTACCGACTGAAAAAGAAACGTACTTTTGAATGTTATTAGGAATGCAAGTAATTTTTGCCTTGTATAGCTTACCGATATGTTCCATAATTAAGTGGCTATCATAATTTCTAAGGTTGTGGAAAATAACTGGAATGTGTTCCACTTTCTTATAATTTAAGTTACATGAATTATGAGCAGCCCCCCTAAATTTTCCGCTGAGATGACAATGATCTCTAACTCTATCCGAACCCAATACCCTACCGCATATTATACACTCACTCGCTTGCTCAAACTCGACATTATTTTCCTCGGTCATAACAAGCGGTTTCTCAGATAACATAATTTCTGTAAGCTCTTTCTCATCCATCAATAAAACTCCCAGAAACTTGTCTACTGCATGGGGTCCTCTATAAACACGTGGCGGTTTGAACACTTTTCCATCAGAATTAATAATAACATACGAAAAACCAGAAGGTTCATGGCGGGTTAACTGTGTAGTGTGAGATACATTTTCATCTTGATCACAACCAGAAATCTTTGTTGCAAAACACTCAAAGTCTGCATAAATCACAAACGGCACTCTCTGAGAGAAACTGTAATTTTTGAAAGATAAGATTTTTTCAGATTCTTGAGGCATTTTTATCTTCTGTGGATCATGTTGACTACAGAGAGTGTGATGACTTTCCAGTAGAGCGGTTGAGGTGAAGCGATGTAAGCAGTAAGGGCAGTAATATTTTGCACCATTATGTTTCGTTAACGAACTTAAAAGACGATTCAAATTCTTAATGTAGAAATAGTGAGAATTGTTCTCATCACTAATTAATAATAAATTGACATGATGACGACACTCGCGAAGTTCAGCTATTCTTAGCGGATAAATATTAGCTTTCTCATCATATCCAAATACGTTCACTGAAATGTCATTGTTTTTTTCAAAAACTTTCAACTGTGATATAGGCACGGGTAACGAAATATTTCTCATGTCTAGTTCATTCTCGAATTGCTTATAATACTTCACTCGTTGGGCATCCTTTTTCCGAGGGTGTAAGCTTGCTAATACACTCCAAATAAAACACTTCTGATCACTATTGTTGATGTTGATTATCGATTGATTGCGTCTCAACTGAATTGGAAGTTCCATATAACTACTAGCAGCCAAGGGCAAGTACTCGGCTATTTTTAGTTCTAGATAGTGAATATGTTCGATACCCCAGTTGCTACCTTCGCGAGAGAATTTCTCACTCGATTTCTGAATTTCTTCAAAAGCACAGCTAAATTGTTCATCGAAATTATCTTTGTCCAATAGCTTAAATGTTTTAGACCGGAAACACGGGCTCGTAGATATTTCTTCTTCACCAATACCACGGCTATAACGTACAAAAAGCGATATGTACCACTTGATACCCTTGAATCTATCTAAATTACGGAACAGTGTAGACTCAATTTTATCGACATGATTGTGTAGGAAACTTAGAATATCTCTGTTATCATCAGCTTGACGGAATTTATAGCTCTTGAAAACACCGTTCAACGATGAGACAACTTCAGAAGCATCTTCCTCGTCAACACACGGATCATTGTTCATAATAACATCTTCTTGACTTTGTGTCGCTGTTGAAGATTGCTGTTCTGTTTTATGAGTTTGACGATGACGTTTCAAATTTATTTCCCGACTAAACTGTTTCAAACAAATTTCACATTTGAAAATATTTGAATGATCAATTTTGATATGATTCCTCAAATTATACGCTCGTGTGAATTTCGCTTCACACAAATTACAATGATGAGCTGGATTGTTTGTATGATTTAGTTTATGTCGGTTCAAATTTGATTTTCTATCGAACACAACTTCACACTCACTACACGGAAACACTTTCTTCAATGATGAACTCATTTTCATGAAGAATCTAGACAAAGAAAATCAAATAAAAATTAATTCACCGAAAAATTACTGAACATCAGGTTCGAAAATACTCGACCATACAATAGTTCACATGATACGTATAGAAAAATGAAAATAATTCATCAATTGAAATTTCATCATCAGAAATGCAGTTATTGACACTTTGTTTTCATTTATTTATTCATTTGTATTCATTTATTCGTTATTTCTATTTTATTCCATTCCACTCATTCATTTTTCAATCATTTTTTCATTTATTCATTCATTTATTCATTTATTAATTTTTCATTTATTTTTTACATTTTTTCTGAATATCAACTCTCAACTTTTCAGCATCTGATTTAGAATTGGGTGTTGAATCGATGAGAACGATATAAATATTCAAAAACAATAATACTATCATGACACATCATCAATACTTACAGAAGGTAACTGGTAGATATAATAAAGATTCAATTTGATTACAATGAAACGCTCATACTAATAATTTGATATGTTAATCGATGTAAGTGCAACGACCGACTGAATCATAATGTTTAAAATATCATCTTCATATTTGAAACTTGAGACTCGCACACCAGCTGGAATGATCGTCGATCAGCTAGAAAAAAACACTGTAATGTCAGCAATATATAGGTGAAACGGAGAGAGACACATCCAAACAAGTTGAAACTTGTCATCCTGTATCAGAAGTATCGCATTTATGTACTCACTGTAACATCATTAAACATTTTAAAACATTACAATCGAGTCTCAACATCGATATATCGTTACCAATAATCGATACATACTAATATCCAATCAATCGATATTAATTAGGAAATCATATACCCACCAAAGCTGAACGAACACTACCAAGAAAATCGTTTGGTTGAGACAAATAATCTTATTCTGCTGATGAAGAATAATGAAAACACAAGAGAGAGAGAGGAGAGAGAGAGAGAGAGAGAGAGAGAGAGAGAGAGAGAGAGAGAAAGATTCAAGTGCTGTATCAGCTATATTAATACACTCAGTCAATAATTGGGAGAAAATGAGGATTCTGGTGTACGAGTAAGATGTACGCTTCAAAAGATGGTGCCATTTTTCATTCCGAAAGGTGTCATTTCGAATTTTCAATTTCCGTCATCTGTTATAAAAGAGTATGAAATGTGAAACAATTAGTAAATTGTCTCAACATTATCAAGGCCTGGTATTACCAAGTCCAGTTAGCAGTCATCTGAGAGTTGGCGAAAACAAATATCCCCGGTAACCATGGTGATAACAACTTTTATCTGCCATCTAGAGCTACTCCCACGTTGGTAATACAGAGCCTAAAACAAATATGTGTGATGATGAAAAAAAAATGGATGAATAAATAAATGAATATTTGAATGAAGAATGAATGAATGAAAAGATAAATTGATGGAAAAAATGGATTGATCAATCAAACTTGGGATCTGAAAAATTCAGAAACTTGGTAAAAATGAACCACTTGAAAAATGAGATGGACTGTATTAGGATTGAAAGTAATGATGACATGCAATATTCAGAACACTTGATTTGTACTAACACTTTTGATTTGAGCCAAGTAAACCTGAGCTTGCATTTTATTATAATGACGAAAATTGAAGAGCTCACACCACGAGAATTCTCTAATAGAGCGCGTCACTATCAAGTTCGAGAATTCACCACTAGAGCGCACCACCATCGAGCTCGAGAATTCGCCGCTAGAGCTTGCTCAGGTCAATTAAAAATTCAAAATGGCGCCCGTATAAGAAGCGGAAACTTTGAAATTGAAAATGGCTGCCATCTTGGACATAGCCGTCATCTTGGATAATGGCTGCCATCTTGGATGACGGCCATTGACCCCATGACGTCATCCTAGATGACGTTATCCAAGATGGCGGCTATGTCCAAGATGGCGGCCATTTTCAATTTCAAAGTTTCCGCTTCTTATACGGGCGCCATTTTGAATTTTTAATTGACCTGAGCAAGCTCTAGCGGCGAATTCTCGAGCTCGATGGTGGTGCGCTCTAGTGGTGAATTCTCGAACTTGATAGTGACGCGCTCTATTAGTGAATTCTCGTGGTGTGAGCTCTTCAATTTTCGTCATTATAATAAAATGCAAGCTCAGGTTTACTTGGCTCAAATCAAAAGTGTTAGTACAAATCAAGTGTTCTGAATATTGCATGTCATCATTACTTTCAATCCTAATACAGTCCATCTCATTTTTCAAGTGGTTCATTTTTACCAAGTTTCTGAATTTTTCAGATCCCAAGTTTGATTGATCAATCCATTTTTTCCATCAATTTATCTTTTCATTCATTCATTCTTCATTCAAATATTCATTTATTTATTCATCCATTTTTTTTTCATCATCACACATATTTGTTTTAGGCTCTGTATTACCAACGTGGGAGTAGCTCTAGATGGCAGATAAAAGTTGTTATCACCATGGTTACCGGGGATATTTGTTTTCGCCAACTCTCAGATGACTGCTAACTGGACTTGGTAATACCAGGCCTTGATAATGTTGAGACAATTTACTAATTGTTTCACATTTCATACTCTTTTATAACAGATGACGGAAATTGAAAATTCGAAATGACACCTTTCGGAATGAAAAATGGCACCATCTTTTGAAGCGTACATCTTACTCGTACACCAGAATCCTCATTTTCTCCCAATTATTGACTGAGTGTATTAATATAGCTGATACAGCACTTGAATCTTTCTCTCTCTCTCTCTCTCTCTCTCTCTCTCTCTCTCTCTCTCTCTCCTCTCTCTCTCTTGTGTTTTCATTATTCTTCATCAGCAGAATAAGATTATTTGTCTCAACCAAACGATTTTCTTGGTAGTGTTCGTTCAGCTTTGGTGGGTATATGATTTCCTAATTAATATCGATTGATTGGATATTAGTATGTATCGATTATTGGTAACGATATATCGATGTTGAGACTCGATTGTAATGTTTTAAAATGTTTAATGATGTTACAGTGAGTACATAAATGCGATACTTCTGATACAGGATGACAAGTTTCAACTTGTTTGGATGTGTCTCTCTCCGTTTCACCTATATATTGCTGACATTACAGTGTTTTTTTCTAGCTGATCGACGATCATTCCAGCTGGTGTGCGAGTCTCAAGTTTCAAATATGAAGATGATATTTTAAACATTATGATTCAGTCGGTCGTTGCACTTACATCGATTAACATATCAAATTATTAGTATGAGCGTTTCATTGTAATCAAATTGAATCTTTATTATATCTACCAGTTACCTTCTGTAAGTATTGATGATGTGTCATGATAGTATTATTGTTTTTGAATATTTATATCGTTCTCATCGATTCAACACCCAATTCTAAATCAGATGCTGAAAAGTTGAGAGTTGATATTCAGAAAAAATGTAAAAAATAAATGAAAAATTAATAAATGAATAAATGAATGAATAAATGAAAAAATGATTGAAAAATGAATGAGTGGAATGGAATAAAATAGAAATAACGAATAAATGAATACAAATGAATAAATAAATGAAAACAAAGTGTCAATAACTGCATTTCTGATGATGAAATTTCAATTGATGAATTATTTTCATTTTTCTATACGTATCATGTGAACTATTGTATGGTCGAGTATTTTCGAACCTGATGTTCAGTAATTTTTCGGTGAATTAATTTTTATTTGATTTTCTTTGTCTAGATTCTTCATGAAAATGAGTTCATCATTGAAGAAAGTGTTTCCGTGTAGTGAGTGTGAAGTTGTGTTCGATAGAAAATCAAATTTGAACCGACATAAACTAAATCATACAAACAATCCAGCTCATCATTGTAATTTGTGTGAAGCGAAATTCACACGAGCGTATAATTTGAGGAATCATATCAAAATTGATCATTCAAATATTTTCAAATGTGAAATTTGTTTGAAACAGTTTAGTCGGGAAATAAATTTGAAACGTCATCGTCAAACTCATAAAACAGAACAGCAATCTTCAACAGCGACACAAAGTCAAGAAGATGTTATTATGAACAATGATCCGTGTGTTGACGAGGAAGATGCTTCTGAAGTTGTCTCATCGTTGAACGGTGTTTTCAAGAGCTATAAATTCCGTCAAGCTGATGATAACAGAGATATTCTAAGTTTCCTACACAATCATGTCGATAAAATTGAGTCTACACTGTTCCGTAATTTAGATAGATTCAAGGGTATCAAGTGGTACATATCGCTTTTTGTACGTTATAGCCGTGGTATTGGTGAAGAAGAAATATCTACGAGCCCGTGTTTCCGGTCTAAAACATTTAAGCTATTGGACAAAGATAATTTCGATGAACAATTTAGCTGTGCTTTTGAAGAAATTCAGAAATCGAGTGAGAAATTCTCTCGCGAAGGTAGCAACTGGGGTATCGAACATATTCACTATCTAGAACTAAAAATAGCCGAGTACTTGCCCTTGGCTGCTAGTAGTTATATGGAACTTCCAATTCAGTTGAGACGCAATCAATCGATAATCAACATCAACAATAGTGATCAGAAGTGTTTTATTTGGAGTGTATTAGCAAGCTTACACCCTCGGAAAAAGGATGCCCAACGAGTGAAGTATTATAAGCAATTCGAGAATGAACTAGACATGAGAAATATTTCGTTACCCGTGCCTATATCACAGTTGAAAGTTTTTGAAAAAAACAATGACATTTCAGTGAACGTATTTGGATATGATGAGAAAGCTAATATTTATCCGCTAAGAATAGCTGAACTTCGCGAGTGTCGTCATCATGTCAATTTATTATTAATTAGTGATGAGAACAATTCTCACTATTTCTACATTAAGAATTTGAATCGTCTTTTAAGTTCGTTAACGAAACATAATGGTGCAAAATATTACTGCCCTTACTGCTTACATCGCTTCACCTCAACCGCTCTACTGGAAAGTCATCACACTCTCTGTAGTCAACATGATCCACAGAAGATAAAAATGCCTCAAGAATCTGAAAAAATCTTATCTTTCAAAAATTACAGTTTCTCTCAGAGAGTGCCGTTTGTGATTTATGCAGACTTTGAGTGTTTTGCAACAAAGATTTCTGGTTGTGATCAAGATGAAAATGTATCTCACACTACACAGTTAACCCGCCATGAACCTTCTGGTTTTTCGTATGTTATTATTAATTCTGATGGAAAAGTGTTCAAACCGCCACGTGTTTATAGAGGACCCCATGCAGTAGACAAGTTTCTGGGAGTTTTATTGATGGATGAGAAAGAGCTTACAGAAATTATGTTATCTGAGAAACCGCTTGTTATGACCGAGGAAAATAATGTCGAGTTTGAGCAAGCGAGTGAGTGTATAATATGCGGTAGGGTATTGGGTTCGGATAGAGTTAGAGATCATTGTCATCTCAGCGGAAAATTTAGGGGGGCTGCTCATAATTCATGTAACTTAAATTATAAGAAAGTGGAACACATTCCAGTTATTTTCCACAACCTTAGAAATTATGATAGCCACTTAATTATGGAACATATCGGTAAGCTATACAAGGCAAAAATTACTTGCATTCCTAATAACATTCAAAAGTACGTTTCTTTTTCAGTCGGTAGGTTACGGTTTATCGATTCTTACCAATTTTTAAATGCTTCTTTAGATACATTAGTGACGAATCTGTTGGGGTATGGTTCTGATAAATTTAATATTTTAGGAGAAAGTTTTGAAAAGGAAAAAATACATCTTCTACTACGAAAAGGTGTTTTTCCTTATGATTACATTGATTCAGAATCCAAGTTGATGGAGACCAGCTTACCAACTCGTGATAAATTTTATAATATACTCACAAGAGAAGACATCAGTGATATAGATTACAATCACGCAAGTGAAGTTTGGCGTGTTTTTGAAATTCGAAATTTAGGTCAGTATCAAGATTTATATGTCAAAACAGACGTTCTTCTTCTAGCTGATGTCTTTGAGAATTTTCGGTCGCTTTGTTTGAAAAATTATCAACTCGATCCCGCCCATACCTATACCGCTCCCGGACTTGCGTGGGAGAGTTGCTTAAAAATGTCGGGAGTTAAATTAGAATTGTTTACAGATCCTAATATGTATTTGTTTATTGAAAGCGCCATCCGGGGAGGTGTAGCCATGATTTCTAAACGTTTCTCGGAGGCGAATAATAAATATTTGGATGGATATGACCCCAGTAAGCCTTCAAAATACATTGCATATTGGGACTGTAATAATCTTTATGGGGTGGCCATGTCTGAACAGTTACCACTTGGTGATTTTAAATGGCTTAATTCGGATGAAATCAATCAAATTAATTTTCGAGAAGTAGAAGATAATGCTGAAATGGGGTATATTCTAGAAGTTGATATGGAATATCCCGAGAAACTACATGATTTACATAATGACTATCCTCTTGCTCCTGAAAGAATGGTAATTTCTGAAAATATAATCTCTGAATATAGTGCTGATCTGCTGAGGCAATTTGATCGAAAAATACCCGTAAACGTACAAAAATTGGTTCCAAATTTAAATGATAAGAAGAAATACGTTTTACACTATAGAAATTTGAAACAATACACATCTCTTGGAATGAAGGTTGGTAGAATTCACCGTGTACTAGAATTTAAGCAAAGTGCGTGGTTAGAACCCTACATTAACTTCAATACAAGACAGCGAGCGTTAGCTGTCAACAATTTTGAAAAAGATTTCTTTAAATTAATGAATAACGCGGTGTTTGGTAAGACTATGGAGAATATACGCAACAGAATTAATGTTGAACTCGTTATTGAGAAAAAGCGTGCACTAAAATTGGTTGCATCGCCAGCATTCGAAAGTTTTAAAATATTTTCAAATAACTTGGTAGCTATTCACTCAAAAAAGCCAGAACTATCACTCAATCGGCCCATCTATGCAGGGTTCACTATATTGGATCTGAGTAAAACTGTCATGTATAAATTCCATTATGAATACGCAAAAAAGAAATTTGGTGATAAATTGAAATTATTATTTACGGATACTGATAGCTTATGCTACGAAATTCAGACTGAAGATTTGTACTTGGATATGAAAGCTGATGAGGATTTGTTTGATACATCTAATTTCCCTAAGCAGCATCAACTTTTCAGTGAAAAAAATAAGAAAGTTTTGGGTAAAATGAAGGATGAGATGAATGGTACCCCTATTAAAGAATTTGTTGGGTTACGCGCCAAAATGTATTCAATCTTAGAGAATACAGGAACTAATAAGAAAGTAGGTAAAGGTATAGTCAAATCTACCCTCAAGAAATATGTAAAACATAATGACTATAGAAATTGTCTTTTTAAAAAACAGATCCAGTCAGCTGATATGTACTCGATAAGGAGTTTTGACCACCAGCTGTTCACTATTAAACAAAGAAAAACAACACTATCTTGTTTTGATGACAAACGTTATATTTTGATTAACGGAATAGAAACTTTAGCTCATGGGCATTTCAAAATTCCCAGAATGATAGAGTAAATGAATGTCTACTTTGAACGTATACAATTTATTTATTGGATGAATAGAAATATATTGATTGTAAACTGAAATCTTGGTCTTTTTGTATTGGTATTGAAATATATGTATCGAAATTGAGAATGTATATAATGGGAACTGTAAATATAACATGTAACAATAAATTAATATTGTTCAGAAAAACGTATTTTAATGAGAAACATATGTTTTCGCTATCCTCTCTCGATGGATTCTCTGTTTTATAACATCATGAATAACAACTTCAGACACTTATGTGTATCAACTCAATAAATAAAACTTTGCTCTATGAGAAATACCGAGCACATGATATATGATTATCATTTTCAGACAAATAATAGAAATCAGAACATATTGATAGATCTACGATTCGAAAATACTATATAGATAGTTAGCAATCACTGGCAAAATATAAATGTATTTGGATTGATCAAATTACTAAGAAGAATAACAACTTCTTTCAGGAAATAATATATGAATGATTAATTTGTATAAGTATGATGAGAGTTGTATTCAGATCGAAAGAATAAATGGATGAAGGTTTTGAACTTGAAATTCACAGTATGAAAAAAAAAAAAAAAAAAAAAAAAAAACTTATGAAAAATTAAAAAAACCTATGAAAAAAATATATATATATCAAGAAACACCGTATGGTAAAGATAACATGAGCATCTTACATCCTTAAAAGAAAATTGAATTGTTTGAGAATTATCGTGAGAGAATAATCAACACTCACAATAGTGAGAGAGTGCAAATTATAAAAGAAAAGACCCAAATCTTGAGCCCCGAAAAATCCCCGAAAATTAAAAGCCCCAGAATCAGAATCAGGTGAATGTGGTGAGATTATAGTGTATATAGGTTAGAATGTGACGTCACTTGAAAATAAAATATTTGTTTTTTGAAAAGAAACCCCTCAAAAATCTTAAGCCCCCCCCCCCCCCCCAGAAATTAGAAACCCCCGAAAATTAGGAGCCCTCGAATTAAGAACCTCTGAGAATGAGGTAAATGTGATGAGGTTAGTGTATAATAGCGTAGGTTAGGTTAGGGTATGAAATAATCTCTCATAAGTCAGATAGTTGAGCTTGTATCGAATATTAACGCATGGAATTCCTAATGGTTGATTGGTCCAGTGGTTAAGACTCATGACTTCAAACGCTGATCTCTCAGGTTCAAATCCTATTACTCGGTCATTTTGTATTAAAAATAATCAATTAATTAATTAATTGATTTGGTTTCAAAATAGGCCACCAGATAGCGTCTGAATCGTGAAAATAATCAATTGATTGATTTAGATTTTAAATTGGCCACCAGATCACGCCTGCATACAGAGTGGAAATTCGAAATTGAAGATAACGCGGAAATTCGAAATTTAAAAAATGGCGCTGGAATTGAAAATTGGAAATGGCACCGACATAATATGACGTCATGTCAGCCATCTTGGATGATTTCATAGGTTCATGACCTTGGTCGCCATCTTGGATGAGAGGTTAATGACCTTGACCGGGTGAGGTTAGTGCCTAATAGCATAGGTTGGAGTGTGACGTCACGACCGCCATCTTGCTCCAGGAAAAAGTGCGCTCGTTCTCTCATTTTCACACTACTTGTCAGCACAAATTGCGATGGGATGAGAACGAAATCGGGTTAAAACGCCCGGGAGTTCGCTCTGAAGCTTGGGACCACTGAGTAACAGCTGATTCAAAGAGGCGCCTCTCTCAACTGGAGAAGAGGCGTTAAATACCACTCTCAGCTTCGTGCTGGAGCTGGTAATCTTGTGCACACAAAGATGCGGAATCACGTAGTTCGAAGAGGTGCTTGCAAGTTGCATGTGGTTCGATTGAATATAGTCTTGCATGAATGCTTGATACGCAGCATCATGCTGAGGATTGCGTTTCAGTCGCCGCTCCAGACTCAAATAATTCTGGAGGGCGGCCTCACGATTATATCCGAGAGGAGAGGATGTGTTCTTGAAAGGGAGTGCTACCGAATAGCGTCCGGAAGGGTTCCGTGAGTGCGTAGATAGAAAATGCTCCTCACAAAGTTCATCGTCCGGATCAACTTGAAGAGGACGTGAAACTTCTTCCGATTCCCAAAACAATCGAAGAGTACGATCCAATGGAGAACCAGTGCAAGCAAGCAGAGAGAGCGGAGGCTGGAACTCGGCATCCAAACACCGAATAGGACCCAAAACCACCCAGCCGAAGACCGTGTTTATGGCAGATGGACTGCCACTCATCACAATATCACCTGATTTTTCAAGAATATCAGGGTATAAATCGGCGCCGATCAAAAAGTCGATCTGATCGGGCACATGAAAGCGGTCGTCGGCAAGAGAGAGACAGCGATAACGTTCAAACACCTCAAGCGGAACGGTGGTGGTTGGAAGTTGACTCGCTATCGCAGGCATAACGTAGGCTTGTACGCTGAGAGAGGTTGCAGGGGTGAACCGGGAAGCGATGCTGCATTGAACAGTCCCGATTACCCGAGCACTAACGTGACCAATACCAGAGAGTTCGGAATGACAAGGATTGATTTGCAATCCTAGCTTCTGAAGGAACGAGTGAGTGAGAACAGAGATTTGTGAACCACAGTCGATAACCGCACGTATGGGTTGCAGTTGACCGTGAGAGTCGCGGATTAAGGCGCGAACAGTGCCCAACAGAGCTGTGGGTAGCACTGGCTTGCTTGTCTTGACTTGACAAGCGAGAGTTTGAGGATGAGGCGAGGTGGTCTCCGGAGGAAAAGAGACTTCGGTTGCTATTGTGTCACGAGTCAAGGGGTTGATTCGTGCAGTGTGTAACAGCGAATGATGTTTGTTACTTTGACAAGTACCGCAAACACTCTTAGAGGTGCATTGCGATCTGAGGTGAGCGCCCATGCAGTTGAAGCAGCGTTGTAGGCGACGTAACGTGTTGTATTTGTCGTCAACGGACTGTTGCCGAAATACGGAACACGAGTATAGAGTATGCTCCCCTTTGCAGACTGGACACGAAGATTGTTTCGTGGTCGAGCTTGCTGATTTGCTCTGCTCGCGAGATTTAAAGCTGACGGGCGGAGGATTCGCAACTAACAACGAATTGATTCGCTTTGTGGAAGGAGGAATAGCTTTTGAAGAGCTAGCTGCTTGTTTGTCGAGACCACACAATTCCATCGTCCTGGACTGCTCTCCAATGAATTTGATCAACGACGCGTAGCTAGGAGTGCTGTGCGAAGAATGTTTCTGTTCGAAAGCCTTGCGCGTTGATGTGTCGAGATTGGTCAGTGCTAACGAGAAAAGCAGAAAATCTGACAAATCTTCGATATTCAGAGCTTTCAACGCTTCAATCGAAGTTTTGTGAACTTTCAGAAATGATTGCAGCCCAGAATGTGAATTGGTTTTGAGAGGCGTAAATTCTAAAACCTGTTGAACATACGTGGTGGCTAACAACCGAGGGTTATGATACCGACTGACAAGAGCATCCAATGCCACAGAATAATTGGCTTCCGTAATCGGAAACCCGGAGACGACAGACAAGGCGTTGTCTTTGAGGGTGGTCCTCAAATAGTGGAATTTCTGAACTTGATTCAGGTCGTTGTTCTCGTCGACGAGAGATTTAAATAGCGAATAGTATTCCGTCCATCGAGTAATATCACCAGAGAATGCCGGCAACGCAATTGTCGGCAATGAGATGGCTTGAAAACCATTTTGATTTGGCGGCGGAGGCGGCTTGGGCGTCGCCGCGGCAACGACGTCGAGATACAGCTTACGAGTCGCATACAGCATTTCCTCAAAGCTTGCTTCAACAGCGTCGACCGGTAATGCATCGTCACTGTTGTCAAGTTGAGCATTCAATGCCATTATTTCGTTTTGAATGCCTTCAAAGTTGGCTTCCAAAACGTCAAGCTTGTCGAAACGAGATTTGTAAGACGAAGCATCGTCACTCTCAAGCATTTTGAAAGCATCATACGAGCGTTGTAGCGCTGTGAATATTCGCTCACGTTTGGCTTTAAACAATGATTGTTGTTTCTCCATCTTTGAAGCCATTGTTGTGGATGAATATTCACAAAGCAAAACCAAGAAGCCAGCACAAGTATCGAAGACTTGTGAAGTGAATTACTCACGGAGAAAATACGGCCGAAATGCACAGAAAGAGAACAACGCAAAATAATTCAAGAAATGAATGTCTATAAAACAAGTTAAAACAATTGTTGATAATAACTCGCAAACAAACAGAATAAATTATTGCGCCGTGAAAACCCAATTATGTGGAAGCCGATTCAGTGCGGAGGACAAAGAAGTCACCCATGCGATGCCTGATCGCGGGTGCTGCCAAGAATGACTGTGGAATCCGGAGGTGGACTCCGCGTGGTGCAAAGAAAGGAATCCACAAATGGATTCCAACAAGTAAAAGCAATTGGAATCCGGAGATGGACTCCGCGTGGTGAAAAGAATGGAATTCACAAATGGATTCCAACAAGAGAACGAAATTAGAATCCGGAGATGGATTCCGCCTCACGAATGACGAGAAATTGGAACCAAAAATAATCTTTGGCTCACAGGGACCATAATGTAACCGCCGATCTTAGAGATGGCGATGAAAGACCAGTGGACTGTATTCGGGTGCCGACTTGGCATTAATAATCAGGCGAGCATAATCCAAACTCGGATTATGCCTCACCCCAAAACGATACGTATTTGGTCTACGTCGACTTGACGTTGTTATTGACCAAATCAAAGAATAAATAGAAAGCGAAACAAAATAGATCAAAACCTGAGTGGTGTCCCCGCACACCATTCGAATAAACAAGAAACAGAAGCTTGAGAGAAAACAGAACACTCAACTTCGTAAATGATAAAGACCAAAACAAATGTGAAGAATTAGAAACAAGAAAGTGAGGAAAGAGGTCCTATTAACGACTCAAGAAGAACGAAAAATAGAAAAGAAACAACTGCGTACATGCGAAATAATGTACAGTACGTCCGAACTCTAACAAAGTAGAGAAGGACGGGAGAAGCTCACACAACAAGAGCTGGTCGAGAATATGAGCGAATTCACCCACTTGACGAGCGACTACAAGTACGTCCGACCTCAAGGGAGTGTAGAAGCTAACTGAATGGATACTCGACGAGAGCCGTTTCGAGACGTCCGGTCTGAATCGAGTATAGGAGAGAACTGATCAGGCGAGACCAGCTACCAGACACGCAACGCGAATGGCGAGCTGTGATTGGACGCACACATCGCGTGACAACCCACCAGCCAACCAGCAATAAGAAAGGAATGTCGACTAGAAACACGGTTTGCAATGTATACAACATTCCATGACGCAATCGAATGATTTCATGTTCAATTGACAAACTAGGGGAAACGAGCTAGCTGGTCTCAAAAGACCGGCGTTAACACTAAACTAACCTAACCTAGCCTAACCTAACCTAACCTGACCTGACCTAACCTGACCTAACCTAACCTAACCTAACCTAACCTAACCTGACCTAACCTAACCTAACCTCACCTGAACTGACCTGACCTGAACTAACCTAACCCAACCTAACCCAACCTGACCTAACCTAACCTAACCAAACCTAACCTAACCTAGCCCCACCCAACCCAACCTAACCTAACCTTACCTAACCTAACCTAACCTAACCTAACTTAACCAAACCTAACCCAACCTGCCCTGACCTGACCTAAACTAACCTAACCTAACCTAACCTAACCCAACCTAACCTAACCTAACCTAACCTAACCTAACCTAACCTAACCTAACCTAACCTAACCTAACCTCACCTGACCTTACCTAACCTAACCTAACCTAACCTAACCTAAACCAACCTACCGGGACCGGGATATATCGAGAACAAAACAATTTTGTTCCGAAAGTGAAATAAATGCTCGTCATTATCACATCGGTTTTCCGATTGGACCAGTTTGCCAGCACGTGGAATCGGATGTCCCAATCTAGGAATATCGAAAAAAAAATTGTGAAAAGAAATGATTGACGAAATGTTTTTTTTCACGTTTTTTTCGGCCTCCATGACGTCGGGCGGCAGCGTTGCGGTTGTTGCAGTGTTCGTTGACGCGAAAAACGACCCGAAATTATCACCATCGCGACGAGGAGATCGATAGTCTCCGTTGGAGACGGAGGAATGCATGATTGTTAGTGCTTACTTCTCACCGAACGGGGACGTTGCCGACCTGGGGACTCTTCTACACGACATCGGAAGAGTAGCCCGAGGTGCCAACGAGCCAGTCATTTTGGCGGGAGACCTGAACGCTAAGTCTCCCCTGTGGGGCTCTCGGGTGGAGAACGAGAGGGGGACGATGGTTGCCGAATGGGCAGTGGGCAGCCAGCTGGCGGTGGCGAATGAGGGAGACAGCCCAACCTTCGAGAGGGGGGGCAGTACCTTGTTCATTGACGTCACGCTGGTTTCGCAGAACGCCACCGAGAGGCTGAGGGGGTGGAGGGTGCACACTGACGTCGAGAACCTTAGTGATCACCACTACATCACTTTCGGCCTCGAGGCATCTGCGAGAGCCAGGGCGGCCCACGCGGATCACTGGCAGCGGGACAAAGGAAGGAAGACATGGAAGATCGACGAGGAGGCGTTTCGAGCGATTGCTGTGGAGATGACTGCGGCGCGATTTGACGAGTCAGCGGATGACCCGGAGAGTTGCGTCAGGGAAATCCAGCAGATCCTCAACCGAACGTGCGTGTCGAAGATACCCCAGTGGAGAAGGAAACCAGTACACTGGTGGTCGGAGGAGATTGTCACTTGCAGGAAACACTGTCTGGGCGAAAGGCGGAGGTGGACAAGAGCAAGGGAAAAATGGATCCGGATTTGCGGATGGTGCGCCGCGCTGGGAATGAGTACAAGGCAGCCAAGAAGGCACTGAGGAGAGCGATAGACGCGTCTCAGAAGGAAAAGTGGAGGAAGCTCCTGACGACGGTCAACAAGGACCCGTGGGGTAAAGCCTACAAGATCGTCACAGGAAAGCTCCGGGAGAAAACCACCGATCTGGATGCGGCGGAGAGACTGCGCGTTGCACGGTCACTCTTCCCGACCCACCCGAAGATCTCGTGGCGCCGGGAGGAGGGGGTGCAGGAAGTGGAGCCGTTCACAGAGGCGGAGATTCAGGCTGCGGCCGATAGAATCAAGATGGGGAAGGCCCCTGGGCCGGATGGAATTCCTCCGGTTGTGATCAGACTGTTCCTGCGGGTTCAGACCAGGGGAGCTACCGCTCTGATGAACGGCCTCTTCAGGAAAGCATTCTTTCCGCAGGTATGGAATAGGGCCTCCTTGGTGCTCATCCCGAAGCCCAAGAAAGTGGACACTGACGCTCAGACGTACAGGCCGATCTGCCTCTTGGATGTCATGGGAAAGGTCTATGAGAGACTGGTTCTCAATAGGCTTGAACGTGATATCGGGGAGGGGGAGGGTCTGTCAAATGACCAGTTTGGCTTCCGGAGGGGCCGATCCACGGTGGATGCAGTTCGCCGGGTCGTTTACTTGGCCACGGAGGAGGAGAAGAGGAGACAATCCTACCGAGACAAGCCGGTGAGCGCCTTGATCGCCATAAACGTCAAGAACGCGTTCAACTCTGCACCCTGGCCCGGTATCATGACAGCCCTTGTTCGCATGGGGATAAGCACGCGCATACTCAACATCGTGCGGAGCTACCTTTCGGAAAGGAAGCTGGAGGTGGGCCCGGGGCAGCGGTTGGATGTGACCTGCGGGGTGCCGCAAGGCTCTATTCTGGGGCCCACGCTGTGGAACTGCTTCTACGACGAGATGCTGAGGGCCGATATCCCACATACCAGCTTGGTGGGATATGCGGACGACCTCATAGCAGTCGTTACGGCGGATAGCAGGACGGCCCTGGAGGAGCATGGAAGCCTGGCTCTCGAAAGCATTCTTGAGAAGGCGGCACGCATGGGAATCACGATCGCCGCCCACAAGACCGGGGCCATCATAGCTAGGGGCAGGAGGAAGGTGCGGACGGCCACGTTCCGAGCGCGGGGAACAACGATAACGACGAAGGAGGAGTTGAGGTACCTAGGGGTATTCCTCAATAGAAACCTATCGCTGTCGTCTCACGTGGAACAGACTGTCGCGAAAGCCACCCGGGCCATGAGGAAACTCATGAGTTTGATGCCGAACAAAAGGGGCCCGGAGCAGAGGACGCGTCGAGTTCTGGCGTCAGCTGTGTACTCGGTAGTTCTGTATGCCTGCCTGGCATGGGAAGAAGTGACGAGGCGAGCCTGCCACCGAGCCAAAATAGAGAAGGTGCAGAGGGTGATCAACATCAGGGTCACCCAAGCGTACAGGACTGCATCTTCGAGTGCCCTGTGCGTTATCGCGGGGTTATCCACCAGCGGCACTCATGATAGAGAGTCGTTGTAGGGTGTACCGGGAAGGGGTGCACCATAGGAAGGACATAGAGGAGCAGGTCTTGAGCAGGTGGCAGGACCTATGGGATGCCTCCACGACAGGACAGTGGACGCGAAGGCTCATCCCGAACATCAGGGCATGGCTGGAAAGGGAGGGGGGGGGGGGGGAAACAAAGTATTTCCTGACCCAGTTCCTGACAGGCCATGGCAATTTCAAGACTTACCTGACCCGCATTGGGAAAACGACGGACACCTTGTGCGACCATTGCGGAGAGGAGGATGGTCCCGGCCATGCGGTTTTTGAGTGTTCGCGGTGGGAGGACTTACGACGGACAGCGGAGAGAGCCGTTGACCGGCAACTGTCACCAGACTCGGTGGTTGCCCTGATGACCGAGTCCGAGGCCGGATGGAAGACCATACATGAGTATGTGAGAGCTGTCTTGTCGGAGAGAGAAAAAGACGATTTAATCCAAAATGGCAGAGCGCCCTAGGAAAGACATCGACGAAGACCCTACGAGAAAGAAGAAGAGTCTCAGGAAAGCCCAACGGGATGCGGCACGAGTAGACACGTGGCTGGAGAGAGTGAGACAGAACAAGGAAGAGCAGACGGCCGATCCACCTGAGGAGACGACAACCACATGGACAAGGAAGCTGTGGATCAGAGGATCCACGCTTTTCAGGAAGAAACCGAAGAAGGCCGAGGAAGAGGCCACGTTTCGGGAGGAGGAATCGGCCGCTGCGATAGACCAAACGGCGACCTACAAGGACCTCGAGGAGATGTACAAGCTATCTCGAATCGAGGAGGTGGGGAACTTGACGATGGCTTTGCGGCACATCACAAGGCTCCAGCACCCGAAAGGGAATAAGATCTGCTTCCCAGTGCCGGAGAGGGTGGATAGATTACAGCTGAGATGCGCGAACCTGCCCACCGATCCTGAGCAGTTGGAGGCCCTGGTGCTGAGAGCCTATGAGAGGAGAGGTGAATCCCTTGACAGAGAGAACCTCTATAGGGACTTTGTGATGGCGCATGGCCGCCTCGCAATGGATGCGACGGTGCAGTTCCCCAACTGCTATTACCAGACCAGGCAGCCTTGATAGGTCGCCGGAGAAGACCGCTCCGTCTTTGAAGTAATGCCAAACGGCGGTTCCGAAGGCGGGTGGAGCAAGATGGAGTTTAGTGGGTATGATTGGTATCCGATGAGTCCCACACTACTGACATGAGCGAGCGGATGCCGCCTTTCAGTGCGCGTGAATGCGTTCTCCAACTATAGAGAAAAAAAAAAAAAAAGGTCAGATTAGGTAAGGTCAGGTGAGGTTAGGTTAGGTTAGGTTAGGCTAGGTTAGGTTAGGTTAAGTTAGGTTAGGTTGGGTTAGGTTAGGTTAGGTTAGGTTAGGTTAGGTTAGGTTAGGTTAGGTTAGGTTAGGTTAGGTTAGGTTAGGTTAGGTTAGGTCAGGTTGGGTTAGGTTAGGTTAGGTTAGGTTAGTTCAGGTTAGGTTAGGTTAGGTTAGGATAGGTTAGGTTAGGTCAGGTTAGGTTAGGTTAGGTTAGTTTAGGTCAGGTCAGGGCAGGTTGGGTTAGGTTTGGTTAGGTAAGGTTAGGTTAGGTCAGGTTAGGTCAGGTTAGGTTAGGTTAGGTTAGGTTAGGTTAGGTTAGGTTGGGTTAGGTTAGGTTGGGTTAGGTTAGGTTAGGTTAGGTTAGGTCAGGTTAGGTTAGGTTGGGTAAGGTTAGGTTAGGTTAAGTTGGGTTAGGTCAGGTTAGGTTAGGTAAGGTTGGGTTAGGTTAGGTTAGGTTGGGTTAGGTTAGGTTAGGTTAGGGTGGGTTAGGTTAGGTGAGGTCGTTTCAGGTCAGGATAGAATCGTGTCCCTTAACAGGTTGATATTTTCGCAATTCCGGGTGCTGGAACAAGACCCCCATTCGAGGCTTTGTTTTTATTCTGCTTCGAAATAACTCATAGATAGGCCTATAGGGTGGTTAGTTGATCGATAAAATTATGTTTTCCACTCCCACCTTTTTATGTATGACTCTCGTTTCGGTGAAATTCATCCCCTAACGGATTCGCGTTTTTCGATCAACGGACTGGAGGGGTTAGTTGAATTTCTGCAACATAATGACTCATCTAGAATGATTGGTGGACCAAACCCATTTTGATTTCCATCCTCAATTTTTCTGTTTGATGCTCGTTCAAGAGAAATACATTCCCTAACAGTTTGATGAATCATTTTCATCAATTCAAGTTTTTCGGATTTTTTCCCCAATTTCTTGGAATTTGACTTCCGATTTCACGTGCTGAAAAATTGGACAATCGGGGAAGTGATGCGGGAATGACGAGCATCGAACTTACGGAAAAAATTGTTCTGCTTTCAATTTCCAAGTCCAGGTTGGTATTGCATATCCTACCCTGACCTGAATGACCAGTTCGATACTCAGAATCAACTTTATCCCTATCGATCTCCTCGACGCGATGGTGGTAATTTCGGGTCGTTTTTCGCGTCAACGGACACTGCAACAACCGCAAAGCTGCCGCCCGACGTCATCGAGGCCGAAAAAAACGTGAAAAAAACATTTCATCATTATTTCTTTGCACATTTTTCTCTCCGTATTCCTAGATGAGGACATCCGATTTCACGTGCCAAAAAACTGGTCCAATCAGGAAACCGATGTGGTAATGACAAACATTTATTTCACTTTTTGAACAAAATTGTTTTGTTCTCGATATATCCCGGTCCCGGTAGGTTGAGTTGGGTTAGGTTAGGTGAGGTTAGGTTAGGTTGGGTCAGGTCAGGTCAGGTGAGGTTAGGTTAGGCTGGGTTAGGTTAAGTTAGGTTAGGTTAGGTTAGGTTAGGTTAGGTTAGGTTGAGATAGGTTAGGTTAGGTTAGGTTAGGTTGGGTTGGGTTTGTTTAAATCAGGTCAGGACAGGTTGGGTTAGGTCAGGTTAGGTGAGGTTAGGTTGGGTTAGGTTAGGTTAGGTTAGGTGAGGTTGATTTAGGTTAGGTTAGGTTAGGTTAGGTTGGGTAGGGCTAGGTTAGGTTAGGTTGGGTTAGGTTAGTTCAAGTCAGGTCAGTTCAGGTGAAGATAGGTTAGGTTAGGTCAGGTTAGGTTAGGTTAGGTTAGGTTAGGTTAGGTTAGGTTAGGTTAGGTTAGGTTAGGTTAGGTTAGGTTAGGTTAGGTTAGGTTAGGTTAGGTTAGATTAGGTTGGGTAAGGTTAGGTTAGGTTAGGTTAGGTTAGGTTAGGTTAGGTTAGGTCAGGTTGGGTTAGGATAGGTTAGATTAGGTTAGGTTAGGTTAGGTTACGTTAGGTTAGGTAAGGTTAGGTTAGGTTAGGTTGGGTTAGGTAGGTTAGGTTAGGTTGGGTTAGGTTAGGTTGGGTTAGGTGCAATCAGGTCAGGTCAGGATAGAAAATTGTCCCTTAACAGGTTGATATTTTCGCAATCCTGGGTGCTGGAACAAGACCCCTATTCGAGGCTTTGTTTTCAATTCTGCTTCGAAATGACTCATAGATAGGCCTATGGGGTGGTTAGGTGATCGATAAAATTTGGTTTTCCACCCCTACCTTCTTATGTATGACGCTCGTTTCGGTGAAATTCATCCCCCAACGGATTCGCGTTTTTTGATCAACGGACCTTTACAGGAGGGGTATTTGAATTTCTGCAACAAAATGACTCATCTAGAATGTTGGTGAACCGAACCCATTCTGATTTTCATCATCAATTTTTCGGTTCGATGCTCGTTTAAGAGAAATACATTCCCTGATAGGTTGATATATCATTTTCATCAAACCATGTTTTTCGGATTTTTTCCCCACATTCGTGGAATATGACTTTCAAATTCACGTGATGAAAAACTGGACCAATCGGGGGAGTGAAGCAAACATGGCGAGCATCGAACTTTCGGAAAAAATTGTTTTGCTTTCAATTTCCAGGTCTAGGTTGGTAACGCATATCCTACCCTGACCTGATTGACCAGTTCGAAACTCAGAATCATCTTTCTCCCTATCGATCTCCTCGACGCGATGTTGGTGAATTCGGGTCGTTTTTCGCGTCAAGGAACACTGCAACAACCGCAACGCTGCCGCCCAACGTCATCGAGGCCGAAAAAAACGTGAAAAAAAACATTTCGTCAATAATTATTTCTTTTCACAATTTTTATTTCGATATTCCTAGATTGGGACATCCGATCCCACGTGCTGAAAAACTGGTCCAATCGGAAAACCGATGTGATAATGACGAGCATTCATTTCACTTTCGGAACAAAATTGTTATGTTCTCGATATATCCCGAGCCCGGTAGGTTGGTTTAGGTTAGGTTAGGTTAGGTAAGGTAAGGTCAGGTGAGGTTAGGTTAGGTTAGGTTGGGTTAGGTTAGGTTAGGTTAGGTAAGGTTAGGTTAGGTTAGGTTAGATTAGGTTAGGTTAGGTTAGTTTAGGTCAGGTCAGGGCAGGTTGGGTTAGGTTTGGTTAAGTTAGGTTAGGTTAGTTTAGGTCAGGTCAGGGCAGTTTGTGTTAGGTTTGGTTAAGTTAGGTTAGGTTAGGTTAGATTAGTTTCGGTCAGGTCAGGTTAGGTTAGGTTAGGTTAGGGTGGGTTAGGTTAGGTGAGGTCAGGTCAGGTCAGGATAGAAACGTGTCCCTTAACAGGTTGATAGTTTCGCAATTCTGGGTTCAATTTTGTTTTCAATTCTGCTTCGAAATAACTCATAGGTAGGCCTATACGGCTCATAACATTCTAGATGGGTCATTTTGTTGCAGAATTCAAATACCCCTACTGTAAAGGTCCGTTAATCGAAAAACGCGAAACCGTTGGGGGATGAATTTCACCGAAACGAGAGTCATACATGAAAAGGTAGGGGTGGAAAACAAAATTTTAACGATCAACTTACCACCCTATAGGCCTATCTATGAGTTATTTCGAAGCAGAATTGGAAACAAAGCCTCGAATAGGGGTCTTGTTCCAGCACACAGAATTGCGAAAATATCAACCTGTTAAGGGACACGTTTCTATCCTGACCTGACCTGACCTCACCTAACCTAACCCACCCTAACCTAACCTAACCTAACCTAACCCAACCTAACCTAACCCAACCTCACCCGACCTTACCTAACCTAACCTAACCTAACCTAAACCAACCTACCGGGCTCGGGATATATCGAGAACAAAACAATTTTGTTCCGAAAGTGAAATGAATGCTCGTCATTATCACATCGGTTTTCCGATTGGACCAGTTTTTCAGCACGTGGAATCGGATGTCCCAATCTAGGAATATCGAAAGAAAAATTGTGAAAAGAAATAATTATTGACGAAATGTTTTTTTTTTCACGTTTTTTTCGGCCTCGATGACGTCGGGTGGCAGCATGCGGTTGTTGCAGTGTTCGTTGACGCGAAAAACGACCCGAATTCACCACCATCGCGTCGAGGAGATCGATAGGGAGAAAGATGATTCTGAGTTTCGAACTGGTCAATCAGGTCAAGGTAGGACATGCGATACCAACCTAGACCTGGAAATTGAAAGCAAAACAATTTTTACCGAAAGTTCGATGCTCGCCATTCTCGCTTCACTCCCCCGATTGGTCCAGTTCTTCAGCACGTGAATTTAGAAGTCATATTCCACGAATGTGGGGAAAAAATCCGAAAAACATGGTTTGATGAAAATGATATATCAAACTATCAGGGAATGTATTTCTCTTAAACGAGCATCGAACAGGAAAATTTAGGATGAAAATCAGAATGGGTTCGGTTCATCAACATTCTAGATGAGTCATTTTGTTGCAGAAATTCAAATACCCCTCCTGTAAAGGTCCGTTGATCGAAAAACGCGAATCCGTTGGGGGATGAATTTCACCGAAACGAGCGTCATACATGAGAAGGTAGGGGTGGAAAACAAAATTTTATCGATCAACTAACCACCCTATAGGCCTATCTATGAGTCATTTCGAAGTAGAATTGAGAGCAAAGCCTCGAATAGGGGTCTTGTTCCAGCACCCAGAATTGCGAAAATATCAACCTGTTAAGGGACAATTTTCTATCCTGACCTGACCTGACTTCACCTAACCCAACTTAACCTAACCTAACCTAACCTAACCTACCTAACCCAACCTAACCTAACCTAACCTTACCTAACCTAACCTAACCTAACCTAACCTAACCTAACCTAACCTAACCTATCCTAACCCAACCTAACTTAACCTAACCTAACCTAACCTGACCTAATCTAACCTAACCTAACCTAACCTAACCTAACCTAACCTAACCTAACCTAACCTAACCTAACCTAACCTAACCTAACCTAACCTAACCTAACTTGACCTAACCCAACCTAGCCTGACCTAACCCAACCTAACCTCACCTGACCTTACCTAATCTGACCTTTTTTTTTTTTTTTTTTTATAGTTGGAGAACGCATTCACGCGCACTGAAAGGCGGCATCCGCTCGCTCATGTCAGTAGTGTGGGACTCATCGGATACCAATCATACCCACTAAACTCCATCTTGCTCCACCCGCCTTCGGAACCGCCGTTTGGCATTACTTCAAAGACGGAGCGGTCTTCTCCGGCGACCTATCAAGGCTGCCTGGTCTGGTAATAGCAGTTGGGGAACTGCACCGTCGCATCCATCGCGAGGCGGCCATGCGCCATCACAAAGTCCCTATAGAGGTTCTCTCTGTCAAGGAATTCACCTCTCCTCTCATAGGCTCTCAGCACCAGGGCCTCTAGCTGCTCAGGATCGGTGGTCAGGTTCGCGCATCTCAGCTGTAATCTATCCACCGCCTCCGGCACTGGGAAGCAGATCTTATCCCCTTTCGGGTGCTGGAGCCTTGTGATGTGCCGCAAAGCCATCGTCAAGTTCCCCACCTCCTCGATTCGAGATAGCTTGTACATCTCCTCGAGGTCCTTGTAGGTCGCCGTTTGGTCTATCGCAGCGGCCGATTCCTCCTCCCGAAACGTGGCCTCTTCCTCGGCCTTCTTCGGTTTCTTCCTGAAAAGCGTGGATCCTCTGATCCACAGCTTCCTTGTCCATGTGGTTGTCGTCTCCTCAGGTGGATCGGCCGTCTGCTCTTCCTTGTTCTGTCTCACTCTCTCCAGCCACGTGTCTACTCGTGCCGCATCCCGTTGGGCTTTCCTGAGACTCTTCTTCTTTCTCGTAGGGTCTTCGTCGATGTCTTTCCTAGGGCGCTCTGCCATTTTGGATTAAATCGTCTTTTTCTCTCTCCGACAAGACAGCTTTCACATACTCATGTATGGTCTTCCATCCGGCCTCGGACTCGGTCATCAGGGCAACCAACGAGTCTGGTGACAGTTGCCGGTCAACGGCTCTCTCCGCTGTCCGTCGTAAGTCCTCCCACCGCGAACACTCAAAAACCGCATGGCTGGGACCATCCTCCCCTCCGCAATGGTCGCACAAGGTGTCCGTCGTTTTCCCAATGCGGGTCAGGTAAGTCTTGAAATTGCCATGGCCTGTCAGGAACTGGGTCAGGAAATACTCTGTTTCCCCCCCCCCTCCCTTTCCAGCCATGCCCTGATGTTCGGGATGAGCCTTCGCGTCCACTGTCCTGTCGTGGAGGCATCCCATAGGTCCTGCCACCTGCTCAAGACCTGCTCCTCTATGTCCTTCCTATGGCGCACCCCTTCCCGGTACACCCTACAACGACTCTCTATCATGAGTGCCGCTGGAGGATACCCCGCGATAACGCACAGGGCACTCGAAGATGCAGTTCTGTACGCTTGGGTGACCCTGATGTTGATCACCCTCTGCACCTTCTCTATTTTGGCTCGGTGGCAGGCTCGCCTCGTCACTTCTTCCCATGCCGGGCAGGCATACAGAACTACCGAGTACACAGCTGACGCCAGAACTCGGCGCGTCCTCTGCTCCGGGCCCCTTTTGTTCGGCATCAAACTCATGAGTTTCCTCATGGCCCGGGTGGCTTTCGCGACGGTCTGTTCCACGTGAGACGACAGCGATAGGTTTCTATTGAGGAATACCCCTAGGTACCTCAACTCCTCCCTCGTCGTTATCGTCGTTCCCCGCGCTCGGAACGTGGCCGTCCGCACCTTCCTCCTGCCCCTAGCTATGATGGCCTCGGTCTTGTGGGCGGCGATCGTGATTCCCATGCGTGCCGCCTTCTCAAGAATGCTTTCGAGAGCCAGGCTTCCATGCTCCTCCAGGGCCGTCCTGCTATCCGCCGTAACGACTGCTATGAGGTCGTCCGCATATCCCACCAAGCTGGTATGTGGGATATCGGCCCTCAGCATCTCGTCGTAGAAGCAGTTCCACAGCGTGGGCCCCAGAATAGAGCCTTGCGGCACCCCGCAGGTCACATCCAACCGCTGCCCCGGGCCCACCTCCAGCTTCCTTTCCGAAAGGTAGCTCCGCACGATGTTGAGTATGCGCGTGCTTATCCCCATGCGAACAAGGGCTGTCATGATGCCGGGCCAGGGTGCAGAGTTGAACGCGTTCTGGACGTCTATGGCGATCAAGGCGCTCACCGGCTTGTCTCGGTAGGATTGTCTCCTCTTCTCCTCCTCCGTGGCCAAGTAAACGACCCGGCGAACTGCATCCACCGTGGATCGGCCCCTCCGGAAGCCAAACTGGTCATTTGACAGACCCTCCCCCTCCCCGATATCACGTTCAAGCCTATTGAGAACCAGTCTCTCATAGACCTTTCCCATGACATCCAAGAGGCAGATCGGCCTGTACGTCTGAGCGTCAGTGTCCACTTTCTTGGGCTTCGGGATGAGCACCAAGGAGGCCCTCTTCCATACCTGCGGAAAGACTGCTTTCCTGAAGAGGCCGTTCATCAGAGCGGTAGCTGCCCTGGTCTGAACCCGCAGGAACAGCCTGATCACAACCGGAGGGATTCCATCCGGCCCAGGGGCCTTTCCCATCTTGATTCTATCGGCCGCAGCCTGAATCTCCGCCTCTGTGAACGGCTCCACTTCCTGCACCCCCTCCTCCCGGCGCCACGAGATCTTCGGGTGGGTCGGGAAGAGCGACCGTGCAACGCGCAGTCTCTCCGCCGCATCCAGATCGGTGGTTTTCTCCCGGAGCTTTCCTGTGACGATCTTGTAGGCTTTGCCCCACGGGTCCTTGTTGACCGTCGTCAGGAGCTCCCTCCACTTTTCCTTCTGAGACGCGTCTATCGCTCTCCTCAGTGCCTTCTTGGCTGCCTTGTACTTATTCCCAGCGCGGCGCACCATCCGCAAATCCGGATCCCTTTTTCCCCTAGCTCTTGTCCACCTCCGCCTTTCGCCCAGACAGTGTTTCCGGCAAGTGGCAATCTCCTCCGACCACCAGTGTACTGGTTTCCTTCTCCACTGGGGTATCTTTGACACGCACGTTCGGTTGAGGATCTGCTGGATTTCCCTGACGCAACTCTCCGGGTCATCCGCTAACTCGTCAAATCGCGCCGCAGTCATCTCCACAGCAATCGCTCGTAACGCCTCCTCGTCGATCTTCCATGTCTTCCTTCCTTTGTCCCGCTGCCAGTGATCCGCGTGGTTCGCCCTGGCTCTCGCAGATGCCTCGAGGCCGAAAGTGATGTAGTGGTGATCACTAAGGTTCTCGACGTCAGTGTGCACCCTCCACCCCCTCAGCCTCTCGGCGGCGTTCTGCGAAACCAGCGTGACGTCAATGACCGAGGTACTGCCGCCCCTCTCGAAGGTTGGGCTGTCTCCCTCATTCGCCACCGCCAGCTGGCTGCCCATTGCCCATTCGGCAACCATCGTCCCCCTCTCGTTCTCCACCCGAGAGCCCCACAGGGGAGACTTAGCGTTCAGGTCTCCCGCCAAAATGACTGGCTCGTTGGCACCTCGGGCTACTCTTCCGATGTCGTGTAGAAGAGTCCCCAGGTCGGCAACGTCCCCGTTCGGTGAGAAGTAAGCACTAACAATCATGCATTCCTCCGTCTCCAACCAAACGTACCCGTTGCCTCTCCCATTTCGAGTAGGGTGGACCCGGCTGCCGAAAGTCCTCACTGCCACCACCTGAGAGGTATCAAGAGACCACCTGTCCTTGCAGAACCTGATGTTGGGTTCGCAGACGATTGCCACGTCAATGCACCATTGTTGAACCGTAGCCGCCAGCAGATTCATAGCTCCCCAACATCTGTTTGCATTTGTCTGCAAGAAACTCAAAGGTGGTGTTCTATCCATGGTGTTCAGAAGGGCCCTCTCTGAGGGGCGGGAAGGCATCAAAACCAAGATCTATCGCATCATTCTGGGCAAGTGCGGGAGCCCTCCGGCGCAGCGCCTGTCTCTCCCTGGTGAGGGCCTTCATGAAGGTCCTGCAGCTTCCGGAACCCAGCACGTGCTCCTCCCCGTTGCACAGGGCACAGGCACGTCGCTCCTTGCAGTCCCGGGCGAGGTGCCCCTCCCTGGAGCAGATCCTGCACATCTTGCTGCGGTCTGGGCCTTTGCACTTGCCGGCGGTGTGGTCATAGCTCCAGCACCTGGAGCAGCGCTTCACCTCGATGCGCTTTTCTACCAGGCACCTCACGAGCCCCACTCTCAACTGACCCTCCAGGAGAAGCTTCTCAGCCTTATCCTTCACGAGGGTCACCGTCACCGCTTGCGTGTTCTTGTAGTGCGGCCGCAGCGCCCCTACTTTGGTATTGACATCTGCCCCGACTGCCAGGTTGACGGCTGCCAGTACTTCTTCCTTGGTTGCAAGCTCGTCCAGGCCTCTCAGGTGCATGACCTCAATCCTTGGCCGGGGCACCATGTCCTTCACCTTCAGGCTTCGAGCTTCGAGAGCCTTTACCACCAGGTCCTTGGCCTTGTCGCTCCTGTTGAGCACTATGAGGAGTTTGTCCTCTCTAGTACTCCTCAGAGAGCGAATCTGCTCACTTCCTGGCTTATCCTGGATGGCCTCTCTCACCCCCCTCAGCACATCCTTGAAGGCTCTCCCGCCGCTCTCCACCGTCAAGGCAAAAGTATCCCTTACCCTTTTCGGTGGAGCAGCTGCCATCATCGCCTGCCTCCGCTCCTTGGTTGTGTAGATCTCCACTTTACACTCCGAATCCCGGAAGATCGCCTGGGTCATGCGTCTAAGCCTCACCTCCGACATTGTGTTGAGGTGATGGATAGCCACAGCCGGGTCCCCTTGGGCCTCCTCCTTCAGCGCCTGAAGGCTGGCCCAGACCGCGGCTTCCGACCCATCATAGTAAGCCTTGACTATTTTCTGGGTCGTCTGCACGGTATCACCCTCACGGTTCTTCCGTCGGGTGACCTGCTCGACGACCGAGAAGGCCTCATGGATCCTCCCAATCTCCGGGAATCTTTCCTTGTGAAGTTTTTGGATGGATTCACACATCCCTGGGTCTTTGGGCTCAACTATGACACACTTAACCGTGTCATGTGCCGTAGTTAGCGGGTTCCCCACTTTCACCGTGACATTCCGGAAAAGGTCCTCGGTCCACCGCTGATCCGCCACCGCCTGGAAATCAGACAGTGAATTGACCCCAGCTAAGCTAACAGGCCTTTCCCCCTTGTCGCCACGGTTCCAGGCCTCGGTTTGAGTGGACGCGCCCGAGGTTTCCCAGGTCCGCGTACTCGCCAAAGAAGGACGAAACCTTGTCTTTCCCCAGCTTCGCCGCCAGACCCTTCAAAGCCTCCGTAGTCTCTTTAATCTCCCTCTTGGTGTTGACATTTTCCCTCACCAAGATGTCAAGATCCCTTATCTTGTCGAGCATCCCTAGGATGGTCGTCTCAAGAAGGCGCGGGCCCTCGCTGTCCCTCTGCCTCCTCATGCAGTTTTCCTCTACCGGGGAACTGTCAAGGTCGAGGTCAGCGATCTCCCCCTCTGTCAGTGACCTCGTCGAGGCTCGAGTCTTCATTCCCCCCGAAGGTGGCGGGGATCTTTCGACGAGTGATTTTCTCGCGAATGGGTTTATTGGCTGAATGTCACCTAAGGGTCCCCACTTCCCTGCAAGCTTCCTAGAAGCCGTTGGAGTAGTCACATGGTCGACCACTCCACTCCCCGACGGTGTTACTACCAAGACGCTGTTGCCCCCCCCCCCCCAGATCCGATGAGGCTGCTCCTGTAAAGGAGAGGGAATTCCACCGATTCGGCGCTACCCCCCTGGGGAAAATCCAGAATTTTCGCAGAGTCCATAGTCAGTTTGGAGATCGTTTGGCACCTGGTGGTGATGTTGTGCACCAGGTGTGCCCCCCCACCGCGACAAGGCGATCTCCACCGGGGGGGAACCTAACCTAACCTAACCTAACCTAACCTAACCTAACCCACCCAAACCTAACCTAACCTAACCCAACCTAACCTAACCTAACCTAACCTAACCTAACCTAACCTAACCTAACCTAACCCAACCTAACCTAACCTAACCCAACCTAACCTAACCTAACCTAACCTTACCCAACCTAACCTAACCTAACCCAACCTAACCTAACCTAACCTAACCTAACCTAACCTAACCTAACCTAACCTAACCTAACCTAACCTGACCTAACCTAACCTAACCTAACCTAACCTTACCTGACCTTACCTAACCTAACCTTCACCTGAACTGACCAGACCTGAACTAACCTAACCCAACCTAACCCAACCTAACCTAACCTAACCTTACCTAACCTAACGTAACCTAGCCCTACCTAACCTAACCTAACCTAACCTAACCTGACCTAACCTAACCTGACCTAACCTAACCTAACCTCACCTGAACTGACCTGACTTGAACTAACCTAACCCAACCTAACCCAACCTAACCTAACCGAACCTAACCTAACCTAACCTAACCTAGCCCTACCTAACCTAACCTAACCTAACCTGACCTAACCTAACCTGACCTAACCCAACCTAACCTAACCGAACCTAACCCAACCTGCCCTGACCTGACCTAAACTAACCTAACCTAACCTAACCTAACCTAACCTTACCTAACCTAACCTAACCTAACCTAACCTAACCTAACCTTCCCTAACCTAACCTAACCTA
Organism: Brachyptera risi; assembly: GCA_964007535.1. Classification (NCBI taxonomy): domain Eukaryota; kingdom Metazoa; phylum Arthropoda; class Insecta; order Plecoptera; family Taeniopterygidae; genus Brachyptera; species Brachyptera risi. The sequence continues at coordinate 17,318,304 of OZ023331.1, forward strand.
ACCTAACCTAACCTAACCTAACCTAACCTAACCTAACCTAACCTAACCTAACCTAACCTAACCTAACCTAACCTAACCTAACCTAACCTAACCTAACCTAACCTAACCTAACCTAACCTAACCTAACTTAGCCCAACCTAACCTAACTTAACCTAACCTAACCTAACATACCCTCACCTGACCTTACCTGACCTAACCTTTTTTTTTTTTTTTTATATAGTTGGAGAACGCATTTACGCGCACTGAAAGGCGGCATTCGCTCGCTCATGTCACTAGTGTGGGACTCATCGGATACCAATCATACCCACTAAACTCCATCTTGCTCCACCCGCCTTCGGAACCGCCGTTTGGCATTACTTCAAAGACGGAGCGGTCTTCTCCGGCGACCTATCAAGGCTGCCTGGTCTGGTAATAGCAGTTGGGGAACTGCACCGTCGCATCCATTGCGCGGCGGCAATGCGCCATCACAAAGTCCCTATAGAGGTTCTCTCTGTCAAGGGATTCACCTCTCCTCTCATAGGCTCTCAGCACAAGGGCCTCCAGCTGCTCAGGATCGGTGGGCAGGTTCGCGCATCTCAGCTGTAATCTATCCACCGCCTCCGGCACTGGGAAGCAGATCTTATTCCCTTTCGTGTGCTGGAGCCTTGTGATGTGCCGCAAAGCCATCGTCAAGTTCCCCACCTCCTCGATTCGAGATAGCTTGTACATCTCCTCGAGGTCCTTGTAGGTCGCCGTTTGGTCTATCGCAGCGGCCGATTCCTCCTCCCGAAACGTGGCCTCTTCCTCGGCCTTCTTCGGTTTCTTCCTGAAAAGCGTGGATCCTCTGATCCACAGCTTCCTTGTCCATGTGGTTGTCGTCTCCTCAGGTGGATCGGCCGTCTGCTCTTCCTTGTTCTGTCTCACTCTCTCCAGCCACGTGTCTACTCGTGCCGCATCCCGTTGGGCTTTCCTGAGACTCTTCTTCTTTCTCGTAGGGTCTTCGTCGATGTCTTTCCTAGGGCGCTCTGCCATTTTGGATTAAATCGTCTTTTTCTCTCTCCGACAAGACAGCTTTCACATACTCATGTATGGTCTTCCATCCGGCCTCGGACTCGGTCATCAGGGCAACCAACGAGTCTGGTGACAGTTGCCGGTCAACGGCTCTCTCCGCTGTCCGTCGTAAGTCCTCCCACCGCGAACACTCAAAAACCGCATGGCTGGGACCATCCTCCCCTCCGCAATGGTCGCACAAGGTGTCCGTCGTTTTCCCAATGCGGGTCAGGTAAGTCTTGAAATTGCCATGGCCTGTCAGGAACTGGGTCAGGAAATACTCTGTTTCCCCCCCCCCTCCCTTTCCAGCCATGCCCTGATGTTCGGGATGAGCCTTCGCGTCCACTGTCCTGTCGTGGAGGCATCCCATAGGTCCTGCCACCTGCTCAAGACCTGCTCCTCTATGTCCTTCCTATGGCGCACCCCTTCCCGGTACACCCTACAACGACTCTCTATCATGAGTGCCGCTGGAGGATACCCCGCGATAACGCACAGGGCACTCGAAGATGCAGTTCTGTACGCTTGGGTGACCCTGATGTTGATCACCCTCTGCACCTTCTCTATTTTGGCTCGGTGGCAGGCTCGCCTCGTCACTTCTTCCCATGCCGGGCAGGCATACAGAACTACCGAGTACACAGCTGACGCCAGAACTCGGCGCGTCCTCTGCTCCGGGCCCCTTTTGTTCGGCATCAAACTCATGAGTTTCCTCATGGCCCGGGTGGCTTTCGCGACGGTCTGTTCCACGTGAGACGACAGCGATAGGTTTCTATTGAGGAATACCCCTAGGTACCTCAACTCCTCCCTCGTCGTTATCGTCGTTCCCCGCGCTCGGAACGTGGCCGTCCGCACCTTCCTCCTGCCCCTAGCTATGATGGCCTCGGTCTTGTGGGCGGCGATCGTGATTCCCATGCGTGCCGCCTTCTCAAGAATGCTTTCGAGAGCCAGGCTTCCATGCTCCTCCAGGGCCGTCCTGCTATCCGCCGTAACGACTGCTATGAGGTCGTCCGCATATCCCACCAAGCTGGTATGTGGGATATCGGCCCTCAGCATCTCGTCGTAGAAGCAGTTCCACAGCGTGGGCCCCAGAATAGAGCCTTGCGGCACCCCGCAGGTCACATCCAACCGCTGCCCCGGGCCCACCTCCAGCTTCCTTTCCGAAAGGTAGCTCCGCACGATGTTGAGTATGCGCGTGCTTATCCCCATGCGAACAAGGGCTGTCATGATGCCGGGCCAGGGTGCAGAGTTGAACGCGTTCTGGACGTCTATGGCGATCAAGGCGCTCACCGGCTTGTCTCGGTAGGATTGTCTCCTCTTCTCCTCCTCCGTGGCCAAGTAAACGACCCGGCGAACTGCATCCACCGTGGATCGGCCCCTCCGGAAGCCAAACTGGTCATTTGACAGACCCTCCCCCTCCCCGATATCACGTTCAAGCCTATTGAGAACCAGTCTCTCATAGACCTTTCCCATGACATCCAAGAGGCAGATCGGCCTGTACGTCTGAGCGTCAGTGTCCACTTTCTTGGGCTTCGGGATGAGCACCAAGGAGGCCCTCTTCCATACCTGCGGAAAGACTGCTTTCCTGAAGAGGCCGTTCATCAGAGCGGTAGCTGCCCTGGTCTGAACCCGCAGGAACAGCCTGATCACAACCGGAGGGATTCCATCCGGCCCAGGGGCCTTTCCCATCTTGATTCTATCGGCCGCAGCCTGAATCTCCGCCTCTGTGAACGGCTCCACTTCCTGCACCCCCTCCTCCCGGCGCCACGAGATCTTCGGGTGGGTCGGGAAGAGCGACCGTGCAACGCGCAGTCTCTCCGCCGCATCCAGATCGGTGGTTTTCTCCCGGAGCTTTCCTGTGACGATCTTGTAGGCTTTGCCCCACGGGTCCTTGTTGACCGTCGTCAGGAGCTCCCTCCACTTTTCCTTCTGAGACGCGTCTATCGCTCTCCTCAGTGCCTTCTTGGCTGCCTTGTACTTATTCCCAGCGCGGCGCACCATCCGCAAATCCGGATCCCTTTTTCCCCTAGCTCTTGTCCACCTCCGCCTTTCGCCCAGACAGTGTTTCCGGCAAGTGGCAATCTCCTCCGACCACCAGTGTACTGGTTTCCTTCTCCACTGGGGTATCTTTGACACGCACGTTCGGTTGAGGATCTGCTGGATTTCCCTGACGCAACTCTCCGGGTCATCCGCTAACTCGTCAAATCGCGCCGCAGTCATCTCCACAGCAATCGCTCGTAACGCCTCCTCGTCGATCTTCCATGTCTTCCTTCCTTTGTCCCGCTGCCAGTGATCCGCGTGGTTCGCCCTGGCTCTCGCAGATGCCTCGAGGCCGAAAGTGATGTAGTGGTGATCACTAAGGTTCTCGACGTCAGTGTGCACCCTCCACCCCCTCAGCCTCTCGGCGGCGTTCTGCGAAACCAGCGTGACGTCAATGACCGAGGTACTGCCGCCCCTCTCGAAGGTTGGGCTGTCTCCCTCATTCGCCACCGCCAGCTGGCTGCCCATTGCCCATTCGGCAACCATCGTCCCCCTCTCGTTCTCCACCCGAGAGCCCCACAGGGGAGACTTAGCGTTCAGGTCTCCCGCCAAAATGACTGGCTCGTTGGCACCTCGGGCTACTCTTCCGATGTCGTGTAGAAGAGTCCCCAGGTCGGCAACGTCCCCGTTCGGTGAGAAGTAAGCACTAACAATCATGCATTCCTCCGTCTCCAACCAAACGTACCCGTTGCCTCTCCCATTTCGAGTAGGGTGGACCCGGCTGCCGAAAGTCCTCACTGCCACCACCTGAGAGGTATCAAGAGACCACCTGTCCTTGCAGAACCTGATGTTGGGTTCGCAGACGATTGCCACGTCAATGCACCATTGTTGAACCGTAGCCGCCAGCAGATTCATAGCTCCCCAACATCTGTTTGCATTTGTCTGCAAGAAACTCAAAGGTGGTGTTCTATCCATGGTGTTCAGAAGGGCCCTCTCTGAGGGGCGGGAAGGCATCAAAACCAAGATCTATCGCATCATTCTGGGCAAGTGCGGGAGCCCTCCGGCGCAGCGCCTGTCTCTCCCTGGTGAGGGCCTTCATGAAGGTCCTGCAGCTTCCGGAACCCAGCACGTGCTCCTCCCCGTTGCACAGGGCACAGGCACGTCGCTCCTTGCAGTCCCGGGCGAGGTGCCCCTCCCTGGAGCAGATCCTGCACATCTTGCTGCGGTCTGGGCCTTTGCACTTGCCGGCGGTGTGGTCATAGCTCCAGCACCTGGAGCAGCGCTTCACCTCGATGCGCTTTTCTACCAGGCACCTCACGAGCCCCACTCTCAACTGACCCTCCAGGAGAAGCTTCTCAGCCTTATCCTTCACGAGGGTCACCGTCACCGCTTGCGTGTTCTTGTAGTGCGGCCGCAGCGCCCCTACTTTGGTATTGACATCTGCCCCGACTGCCAGGTTGACGGCTGCCAGTACTTCTTCCTTGGTTGCAAGCTCGTCCAGGCCTCTCAGGTGCATGACCTCAATCCTTGGCCGGGGCACCATGTCCTTCACCTTCAGGCTTCGAGCTTCGAGAGCCTTTACCACCAGGTCCTTGGCCTTGTCGCTCCTGTTGAGCACTATGAGGAGTTTGTCCTCTCTAGTACTCCTCAGAGAGCGAATCTGCTCACTTCCTGGCTTATCCTGGATGGCCTCTCTCACCCCCCTCAGCACATCCTTGAAGGCTCTCCCGCCGCTCTCCACCGTCAAGGCAAAAGTATCCCTTACCCTTTTCGGTGGAGCAGCTGCCATCATCGCCTGCCTCCGCTCCTTGGTTGTGTAGATCTCCACTTTACACTCCGAATCCCGGAATATCGCCTGGGTCATGCGTCTAAGCCTCACCTCCGACATTGTGTTGAGGTGATGGATAGCCACAGCCGGGTCCCCTTGGGCCTCCTCCTTCAGCGCCTGAAGGCTGGCCCAGACCGCGGCTTCCGACCCATCATAGTAAGCCTTGACTATTTTCTGGGTCGTCTGCACGGTATCACCCTCACGGTTCTTCCGTCGGGTGACCTGCTCGACGACCGAGAAGGCCTCATGGATCCCCCCAATCTCCGGGAATCTTTCCTTGTGAAGTTTTTGGATGGATTCACACATCCCTGGGTCTTTGGGCTCAACTATGACACACTTAACCGTGTCATGTGCCGTAGTTAGCGGGTTCCCCACTTTCACCGTGACATTCCGGAAAAGGTCCTCGGTCCACCGCTGATCCGCCACCGCCTGGAAATCAGACAGTGAATTGACCCCAGCTAAGCTAACAGGCCTTTCCCCCTTGTCGCCACGGTTCCAGGCCTCGGTTTGAGTGGACGCGTCCGAGGTTTCCCAGCTCGTTTGAGTCCCTGCGGTCTTCATTGCACCCTGCCGTTGCTTGGGGACTTTGCCCTCATGCCTCGTCAGGTCCGCGTACTCGCCAAAGAAGGACGAAACCTGGTCTTTCCCCAGCTTCGCCGCAAGACCCTTCAAAGCCTCCGTAGTCTCTTTAATCTCCCTCTTGGTGTTGACATTTTCCCTCACCAAGATGTCAAGATCCCTTATCTTGTCGAGCATCCTTAGGATGGTCGTCTCAAGAAGGCGCGGGCCCTCGCTGTCCCTCTGCCTCCTCATGCAGTTTTCCTCTACCGGGGAACTGTCAAGGTCGAGATCAGCGATCTCCCCCTCTGTCAGTGACCTCGTCGAGGCTCGAGTCTTCATTCCCCCCGAAGGTGGCGGGGATCTTTCGACGAGTGATTTTCTCGCGAATGGGTTTATTGGCTGAATGTCACCTAAGGGTCCCCACTTCCCTGCTAGCTTCCTAGAAGCCGTTGGAGTAGTCAGATGGTCGACCACTCCACTCCCTGACGGTGTTACCACCAAGACGCTGTTGCCCCCCCCAGATCCGATGGGGCTGCTCCTGTAAAGGAGAGGGGATTCCGCCGATTCGGCGCTACCCCCCTGGGGAAAATCCAGAATTTTCGCAGAGTCCATAGTCAGTTTGGAGATCGTTTGGCACCTGGTGGTGATGTTGTGCACCAGGTGTGCCCCCCCACCGCGACAAGGCGATCTCCACCAGGGGGGAACCTAACCTAACCTAACCTAACCTAACCTAACCTAACCTAACCTAACCTAACCTAACCTAACCTAACCTAACCTAACCTAACCTCACCTGACCTTACCTAACCCAACCTAACCAAAACTAACCTAAACCAACCTACCGGGGCCGGGATATATCAAGAAGAAAACAATTTTGTTCCGAAAGTGTAATAAATGCTCGTCATTACCACATCGGTTTCCTGATTGGACCAGTTTTTTGGCACGTGAAATCGGATGTCCTCATCTAGGAATACGAAAAAAAATGTGGAAAGAAATAATGATGAAATGTTTTTTTTCACGTTTTTTTCGGCCTCGATGACGTCGGGCGGCAGCTTTGCGGTGGTTGCAGTGTCCGTTGACGCGAAAAACGACCCGAAATTACCACCATCGCGTCGAGGAGATCGATAGGGATAAAGTTGATTCCGAGTATCGAACTGGTCATTCAGGTCAGGGTAGGATATACAATACCAACCTGGACCTGGAAATTGAAAGCAAAACAATTTTTTCCGAAAGTTCGATGCTCGTCATGCCCGCATCACTTCCCCGATTGTCCAATTTTTCAGCACGTGAAATCGGAAGTCAAATTCCAAGAATGTGGGGAAAAAATCCGAAAAACATGAATTGATGAAAATGATACATCAACCTGTTAGGGAATGTATTTCTCTCAAACGAGCATCAAACAGAAAAATTGAGGATGGAAATCAAAATGGGTTTGGTCCACCAATCATTCTAGATGAGTCATTATGTTGCAGAAATTCAACTAACCCCTCCAGTAGAGGTCCGTTGAACGAAAAACGCGAATCCGTTGGGGGATGAATTTCACCGAAACGAGAGTCATACATAAAAGGGTAGGGGTGAAAAACATAATTTTATCGATCAACTGACCACCCTATAGGCCTATCTATGAGTTATTTCGAAGCAGAATTAAAAACAAAGCCTCGAATAGGGGTCTTGTTCCAGCACCCGGAATTGCGAAAATATCAACCTGTTAAGGGACACGTTTCTATCCTGACCTGAAATGACCTCACCTGACCTAACCCACCCTAACCTAACCTAACCTAACCCAACCTAACCCAACCTAACCTAACCTAACCTAACCTAACCTAACCTAATCTAACCCAACCTAAACTGACCTGACCTGACTTGACCTAACCTAACCTAACCTAACCTAACCTAACCTGACCTAATCTAACCTAACCTCACCTGAACTGACCTGACCTGAACTAACCTAACCCAACCTAACCCAACCTAACCTAACCTAACCTAACCTAACCTAACCTAACCTAGCCCTACCTAACCTAACCTAACCTAACCTAACCTTACCTAACCTAACTTAACCAAACCTAACCCAACCTGCCCCGACCTGAACTAACCTATCCTAACCTAACCTAACCTAACCTCACCTAACCTAACCCACCCTAACCTAACCTAACCTAACCTAACTTAACCTAACCAAACCTTATCAAACCTAACCTAACCTAACCTAACCTAACCTAACCTAACCTAACCCAACCTAACCTAACCTAACCTCACCTGACCTTACCTAACCTAACCTAACCTAACCTAACCTAAATCAACCTACCGGGACCGGGATATATCGAGATTAAAACAATTTTGTTCCGAAATTGAAATAAAAGCTCGTCATTATCACATCGGTTTTCCGATTGGACCAGTTTTTCAGCACGTGGAATCGGATGTCCCAATCTAGGAATATCGAAATAAAAATTGTGAGAAGAAATTATTGACGACATGTTTTTTTTCACGTTTTTCTCGGCCTCGATGACGTCGGGTGTCAGCGTTGCGGTTGTTGCAGTGTTCCTTGACGCGAAAAACGACCCGAAATTACCACCATCGCGTCGAGGAGATCGATAGGGAGAAAGATGATTCTGAGTTTCGAACTGGTCAATCAGGTCAGGGTAGGATATGCGATACCAACCTAGACCTGGAAATTGAACGCAAAACAATTTTTTACGAAAGTTCGATGCTCGCCATTTCCGCATCACTCCCCCGATTGGTCCAGTTTTTCAGCACGTGAATTAGGAAGTCATATTCCACGAATGTGGGGAAAAAATCCGAAAAACATCATTCGATGAAAATGATATATCAACCTATCAGGGAATGTATTTCTCTTAAACGAGCATCGAACAGAAAAATTGAGGATGAAAATCAGAATGGGTTCGGTTCACCAACATTCTAGATGAGTCATTTTGTTGCAGAAATTCAAATACCCCTCCTGTAAAGGTGTTGATCGAAAAACGCGAATCCGTTGGGGGATGAATTTCACCGAAACGAGCGTCATACATAAGAAGGTAGGGGTGGAAAACAAAATTTTATCGATCAACTAACCACCCTATAGGCCTATCTATGAGTCATTTCGAAGCAGAATTGAAAACAAAGCCTCGAATAGGGGTCTTGTTCCAGCACCCAGAATTGCGAAAATATCAACCTGTTAAGGGACAATTTTCTATCCTGACCTGACCTGACTTCACCCAACCTAACCTAACCTAACCTAACCTAACCTAACCTAACCTACCTAACTTAACCCAACTCTACCCAACCAAACCTAACCTAACCTAACCTAACCTAACCTAACCTAAATCAACCTTACCTCACCTAACCTAACCTAACCTAACCTAACCTCACCTAACCTAACCTAACCTAACCTAACCTAACTTGACCTAACCCAGCCTAACCTAACCTCACCTGACCTGACCTGACCCAACCCAACCTAACCTCACTTAACCTAACCTAACCCAACCTACTGGGACCGGGATATATCGAGAACAAAACAATTTTGTTCAAAAAGTGAAATAAATGCTCGTCATTACCACATCGGTTTCCTGATTGGACCAGTTTTCTGGCACGTGAAATCGGATGTCCTTATCTAGGATCACGAAAAAAAAATGTGAAAAGAAATAATGATGAAATGTTTTTATTTCACGTTTTTTTCGGCCTCGATGACGTCGGGCGGCAGCTTTGCGGTTGTTGCAGTGTCCGTTGACGCGAAAAACGACCCGAAATTACCACCATCGCGTCGAGGAGATCGATAGGGATAAAGTTGATTCTGAGTATCGAACTGGTCATTCAGGTCAGGGTAGGATATGCAATACCAACCTGGACCTGGAAATTGAAAGCAAAACAATTTTTTCCGAAAGTTCGATGCTCGTCATTCCCGCATCACTTCCCCGATTGTCCAATTTTTCAGCACGTGAAATCGGAAGTCAAATTCCAAGAATGTGGGGAAAAAATCCGAAAAACATGAATTGATGAAAATGATACATCAACCTGTTAGGGAATGTATTTCTCTTAACCGAGCATCAAACAGAAAAATTGAGGATGGAAATCAAAATGGGTTTGGTCCACCAATCATTCTAGATGAGTCATTTTGTTGCAGAAATTCAACTAACCCCTCCAGTAAAGGTCCGTTATTCGAAAAACGCGAATCCGTTGGGGGATGAATTTCACCGAAACGAGAGTCATACATAAAAAGGTAGGGGTGGAAAACAAAATTTTATCGATCAACTAACCACCCTATAGGCCTATCCATGAGTCATTTCGAAGCAGAATTAAAAACAAAGCCTCGAATAGGGGTCTTGTTCCAGCACCCAGAATTGCGAAATTTTCAACCTGTTAAGGGACACGTTTCTATCCTGACCTGACCTGACCTCACATAACCTAACCTAACCTAACCTAACCTAACGAAACTAGACCAGTAGCCTAAATTTGTAGACCACTATGCATCATTGGCGGATACACCTCGTTGAGTTTTACGTGCGCTCGACACGGTCTCTATCGTGCCCGTGTATGGGCGAAGGTACGAGCGTTGGTAACGGGGGTTTCGTCGGTCTACAGGACTGAATGCGCACTTCCTTTATAGTGAATTTATCCATTATTGCTGGGACAGCCACGGTACGACAACTAAGGATAAATTAGTTTCAGTTTGTATTGTTTGCAACGCTAACGACCGACGGCATTGAGTTAAATGTCCAAATTAGCATTGCAATGAATCGGTAACTTACGGTTGGTCGTAAGTCCACTGTAATGAAGAGAAAAAGAGGTGTAATTTTACTATAAATAAGTCTTTGAGTAGCCCAGACCTATAGCTTCGAATAGGCCCATTGCTTATATGGTATTGAATTAGGTTAGGTTGGGCCTAGGTAAAATTATTTCAGGCCTAACCACATGAGCCTAGGCTACGTTTTTTCGAAGTATGGAATAACTGAAATCAATGATCGAATTAGATATCCATCAAGATCAAAATCTAGACCCAGATATATAACTTAAGACCCACAGCAAATATTTAAATTAGACTGTAAATTAACTTGAGGAAACTAATTCTTATGATAAATCTAAAAAAAGTTGGTCGGCCTATTTGACAGATGACTAAAAAAATTAATGATAGGCCTAGCAATATCTTCAAAAACTGAGTCAAAGCATATGTAATCTTCAATACAACTTCAATTATGTTATATAATACTTTCCTTGAAGTTGACTTGTATAGAACTGCTCGTCGATGTTGACTGAATTAAAAAAAGGGTTGTTCATTACTCAAAAGTACTGATAAATCGGATTGAAACCAGAAAATAATGTATACACACCCGTTGTTTATAACTAGTTCCCATGGTTACGATAGAACCAAAACTGGGGTATACTCAATATTTTTTCGGTTTTTATTTAATTATTAAATATCTAGGCTACGTGGACAAATGTTATTATCGTATGGTCATAGATTATAACGAATTACAACTTTTAAGCGCTTAAATGTCTAATTTACGTGGAAAACCAGCGATTCTATTAACGCGCAAGCAAAAGTCTACGCCACGACAAAAAGTGGGCGTGGCCAAAGCAGTTTTCCTTTAATTCATTAATTAGAAAATATACAGGCTATGTGGACAAGTTTTATTACTACGTAGTCGAAGATTGTAAAAATTTGCATAATCCAAGCTCAATAATTTTCAATTTACGTAGAAATTCAGCGATTCTACGCGACGAATAGTTTTTTTCGGTCTTTTTTAAATCAAACATATAAGTGTGTTTCCACAGTGTGGTGAACACGCTAAAAAAGAGTGATAGGTCTGAATTTGTATAATCAGCTCATCACTCTACTCGTCGTATTATCCAGGCATTTTCTTCACAGACTGTGGGGAACCACGAAAAAGA
>OZ023331.1:17334572-17354572 GCA_964007535.1 Brachyptera risi
TTGATTTTGATATGTTTTGATATATTTTGATTGATATTTTGATATTTTGATACGCAGTCCTGGTGTTAAAGTTCATTGGTTTTAAATAATTACAATGGGGTGGTAAGATCGCCCTTGTGGTGCTCCGTCCAAACGATCGTACTTTTCATCCTTAGCCTTAATTGGGGAACAATGATTTTGTATCAAGTTTCGATGTTATTAAAAAAAAATAATAATAATAATAATAATATGTATATCTATTGAGATACAAAAAAATTGATACGATGGAATTGAAACTTTTTCATTTGTAGCAGTTTGAAACTTTTTCCAACAAAAGGTCAAAGTCACCACACTTTACGGTAACCTTATTTCTAATTATCCTTTGGGGTGGTAAGATCGTCCCTGTGGTGCCCCGTTCAAACGATCATATCTTTCATCCATTGCCTTAATTGGGAAACAATGATTCTCTATCAGGTTTCGATGTTATCAACAACAACAAAAAACATAATGTACATGGTAAGTCAGTATTGTAGTCATAAAAACAGAAATCCAGCAAAAATACATTCTGAATTATTTGTAATTATAATTTACGATGTGATGAGAAACAATGAGTTAATGAATGAGTTAATGAATAGTACCATGTAACTAATCACTGTTCATAAAAACATTATTTAGAATAATAAACCAAGAACTTATCACTCCACACAGCTAGTGATAGTGCAAGAATGAAGAGTCTTTGACTTATGATTTCAACAAAATTAGGAAATCAGGAGGGCACAGAGAAACAGCTGGTTGAAGTTTTTAAATTGTTTATTACTAGGCAAACGCGTTATGTGTTTCCGCGTTGATGGATGAGCTGGAACATATTAACTTATCTTTGGATTGGTTTCAAATTGCAACTATTGTAATTTTTATTGCTACTTATTTTTATTTTATACTGTATATATATATATATATATATATATATATATATATATATATATATATATATATATATATATATATATATATATATATATATATATATATATATTACTTATTTTTATTGCTAATTATTACTATTGCGAAGTACTGGGATGTAGTGGGATTGATGGTGGGAGCTCGCGGCACCATTCCTAAATTTGTATGCACTTTTCTCGATAATTACAAAATCCCAAAGAAGGTATTATTAAGAAATATTGTAAACTCAGTTTTGATAGATTCGGTAGGTCTTTACAGCACCATTTATATTCTTTCAAATGATTTCAATCTTTTTAATAATAATAATAATAATACCTTCTTTTTCTATTACTTTCTTCCATTTTCATATTTTTTTCATACTTTCGTTATCTACCCTCAATTAAATTAGTTTCATAATATTTCAGGAATTTTCTGTAATCAATTTTTATCACTTTTGTAAATAACCATTGTACTATGTATTGACTATATTACGCTGTACCATCTTGGTATCCCGCTATGCGGACAGCCGTCAATTAAATTGTCATTCTCTCAAATATATATATATATATATATATATATATATATATATATATATATATATATATATATATATATACACCTTGAGATCCAAGCCATTACATCACTGCCATCTTATCTTCCATTATTAATTTATATGATAATGAAGAAGGCTTTGTTTTAATCATTTACAATCAAGTGGTGACACTTGTTGCTTTGATTCAATTGGATGAGCGTAGCGAAGACTCAATTTCACTGTACTTGAAAAATCGATTTTTTTTTATTTTTTTTCGCGCTCTAAAGGTCAAACAGAAATTCAGATCATGATGAAACTTGGCACACACATGAACCCCTATCTGACTTGATGCTGTATAGTTTTGAGGCAAAATCGGTTCAACAATTCTTGAGATAAATCATTTTGAAATTTTCAAAAAACCCATATGAATAACCCAGAGGAAAAAATTCGTGGAAAATATTTCATCTGAGAGGATTCCAATTCTCGGAGAATCTCAATCTGATAATGATACACATTATTTCGAACTTTCATTGAAATCGGATCAGCCGTTTCGATGTAAAAAATATATAATGTAATTTTTGTGAATTATTCAAAGCTATGAAGATACCTATTAAATCACAGCAACAAGTGTCACCACTTGATTTTAAACCATTAAAACAAAGCCTTCTTTATTATCATGTGAATTAATAATGGAAAATAAGATGACAGTGATGTAATAGCATTACCCACACAAGGTGTAATAACCAATCCAAAGATAAGTTGATATGTTCCAGCTCATCCATCAACGCGGCAACACATAACGCGTTTGCCTAGTAGGTATCTTAATATAGCTTTGAATAATTAACACAAATTGCATTATATATTTTTCTACATCGAAACGGCCGATCCGATTTGAGTGAAAGTTTGAAATAATGTGTATCATTATCAGATTGAAATTCCCTGAGAATTTGAATCCTCTCAAATGGAATATTTTTCACGAAGTTTTTCCTCTGGGTTATTCTAATGGGATTTTTGAAAACTTTGGAATGAGTTTTCTCAGAAGTGATTCAACCGATCGCGCCTCAAAACTATACAGTATCGAATTGGATAAGGATACTTGTGTGTGCCAAGTTTCAACTGATTTTGAATTCTCGTCTGACCTGTGGAGCGCGAACAAAAAAACAAACAAACAAACAAACAAAATACAGGCACTTTTTTTCGCGTATGGCGAAATTGAGTCTTCGCTTCGCTCATCCAATTAATTCTGCTCTGTTTATTGGAGTTTTTCTTTTCTCTCAACTGCTTCAGAGATAGAAACATATTTTTGATAATTTTAAGTCCATGTCAATATTTGTCGGCTGGACATGTCAATTTATCTTCAATATAGCTTGAAAATGAGCAGAGCAAATTGATTCGAAACGTTGCTAATACAAATAAATGAAGTTATTTAGTATTCTCACAAAGATAATCTGAGAATAAAATGAATATCTATTATATATATATATATATATATATATATATATATATATATATATATATATATATATATATATATATATATATATATATATATATATATGTATATGTATATATATATATATATATATATATATATATATATATATATATATATTTATATATGTATATATATATATATATATATATATATATATATATATATATATATGTGTGTTTATGAATATATATGAATATATATACATATATATATATATATATGTATATATATATATATATATATATATATATATATATATATATATATATATATATATATATATATATATATATATGCTGATTAACTCAAAAGTCTAGCCCATGTAAAAATATGACCTTAGCTATCAATGGATACACAGCTTGGGCTAATTCAATCAAAAGGCTAGTCTATGTAAAAATGCAACATCAACTATTAAGGAATACCCACATAAAACGTGGTCGGCTCTACTATACATGTCTAAGGCGAAAGTTGATTTCAGTTTTAGATCAACTTAATATACTATTATAATACTTTCGCCAAGTCCCATTATCTTCTCATTGATACAGCAAGTGCAAGGGTCTGGAAAGATCGATGTATCAATTAGAACTGATAAGACACGTTTTGCTCCGATGCTATTTTACTTTGAAATAGATATTTTCTGATTGGTATAATGCATAATGTCAGATTGATTGAAATGATAACCAGTCGAGTTGGGACATTTTCGTTATTATTATTTCATGATTGGATCACTTGCAACATTGTATCAAAGTCGACTGAGACAGATTAAACGAGACAAATATTAGGACATTTTTGGACCAGTGACGAACGGTAAAATTGTGTAGATCGAGTTCAATATGAATTCATATTTTTCATCGTATGAAAATGGTCCTTCCTGGAAATGATTATTTTCAGATTTTTAAGTCACAAACATTTCAAATAAGAACTTTCATTGAAATTAATCAATTAACTCGATTTTACAGCACCTAGCTGTCAATAAACACATTTCATAATATGTATATATATATATATATATATATATATATATATATATATATATATATATATATATATATATATATATATATATATATATATATATATATATATATACATATATATATATATATATATATATATATATATATATATATATATATATATATATATATATATATATATATATATATATATATATATATATATATATATATATATATATATATATATATATATATATATATATATAAATATGTATATATATGAATAGCCCATATTTAATATTTGAAACTTTCACGACTCATTTTATGTAATGTTATACACCGAGATTTCTCGTTTGTTTTCAACCAAACTTTAAATTTCAACGAAGACTAAATAATTGTGCATTTTAAAAGTATATTTTCTGGAAACGGGTATTTTATATTTCACGTTTTAGCCATATCTGTCACATAATTTCCATATCAGAATGATCAACGAAACCAGCACATGTAGCTGAGTGGTTAACACACTTGCTTCATGTGACCCGGGAGGCAGTGGGCATGTCGGACCTGGTTCGATCCCCGCTACCGTCCATCTTTACAGGAGTTGATCGTGGTTTCCCTCTGTAGTCTAGGCTAATGTTGGGATGGTTCCCACAACATAGGCCGCGACCGCTCCCTTTCCACTATCCTTCCCAATACGTATAAGCCCTTCATCTCATCATCCCATCATCTCATTAATCATTCATTCGACGCCAATAGATCTTAGTCATCATTACAGTGCGTCGGTAAACCCAATATAAAAAATATATCAACGAATTCAATATGAAGTTGAGTCATTATTTTAAAATAAATGAGTTTGTATAGTATTAATAGGAATTCGAGACTACCGAGCGCTATTGAGAGAATGTCTGAGAGACAGACAATCAGAACTACAAAACAAATAAACTAAACAACTAAACAAAGCATTTCGAGACAGGTTTTTATCACCTGAGCGCACATCTCACCATATCTTTCCTCAACACTTTTTACAATTTGATAGTCCATTTATTAGCATATTTTTTATCAAGATTATTAATGTTATGTTCAACTCCAATCTATATTACTATCATTAATACGATGTAATATGCCGTAAACTGAACGTGAAAACAATGGTGAAATGCGACAGACACCAGACTATATTCTCAACAACAATAAAATATTAAAATAAAAGTTAACACAACAATTAGAGTATAATGAACTTGTTTTTATGAAGCTGTAAATTAAAATGAACAGCTATACGCGTGTAAAAGTTATGCAAAATCTCCATAAGATGTTCGAATTGATTATATGTGTGATATATTTAATATTCCATATTGTAGCCCTGGGTATATACAGGCCTACACACATACTGGTTATGTTTTACAGTAATAACATGACTTTTTTATGTTAATGAAACGAGTGGAAATAATCAAGTGATAATATTTTTATGTAAGATTATACTTGCCTTATTGAATCTTTGTCTGCAAATTATTCTTTCGGAGAGTCTTCTCCATGTGGCCTGAATTGATCAAATTGATTTGAGGTTTTTTAATACACATTTCTCAGAATGAAGTATCAGAAAATACCTCACAAATCAATGAGATAAGTGTATTGATATTCAAAAAAAAATTGAACAAGCCTCTCCACTTTGTTTCAGAAGGGATTCTTCAAATTTTCAATCGAGTATTTTGGTTTCAAATGATATTTTCTGTACATCAATTTTATTCAAAGCTCTGTTTCAAACATCTTCAAATAAATATTGATAAGTTAAAAAATAAGTGGATGTAAGAATTAAGTGAAATGTATGTTCTCATAACATACACATCCCAATGCTTGAACATAGATCAACCATTTATCTTTGGCAGTTAAGTAATAAAGCAGCAACATAATGAGAAAATTATTAATTTTTTCAATTAAAGAAGCCTATTTCGTTCAAAAACGTGACGAATGCAAGTAACGTAACTTTTAATCAAGTTCTTTCTATCGTAATGACCCTAATTTAAAATTAAATTCTACTCAAACTAATTTCTTTCTTCTATGAGAATTGTGACTGAGTTTATCCTTTAATCTTTAAAATGGACACAATGTGTAATTATAAATTATATATTTAACTACTAACTGGTAGTTACCCTGCTATATTTCTATGTATGTTATTAATAATATGTTTATACTCTTTCCTCAAATAGACTGACATAGAAAAAACACTCTTACCCCACCATTACATCATTATAAATTCGCTATATTGATTGAAGTGAAGGGCTAGAATATAATGTCGATAACATGAGTTCAAATTTCGAATTCAAATTCAAAATTAATTTTATTCTGTTACAGAAATTACATTGTTCATGCATTGTTATAGGCCTCTTGAAGGGCACAAAAAACAGATCCAAATAAATACTTGAAGTTCAATACTTAAATACAGAAGCAATTATCGATTTTAAAAGTAATGAACAGTATACAAAGAAGGTAACAGTAATGATGAGCAAAGAAAATGAAGTAAATGGTAATAGTGCCCATCCAATAATTAGCATTTATAAATTAATATCGTAGTTAAACTGTTACATACAGAGCAATATACACAAAACATATAACAAAACAAAAACAAAATAATATAGAACAGAAGCCCGCTTAAGAATATAATATTCTTGTGTGCGGGCTGACAGTATATCTCCATGTATTGTCAAAATCATCAATATATAAAAATAATGAATATAAAAACAAGATTGTACATGAAAATATATCTTCTTGGATGTATACCTACAACCAATATAGAGACCGTCATTACGAAGTAAGCTTACTGAAATATATTTGAACCAATGAGATAAAACCTTTTAGAAATTGAAACTCCTCACAAAACTGAACCCAGCTATCCAACGTTGAGATGAAACAAAATAAAATATATTGAAGTTGAAGCTTAGTTCAATGAAGACGTAGTAGTATACATATAGGCCTATAGGGTTTACACGGAGTCACAAATTAATTAAGATTTATAAATAGAATTCAGTGGAAAACTAGAAAAATAACACGAGAGACATAATAAAATCTCGGATTCTTTCACATGTCTCTGTTTTGTTTTATTCTAATGTTTTCACTATTTGTAGATAAAGATATATATTAAGAAAAGAAATGACAATTATTGACTCAAAAACTATTGAACATTCACACTGAAGATCAAATAATAATAATGAATAATGACGATAAAAGCATCAATATTTCGAGAGTTCACTTCTTTTCTCTGTTTAGGTCTGATTATAAGAACTGTTGGTTAGTAGATTAAGCGATAGTTAGCAGATTAACAAATTAATATTTGACTAAAAGTTCGTTAAACCTGCTCTCAGTATATAGAAGGTAGACAAAAGAAGAAGGTCGTCTGCCATCAAAATAAAGGTATAAACTTCTGTTATTCAATTAACTCACTGGAACTGAAGATGTTGACGCTTTTGAAAGATGTAGTTTCGTTCCTTATCGTAAACCTCGCCCCGGATAACAATAGTATCATGAAAATATCACATCTATATAAATATAACGGTGATATTTGTATTTGTAATATTGGTAGAACTAAGACGTGTGGTCGAGTGGTTAAATCATTGAACGTCATTCAGAAGACTGGGGTTCGATTCCCGCCATGGTCGACCATCCCAAACGGGTTTTTCATGATTTCCTTTTGTCGTTCAGGTCAATACTGGATAGGATGATTCCTTAACAACAGGCCACGATCGACTCCTTCCCACTATCCAAAAACACCTAATAGAATAACCTTTCATCTCATCTCATATATCATTCACCGACGGCACTAGACCATAGTCATCAGTGGAGTGCGTCGTTAAACCCAATATAAATGAATCAAGTATTGGTACCTTCTTCTTTCGTGTATAGAAGAATAGAACACGTAACAAGCAATCGAACATTTTTTTTATTATTGTCATCAATTTTGTACATGAATAATAAAAACACTGAACTGTCAAATAACATCCACAAAGTCTCCAAGGAAAACTTGACTGTGGTAGAAAATAATAATATTATAGTCTGCATATTTTTTTCAAAACCAAATCAATAAAATCATCGATATTTTGACTCGTCGTCAAGATTTAGTAACAATATTATCAAAATATATTCGTAGACTAATATCATACCCTCTTATTACTTTCAATCATGTTATAAAAAAAATCTGGAAAGTTTCGAATCGATTTCGAATGTAGGTGTCTCTCAGAATGTCAGAACGGGATTTGGATGTGTAAAATTGAACTGGTCTATCGAGGACAAGTTCTCTACACCCGTACGGTGTAGCGAAGTGACGATCATTAGAAAGGAGTAGTCGCAGCATTTCTTCTAATTCAACCGGTGTTATTATTGTCAATGAAAGTATTAGGCACATACACTGTACGGTAGAGAGTACGAGTCGATCTAGCGTTGCTTTGGGCAGTGTACTAACTGTTTTATCATCATTATTAATAATAATATTAATTTTTTACATAGATTATACAATTGATACAGTCAAGAAAAACCACAAAGCACACAAAGAAGACGTGACTTTGGGATAAAAAAGGATTATTTTCTAATGTATTTCATTTTAATTCAATTTTGTATGTGTTATAGTCTATGTATGTACAATATGAAAATTGTATGTATGTAATTTTGTATTCATCTTGTATTGTATATATTTTCAATTTCTATGTTGATTCATGCAATCAAAGAAAGAGTAGCTATCCTGAAAAAAAATCTCGAAAATGACACTGTATAGGGAAAAAATGATCGTTCAATGATGTTGTATTCCAACATTTTGTCAGCTTGATGTTAATATTATTTGTAATTCATTTATTTATTTCGTAATTGTTCAAATTGGACACACATATCAATTTAATATTTCAAAGGTTAGAATGTGCGTGACATGAACCGCCATGTATAATTGAAATATCAAAACAAACAGAATTAAAATGAATATACAGCATACACATTCATTACATCTGTTAACGCCAGTGGGACAAGCTATGGATACAAAACACTTGAGCAAAATGTGAAAGCAAAATGTATCAATATATATATATATATATATATATATATATATATATATATATATATATATATATATATATATATATATATATATTTAATTTTAATTCTATTTTGTATGTGTTATAAGTTATGTATGTACGATATGAAAATTGTATGTGTATATTTTTTGTGTTCATCTATATATATATATATATATATATATATATATATATATATATATATATATATATATATATATATATATATATATATATATATTTATATTTATATATATATATATATATATATATATATAAATATATATATATATATATGGGCACTCATAGAACTCATAGGTTAGGTTGGGTTATGTCAGATGACGTCATTTGTTGGGTTAGGTTATGCATAATCTAACCTAACGTAACTATAAGTTCAGTATGATCATCCACGTTACAAATTTAACTGGCTGGTTGAATGAATTGACGCTGTCAATGTTCCAAAACATAATCAATAGCATTTTAGAAGACGTACATTCAATTAGGGGACCACCCTCACGTCAAAATTCATGTCGATACTCCGTAGGCCTATAAATGTGAATTTATTATTTTCTTAATAACATCAGAACTTGATACAAAATTATTGCTCCATAATGAGGCAATGGATGAAATTCATCCTTTATTTGAGACTTTTTGAGTTCATTCTTATGGGGTTTTACAAAATTTTGAAACCATTTTTTTTTCATAATTGGTTAAACCGATTGCACCTCAAACCTATACAGTATCGAGTTGGATGATCAAATATGTGCAATTGCCAAGTTGCATCACTTCCGTGAAGCGCGAACAGAAAAGCAAATAATTGTGGTATTAAAAGTTTTTTTCGAGTGCGGTAAGCTTGAGTCTTCGCATCGCTAATCTAATCAACGTTTTTGATGGTGATATTTTATATATTGATACGAGAACTCGTTACTATTTTCTCATTCTTTCGGTTGGTTCAAAATTAGTTTTTCCACCAATATACCAAGGACTTACAAATACAAAACAAGTGTATTAAAAAATTGATTATTTCACACGACATTTTAAACTTGATTTTTTGTTTCGAAAACAGTAGGCCTATTATTAATTTTTATAACACGAAACTTGCTCGCATAATCGAATACATTTTGATAATCTTCAAGTTAGTTAAATACAATATGAATCAAGATTGAATATACTTCCATACGATAAATTCATATATATATATATATATATATATATATATTTATATATATATATATATATATATATATATATATATATATATACATATATATATATATATATATATATATATATATATATATATATATATATACATATATATATATATATACATATATATATATATATATATATATATATATATATATATATATACATATATATATATATATATATATATATATATATATATATATATATATATACATATAAATATATATATATATATATATATATATATATATATATATATATATACATATATATATATGAAAATGAAATATATGAATGATCATATGAATATATGATAACTATATAAGAATCAAATGACCTAACAACTAAGTAATATCAATATCAGCAATAATTTGTGAATGTATTCATTTTTCAATCCATCATTCAACTTTTAATTGTGTTGTATCCGTTTCTTTTTCAGTATTTTCTTACAGCAATATTAAATGAACCAATTCATAATAATTATAGAATAATTGTTCATTAGAAATAATACGCTTATATAAGAGGATATATCGAAATTGTCTTAGGTCGTTGTAATAGATATTATACATTTTCTGCTATATTTCTCAAGACGTATAATTATCATTATCATGAAATCTATAGATATTACATCATTTATATACGAGCTATTTGATGTGAGACTTAAGATAAAAAAGAATGATATATATGTTCATCATTCAATCCCATCAGCCACATGTTGCTTAGCACTAGTTTTGGATTTCTTATGAAACAATAATTTAATAAAATGAGTTAGGGTCATTGCTATCACAATTATAAACGGTTTCTATTACCACAAGAAATCGGAACAAGAACAAATTTGTGTGAACAATTTATCAGCACGATGATTGAAATGAGTGAAAATAACGTATACATATAAATTTTATATATATATATATATATATATATATATATATATATATATATATATATATATATTTGGGATGTTATATTAATGTCGAAAAAGATACGCCTCGACCGAGACCCCTGAAGCCCCCTAAGGGGCTAGCTCCCTTGAAGTAGCGTCACCACTCTTAGTATAGTTATGTCGTGAGAGTAATACTTTGGTAGCTTAGTGATAGAGCACCTGACCGGCAATCAAAAGGTCTCGGGTTCAAGTTCCGGTCGAGGCGTATCTTTTACGACATAACTATAACATCCCAAATATCCCGAAATTTGATCGTATCCAAGAAGTTTACCTATCACACATGTATATATATATATATATATATATATATATATATATATATATATATATATATATATGTATATATATACATTTACATATATATATATATATATATATATATATATATATATATATATATATATATATATATATATGTATATATATATATATATATATATATATATATATATATATATGTATATATATATATATATATATATATATATATATATATATATCTATATATATATATATATATATATATATATATACATATACATGAATGAATCTATCAACCATGTCCAAATGCAATTCACGTTTCTTTGTCGCTTTTTTTCTTTCCAAATAGATTATTCAAATTCAGGCTAATGCGTCGTGTATATCTACTGCTATGGTATTTAATGTGTAAGGGTTTTCTTATTCTTTTTTCAGACCACTTATAGACTGGGTCTCTGTTTTGCCGACTCGCAAAGAAGTGTGTTCGTATGTATGATACGTATACGGCTTTCTCCAATCATTACAATGATCTTTAAAATTAATTTGTTGTATAGTAGACGGTTACTTTGAGTAGTCAATGTGAAGTATTATTTTGATATGATTAGAAATAGATATTTTCTTAATTACGATCATCAATAGGAAAACGAGTTACCAAATATTTTTCTACTGATCGATCCCGAGCCCAGACGTGAACAATTTAGTAACGGTAGACCTAATTCTAGTTTCTAATAAGTTTCTGAATTATCATTACGTCTTTTCTGATTAGTTTGTAATAATAATAGTTAATTACGGTGAGATAAAAACTATGTAACTAGAATTATTATCGAATAAAACAGACCGAACTGATGACTTTATAGGCCTATAGCTACAAGTTTTCTATTCAATCTCTTCTGAGAAAGGTATGAAAAGATTGTTTAAAATATTGTCTTCATTGAATTTTTATTATCACTTGAATTCATAATATGTAATATCATGTATATTTTGAATCAATTGTCAGCCCTACTTTATTTACTAATACAGTATAAACTATTTGGTCCACTGCTTTCTCCCTTCTGTCAAATATTTTCTTTCTCGTCTTCACTCAAATAATCGTCCAGTCACAATGAAACGTCAAACACAGGTTAAGATGTACAAGCAACAATTACGACTAACTCTTGAATATATATAACCGAAAGATGAAGGGTAACAAGAAAAATACCACAACAATATGTGAATATGAAAAAAGATGAAAGTATACCTGAAGCTTTCTCCGTCATATGTAACCATGAATGATTTTCTTGATGCATTTGAAGTTTAGATATTAATTAACCTAAACACAAAAACGCCCGTAAAGAGAGAAAATATCAAGTATATGGTAAACTATCAAATGTAAATGAATTACAGTTATTAATGTTATAACTAGTTTTATTGAAAGCAGGATGAAGTTCTCGGTAATACGTGAGAAATATATATAATGATTTATTTATTATTAATAAATAGTCATTAATAATAATATTAGGTGAGGTGAGTTTTCCTGACCCATAACCATGCACAGTCAAACGTGTGTTGGATAATTTTCATTTTTTCATATGAACACCATGGATGTCGTTTTTGTTTGATCGAGGGATGTACAAAATATTAGGCTTCATACCGTTTTCACAAGGATAATTCGACATGTTTATATGAAAATGTGTTGGCCGTTATTTTATATTACGTAATATATCATTTATATTTGTGTTTTATATATTATATTCTCATTTCATATCATTATAGTATATCATATTATTTTATATTATCATTTCCTGAATTATGAAATGATTATATTTGTATAAATGAGGATAAGGGATGGAAATATAAATTTGTTGGATGAACGAAAGCAGACTTCCATTCTGAAAATATCCATTGAAACCACATTGCAAAAAAAGTGCAATAGTTTTCAAACTTTAATATATATAAATATATATATATATATATATATATATATATATATATATATATATATATATATATATATACATATATATATATATATATATATATGTATATATATATATATATATATATATATATATATATATATATATATATATATTATGAGGACAACAATGATGAGAATGTTTTGCCTATTTCATGAAAATCGAATCAAATGAATAAATACGATACTGATCTGTATGGAATTTTGAGTGGATTCAAATAATCTAGCTGTTAAAAAAAAGAACTATTCATATTCAGACGTATTCACACGTGCCTATTCGATATGACAACGTCAAACCAAGACGCGTGGCCGAGTGGTAACACAATGAACCGTCATTCGCGAGACCGAGATTCGATTCCCGCCATGGTCGACCATCCTGAGATGGGTTTTCGTGGTTTCCCTCTGTCTTTCAGGTTGATACTGGGATGGTTTTTTGAAAACAGGGCACGACCGACTCCTTCCCCCCATCCAAAACACCTAATGAAATAACCATCAATCTCATCATCTCATCATCCCATTCATCATCCACCGACACCAATAGATCGTAGCCATCAATATAGTGCGTTGTTAGAACCCAATATAAAAAAGACAACGTCAAGTGATGATGGTATATGATGCTATATCTATGAATGTAACATTGCTTACAAGCATTGATATCAATAATCGATTCGATCGAAATGATTTTGTTTCAAGTTTCGATGCTGATATATATATATATATATATATGTATATATATATATATATATATATATATATATATATATATATATATATATATATATATATATGTATATATATATATATATAAATATATATATATATATATATATATATATATTTGTATATATATATATATATATATATATATATATATATATATATATATATATATATATATATTTATATATATATATATATATTATATATATATATATATATTTATATATATGAATATATATTCAAAAATAATAATATATCATATAAATATATATATATATATATATATGAGCTACAAATGTAATGTATCATTGATTTTTTCCAATACAATAATTGCTCAGTGAACTGAAAATTATTTAATAATGCAACTTCGACCTCATTTTTCACTACTAATAAAAATACATACAACATTATCGCTAGCTAATGGCTCACGGTATATATCTTTCGATGATTGATTATTGAGTTCATTCACTTCAGTTTACCAACAAAACGTGAATAAAGCGATTAATTTATGCATAATGTTCACAGAATATATCTCGTGATGTCGAATGTTGTTTACTTTCACGTTCCTTAATATACACTGGAAAAAACGCACGTCTTGAAAACAAAATAAAAACGTAGACGGTAAATGTATTTGGTTTGTAGCCACGAAATATTTTTTTTATTGGTCAATTACATATCTACTTGTGTTGTGATTGATTGGAGAACGTTGACGCACTTTATTATAGATGATGTAATTGATTTGAACTAGAACAATACTGACCAATATATCCTGCGAACTGTGGGATGTATGATGAATTATTTTTTATATGGGCCTTTTATCTGTTTGTGAATACTTCCCCATTCTTTTTTTATTTTTATTTTTAATATTGGGTTTTAACGACACGCTATACTGACGGCTACGATCTACTGGCATAGCTGGATGATGAATGAGATGATGGGATGATGAGATGAACGGTTATTTCATTAGGTGTTTTGAATGGTTGGAAGGAGTCGATCGTGGCCTGTTGTTAAGGATCCATCCCAGTATCAACCTGAACGACAGAGGGAAACCACGAAAAACCCGTGTCAGGATGGTCGACCATGGCGGGTATCGAACCCCGGTCTCCCGAATGACGGTTCAGTGTATTACCACTCGGCCACTCGTCTCGGTTCCCTATTATCATAGTGTGATTACATCGCTGAGTTTTGGTTACAATATGGATTGATGAACGTCAATGAAATTAAAAGTAAGCTGATGCACAGGGAAATGCATACGAATTTAATTAGTGCAAGTGCATGCATGATAAAGAACAATATAGGCCTAAATGGAAGTTGAGATTTGACAATATGGAGAATTAGTCAGTTTATTCAGTAATCAAATCTTGTACATTTTAATCGAATTCTTACACTGGAATTGATGACATGTTTATGTTCGGCACACGTTCAAAATGTGTCATGTTAATTGAAGTTGTTAAATGTGGCTACTGCATTAATTAGAACCAAATCGTTTCGAATTTTTTTTTCTCAGTGTACACCAGATGAATTGTACTGAATTAAAGATGAATTTGACAAAAATGACAGTTTAAATTTCACGATACCTGGAACGGAATCAGGTCAAAGTACCCATGTAGTATGATTAAAAGTGTTGAGAATATCAAATTGTTCATTTATTAGTGGTGTATTTATATTATTATGATAATTTTAGAACCAAGTCTAACGGAACGTTTTTTCACTCATTTGTTATCACCATGTTATATTAGAACATTCAGCAATAGTTATTTTTAGCAAACGTCTGATTAAATATCTGTTATGAATTTGCATCATTTTCGAGGAAATTAGTATTTAAAGAATGTGAATAATAATTTTAAGTACGTTTGTATGATTCAATGTTGCTCAATGACCCCACCAATCCATCTAGATTATACAGAATAAGAAAATACAGAATAGGAGATGAGAATGAAACGATGGAGAGACAATAAGTGAAAGGATATTTATACGAAAAATGCATTCCTTGAGCAGGATTCAAACCCACGCCTGACATGACTTCAATTTCTATAACGCAGTGCGTAATTTGACCGAACCTTTACGGAGACGGCTGAAGAGGGATAGACTTAATGATATTCATGTTCTGACTGAGACGTGTGGCCGAGTGGTCAATACACTGAACCGTCATTCTGGAGACCGGGGCTCGATACCCGCCATGAAAAATATACCGACCATCCTGACAGGGGTTTTCCGTGTTCTCCATCTGTCGTTCAGGTCAATACTGGGATGGTTACTTAACAACAGGCCACGACCGACTCCTTCCCACTATCCACAAACACTCAATAAAATAACCTTTCATCTCATCATCCCACCATCTCATATATTATTCAACGACGCCAATAGATCCTAGTCATTAGAACAGTGCGGTGTTAAAACCAATATAAATGTGAAATAAATATGTGTTTCATACTGACGACCTATTCCGTCAAGAAACTTGTTTGCTTCCACTAAAATCAACCGCTACGTGGTATATATTTTTTTATTATTAATTCATTATTATTATTATTCTTTTATTCAAGTCAACACGACGAATCGTTTGATTCAGGTTTTTAGAAAAATTGTATGTTACTTCTGAAACGTTCTTGTGAAAAAAAAATACCGCATATTTTCGAAGATATCACGTTTCTAGATTTAAATCGAGACGTGCTCAGGCTGGAAGAATGTGATAGAAACCAGGTAAAAAAAATCACGATGTGAGCCTTCATTTATTTCTAGGTTTCACTGCCAACTCAAGAAAAGTATTTTTTTCAAATCTTGAAAAAGAGGTCGCCTGGTTTCATTATTAATATTTAGCATTATTTTCAATTTGTTTATTTCGAATGTAAAATCTATACGCATGATTCAATTTCGAAAATATTTGCACGTTTTTATTTTCACATAAAAAGTAAATTCACTAGCAAATCTGGGTTAGTAATCATACATTCACTATTGGAATAAAACTCGTTATTACGTTTGTTTTCTAGTAACCATTTGTAAAAATGTGAGTACACAAATGATTCACCATTATTTATCGATCAAAGTTCACATGCAGTTTTACATACATACATTATGTGTGCAATGAGCAATGATGATAGTGATTTTTTAGTTCAAGGTTACACATATTTCGAATCACGCCACAAGTAAATATCACTTGAAAAAAAATGAAGAAAAAAATATCTCCACATATATATATATATATATATATATATATATATATATATATATATATATATATATATATATATATATATATATATATACATATATATAAATATATATATATATATATATATATATATATATATATAAATGTGATATACTAACTTTCATTTGTATGCAACTGATCCTGAGGTTTGTAATGTGAGTGGGCGTATGTATCTATAGTTTCACTGGGAGGGCACCACAACAAAATAATTCACTCTACCCAAAATGTGGTCTATTTACCTATTTTCATGTAAGTATTATTTAAATTGGGCTGAAAAGGGTGCAGCTACAACAACAATGTAAAACTTTCTTTCACCGCTGAAACGATGTTGCATTGAATTTGATCTCTTTCTAAATATAAATGCTTCTTTACCAGACCTGCAATTACCTTCAAAACCTTGGAACGTCGTCACGTAATCATAGAGTATTACATTGAACTTGAATTGGAAAAGAAATCTTCCAAATCAGATCTAACGTAATGGTAATAGAGACAGTAGAGTCATATTGATAGAAATTGTTTGTCTGTCCTGATATAATGGTATTGAAAATAAATGTGCAATCAAGTCGTCTAGTGAAAGGATAATAGATTTGATCACAGTTTTATATAAGACATTTTATATATAAAACGCGGTATATGCATTGTGAGATGAGCTGAGAAGTATGGTAGGCCTAATCTAGAATGGAGAATATTCTGTCGCTCAATCGACATATCACTTCAAACGTTCAAAATGTCACTGCCTTCCTGTTTTATGTATCACTCATTTTAATCGTTTCAAGTTAATTGGTGACACTTGTTGCTTAGATTTAATTGGTTTCTCAAAAGTTTCGATTGATTCTAGAGAAAATTGCATTATAAAAGTGATTTCTTTGTTATTTCTCATCCGAATATTATACAAATCACTGAAAATGTGTGGGACAGATTTGTACATATTCAGTGAAAGTTTTGAAGCTTTTGAAGAAATTTCATGTTTCAAGTATTTTTCTTTCGGGTTATTCTTATGAATATTTTACAAACTGCCCGAATTTAGAACAATCTTAACCTATTTTAGTGTAACACGAATATGCAAAACAAGTTTCAAGTTGATTGTTTTCCTTTCTGACGTGTATGCCGCGCACAAAATTACAAACAAACAAAAACAAAAAACATAAAACCAAGCCCAAACTCTTCTCGATGTATGGTGAAATAAGAATCTTCGTTATGCTCATCTAATCAATATATTTTGTTTATTCTGAATTTTATTGAATCAACTGTGAACGATAATCCACTCTTATACCGTAATAGAAAAATCAATACTGTTTTTCCATGTTCTACAAGACAAATGAAGAAAATATATGATGACCTTTTTTCCTATTTGCTGGCCAAGTCCTGTCATGTACTTTATATACATATGCCATCTGTCATATGTCAAAGATTTTTGGAAAAATCATTTGGACAACTTTTTAGAGAATTCATTACGTTGTTATGATAGTCCACGTGAGAATAAACAAGTAAAAGATGTGTGAAATAAATATCTTTCGAATTTTTCTCATTCTCATCGAATTTGAACAAAAAAAGAACAATTTACAATTTACAATTTTTACTGTTACAATTTTTTCATGAATCGATCCAATCAAATCAGAGATTTTTTTCAAATGGATCAATGTGCTGAATTTTCTCAGTAGTATCATAATTCAATGCTATATTATATGGAAATCAATAATGTTGAAGTAATAATTTCTATGTTGAAACAAAGAACATTCAATAGAATTGGTTTGTACATTTTGAGGCAGTTTCTGATTAAGAGTGCCTTCTATGGTGTCGACGAATTCATGTTGGGGTGCCAAAATTAGCTCACAGAACTTGGATCCTAATTGAGTGTTCAGAGCATGTGTGTGTTGTTGTTGTGTTTTATTATTGAACTGACTTGATAGATGCTAAGTATTCATAAAAAATGGCATCTATCATATATTCCACCTCATCTGATAACGTATATAATTTCATGCATTTTATAACTTGAAACAACTGTCCACATGACTTTTAAAATTGTATTAATTATTGTAGAGGATAGGTCTAGCAGTAGTGAAGAAGAGGAGGAAGAAGAAGTTAGAACTGGCAGGAACCGATTGATATGAGAAGTCTGCCCTAGAAAAACTGGTGGAAACACCCCCTGCCCCAATTCACTTGGTTATCTGGGTTTGAGATATATATATATATATATATATATATATATATATATAAATATATATATATATATATATATATATATATATATATATATATATATATATATATATATATATATATGGATGTGTTATTTTTATCTTTATTGGCTTGTCGATTATCATTATATATGAAGAATAGCATTGTGATATCATTTTTATAATGATTATGTATTTTGAACCGACTGTCCATATGATCTGCATTCTATTTATTGTTGTTAATTCAATGATAAACTTGTAAATCCTCAATTGGACGAAAATAAAATGAAATGAAATGAAATGAAAATGTTTCACCATACACATGTAGTTATGGACATGATACATTCTTGATCGTCGCTCAAAAGAAATGATTGGAAAGATTGAAATAACAATGAACGAGGAAGGAAATAGTGTTATGCTATTGTCTCATGAACAAATGGAATTTACTTGGATTGTTCTGATGTTTTGTGGTAAAAGCCTACAATATTTTATTACATATATTTTCAATCATACTTCCTTATGACAATAAAGGTGAAATTTCACTGCGTAAGTCAATCATAAAAAGAAAAAACAGAAATA
>OZ023331.1:17357072-17367072 GCA_964007535.1 Brachyptera risi
ACTAGTGTATCCGGGCCCTTTCACTGTAATTACAGAGAGAATGGGCAACCATGACGAGGTTCGAACCCTGGTCCTCTGAATAACGGTTCAGCGTGATGTATGTATAGTTGAGCATGTGAGAGAGGAGGAGTAGGGCGAGTTGAGGATAAAGATCCAGGATAATAAAAAACATGAAATACATTCATGAAGATCTTATTGAGAAAGAGAAATGATATATTTACATGTAATCAAATTTCCTAATTTTCATGACTATAGTCATTTGCATGGTCGAGCTTATGCCCCAAGATCCTAATGGGTACTGACGAGAAAATGAACTCAAAATTATGTATCATATATCCAAATGAGAGATAAAATTGAAAAAGTGAATTGAATATAATTATCTTAAATGCGATCCACTTCAATACAATTATAATTTTAGACGCCCCTCTTTATTTATTTATTCATGTTTTTATTCATTTTCATCCAATTCGGAATCACAATGTCTCACATATTAATGCAAAGTAAAAGTGAGGTTTAATCTGATTCATATGGATAGTCAATTAGGAAGTTAAAACAGTCAGAGTTGAAATAATGTACTTAATAAAAGGTGTAGCCAATTTATAAATAACATTTCACCAAACATACATCACAATAAGATTAAATATCACGAACAAATATTGAAATTGATACACAATTTAACAATCACTCATAACTAATTCACAATGTAAACTTATCACAATGTAACTTTAGAATTCATCATTCATATATTCCAGTAATTTTGCCCTAAACATTGCGAGATCGATATTCTCTTCGTGTCAATCCAACTTCGTTCTACGCTTGTCTTTCAGAAAGAAAAAATCATTCAAATCATTCTTATGTAAAAAAAATAAACTAATTCACTGCAATGCAAGTTCTCACCTCCTAACTGAACATACTTGCTTCTGTAAATATTTTTTTCCACGTGTACAAATTCAACAAAAACAATAACAGAAAAATCATAGAACGTGTATACTTAATTATTCTCCATCGACATCAATTGTAATTACATGTTCTATTGACTCTATTTTATAAATGAACAAGACAATTCCAATTTCACACCATAACAATTACCAGCCAGCGAACGATTGTTCAATTGTTTTACCATGACCTACCTCACACCAATGTACCACTACAACGTACGGCAACAACTGGCTACAGGTATGCTGATTTGCGTGGGAGTCGCCATCTTAAATCTAAACATCATTATAAACATCATTTTAATTATCACCTTGTCACATTGAATCATCATTCTCTTCTCGAATGTGTTTATAATGAGCGTTGAAGTGAAAATGTTATTGTTTAACTTTGAACATACGGTACATGTTTTTAGATCTATGGGCATGATTTCAATTTTATTATGAAATTGATTGATTTTTACTATTCATTTATTTTTATTATAATCCCGGATGGATCAGCATGTTATTTGATGAGAATGAATATCATATATGGACAGTTAAAATCTAAAATAAGATAAGGCCCACACATAACATTCAAGGTAGCACTAAATTTTGGAATAATAAAAATTACATTTTTATGATTCAAGACAAGAATGGATATATAATGGATGGCAAGAATGGATTTATTAAAATACACTTATGATAGGTTCGAGTCCCGCATAGGGCTGGAATTTTTATGAACATCCTTTCATCACTTCCTCGTTTCATTATCACCCGCTCATTCGTACCCGCTCATAACCTAGCTGTTGGTGGGGTTGTTAACCACAATATATATATATATATATATATATATATATATATATATATATATATATATATATATATATATATATTAATATATTTACGTGTGTGTGTGTGTGTGTGTATTGCGTAGAATCAAAGAACTTATTATATATCACCAAATTTTGTAGTCTACGACGTGCTATTCCTTCAAAAGTTTTGAACCCATCAAGTCATAATGATGTATCGAAATGATAGAATATGAATTCATCACTTTGTATAACTTATATGTTCCTTTTGAGGAAAAAATCACCTAATTCCAATTTAATTCATATCAATTATAACTTGATGTGGGAAAGATCTGAAATTATTGTGAAATTCAGAGTATATTTTTTCAATATAGAAAATGTATCACAAAGTCCAGTTGCCTTATTCTGAGGATTGGTTGAAACAAATAGCATGACTAACCATGGTTTAGTCACTTAACTGCACTTAACTGCCGTTAGAGGCAATAAAGCTATTCTCATATTGGTAATCCCAACAATAAGTTTATAACCTTCATATTCTAATGAATTTCTCCCTAATAAACTTCAATCATGAAATAAATTAATACAACAATATCGACTGAAGACCATAAAACTGCATGTACTGTGTTACTGACGAAATATATAACTATTGTGTGATAAATGGATATAAAATACATCCGCAAGTGAATAAAACAATAGTATCTTTAAGAAAACCATACTAATAAAACTATAAAACTAATTTATATTTCTTCTGGTTATAAGCGATATTTTCGATCACCCTGGGAAACTATTGTCTGATTTCCTTAGTACGCTTACTTTACAAGTTTCCTACCTTCCAAAGCAATAACACACATCATCGGACAAGTCATCATACGTTTTATAACATTCCTTTCCTGTCTTCGTATCACTTTATAGAACTTTTATTAATCAATTAGGTCTTATGAGGTTCAATCATAGGAGTCGATTTAGCGAAATATCACATGTTTGATGATAACTTTGTAACGGTATGAGATGAAGAAATTCGGATGCGAAGGAAGGAAAACCATGTAATATCTCCAGGACAATGGGAAATAAAAAAATGTACATTGAATTCTTACATTTTTACATGTATATAGATGAACAATGTGTCATTTAGCTGTTGGGTACATCTGTGAAACGTATGCTATATAAGCTGAATAGTTTTTACTCATACCATTTTAAATGTATGAGAAATATCTCTGTTCACCCCGTATTAGAATTTTGATATCTCATAGTGTTCAAAAGTTGTCCCAAAAGACTGATATCAATTGCTAGATCGAAGGTGATGAAAATGCGTGGTAAATGATTGAAAAGTAACATTGTCATCAGGTAATTCGAAGGAATGTCACATCGGATAAGCACAGCAAAATTATCAGTTATCATTGAGAAGTGAAACAAATATCTAGATGGTGATGAATCATGAAGTTTAGTGGATATTAAGTATGGTGACCTTGGTGACCATTAGATGGCAAACGAGAGAAAACTTTCAACGCCTAAACTGAGCTTTTCAATCAGTGTTTCCAATAATGCTCGTGTGAGTGCTGCGGCTGCAAAAACAAACCAAATTTGTATTTTAAAATTACTTTTATTTTTGGTACCGTCGTTCTATCATGATATAAATATCGACAACATTCACTGTCTATTTAATTTCTTACGTATTTATATGATGGACTTCAAAAGGAATGTAATATATGATCATACTATCGTATACTATATTATTTCGAACATAATTTAGAATATTTGTGTTTTATTGTTCATGTCCTCTCTAAAAGAATCTGGAATTATCTTGCACAATAGGCCTACAATAGTTTTCATACATTTCATTATTACTACAATATTTTACTGCAATTTCATCATTACTACAATAGTTTTTGTCAAATTTCCAATATGTTGTTGATATGTTGAAAAATACTAGGATAGAGTCACAAAGTCTGTTATTTTCTATAGACGTAATTATAAGATAATATATAATTTGATGTGGTATTTTAAAAAAACGTATGCACTTTTTTCTGTATATAAATGAACAATTAATATTCTCACACCTCCATTCTTATAAAGTAAAATGAAACTCAGCACATCTTGAAATAATACATACAAATGAAACAATACAATAAATCAGTATTTATTTATTTTCACAATACAAACACAAATTTATGATAAAACCAGACAGTTCGAAGTTTCCTTATTTCCTTTTTTCAAACAACCATTACCGGTACAAGAAGAAAGTATATCTGTTACTTCTAATCATTTTATATGACGTATAATAAGAGTAATTATTGTGATTTGGAACAGCATACACTATACACCGCATACGGAAACATCTCAATAACTAGCCTAGCTGCCAATAAGAGCGTCAGGAAATTTCTTGGAAGAGGATGTACAGACGTAATTCAATTTCACGACAATATATTAACATCACAAGTGTAAGCGTAATATACGGAAGCAGTTTACTAGATTGTATAAATTGTCGTAGATGTGTTCAAATCGCTTTCTAACTTTATAGACGAATCTAGAAAAATCACGACTGATTTGCAAAGATTCCTGAGTCATTAAAGGAATAGGTCGATAAATTGATGAGTGTAAGCGAAAAAAAAATTCATCTCAGTTAAAAAAAACATAATTTTATATCATTGGACGCATGTTGAAATAAAAAATAGATTTGATTAAACTTGGTGTTCACATATTTTATAACATTATTCAGCTAGTAGGCCTACTCTACAGTTTTCGATCAAAATAGGATACCCATTTTGTACCGAACATTGTTTTACCCAATAATAAGAGCCCGGGGAAAAATGTAGACAAATATTATCTTCAAATTTGTTCATTCTCACTTTAATGATTGGCCTATACGTTATCACGAATGTTTACCTAATTTGAGTGAGCCGTTTTAAACAAAAAAATATCTACTTGAAAAAATAAAAATATTTTCTCAGATAAAATGTAAAGTAAAATGATGAAAACATGATCCAAGTGATGAATAAAAAATATTGATAGTAATCCATTTATTTTTCAATTTTTTGGGTAATTTATATTTTCACGTCATGTTTTCCTATATATTTGTATATCGTACAAATCAATCGTGAATAAAACGACTAAACTATGAACTATGAAACAATTCTGATGCTCTTCATAACGAAGGTAGTGAATGCGTGACGAGACCTAATAGTTTCAAAATAGATATAAATATTTCGTTTTATTTCATATTATAAATATAATTATATAATTTATCAGCTCATCTTACAATGCGTACCTTATACTGCTATTATATATACATTTTATTTAATAACATCGAAACTTGATATGAAATCATTGTTCCCCAATTAAGGCTGTGGATGAAAGATATAGAATCATTTGGACAGGGCACCACAAGAGCGATCTTACCACCCCATTTTGAATGTTTATAACCAATGAACTTCAACACCAGGACTGTGCTGTCGGTGACCATGAATTTCCGCCGCAGATAAAAGTATTTCAGTTTCCGAAAGTCCGGAACACATTATAAGTAGAAACCGTTTCTGTGATATATATCCGGACATTATCAGCATTGGTATTGAAAGGTATTATTTACCTTTATCATTTACATTGGTATTATTGCTATTATATGACAAAGTGGGTATTTCACCAACAGGATTACAGATATTCTTCACTTTTATAGTTTATATAAAATAGGCCAACGAAAAATGGCAGATCTTATTCATATCTTACTAATGTCGATCTAACCACTATTTGCTGAAAAATGTTATAAAGAAGTGTAAATCAGTGTTTAATCAGAAGTGAAAAAAGAAAAGTGATAAAAATTAGTGATTGATTGAATAACAACGGAATAGTTTGATTCTATATTTAATATTTATATAACAGTTCAGTGAAGAGTGTATACAACGTCATCAAGAGAAACTTGACTGATTCATACAATAGTAAATATTTTAATGTGTAACTCTTTGACCACTTTCGATATTTCAACTGGAATTTCTGAAAATATAAAGAAAGGACATCAGAGCCAGATTCGGAACGACCGAACGAATGATCACTGCCATAAAATCTAGGTGGAAGGATTTGGAAGGCGGATGAAGGTTAGAAACTCATTGGTGGATATAGGGGAATTGCTAAGTGAAACGGGTTGCCTCAGAAAGTATTTGACAACTGATTAAACTAAAAACTGAGAAAATTGAGTAGGCCTAATTGATTAAACTATTCAGGACAATAGTATTAGAATTAAGTTAGACTTAAGTTTGTTATTATTGAGATTGAAATTAATCATTATTAATTATTATTTTGTTTAGCATAATCTCTGCTGACAAGTTGCGAAAGCAGCTTAGCGGAGTTTTATACAGAATTTGTAAACTGTTTCTGATTATCAATAAAAAAAAATGGAAAAAAAAGAATAGAGAATAATAGAGAAATGTGAAATGTGCTACCGAATTTCTAAAAATTCAATGCATAAATAGTTTCATTCATTTAAACTAGGCAAACGCGTTATGTGTTTCCGCGTTGATGGATGAGCTGGAACATATCAACTTATCTTTGGATTGGTTATTATATATATATACACCTTGAGATCCAAACCATTACATCACTGCCATCTTATTTTCCATCAATAATTTACATAATAATAAAGAAGGCTTTGTTTTAATCTTTTACAATCAAGTGGTGACACTTGTTGCTTTGATTTAATAGGTATCTTAATAGCTTTGAATAATTGACACAAATAACATTATTTATTTTTTTACATCGAAACGGCTGATCCGATTTGAGTAAAAGTTCGGAATAATGTGTATCATTATCAGATTGAAGTTCTCTGAAAATTTGAATCCTCTCAGATGAAATATTTTTCACTAATGTTTGCCTCTGGCTTATTCTAATGGGATTTTTGAAAACTTTGGAATGAGTTTTCTCAGAAGTTGTTCAACCGATCGTGCCTCAAAACTATACAGCATCAAGTTAGATAGGGGTTCATGTGTGTGCCAAGTTTCAACTGATTTTGAATTTTTGTCTGACCTGTGGAGCGCGAACAAAAAAACAAAAAAAAAAAAAAAACAGGCACTTTTTTTTCGGTATAGTGTAATTGAGTCTTCGCTTCGCTCATCCAATTAATCATTATATTCAAGTGGGGAATCTTTTTTCTGTAATTGTGATGTTCATACAATGATTTTCACGTAAAATGAGAATTTATTGGTTATTAATTGAAGGAGAGAAATATCAAAGGTAACAAAGGGTGATAACAATTGTTGATCTGATAAT
The DNA here is from genome assembly GCA_964007535.1 of Brachyptera risi. Lineage (NCBI taxonomy): Eukaryota > Metazoa > Arthropoda > Insecta > Plecoptera > Taeniopterygidae > Brachyptera > Brachyptera risi. The sequence continues at coordinate 17,364,049 of OZ023331.1, forward strand.
TATGCCTCAATTAACAGATTTATTATTTGCAAAACCAGACATTAGATCTTACTTTTTTTTTAAATCAGGCCTTTGAATCTTTCATAGTTTACAATAAATAAGTACGCACTTATTACTGTTCGAGAATTACTTCCCTGTAGTCAAAATAAAAAAATATATATTTATATATATATATATATATATATATATATATATATATATATATATATATATATATATATATATATATATATATATTTATATATATATATATATATTTATTTAAGATTCTGTCTTACAATAAGATTGCAAAAAACACACAGAATAAAAATCAATTAATTAGAATATAAAAAATTATCAAGAATAACATTTTAGAGAGAATAACAAAAAATATATAATAGGACGAGAAACAGAATATAAGTTGATCAAATCCAAGAATAGAGGTAATCGAAATGATATGATAAAAAAGAAAACTTTGAAAAAAAAACGGAAATAAGTAAATCAATGTAGCTTATAATGTTTAAATAAGAAAATGAAGGAAAAAGGAATAAAGAAATGATGATAAAGAAATCATACAAAAATTAAAAAGAAAAAGATCACAATCTTAAAACAACTGCAGGTGATGTTTTTCAAACTTTTATTAGGTACCGTTTTACGAATGATAAATGTGTTGATTAAGCGATGATTAGTGGATTAGCGTGTTATTACCCTTGGTTACCAATGGTAATTTTGTACCTCAATTAATAAATTAGCTTAGTTAACACATTTTTACTATTGGTAATATGGGGTCTTAATTGATAAGCATAAGCGAAGAATCAATTAACTTCAAATATTTTTTTTTTGTTCCGTTCTGTTTATATCCAATACATGTCTATATTATTTCAATCTTCACAAACCAAAGTAATAGACAGCCAAACTCTTGTAACTCTTCTAATAAAGTCAACAATCTAGAAAAAATCCTTTTTAATGTCAAAGTCATTAACAAAATCGAATGTGTTCTGATTGTATTGTTATTTCCAATGGGAGTGTCACTTATACGAAGGCTGAACTGTGTCTGTCGTATAGACTAGTGTTAGGTTACAATAAATAACTGTCGATAAAAAATAAATTAGAAACATCATTTGCCGTCTGGTGTCTGGATAAAACCACTCTGATTGGTAACAGGTTTTCTAACGACTGCCGATCTACTGAGACATATAAGGTGAAAATGAATAAATCCACCTGATTTGATGTTGTTAGTAGTTTACTGTATTATCGGCCGTTACACTTATTTCTAGTGGCACTTGTGATATGTAGCGACATCTATCGCGGAAGGTTCCATTGACTTGGCATTGACTGCAATGCCGCTATCTAGTTGTAAAGTTATAAGAAAGAAAATGTTGTAGTTATACTACTTTTTATACATAAGTGTAAGTTAAATAAAGTACCTACAGGAGCATGACAGGTTTTTTAAATGATCATTATAGTTCGCTTCGGCTAAAGAGGGCATGTATAGCAACCAAATTGAATTGAACTGTTTGCTCAAATAAACGACCCCACCAACTGTGGACTGTGAGGGAGTACGAATATAAGGGTGATGCATGAATAACGATTTCAAAAACCCAAACGACATGCGGGACTCGAACCCACACCGGCTTGGCGAGTTTCTAACACAGAAGGTTAGCTTCAAGATGAATCAGAAAAGTGACTTCTTTTTTTTCATACTGTTTGGTACATAAATGTATGTGCAATTTGTTTACGCTTCTGTATACGATCTTATTTCACCAACATTTATATTGGTTCAACAGTCCTCATAAAACACAGATAGACATTTTAATTTGAGCCTATTGTTCAATCAAATGTCATTGATGAATTTATATAACAGAATCTATTAAAAAAAATCACTCAGAATCAAGAATATGTTCGTGGAATTTACCGGTTTGGGAAGTTCTTAGGATATTATTTGGAATTATTAATAAAATGTTCAATCACTTTCAATATCATTAATATATAGATAAATTCTTGAACTAAAATTCTGCGTCTCTATTTTCATTCGCACATTTATAAACACTCAAACTAGACCATTAATCCGCTATTTAACTACATTCTCATCTAAATCCATACTATGTATTTTAATTTATTCACAGTTTGATTCGTACTCATTTACAGTTTCATCGCCAAATAATGTACTTTCATCCTAATTCAATATCTATACTCCACTTGAACTGATCAATATACCACATACTTATAACATAGGCCTACGTAAATAGATTTGTACCGATTATTCCTTATTTATATTGATATAAATCGATCACATACCTAACTGATTTGGTCGGAATTTGAACGGATCGGATGTGTAAAATGAGGTCGTGTCGGTATAGTAGTATGATAAAATGGCGCCCGGGGGGTTTCGATGGGTTCTGATGAGTGTAACCTGTAAGGTGATGAGGTGTGATGGTGGAATGTTGCGTAGTACGCTCGCATTAAAAAACTTGTATGTGGCACTCACTTGAAATACTCACTCTAATAACTACTTGAAAAGTTCAGTATAGGTGATACTGAAACTGCGCCTGACTATTTATAAAATGAAAGACGGCGGTCATAGGGGCGGTCATGTTTTGCAAATTGAGCCTATTTGAATCTATTTCTGATTTATTAATTATCTCTGATAGGTAACTCTTAATCTGATAGCTAATTCTTGGTACAAAGTTAATTAAAATGCGAGACTCATTATAACTCGTATGTGAATAACACATAACCTGACTAGAGGGTGCAGTATTTGAAAAAGCAGCGGCCATGTTTTTGCCCCCCAAAAGTCACTGTATGGCCACGATCTTTCATTATGCATACACTCTCTACTGCTGTCCAATTGCTATCACAACATTTTCGGACATTTTTGCGCTGACGGAATAGCAAATTACAAGCGAGATTTGTTATCAAAATAATTTGAAAGATTAATACAAAAAGAATCTAACAAAACATACCTCCAGACCGTTGTCTGAGAGAAATATTTTTTTTATTATTTTAAATAAAAGTATATAGATTTGTATAACTGCCAGTAATGAT
>OZ023331.1:17369572-17387072 GCA_964007535.1 Brachyptera risi
AGAAATAGCCACTAATATTGATGATAGGCTTTAAAATGTTGAAAATATAGGCTTTGAAATATGGATAAATAATGGAAATGAACTAATAAATAACTATATTTGTTCAAACACTCATTGTGTTCCAAAGGAAATATGTCAATTATATGAAATTAAGTTGTCAATTTTTTATGGGTCACGTCACCTAGCTGAATCTACAAGAGGATGTTTGCATTTGTTTGTTTGTCTGTTCAACCATCATCTATACTAATGGTCCTCCAGTTCACAATGCCAACAATTCCTGAACGTGTATCCACAAAAGAAGGTCGTCTACCAACATAACTAAAACAAATATCACTTTTTTATTCAAATATTTTGACGGTCAATGATTTAATTCTCCATATACCGAGATTGATGTTAGGAATCACAACTCATTATTCATAACTGTTGAACGTTTGCAATTGCTCTAGAATATATGGAATTACTGATGACATTTCTACAATATTTGTGTTGGTGATTGGTATACAATCTTCTTCATTCGTGGACACAACTCACAAATGTGTAGAAGGAATATCTCTGAGTGCTTGAAACAAACAATGTATAAAGTTGACGCGGAAATCAGCTGTCTTTTTACACGAAGCCCACCCACTAATCTAGGTCGTGCTTTCGTGACATTTCTATGCTCCATATTTCACTCAAATAATTAATTATATGATTTAATTATAATTGATATGCATTATGTCAGTCAAAGTTGTGGGTTGTGAATTGAGATTGTAACAGGAATTGAAAGAATTAGATGAAATTAGACTATACAAATCTCACATGTCAAATTATTATATCCAACGATACGCCATGCACTCAGGACAGAAGTAGAATAATAATTGTATATTCATGTATGCGCAAAAAGTGTAATGAAACTTCATTCAAATCACATTGAAAAGATTTTTTTTCGGCGTATATAACAGTTGATTCTGTCAATCGATCTCATAAGGATAGTTGGCCAAAAACTATTTTGTTGTCTCCAACAAAAGAAGTTGGGAAAAAGATATGAGAATAAAATAATTTTATCTATTTCATTGAATTGATGAAGAAAAAACATACGAATGAAGAACTACATGTATGAGTGTGATGTTTTATTTAAAGCGAACACCTTATGACAGCTCTGCGTTCAACTCAATAATCACTTTTTCTTCAATAATTTTGAGAGAAGATCAGGGATGAAGTGAATGATGAGGAAGAGAATTCGAGTTCGGCAGACTCCGACCTCGAAGTCGCTTGCCCTAGATTGTGTTGTTTGTAGCAACCCCAGACCTAATTAATACAATTGCTCATTTGGTGTATGCAGCTGGATAAAATCATTAGATTGCTAAATGTAAATAATAACGATGTATAGGCAATAGTTTCCATGTTTATTCCAAGTTTTTGTTTAGGATATGAAATTGAATTGAATAATTGAAAATGTATCAAATTTGTGTGTGTTTACCAACAACAAGAAAAAAACTTTATCTGACTTTAAAAGTTGATAGAATAATAGTCAGTTTGAGTAACATAGGTTAATAGACAGGAATACATATTTTTAAAAACTTATCAAAAGAGATCACCGGCTGAATCATCGGAGGAAAAATAACCTGGAATGGGGTTCAATAAAATAAAATATGACAATAAGGAATATTAAAAAAATCAAAAAGTGATCAAATATATATAAGGTTAATTATATAAATTAGTCTCTAAAATTCTATCGAAGTCGTCAACAGCTGATACTCCAATTTGATAAAAGAGTAATTTATAAACGTTCACCAAGTTTGCAAAGATCGCTGTGCAATTTGAATTAAATATGTTTACAAGTATTATTTAATAATAATAATAATGATAATAATAATAAAGATGGCTTCAAGCCGGTCATTGCCATTATATCTCTCCGTCACATGGACGTCTCCTGCATGCTCTACCTTGAACTGATCCAAGCTCGTTTCTCATTGGTCATTACTTTGATTCGTGTTTTCTGATTGGTTGTTAGCAGGTAAACGGAAGTTGATCCAAGAAGGAGTTAAAGAGAAGACGATCTGAACAATACGATTAAGCATAATATCAAATGCATCCAGTGCGTGCCTTCGACCATTTCAATTTTTTATATTACTCATATTTTAATTCAACTGCACCTCATTAAATATGTGCATTTAAATACCATATTATTTCGTTTATATACATTACTTTGTCTCTGTCATACTGGTATGGCATCGTTATTCTATCGCTATGATGACCATGCTATACTTGTGATCAATAAAAGAATTAACTATTATTAGGATTGAACTCTTATTTGGATCACGGTTTTGTATACAATTCACATCTGAATCTAGAAATCTAATCAAAATCGACTTGAATGTAGATACATCCAGAGTGCTATTGTTTCCAATCCAGTCTGGGTGAGAAAATATCCATTGAGAACCCGAGCAACGATGGTTTATTGGAATTTGATTCAATCCAGGTTCAACAGGTCCACTTCAAATTACTTATTGAGAGAGATCTTGAATGGAAAATAAGAGATTATTCATTACTTTAATATACCAAATAACAAAAAACACTTGCTGATCGTCATCTAAGCCTATATCAAACAGTTAATTGTTGATTTTAAGGTCATGTAAGTTTAGACTAGGTTTAGGTCCGTTCAAATTTGCCTATAGAGTCCTCAAATTGTTCGTTTAAACAAATATTTACGGGGCATAATTTTTCATGAAGATATTTTTCCTCCAAAAAGCAGGCTATATTTTTCTGGGGGTATTTATTCTGGGTATATTTTCTCAGTTCTGCCGCTATTCAATTTCAATCGAATTTATTCACAGTATTTACAGACCTATTAGCAATCATTTTCATTCTACTCCTAATTTCAATTCCGTGTTTCGTGTTACGGTAACGCAGTAACGTATCGAAAGAGAAATCACAATCCACATATTTTATTGCCATCGCGAATTAAGCATTAGACGAGTGAAGTTAACAGTTCTTTGCATGCGATAACTCAACCGCGTTACCACGTTAAACTTGTTACATTTCACTGCTGTAATTATTACTATATCAGTGGACATTTTAATGGCATACGTTAGGGTCGGTTAGGGTTGACAACCGATGCAGAATGTTGCGTAACTTATATACTATTATTAATTTTATGTTTAACGACCCATATGTAAAGAAGTATAACAATACGTCTCGACAGATGGTGTAGTTAGTTTACACAAGTTGAAAATATGCAATGCAAGTAGGTGAATTATTAGTACAGAGCGTACCCAAAAGGAAACACATGATTGTATGAATCTGTATTGGACCCATAAAAACTTCAACTTGATTCAACGATTGAACTTTATCAATAATAATTACGAACAGTTATATCGTTATCAAATTCAATACGGAAATCGATATTGTTTATAACCTTTGATAGCAGTTAAAACTCCCAAATATTTAGTAATCAATAATGATAATGATGATATCTGATCATGCAATATAAAAGACTGAGTGTCAAAAAATAAGATATGATCAATAGAAGTCCGGTGTGGCAAATTTGAAAAGGCTAGATTTAAATTCATGACAACACCGAATTAAAACGTACATCTTGCATTTCAATGTAAGTATATAATTAATTCCAGATAAAAGTATTTCATCATTTTATGCTCATATCTGTTTTGTTATAGACTCACATATTTAATTCCATCAAAACAAATATTGTATTTTAAAATATAAATATTATTGTTTATAATTGAATGCTGCATATTCTATACACATTGCTGTATTTTCTTGTTCGCGCATGCGCAAAGGTAAACCAGGTGGGAAATGTTAATTCCATTGTGGAGGTCATCCACAGTCTATGAGTGAGAGGCGAAGAGAGAAGGTGTACCTAACAGCCGCTGCCTTCAGCCCAGCCATACATTCCTACCTAGGAGGTTCTCTTCCATCATCCCCGCAGTGATTACGAACAGTTAAATGCGTGTGATTTATTAATTAACAGTGATTGTGTCGAGTGTTTTTGATTAGTGACGTCATCAAAAGACGATAAAACAGTTTTAAGATGGCGTCCCCGCGTGGTGGTGAATCAGACTCCACCCCGATCTGTCGTTGTCGTGTTTTATATCTCGGTTCTTCAGTGCCTCACGTTACTAAAGACGGCCTCCAGGGCATCCAGGAACCATTAAGGGAACTCTATCCCGAACAGGGTGCTCTGGGTGCGCGCGGCATCGATTCCTGGTTGAGCGTCTGGTCCAATGGATTACTCCTCGAGAACGTCGACGAAAACCATAAGAAAGTCACGCGATTTTTTCCAATTGATAGTTTGCATTATTGTGCAGCCGTGCGGTATGTTTTAGTGCCGGAGAAGATGTCGTCAGGATCATCCCCCCCTGCCACGCCCCGATTTCTTCCCCTGGATTCCCCTTTCGCACGTGCTCCCAATCCCAGTCACCCACCCCTTTTCGCCGCGATATTACGTCGCACTACCGGAATCAAAGTTCTGGAATGTCATGCCTTTATATGCAAAAGAGAAATGGCTGCCAATGCTTTAGTACGTTGTTGTTTCCATGCTTATGCAGACTCGAGTTACGCCAAGAATATTGATGGAGGTTCAAGCATTTATGGCACACTGCGTAGCCAAAGCCAGAACAACACTATCAATAAGAATATGAATGGCAATAGTCAACCTTTGAATAATAGTTACGATAAGGTTGAAGGATGGAGAAGAATGTCTCCCGGTCAAGAGACAAGAGGCAGCACGTTAACGTTGAATAGTCAGCATAATGGAACGTTAAAATCGAATGGTACATTGGATAATATATCTATCTATAATGGCGATGAGAATCATAAGGTTTGGATCAGCGAAGGCGGTACATTGGGACGTGAGGAACTGTACGCCAATTACGGAGCCAGCACAATGAGAAGTACGAAATCCGTGCGGCCACGTCAGATGATTGCCCCCGTCGCCGTGCCACCACCACCACCCCCGCCGAAAGAGGATAAAAATACGGCGAAGAATTTGAAAAAAGAACGAGCACGTCGAAAGAAAATGATGGGTGGCAATCGTGAAGATCTCTACCCTCTGATGAATGGCTCGCTGATGCGACCTGGCACACAAATGCGCACGGCCAGTTCGATGAGCGCTCCCCAATACAGTAACGGCACACTGATGCGACCAACAAATGGGTATCACCATCCGCAACAACAGCAACAACAACAACATCACCAACAACAGATGCACCATCAACAACCTGTGATTCTGATGCATCCGACCGCGACGCTGCCACACCCACGTGTCATGCAAGCTGGGAAACGTGCCGGTACCTTCTCGCATCGCCCCAAAGGAATGGTGATGCGACCAGTGCCACCTCCCTTCATTCCCATCCATCAATTACCCCCGCAAATGATCCCAATACACACGAATAAACGTCAGCCGAAGATGATACAAATCCCTCAACACATGGCCATGGAAGAACCTGTGTATATGCCTTCAGCAAGACCGATGAGTCCGACGGCGTCGTACCAGCCAGGACAGTTCCCTCACGAGGCTTATCTGATGCAGCATTATGCGAACGCAACTATGGATAAACCGGGAAAGAAAAAGAAAGATAAAGGGAAGAAGATGAATGGAAATGGTAATGGGAATGGTAACGGAAACGGTCATGGTAACGGCGAGGAAGAAGGTATAGATATGGAGGAATCCCCTTACAACACCGGCATCTACCGTAAAAAAGGACACATGAATGAAAGAGCATTCTCGTATTCGATACGACAGGAACATCGTTCCCGTAGTTACGGCTCGTTGGCAAATCTCAAGTTTGCTACGCCGATACCGAACGGTGGCGGACCTACGGGTAGCAAAGAGGATATCAAAAAGGAGCGTGAGATAATGCAGATGATGACCGATCTGGATCTGAGCGGTGATGAAATCGAAAGACGTGAGGTACCCGCCGGTGTTTATCAGCACGGCAATGGGAACCAGGCGGTGTATCACAGCAGACAATCGCTGACCTTAGCTGGGACTAATGGGCGCAGGTAGAAGCACACACTCAGGTGAGTTCATGTGATGGTGATGTATTGTATTCGCAGGTGGTGTGTGTGTGTGTGTGTGTTGGGGAAGGAGGGAGGGGGGAGGGGGGAATACTCGCACCTTAAAACGCGGTGAGAATATTACACACGATTAGGTTGGAAGTGAGGATGAGCTAAGCTGGGGTTATTCACATTAAAACTGGTATGCCTACTTCAGCTCGTTATGAGATCTGAGAGATTCTGCTATTATAATAATATAGATGGTCTAATTGTGCGGGAAGATTCTTGTTGTATTTATGCAATAGATGATTTGAACATAACATGAACGAAACCGATCACTGGATTAATAACTTTCTAAAATCTTCCTTGTACAGGTATAACACGTATTCGTCTTTAAGTTCAAAGTTCATTCGACAACTTGAAGGTGAAAACAACAAAAAAAGTAAATGGTCAATAATTTATCCACGATAGTTTTCGTAAGGTAATCCTGTTAGATTTGTTGCTTTTCATCTGTTTTAGTAGGGATTATCTAATAATTCACTCACGAGATCTAATATCCACTTTGATACGTAAAAACCGCCTAAAATAAAAATACATCACCACTACGCGATTGGATTTCAAATTATGAAAATTGGTGATACATTTAAAGCATATATATATAGATATAGATATATATATATATATATATATATATATATATATATATATATATATATATATATATATATATATATATATATATATATATATATATATATATGAAAAATTGTGTCCGCACCAAGCAAGCAGATGAAACTCCGTGAAAGTCTTGATATTTCTTTTAACATCTCGTCTTTCCAGTTTGCTGCGGAATAAAACGGAATCATTATTTTATTGGAATTTATCAACAACAAAAAATGGCGTACGGTATTTTAATGATGTTGATATAAAAAATTGTTCCACTAACTTGTTTGAGAAGAAGGATCACGACCATTGGTTTCTAAGGTACCTTACTTTGATTCATTAGTCACACATATAGGCACCAGAAAAAAAATCATTCGTTCGGTCGTAAAGGAACAAGACGGAATAGAGTGGGCCAAAAAGTTCATGATTATTGTCTTACTAAAGTTGTTGTCGTTCTTTTCTTTACGTTACATTTCTTATCATTATTTTATTGTTATTGTTTTTCTATGAAATACAAAGAGTACCGGTGACTGGGAGTTTAGAAAGCTCGCTCGGAAATAAGTCAACCTTCCACGGCCAGCAACAATAGACTTGGAAGGTGCATAACGTTCGTGTCGCCAATTATATGAAATGTTTGAAGAATATTAGTATGTACTCCATTATTAATGATTTACCGTAAATAAATAGTCTGATTTTTAAATAAATAGTCTGACAAACATTATGAAGCGTTAAATGTAGTGCATGATTGGGATATTTCATTTTGAACCAATATATTCACCATAGGGTAAATAAAATTGAGAAGTAGAAAAAAAAGTGTTGATCAGTGTACCACTTCACCTTGCACTTTGAATTTTACTTCAAATAGAATAGAATATATTCAATCGCCGGAAAAATATCCTAGTTTTAAAATTTTAATTATATACTTATAATGTGTACTCAGCTCTTATAGGGCAGTGTAACATCCCCAAATAATGAATACTCTTGCCAGGAAATCACAGATTACTTTTTTGTTACCACGAATAATTACTTAACACAAACCTGAAATAAAAAATATGTGCTTGGCATTCGATAGATATAGGAAGTTGAGGTACTGTGAGATGCATGTAATTATAAAAACCCATCTCAGTTGTTTCGTTATTGTGAATTTTAATTTCATGTTCAAAGAAAAAGAGTAGATTTCACGAATAGAAGTAATGACCAGCAAAAATATGAAAAAAAGCTTTGATAAGAATCCGTCTGCCGCTGATAGTCAAGACCTTTCGTTGAAAATTGATGGAGTCAAATCGAACATATATAGGTTCGAATCCCGCATAACGTTTTTTGAAATATCATTCATAACGTACCCCCAAATAATCCAACTGTTGGTGGGGGGTCGTTAAGTAATAATCATTTTCATGAAAAATATTATGAGTGTCAACATTATGACATGAATATGAATTATAATTTAAAATTCAAAATCTGATCTCAGTTTAAAAAAGTGAATAGCTTCAACAATTCTGCAGTCGATACCAATAGAAACCAATATGTTTCACTTATACTGCTTCGAAATCCCTCTTCACACGGACGCGGGTTTGAGACCCGATTTCAGCATAATTTCTATCTACGACCTTTCAATCATCATAACATCATCATCACCTCTCTTTCTCCCATATCGCCTAGCTGTTGCTGGGGTCATTAATCACCAATAAAATCAACAGCCGCTCCAGTGAGATATTCTGCTAATCACTTCAAAGGTTAGACGTGACTTCGATTACCACATAGATTTTCACATCATCCGCTCATTCGTACCCCCAAATAATAGCTGTTGGCTATTCATCAAAACAATAATCATCACCAACAAAAAAACGACTTTATATACACTCTAATTGCTCACCTATAAATAATTACTATTACGTGTCAACTATCTTAATAGACTTCGTTAAATTAGTTTCAACTCGTTTGACATCCGCCATTTCGTTGTTTTTTAATCGCCATGTTTTGATAGTCGTAACACGTACGTATCATACCACTGATTTGGTCTGGCTGTGCGGTTTGGTCGTAGGAGGTGAACGAACCAAATGGTCAACAGCACCTTAACGGTTTGGCTTTACAAGTGACCACTACCAGCCATGCATGAATATACTACAACACTGTTTCGTGTAAGAACCGTCCAGGCGGCGTCTCGGTCGCTGTCAGTGTTGCCATATGATCACATTTTATTGAACAAAATTGAGATTTGAAATCCGTTATTAAACTTTTGTTGTTCACGATTGGTGGCGGTTGTCTATATCAAGTTATTTCTATCGGTTATAATGTTGGAATGTAATGATCGAACTGAGATATATTGGAGTCGGTGTATGTTCAATTAGTTGAAGGATTGATTTGTTTGTATTTTGGAAGATTGGGAGGGAAAGATTTTAGTCTGCTCTGAGAGAACCATCCCAGTATTCAACCAGCATTCAGTATAATTCTCACAAAGTCCTGAATGAGCTTGTGTACAATGTGTTGGATGTGTTGGATGTATTGAATTATGTCCAACTATTTCTCTAGAGTGGACTAAGATCGTTGTAGTGTTGCCCCGTTCAAACGATCCTGTCCTTTCATCCTTTGCTCTTATTGGGAAAGAATGGCTTCATGTCAGGTTTGCGATGTTTTCAATAAAAAATATGCAGGGATTCATGGTCCCAATGACGACTGAGGGAAACCACGAAAAATTACTTCAGTATGATCGACCATATAGTGGCAATCGCTGTCCATACTCATAATACATATTCGTATGTCCTTTTTTTCATCTTACAAAAGACCTACAATATCGTAATAACTTATCTGTCACTCTGTTAGCTTAGGTTATGTTGTTGGGTCTAGGGCCTGGGCAATAAAATGGGGGATGGAGAGGTTAGAGTTTTGTAGATGTTGTAAGAAAAAAGGCAAATCATCGAAACAGTGTAATAATTATGTTGAACGTATTCAGCATCCTCAAGAAGTTATAAATGCTATAAATTCATATGTTTGAAAGTCTGCCTGACATGGGTTGAATCAACTCACCATAGTTGGGACACCCTACTTATTTTCAGTGTTCTAATAAACGCTAAATATTTGTCTCGGCAGACTATAATAGTCAATGAATGAAGTGTGACTTTGGTCTAAATAGTAGACGGGACAAAAAAAGTTGAAACAATTAGCATATACATCGAATTCGAAAGTCGGTATATTGGTGGCAAGCTGAAATTTCGCTTTTCAGTCCAAGTCACCTTTTTCAGTGATTGAACAGTTTTACTGATGTATAGTTATTGCAGTATAGTTTACTACAACAACAAAATGTAGTAAGAAAGCAGGAAATGATATTTTTTCATCTCATGCAAGAAGAAAAAGACTTTTGAAAAAATAATAGATGTCAATTTGATAGAAATACGCCGACGTGTAGGCCTGCGTTTATTTCTGAAATGCGTTATAGAATATTTCAAATGTGAAATCGTGTAATTGAAAAAAACTTTAATACTAGCTCGTAATAAATACTAATTATAATTTTCTAGTAGTTTAGTGCCTGTTATAGTTGAATTCTTTAGATATACATTCCGGACTAGGAATTTAATAACTTTTACTGTATTCTAGTAATAAAATTAATTATTCAAGTATATAGGAATAGGCAAGTAATATTTTTTTCAGTTCTTTATGCATAGGCATAACTGGATAAAAGTCACATGAAAGTATGGAAATAATGTTTTCCAAGTGTATGGCGTCTTTTCAGTTTTCGGTAAAAGCAGTACTGAGTAGGTCGAGTGGCTAGTACACTGAATCATCATTTAATCCCGTCGTGGCCGACCATCCTGACATGATGGTTTCTCGTGGTTTCCCTCTGTCATCAGGTTAATACTGGGATGGCTCCTCAACAACAGGACACAACCGACTCCTTCCCACTAACCAAAATCACATAATGAAATGATCTTTCATCTCATTTTCCCGTCATCTCGTTCATCATTCACCGACGCCAATAGATCTTAGTCTTCAGAATAGAGCGTCGTTGTAATTCAATATAATAAACTCAAATATAAAAGCAGTAGTACGGCCAAAAATAATGACAAAACTTTAATTTTTGTGTTTTAATTTCACGAAAACAAATTGAAAAGGCCTACACTAGGCGTTCGAGATGAACTCAATTTTTTTCGATTCAGAAATCAATCTGTATGATTGTGCAATCATACAAATGATCCGTACACAATCATATAAATGATTGTGTACGTGTATTTCATCGGTATTCTGTATTGAAGTAAACCACACGTTTGATCAACTTCAACTTGACAAATACAATCCGAAGGTGACTACATTGTTTTCTTTTGAAACAATGAGACCACATATAGCATTTTCTCTCCGCGTTACGTATATTTCTAATCTCAGTACAGTAATTACAAATAAAAGTGAAAAGTAAGCGTAAAAAAGCGTGTAAACGCTGCAATAATATTGTATTAGAAATCAAAATGCATGTTTTTTACGCTCTTATAAACTCACAGCGCAAGTCAGAGATTCTGATTTAACTGTCTGTTTATCTAGTTCAGTGAAATGATTATAACTAGATCATATATATAAATCAATAAGCAAGAAGTTTCAAGACAAATAGCGTTATAAATTGGTGATTGATTTTCGTCTTTTTGTCCCAATAATTGACTGTCGGGTTCTAAGGACTTTTGTAGTGAATCGTGCACAGTTCATTCACGTTCGATTAACCTGAATGTTGAGCTATGCCAATTGGTCCAACAAACAATTTATTCAAATACAAAAACGACAAAAATAAACACATTAGAACTTTTTTTACCGAACAAGTTATGCACGCGCTGAATTGATTTGTTTATTTCCATCATTGATTTTTTTTATGTATATTCATTTATTTTCGGAAAAAAAAATGTTCGGATAATGTTCTATAATGAATTGATATTCATTCGTTCGATAGAGCCTACAAACAATAAGTATTTTCAGTACCTTTTGATTAGAGAATATTTTATTTCATTCCTATACCAATCTATATAGATTGATTTTCAGATCGAAGTTAATTTTCTTGAAGTAAAGGTGAATGTCCCATAATTAATTGATATTTATTTATTCTATTGATAATGATTATTTTTAAAACTTCTTGTCATATTGTTTCTTCTCGGATAACGAGAAATTTAATTTAGATCATGAACAACATCATTCAGAATGCCAAGCTTATTATAATCACCCCTCTTAATTATCCCGAAACTATAATTGCATAATCAAAAATATATATAACTGAATTTGATATAACCCCCCAGGGTCTATAGCAGGAAATTGATCTTTATAAATATTCAATTTTAAATCGTATAGAAAAAGTGGGAAATGACTTGTCTAAAAACTATCCCAATTAAAATTATAAGAGTCAATGACATTACACATTGCTATATTCATGGTCATAGGGCATGATAATCCCCCCCCTCCCCCCCCCCCTCCATCATTCATTTATTTATTATAAGATTTTAATATAATATTCTCCCGAGCCTATCTTGAATAAGTGTCTCTCTGGTTTCCTCGTGTGGTTTTAATACCTTTCTGTGAATGGTTTTATGGTTTCATGGTTTCACTTGACTGGAGAGCACATAGAGACTGTTCCGGTCTCTTGACTGAGATGTCTGTGTCTATGAAAAGATTCTGAAATAATAATAATAATAACCCATGGTTTTAAGGCAACCAACCACAGCATTCATCTTATGTGAGGAAATCTGATGAGATTTGATACAGTTCTTTCCGTGATTATGGATCGAAAGGTTTATAATGGGGTCAATACGAAAATTTCGATGTTTGATATTTTCCTCTTAAATATTTTATTCACAAAATATAACACTTCTCTGTGTGACCTGAGTTGAATATATATATATATATATATATATATATATATATATATATATATATATATATATATATATATATATATATATATATATATATATATATATATATATATATATATATATATCACAGCCTTCTTCATACAGATCATTCTTCTCTGATGTAAGAAATGAATTATTTGAATGAAGAAGGCTGTGATATATATATATATATATATATATATATATATATATATATATATATATATATATATATATATATATATATATATATATATATAGGAAAAGAATTTTCTCAAAAAACTTCCTAACGATTTGGAGTTATCAAAATCATAAATTGGGATTGATTTACATGCACACCATGTGATTTTTTTTTTTCAATAACATCGAAACTTGATACAAAATCATTGTTCCCTAATCAAGGCTATGGATGAAAAGTAGGATCGTTTGCATCAAACTTATGCATAGGCCTATGCCCCTATGAGACACATTGGAAAAATTATTTTTCTCATCATTTGAGTTATTTCTGAACAGAAAAAGAACACCCCCGTGGTCAAGTCGAAACTATAACACACTATGTCAGGAACTCAAGTTAGATCGGGCGTGGGTTTGAATCCCGCACGAGGCATGTGTTTTTGTAAACTTCATTTTGTCTATCATCAGTTCATTATCACAATCGCTCATTCGTATCACCGTATAACTTAGCTGTTGGTGGTTCGTTAAGCAACAATAAAAAGTAAAAAAATTCAACTAATTTTTCAGAATGAAAACTCATTTTAGAAACTCGGAATTCCTGGAAATAGGTAACTATATGTTATACATTCAGGACCATTCAAATGTAAAACGTAAAACGTATTAAAACGATACACAACAAAACTCTTCAGGACATTTTAGCGAGCTATAAGTAGTTACGGTGATGAATGCATTCTTCCCATCATGTGTGTGTATGTACAAGAATACCGAAATCTAAACCAAATATTTTAATTATACGAATCAACATTTCCAAGTACAAGTCAGCTTTGAACGGTAGATTGCTCACCAAAAGAAAAAAGTGAAACAAACAAAGGATGTATCGTTCTTTCAGCACAAGAGCACCAACTCATCATCGAAACAATGATAAATGCAATTGGCAACCAAATTAATTTCTTCTAGATTTTCAATCAAGATCTTTTGATAGCATTGTATTTGATTAAATCATCGACGATGAGTTGAAAGTTACTTTCAAGAAACTCAAATAACTTCCAAGTTGATTGAGAAATAATTAGCAATGATATCAAGAAGAGTTGAACGAGCGTGAAGAAAAAACTCCGTTTCAACTATGAGCAAATATTCACCAGTTTGGGAATGGTTCTAACTGGCAGTCATGTGTTATTATCACCATATGATTACCCATACTATTTGTTTCCATCAACTCTTTTAGTGAGGTCAAGTCGCGGGTCAAGTGGCCTTTTTGATACGAGGTCTTAGAACCGGTATTATAATAGTCTTGATGAGAAATGTGTGCGATAGTTGATGAGAGATAACAAAAATCACAATAATTACTGATAAATAGAAATTTATTAAATCAGTAATTCGATTAATGATTTTATAATTGCAGCTTTATAACAACGTTCCATCTTTATTGCCATTTTATCTGTGGAAAAATATGAATAGATACACACATTTTAGATAATGCTACACATCATAAGGAAATAAGGATTTGTTTCATTCATACAAGAATTAATATTTATATCAAAATGTACTGGTGGGCTTGATATGAAAGTATAGGCGTATTTACTGTACCTTCAACCCCACCAACAGCCAGGTTATACGGGGGGGGGGGGGGTACTACTCCACTTTTTTAAGGTATCGTCATCTAATAATTTCACCAAGAGCCATTTTCACGAACTCTTGGTTGAATATTAATCATCTAATTATTAATTAAGGTACGACAATAACACACGTATCACAGAGTGATAACAAGTTAATTCGCTAACTCCTGCTTAATTCACTCACTATCAGTTCGTAAAACTGAGATTGATGTAAATTGATAGTTGATTAAGATACAAAATAACTATTATTTTTTTTATTTACTAATATGTATACATAAATTATCAACTAAAATGATTACATCACGTGTAAAAAAATTTAGGATTGAAAATTACGTAGACCCTCAGATTTGTAGTACGCGGCACCACCACCAATTCATTTTAGATCAACTTCGGAACCTGGCACCTCCATCAGAGTGATGATTATTGTTTGCTTGACGACCCCACCAACAGCTAAGTTATACGGGGGTACGATTGTGCAGGTGATAATGATACTGTGGAGAGATGATTATTGGAAGGAAGAATACAAAAACCCATGCCTTATGCGGGACTCAAGCCTACACCCAACGGTGACTTATGTTTCTAAAGCGGTGCCTTAGCTTCCTGAGCAACAGAGAGAAGCAGCTCCATCATAAAATTGTACAGTATATTTCAATCACTATGAAAAAGATTCAACGTAATTTTCTCTTCAACAAGTAATTTTCTCTTTAACTTGATGTTCAATACATTTCAAAGTATGTTTTAACTTGATTAAGTTCAATTAGATGTAACAAAATTCCATTGCAATTTGACCCGTAACTATTATTACAATATAACAACATCTCTTCTGTGAACGTGCAAATATTTATCCAAGCAAACGTTCCGTCATTCGACCTTTATTCCAAGCATAGTGTAGGTGTTAAATACCTAATCCCATCACGTCACGAAAAAAACAACCTATAAATACAAATGATATATTCCTTTATATAAAGTCATATAACTCAAATGTAATCATTTCCATTGTAAATACATAAATAAACCTTCAATATTATCTTACATAATCTTTGTTGAGCGTGTTTTTTCTGCAGTAAGAATCAAGACACGACGTTTGATACACGACGACGAAACGGACGTAGCAGTCTGCCATAAATGGTAACTGTCACGTTAACCGGTACCTCGCTATATAGACTCACTTCCTGTTAATCTAATCTAGGTAAAGGTACTAATAGAAATAATTTAGATGACGATTTCACCTAGCGTATAGAGTTCCGGTTTTTATATAATTCATATATGAACTTGGCCTTCATTTTATGTACTGAAGAATGTAAATCCTTATAGAAATGTGCCGTTAATATAGTATGAAATTAGTTGCGTATTGTATAGGCCTACATGCTTGTATCCAATGAGTGAGTTCGTCTATAATAACTGAAAATAATTTTAAAACCTTCGCTAATTATTCATTATCAAGTGAACACTTTTAGAGATGTGGTTGCGTTTCTTATCGTAAATCTCGTCCTGAAAAATCTTGATGCCCTCAAAATACCACAGACTATATATATTATACTACATATATTATTATATATATATATATATATATATATATATATATATATATATATATATATATATATATATATATATATATATATATATATATATTATTTTATTATTATACATCATGGGCCTACATAAGTATATACTATATAATTATAGACTAAATATTATTTCATATATGTGTATATATATATATATATATATATATATATATATATATATATATATATATATATATATATATAATATGTGTGGATTATACCTTCTTTTTCGTGGTTATGAGTATAATGAATCGTCCGTATTGACGTTAATTAAACTGTAAAATTCAGTAAATGAATTCATATTTATCAGCTGTTTCAAGTACGGTAGAAATATTGGAAACAGAATTCTGCTCGATCGTTTCTGATACACTTCCTGATGCACGTATACTTGTATCCACGTAGATGACGAAGAGTCCGATCATCCGTCCCCATATTCCACACCATTAGTGCGCGGGTGGTTCGCTTCTTCATCTTTCGCGAATACAACTGTATAATATAGCTTCCATTTTAAACGACGGTTAGAAATTCTTATATTGTATCGATAGAAATAATATAAAATAAAACTATTGTATAAGTGAAATCAGGTTTTATATGAGATCAATATTTTGTTGGTATCCTATAGAAATGCATGAGAATCAAGAATGCATTTCAATCGTTGAAAAAATCATTTGTGTATTGGTATACATTTATACGTCTAGCTTTTCTAGGAATACAATTATTTATTGATGCTTGAAATAAACCAATAATGATACGATCGAATGCGCTATTACAAATAACGATGAACCAATGGATTAGGTCATAATACATAACTTGCCATCACTCCTCCATGTTGTGCAACTCTGCAATTTAATGATCACTTCTTAACAATACGGCATTCTTCTATTGTACCATGTACCTATGACGAGATAATAAGCATGAATCTATAGGCACATGGGAGTCGTTTAGTACCGGTATGTCTCATCTCTTAATGGTGCTTAACGACCCCACAAACAGCTAGTTTATTTGGGGACACGAATGAGCAGTGATGAAGTGTGAGAAGGATTCATACAAATGCATGCCTACAGCGGGATTCAAACTCAGCAGCGTCCAGTATCAGTACGTGGTTAATATAGTAATAACAGTAGTAACACATACACATGTATAATAATCTACAAACTAATAGAATTGAAATTGTTATATCATTTGTTATATTGTCTTTATGTCAGTATTGAATATATCTGTGATTTAAAACGAATTAGGATTGTATATCTAATATCTTTGATGAGAAGAAATTATCAGGTGTAGATTGTGGAAGTGGGAAGAGAATCCTGGGAGAGGATTCCAAAAGTGCCAAAGCGGGGGAAATGGGGAAATTTGGAAGCTTGTTAAGTGATTGCGGACAAAAATAGGCGTAGCATTTTTTTATTCATATTGGGTTCAACTACGCACTGTAATGATGACGGAGACTTATTGGCGTCGGAAGAAGTAAGAATGTTGCGCATGGCAAAGCTATCCCTAGAACTCAATTAATTGGCTCCTGACATTGAGTGGTTACCACCCCCTTACCCCGTCAGCATCGATGAGTCAAGGTTTATAGTCTATTATCAAATCTTTATAATCTGATAATCACTCAAAATCATATCCA
>OZ023331.1:17392072-17394572 GCA_964007535.1 Brachyptera risi
GAGAACATTCAGAAATTACCTAAATTTGTATTTGAAATTCAATGAAATTCAAATCTAGGCCTACACGTATTAGTTAATAATAATATTTGTAATATCCTAGTGAATTCTTCAAACTCCAAAATGAAAAATGACACTTTATTTTTCAAATACCACGTTCATATATATAAATTTATTACCGTACTAGAACAAAAACGTAGGCTACATTTCTCATTCTGAATCAGATCTTCGGTTTATCCACACAGTACGATAGAAGTAGGCCATCACACAACCCACAGACATGAACCCACTCCACGGGTGCCACCTTCCAACTATTATTACTACCGCACCACAAACCAAGATTGAGGACTTTCTATTCACTTCATTACATTTATATATTATATGTATATACAGGTGGTTTTCCAATACCTAGAAGTTATTATAATACTATAATTTATAAAAAATATCCAATACGTAAGTACATAGATTTTAATTGTACAACATTCACTCACCTATGGGCTAAACTGATGCTGACTAACAAACATTAATATATAAGAAAGTTAATTAAATATCTATAAAGTAAATCGATTTTATACTTTTCAACTAATCAATTAAAAACATATGCTATACTACGTTCGTTAATACAATTTATTGCGAAACTTGAATACACGGCTGGTGTTGCACGGTGAAGGATTACGGTAATGTTGTTCAGTCTAACATTTCCTACGTGTTTAGAAACACAATATATACATGATTAAACATTTTTTTACATTCTTCAACATATCCTTATTGTTGTAGGAGCTTGCACTTGGCATCTCGTGATTTATGTCAATGATTTTGAAAAGCACACCTTTGAGAAAAAGCTTCGCTCATTGGAAAGAAATCCTACACTACTTCATTTTGTGTTTCAATGTGTCTTTTGCGCACGACTTTAGTGAATTACTGTTTTTTGTTAAATACTCTTTCATTTTAGAGCGTTGATTTTCAAGTTTTAGTCGATAATTTTATTTTCAAGTCGACAATATAAATCTTGACTCGTTCTTATTCCCTGGTGCGATGCCCTCAAGTATATTCTGTTCCGACATGATCTATAATGTAGCTTCAGCTGGAGAATTATTTCAATGGACAAGTGAAAACTGTGGTTTTAATGAACTTAATAACTCAATGGACCCACAGGTATTATTATTACAGTAATCATAAATAACCTAATTTTAAGTTTCAGTTCGGTTTAATTTTTAAATTAAACCAAGTACCTACTCAATTGTAATCGTGGTTCTCTTACATAACTCGAACAATGTACAATGTATATTCACACCGTAAATAATGTTTCATTATAGCCGCTTTTTAAAACAAAACATTTTTTAATCAGGCGTATATGGTTGGAAAAAGACGCGGTAATTAGTTCACTTAATATATACTTGAACGCAACTAATTTTATATTCAACCTTGTGATAAATGCAATTTACGAATGATGACAAGTTTGGAAAAGAATTTTAATCTCAAATTCTAGAGTTGAGACTTGCATCTGCATTTTGTACCTCCATTACTTATAGTTCTTCATATATTATTTTGTAGGCCTATATATTCACATTTTAGCAGTATTTTTGTGTTGATGCTAAAATATCATTTTAATTGTACAAGTTAGTTGATTTAATTTGTTACTTTACGGTTCAATATAATTATACTTGTTGTACTTGTGTACTTTGTTGTACTATTCCCGATGCCTATAATACGGTGTACCCACATGTATTGAAAGCAATAGAAAATTTTAATTTTATAAATTATATGTCAACCTCGGTCGAACTTTTTAATAACAATAATTAATAACTTACGCTAGTATTCCTTACAATTCTGTTGAAATATTTTTTTTATTCCAGTCTTTTATTATTCATTTTTATTTTATTATTTTACAAATATCTTCCACAAATATAAAACATATATCAAAGTTAAATGTCCATATGCAATGTCTTTGGCAATATTGATATCAAGAATGCATTCAACTGTCTTGTCAAGTTGTTATTCACCGGCATTCAAGGCGCACCTCCGCTCATGTCTACCATCTTACGTCTATCTACCTGTTCTGCTGTTGTGAAACTACATCGACAAGAACTAGCGAAGGAATGCGTCGAGGCCTACATAAGTACCTGTTACCATTGTCTGTCGGTCTTACCTCTACGCATGATAAAGCTGAAGATGAATGGCCCTGTTGTATTGTGTACAAGATGCTATTGCTAGATATAGAAATTAAGTACTAAATCACGATACTAAATGGTGAAAAAGGTTTAGAAAAGGTTTTTGGGGTTGAATACACAGCTTTATCAATTATGATAAATTACGGTTCACGGTTAAGCTTTTTTTATTATGACACTTTTTTTTGAATTGGTAGCTTATTTTGGTGAATATGTAATTGATGAGAATGGACGTTGAAGCAAGTTCTGTCATCGAATATAATTTAGAGAATAAACTTCAGTGTCAAGTGTTCAAGTGTCAGAAATGAAATATTCGTCGGAAAAACATAATTGTA
>OZ023331.1:17399572-17404572 GCA_964007535.1 Brachyptera risi
AAGAAATGTTAAATATAGTGAGAAAGGTATTATAATGAAGAAAAATTATAGGTATTGATATCCGATAGCAATAACAAAAAAGAAGGCACCAGAAGTTGTTTTGTTAGTAAAAGGTCATTGTTAGCCCTACCTTTTCGACCTCATAGGCGTGGTAGAGTTACTGTTGCCAGCGCGAAGAAAGCAAATGTAATTTACCTTTTTTTTCTATCTCACCTACGTCAGAAGTGCATACCGTAAGCTAACCTCGGACTAATGCTGCCTTGCATTCCTCCGCAGAGCACTCAACAATCAATCACAGTCTGCACGATCCCTTCATTCAATTTTATATGTAATTTTCATCTAGAAAAAAGACTTGAAATATTATCTACAAGGTCAACATTATTATTAATTTTAAAGTGAAGTTATTGTTTAGCTCTAAAATACCCTGTATGCTATGTTATGAAAATGTTAAAGTTTTTTTCTTTCCCCTTAATTTCATTTTATATATAATTTCCATCTAGAAAAAAAACTAGAGATATTATCTACAAAAGGTCAACATTATCATTAATTTGAAAATGGAATTATTGTTAAAATACTGTAGGCCTATGAGCACTATGTTATGAAAATTTTGAAGTTGATTTTTTCACTTCATTGTAGTTCACATAGTAGGCCTATAATCAAATGACCTCGCTGTCGATGCGCCTTAAAACCCTAATATTCATTCATTCATTGTTTCATCTTCCTGTTATCTTGTTTACCTTGTATATGATTTGTTTCAATAGCCCTCTCTAGTTAGTTGGAATTATGGTAAGGAGGCAGCCGTAAATCGATATTAATATTTATGATTAGGTCTACTGTTTGCTTAGCGACTCCACCAACAGCTAGGTTATACGGGGTACGAATGAACAGTGATAATAAAACTATGGACTGATGATAGATGGAAATAACGTATGCCTTAAGCGGAAGTCGAACCCACGCCCAATGGTGACTTGAGTTTTTGAAGCGGTGCCTCAGATGACTGAGGAATGGAGGGAGGCATCTTCAATTCCAGTGTCCACTCTAAAGGACTGAAGGAAACTATGAAAAACTCAGTCGGAAATGTCTACCATGCCGGGAATCGAACATCTGTCTCCTGGATGACGGTTCAGCGCTCTAGTGAATGACACACCGGTGTCAATTACAATTATACTCATCACATTGACTCATATATTTCAATAAAATGATAATATCATTTCAAATGTTGCTTTCCTTTTGCGATAGTGATGTACAAAACGAGTTTAACAAGAAAAATAATATTTATTTTGGTGCAGTATTCAGATGTAATGAACATAAGAAAACAACATAACAACAAATATTGATATATCAAACTGCAATCCAAGTTGAAATGTCAATAACAATATTCACTTATTTTCAAATAGGAAAACTTATTATTCTTGTATCCACAAAGATGGCTCGAACCACCCGTGTGTTAGCAGTATGAGATAGGGGAGACGTTCGCTCGGTACCGTCTTCTTTAGCGGATACACGTTTCAACAGGATCTGAACCCAGCTCCTCACGGTTAGTCACGACTCACTGACCTAATGCCACTCACTAGATTACAGAATACAATGCGCTTTTATTGACAGTATGGATTCAGTGGTAGACTTGCATGAACAATGTAGGCCATTGCCTTAGTTACTCTGTCTATTGGTATGCCTGGCGATTACAGTCGATTGACCGTTCGAGGCAAGGCGGATACATTGGCGATGACGAGTTCCGAACCTTTATTTGGTAGTTGAGAGTATGTATGGGGAGAAATTCACATACATATAAAGAAGTCATTAGCAAGCGTACCTTACAGAACTTGATTTTTTTTTTCATAATTAGGTCGATTTTATGTGCATAAAATAGAGGTTTTACTTGTAGATTGGATCTGCGGTGACATGGACGTATAGAAAGGATGGTTGCTTTCAAGAATTTTAATTTGTTTATGTGATGGAATTTTGTACGATAATTTGTAAATCGTGATCAAATATATTGTTGATTTGTTTCTATGGTTGGAAAAATCTGAAACTAGTTGAACACGATCTTCTAGGAAATTATTATTCTTTCATTTTGAATTATGTTATTGGTAAATTTACTGGAAATTGAATCCTCTTTTTATTTATTACGGGAATTTGTTTCGATCTCTGAGTAAAATTCTATTTCCAAGTAGTAGGCCTAGCAGAAATTACATTTAAAAAAATCAACTCTGGCTTCTTTATAATTGTAATCTATAATTATAATTGAATATAATATAATTCCAACGAATAATCTATGAAAACACTGGCAACAGTTCAAGGTTTTCAACTATATTTACATTTCTATTTTTGTGAAAAACATTCCATGTGATCTAAGCCTACAATATCAAAGTATGCATAGTAATGAATCTCTGTACTACATCAAATGTCATATTTTTGTTTGCATTATTGTTTTGTTAATCTTATTATCATTATTGTCATATCAGTCTCCAGTGTATTTAAAACATAAATGAAGATATAAAATATATAAATGAAGGTGTAAAACGTATTGGCAACTGACATATTTTAATATTGTATTATATGTTGACTGTTCTAGTTGAATATATGCTATCAACTTCATCTGATTTTATCAACATTTTGACAAGCAATTGTGTTACATATTTATAAAAAAAATACACCAATATAGGCTGTAACGTACTTTGAAATGTGTGTTTGTTGTTTGTCCTTGTTGTGTTTGTTCTATATGTGTAGTAACAAGTTGACTCGCCATATATTTTACATCGATCCTGATGTTTTTATTTGTATTATCAACAGATGAAATGTAATAATCTACGTGGAAAAATAATGAAATAAATAAGATCAATATTATATCTATTATATAATATCCATTAAATTTCATGTTCATTTACAACAGAGGCCATTATAAATATAGCAGATACAGAGTAGCGCGTCAATTTAAATGCAAATCTGAACCTTTAATCGCTTCAGCTCAACATTCCTTATTGATGGTTTACTTGGCTTTGAATGTCCGATAATGTTTTGCATACAAGATATGATAAACGTAACAACAAGTAACTGTTACAATTTGCTTCCTGGTTTCTGTATTGTCTGATTACATTTATATTGTAGTTGAACAATCCCACCGCCTGCTAGCTTGTACGGGGGCAATGCCAATTACTCGGCCAATTATGATTCATAGCTCTAAAACAATCGTGTACGTAGGCCTACATAGATCACATTGAAATCATGACGATGGAAATTACGGAAACTATATTTATATTGTTATACGTAAGTCTGTTCGTGTTTGTTGAATGTAAATACGATCGCAGATTTCTGACGTATCTATACAATTATTATTATTTAAATTGTAAAAACAGAATGAAAATCTAAAAGCGTGTATTGTTTGTATTCTGAAAATCTTAATATTTTATTAAAAGTCATGCATTGTAAGGAAAATTAAATTGAATTCACAATTACAGAGATTTGTTTTTACATCGTAACTTCTTTTTATTGAAGATATTTAATGAATTATGTATCATTTTCCTCCAAATGAGAATAATCTTCACTTCAAATATACATAGTATACCTACTTTTGTTTGTAAAAAATCTATAACATTACTTTTCATGTGTCATGCATTGTAAGGAAAATTAAATTGAATTCACAAATACAGAGATTTGTTTTTACATCGTAACTTCTTGTTATTGAAGATATTCAATGAATTATGTATCATTTTCCTCCAAATGAGAATAATTTTCACTTCAAATATACATGGTATACCTACTTTTGTTTGTAAAAAATCTACAACATTACTTTTCATGTAAAGACACGGTTTTGAACAATGAAATGCTTGAAATTCTCGAATATGTTTCAACTTTTCTTGAATATGTCGTAATTTTGTTCATATATTCAAGTCATTTACCAGAAACTAGCATTATTATTACGCAAGAAAAATGAAGACATTTTATTAATCATCTCATCAAGTACAAGATTAGTAATGGAAGATAATTGAAAAAACACTTTCCCTGGGTGACGTGGCTGCTATGATTAATTGAATGTTAAAATAGCATATCACGAGGAATATAATATGAATTATATAAAATGAAAAAAAAGTAAAATGGAATCCACCCATGATATATTATAGTAAATTATTAGAGTGCGGAATAATTGTATACAAATCAGAATTAAATCACATGTAATATGATACACGAGTGATCTTAAGTTTAATTGTTATTGATGGTTTCAAAGACTCTTGTATTATGAGATTATTGCAGATATCGACAGACAAAAAACGTTACTCCAAATCATGATGAGACGGCAATTTTTATAATTGAACTAGTTTGTTTTAAATATATATATTTGAGGAATTTCATAGGAAAGTGTACGTAATTGTATATTTAATTTCAATAAGAAACCGTTTGAAGAGACTTCAACAGAATACAATTGTCTGCATTAAGATTTAATAACACGATAAAAAAAACTAGAGAATTGGAGAAAGATTTTTTCTCCAAAACATGTAATCTTTGTTTTCACAAATTGTATCAATTATCCATGCTGTAATCACGTATTCAGAGGTGTTTGTATTGTATTCCAGTTACAAGGTAATCGTTGATTCAGTCAGATGAAAGAACCTATTCTGTAGAAACTGTGAAACCTTTGAATCTACAAATCCATAAAACTTGATAGTTATTAGAATCTGTTGTAAGGACTGTAATGAAATAGTAGACTATATACAACAGTGTTATCCACTTATGATGAAGGTTTCGATCGACCGTCTCTCCTATCCCACACCGCTAACGCTTGGGTGGTTCGAGCCACCATATCTCATCAATACACAAATATTACTTTTCATTTCACCAGACATGATTTTATATATTTTAGCTCTACTTTAAAACAATCATGTCACTAATGACCACGTGCATGGCCATACATTGAAAACGTGTCCCACATAACCTCATTCATGAAACGATCGTTACAAAAAACAATATCAACATAATTTCTTTTCAAAATAACAATAGTTGAT
>OZ023331.1:17407072-17437072 GCA_964007535.1 Brachyptera risi
ATTCCAGAGGGTTCATCCCCAGGGACCCCTACAGCTCTATACAATACTCATTTAATGGGCCACCCAGAAACTTATTTAAAGAAATCGAAGAATATTACTTTTTAGTATGATAACCGAAAGGGCGTTGCAGAAAATACACGAATAGAAATAATAGAAAAAGGTTTTGGGAAAGTTATTTAATTTGATTGTGTAAGAGTGTTTGAGAGCGTAGTTTTTTATTTTCAAGACTGCGTTTTGTAACAAACTTAAATGTTTTAATTGAGCAAATTATTAATTAAGGTAGAAAATTAGCATTGTATAAACCAGAGTGATAAGTTTTCAATTTCATTTCCATCATTTTTTTTTAAATACAATCACTTTTACTGTTTGTAAGCAGCATTTGAATAGTTTTCCACTATTCAAAAGATGGTCCAAATTCCCATTTTAGATTAAAACGAATGTAAGTTGTAGCCATATCAATACGACTATACAAGTGTTGAAAATTAAATACTGCTGTAGAATCATGTGAAAATAAAATAGAAACATCATTCTAATACTCAAAGTTCTCATTTTAGATTAGAAATAGTAAAATAATTACGTATTGGGCTTACTTACTTATGTGTGTTGAAAGTGAATCTATCTTCATGAAAACATTGTCACTTATACTAAAGATAAATTGACTCCTTTAATCGCTAAATCAATTAAATTATATTTTTTGAACCTCAAAAAATTCGAATAACGCAGTAGGGCAGTATCAAAACATGGGTTATGACTTATGACTATGCTCAAAGGACATCACAACAATGGAACTGGATTTTAATGAGTGATGATTTCCCTAATTTTATAGAAATCATCATCACAATTTGAGAAATTATAGTTCAAATATTTGTCCTCCAGACACCATGAGTCATGACGTAGACATTACCGATTCTGTATAGAAACTTGAACAGAATCGAGTAATATGTCTACGTCACGACTCGGAAAAAAGCCCGGATTCTAGAGGACAAATAAATTAATTATAATTTTTGAAATTGAATTATGTTTTCTAGTTTTCTTCTAAAATTATGGAAATAAATATCGTAATTTTCCGTTAAAATGTATTTTCAGAATTGCAATGTCGTTCAAGACCGTCAACCGCCAATACTCGTGGACCAAGATGCATTGAGGGTTGCGTTTGCCCGTTCTCCCGGCCGCAAACAAACGCAACCCTCAATGCATCTTGTCGTGGACGTATCGATGTGTTCAAAGATATATTATAATACCGCTATGACTATACAGCCGTCAATATTAGCTTTAATAGACTTCAATATGCCGTTTGCGGTTGAAAACCCGTATTTTATATTCGTATTTCATGTAACAACTGCTAGTTATCTATCTATATATTGACAGCGCGTATATTATACTGACTTTAGATGAGATGATATATCTTTGAAAATTGATTCAAATTTTGAACATTGGTAGTCAAATAGGCCTATAAATTTTACAGGATATAAAAAAAATCGTTAGAAACGATGTCTGATTTAAAGCTTTCTATTTTTGTTTTTTTCAAAGTTTTATTGAAATAAATTGAGAATTATGAAAGAGTCCTGGAGCAAAGACGAGACTATACCCAACGTGACCATTGTACACCAAAACCACCGTATTACAAATATATATATACATGTTGAAATTATTAATCTGAAACAATGTTTTTAATTTGGATTGTTATTAATGTTCGCATTTCTATTCTCGACTTTCTTGTCGATTTTAATATTTTACTCAATCTGTGCCTGTATTAATTTCAAAAATACTTGAACACTCATGAATTTTTCAATAATTCGTGAAAGCATAAAGCGTTTATTACAAATAGTGTTTTATAGTCTATTATGTGCCTAATATGATTTATAATTACGTCTTTAGCATTTTAATAATATTTTTCTAATGACTTCAACGACACATAAAGGCATCGACTAAAGAATCGGTCATCTAGTGGTGGATAATTGACATTAAAGCATAACACCTTCAGGCAAAATGTCTGACCTGAATTTACTTAAAAAACAGTTATATTTAGGCGAGACTTTAAAACTTGTTGGTGGACCTAATTTATACCAATCCATTGATTCGGTGCTTATGCATAATCAAAGACAAATTAAGAAATAACATATCACAAACTTTCAATAATATTTGAAACTCATCGGTATATGTGTATTTTTATGTCAATCTTTCTTCCATTCATTCATTCATTCATTCATTCATTCATTCATTCATTTCACTCTAACTCATTCTATTTAGAAACTACGTATCACATATACTTTCGGTAATGGGAACATGTTGCTGTTAGTGTGTCTAATTCATAATCACTTCCTCAATGAATGATAATTATTACAAATGATGCAGCACATAAATAAACATCATTCGCTAGAGCTCCAAGAAAACAAGTATTAAAAAGTCGAATGAGTTACTGAATATTTCATAGTATATCAATTATTGTGTACATCAATATAACAAATAATTATTCTTGAGGCATCGAAAACTTGATACTGAATTAATCATTCATTTTTCTGATACTAGTTCTAAGGGTGGAAAGTTGGGATGATTTGAGCTTTGTCATTGATTAATTGATATAAATATAAATATATATATATATATATATATATATATATATATATATATATATATTATGTATATGATAACAATATATCATCTTATCTCACGCATGCGCGTACTGAGTTAGCTGACTTGGCCTCCCAACAATACTGGTATACTTCCCGCTGTGCATTGATGTAATTGTGCTTGCGGCAGTGCAGGCTTAGGGATAGAAGTTGGGAATCAGGATAGGGTGGATGAGGGAAACAAGGATGATAGGTCACGTCAGAAAGAGTTTGGAAAACAAGCTGACCTCTCGTCATTATTGCAATATTTTATATTAGACTATTACTGTATTTAAATACATTGAATTAGATTTAGTCAAATTATCTTAGTATATATTCTATCATCAAGCATATTTCAATTAATTAAATTTTACCAAATTACCCTGAAATGTTTATAATTATGAAATGATCATACGATTACATTGAAATTATGAATTAAAACTGCGTCTCACATTTTTAATTAATTTTTAATACGCCATTGCTCTATTAGAGCTCCGCACTTTCTGAGAAGAATTTATCTACTTCATATTTTCCATTCTTCAAAATTTGGTAGATATTTAACCTCGAATTTATCCAGGGTTTATGTGCTTCTGTTGGCCTTTGAATTTATGTAGGCCTATTTCATACAGTTTTCATTTTGAAATTAGTGGTGCAAAGAAATTATATCAAGTCAACACTGAGAGTATAGTGTCCGATTAAAGATGGATGTATTCACTTTCTGTCGTATTGTAAAAAGTATTCCTGTGTTGTTTTCTCCGCATTCAGTCGGTCACATTCGGCCAAAGGTCAAAGGCCTCATCCGTCGTGTTCATCAACTTAATTTCGCATGCAAGCATTGAGATTGAATCTAATAATTTCTCGTTCCCATATTTTACTATACGATTAAATGAAACGTGTTGCATTTTTTAAATAAAGTCGCAGCGAACTCAACTGACTGCGGGAAACGTGACTATAATAATGTCTGGCATATATATAACTAGTTATATATATATAAATATATATATATATATATATATATATATATATATATATATATATATATATATATATATATATATATGCGAGTACCGTAATTGTAATTTCACCGTGATATGTCTTTTAGATGGATTGTTCATAACTTTTACTTGTGTATACACACATATATATATATATATATATATATATATATATATATATATATATATATATATATATATATATATATATATATACATATATATATATATATATATATATATATATATATATATATATATATATATATATATATATATATATATATATATATATGAATGAATGAATATATATTCATATATATATATATATATATATATATATATATATATATATATATGAATGGATGAATATATATATTCAATATATATATATATATATATTTATATATATATATATATATATATATATATATATATATATATATATATATATATATATATATGAATGAATGAATATATATTCATATATATATATATATATATATATATATATATATATATATATATATATATATATATATCATCACTTCATCGTTTCATTATCACCCGCTCATTCGTATCCCCGTATAACCTAGCTTTTGTTGGCGTTGATAATTAGCTATAAAATGAAATACAATTAAAAGTTATACACAATCCATCTAAAAGTCATATCATAGTGAAATTATAATTACGGTACTTGCATGTACTCTTCATGAATATTATGCAGTATATCACAGTGCATTCAATATTTAACAATGTAATTCATTTAACAGCACGTTTAAATACAATAATACAAATTTATTCCCACTCTGAAAATTTGAATTATTTTTGTTAATAGTTCCTTCTTTGGCCTTCAAGCTTTTCACGACTACCGAAACAAGTAGTTATTACTATATGTTTAAATGTATTGTTAAAGTGAATATCAGAATATATTAGGTATATAGTGAAGGTAATAGTTTTAGGTTGTAGCACGATTTTTGGCGTCCTTCTCAATCTTATATAGAATGAATTTTATCGCTTGTTCGACAGAAGCCCAGTCGTGAACAAACCATAGACATGGTCTTGAATATTCTATATTTCTATTTCTCAGATCATATTGGTGGTATTGTAACAAGCTAAATGCTGAAACTCCGACGCTATCACTATATTAACTGATAGTTACTATTACTAGAAATGTAATAACTGATGATAATAATTCACCAATTACTACTAATTGACATGAGCGGCACTTCAATCCATGACAACAATTTTCCCAAAATTAGATGTTATAAAATAAATTTTAATTTCGAGAAAAAATGCATTCAATATCATATCGACTATTGCGTACATTTCGAAAGCTAAAATTTAGCTTTAAAACAACAGTTTAAATTATATATACTTACATCCATGTAAAAATAACCCAAAAAAGATAATCTCTCACGACATTCATAAGTACAAATTAAGTCGCTCACCTTTACCTGTAATAACATATCTAGATCTACAAATTAAGATAACAGAGCACAAAAAATAAATCTCATCACTGCTGCCAATAGAATCACACAAAATAATAACACGTTTCATATTTCCATTACTATCTGTAATCACATTGTAATAATAATGTAAGATACTTCATGAATCATCTCATATACTTGTGTCCACCAAAGAAATCGTTGACCAACATAACAACAAACAGATCATATTTTGTACGGCTCCATGTATATACCCTTATGTATATCTATGTATAATTTTGTGTTCTATTTAATAATCTGACTTCGTTCACACAATATAACTTCGTAAAATGAATAAACAAATGCAAATCCAAAAAAATATATTTGGGGTGAGTTATACGATTTACGATTATAAATAGAACTACGTCATTTAAAATCATCAAAGTGGGCATGCACGCTGCTTATAAGAATAGAGGGATTCATCTTTACTATTTTCTATGTTTTTTCACGAACTAGAGTAATTGAATAAAGAGTATATTAACCTCAAGATGATTTTATACTCTTTAATTAATATGACTTTTTTTGTGAATTCAATCAGTTTCAAGATGATACGTCAATTAATACCGAAAATGTGATGAAATTCATTGACGTATTATCTTAAAACTGACTGAATTCACAAAACTTCAATGTGATAATAATCAAAGAATACAAAATTATCGTGGAGTTGATATACTTTTTATTCAATTACACTTATTCGTGAACATAGACAAAAATTGTAAAAATTATTTTCTCCATTTTTATAAACACCTTGCATACATCTCCTCAAACGTTTACAGCTGCATTGAGTTTCTGTTATCACAAAACTTTTTAAAATTATTTTATTTTGTAGACAACTTTCTTCTTTCGTGGATACAACTATATCCTGATTTCAATCTCAATAATAATAATAACATATCATAGATTCCTCCGCAACACCTCTGCTCATACCTACATGTATTAGTGTACAGTTAGCCATGTAGGCCTATCAAAGTTCCCATCATATGGCTAGTCGCAAAGAGCTTGAATAACTAACTGTACAGACGTGTGGAAATAGATCCAACACATTCTTTAGCATACTTAAAACACTCCATAAGCAATAATTGTGTGCCATCTTTCTATGCGCTAAGCTTGCCAATACCAGGTACACGGAAATCAGCTATTCGTTTCGAATATATTCTATACATTCCAACCTTTTGTTTTACAATTTTATTTAGCCTGTTTTTTTTTATCAACAGCGAAATCTTGATACATATCATTGTTTCCTAATTGTGGCAAAAGATGAATCAATAAGACCGTTTAGAAGCAGCTCAATGTGTTATTCTTTGAGGCAATCTTGTCGCCAAATATAAGTAAATAATATGTTTAATCTATTATGAACTAATTTATAATTCATAAAATGATCATTGATCATAATAATTTCATCATATAATATAAACATATATATATATATATATATATATATATATATATATATATATATATATATATATATATATATATATATATATATATATATATATATGTATATATATATATATATATATATATATATATATATATATATATATGTATATATATATATATATATATATATTTATATATATTTATATATATATATATATATATATATATATATATATATATATATATATATATATAGGCCTATATATATATATATATATATATATATAGAGAGAGAGAGAGAGAGAGAGAGAGAGAGAGAGAGAGAGAGAGAGAGAGAGAGAGAGATAGATAGGTATATATATATATATATATATATATATATATATATATATATATATATATATATATATGGGTATCAATGATTTTGTTCTGTAAAATATCTATTGATCATATTTCAATTCGTTTCCCACGTCTACTATGACCACCCGAATTCAGTCATTCAGCAGGCAATTGAAAGGTTTTCACTATATAAAAGATACTCCTCAGTTCTCATATCCTCAGTATGAGGATATAGAATCGTACGTATGATGCAATCATTATGACGAATAGGTACAGTTTGAGACACACCCAAAGGTGACCACTTTGCTATTTATGTAGGATTCATTGCAAAACAATCCCGATACCAACAGGTCTCCTGCTGATGGTGAATAAGAATAAATAAGTTATTTTCAATCTATTTTCCAAAATAATAGATTCGGTTATCAGCTAATTAATATATTCATTGTGTTACTAGAGATTATTTAAAAATAAATATAAAATTGTCAAGGAACAACAAAAAAGGCATGCATCATTTTCCACTTCCACTTGTCGTATTGATTTCTAATTCATATCCACGACTAAATTATCTGATTGAATTATTTGAATTATTGAATAGTTCAATTTTGTGAATAATATTTTTAGGTGAAAAATAAAAATAAAATTCAGCATGCACACAAATCGTGATGTGTGCTTCATCATATCTATTACCATATTTTCGGACTTTTCAACTGTCGAAAAAAGCCTTTAGCTGTAACAGTTATTATTCTCACGCCCGCACACCCCTCTTATTCACACGAAACAGGCATACTGTGCCCGATTTGTGCCCGATTTGTGCCCGATTTGTGCCCGATTGCGTAGTAGAAAGAACCAGATGAAGTACCAGTTGGAAGAAGGAAGGGCGTGTGGTTCAACTGATCCATATAACCAAATACATACAAACTACAACAATCAAAATGAAAGTTTTCAATTCAAATTCGGTCATTTCATTTATTGGTGGGATGTATTTTCACACTATTTCGTGTTGGGAGTTGTAGATTCTACCGAGTCACGTCACGAAGTTCTTGCTTCGAAGATTCGATAAAAGAATCAATTTATTTTTATGAATTAAATGCGTTATCGATTCAAATATTTTATAATATGATTTATGGCGTACACAGTCTCCATCGATAACATCTAATAAACTAATAAAAATGTAATTACATGAACTACTAATAACGATACTGATTGCTGAAAATACGTGAGAGCATCCTAATTATACGTAATAAAATGTTGCATTTACATAAATTGATACATACATGAAATACTTTGTAACGTGAGAAATGTATTCATGTAGTGAAAAAAAAACAGAGAAAAAGGTGTTTAAAAGAATCGGTCTGATTTGAATACAAATAAAGATCCACTCGTTCAAATTGCAATTGCACATTTGTAAAATAATTAAAAACAATCCAGATTTTCTGAATTTAATGGCAAGTGAGACTAACACACCCACATTGAAAGGTCATGGTCAAAATCATTATGTCGACTGAAATGTCATCATTCAATATTTGGAGAAAAAATATTTTTGTTCATCGAAAATGAAACTCAATAAATGATCGTATATGTATTTTAATTGCAACCTGCAATAAATCAATTGATGAGTAACTGCCTGAATTACCAACATGGGAGTCGCTTTGACTGGCAGTTTAAAGTTGTTATTATCTTGGTTATCCACGATATTTGTTTTCACCGACTCTCAGTTAAAGTCTAACTGAACTTGGTAATATCGGGCGAGTTTTATCTATCTAGGGTGCATGTTAGGCTCTACACATACCCTATAGGGCCCGGATTCATAGGGTTCATAGGCCCGTCTGTAGGGCCCGGCGTTTTTCAGTAAGCGATTATAGCTGGTGTTCGATCTGGAGTTTTGGGTGTTGGGTTTGGGCTTGGAATGTTGGGTTTGGGTTTTGAGTGTTGGGTATTGGGTTTGGGTGGTGCTGACTGTACCAAACTTATGGATATGCACAACAGTGAAAGAAACAGTAGTAGTTTGACATCGTTATTCGTCTTTACAGTACAAATAATTAAACAATCCTATACAATTACTTCTGCATTTGTCTCCCGGATAGCTGAGGCAACTAAGGAAATGATTCGTAAGTCTAGGTTCTAGCCTAACCTAAGTCATTGACGTATATTTAATTGTCAACTGTTTATTCGTTTGTGGAATCATTAAGAAATGTATACTTGCCGATAATTACATGATGGTTTTTTCTTGTTCTGGAGGGCAATCAATAATTAACAATATTACGTCTACGGTACTTGGAAGTTGGTTACCATCATTAGACTCGAGGCAATTAATGAAACAAAAACAAAATCATTCTTAGAAATGTCGATGTTGATTGGATGAATTGAGACTCTGAACAGAAATAACTACATTCTTCGACGCAGATATAATAAATTCAAATAACTACTTATTTCATAAATTATTTCACTTTACTTTCCAGTTCGTTTGGCTCAGACAGTCGAGGCACTATTCTGACATCTGAAGCTAGACGGACACGGGTTCGAGTCCCGCTGTAGGCATGGGATTAGTAAAGTTCCTTCACGCATCATCATTTCTTTATCACCCACTCATTGGTACTCACGTATAACGTGGTTGCTGGTCACCATTAAAAATATCTCAAACGTTCATTTCATTTCATTTTAAATCATTCTATTCTTGTTTTATAACACACAATCTACACAAATAATATACAGGATAAGATTAGTATTGGAGGTGAAGCTGTAAATTAATATGATTGACATTTAATACAATGATACAACAGATATGATGTTTAAAAAGTGAATATTTTAAAATGAAGCATTTTGAATATAGAAATGAAGTTGAATATAGTTGAATGAGCGAAGCAAAGACTCAAATACACCATGATTTAAAAATGCATGTCTATTTTCAATATAGGCCTATATCCAACTAACAGCACATAAAATAAACTGTATTTTCAACAAATTCAATAATATGAGAAACATATTAGAATGAAAGATTGCTTAAAATGGCATTGAGAATACGTAATCATTTAAAACATCTTGATTCAATTGAACACGTGCTTTTGATTCGATTAAATCATGTGCTTTTGACCATAGTTCTATCTTCATTGATAACTACTAGCACGACCTATCATAACTGTATATGCGATTTTATGCAAAAACCGAGCTATATGCCGTGTTGATGTTGGGTATATCTTCAATAATTTTGTGAGTAATCCATTGAATAGTATTTTTTATCCATAGCTTCAATTGGGTAACAAAGATTTTGTATCGAGTTTCGATGTTATTACTGTGACTATATAGTGGTCGAGTGGTTTAACACACTGACCCGTCATTCAGGAGACCGGGGATCGATTCCCGCCATAGTCGACCATCCTGACCTGACTTTCTCGTGGTTCCCCTCTGTCATTCAGGTCAATACTGGGATGGTTCCTTATCTACAGGCCACGACCGACTTCTTCCCACCATCCAAAAACACTTGACAAAATAACCTTTCATTTCATCATCCTATAATTTCATATATCATTCACCGACGCCAATAGATCGTATTTATCAGTAGAGTGCGCCGTTAAACCCAAAATAACTTGATGAATGAATAAATAGATGTTATTGAAGTAAAAAGTAATCAGGTATCATTGAGAATTCAAAAAATAAACTGATCCATTGATATTTAGTTGTTGATTACCATATTGATTACCGTAAATACATATTGTATGCTGCCTATTATCAACAATTCCTACAGCTTGACAATGAGTTATTTCTGGCGGGAAACAGAGCGTAGTCAGCGGGTGGATTTCTGTTCGGAGAGATGATCTGGTCCTGTAGGAGTGTCTGCAGAGATGCTCTGAACAAGTCGACCGAAACAGCATCTTGTATTGAGAGTGTGCCAAGATTTCCTGTTTGTATTGTTCTTCGCTTCACATATTTCATTATCGAATTTTTTTTTATTAATTGAATTTGAATATTTGTTTATTTCATCTTTACTTATCTGTAGAAGAGAGAAATTTTAGGTTATTCATATACAATTGATGAACCAGATTACAAATTGTGTACAATAACAGCAAGGCACTTGAAGAATTCCTATATATTATGACATTGAGAGATTACGGTAGTCAAAGTAATAGATGATGCAATTGTTATAAAAGGATATATGATACAACTCCTACTTTTTTATTACCTATATGAAGAATTAATCAATAAGGAGAATATAAAAATTGAAAATGTACTATGAAAATATATGAAATTGAAAAACACTGTTTCAACTCAAATTTGTTTTCAATTATTGATATCATATTGCAAGTTGATATTTATATGACAAATATAGGTCCTATATATATATATATATATATATATATATATATATATATATATATATATAAATATAGGCCCTATATATATATATATATATATATATATATATATATATAT
The DNA here is from genome assembly GCA_964007535.1 of Brachyptera risi. NCBI lineage: Eukaryota > Metazoa > Arthropoda > Insecta > Plecoptera > Taeniopterygidae > Brachyptera > Brachyptera risi. The sequence continues at coordinate 17,418,314 of OZ023331.1, forward strand.
ATATATATATACATATATATATATATACATATATATATATATATATATATATATATATATATATATATATATATATATATATATATATATATATAACCGTTACGTATTTATAACTTGATAATTCAGCAAGAGTGGCACATCATTGAAAAAAAATGCTATTGTTATTTAACTAGAAAACTATCTCAACTTTAGAGTAGATTAGGTGACAAGAAATGTTCAAGTTAATAATAACTCTTTTCGAAAATAATAAAAAGTAAAAAGTGACCTAAAATTAGTAAAAACTCATTCAGCACATCACTTTGCATTGCAATCAAAAATACCTATGACTCATCCACTATTTATCTAAGAAAAATACACACATACACGTTTCAAATATTCCATTTTGTTTGCTTTTATTATCATCAAACTAAAACTAGTATCAACTCCTCACCAATGACCTATAGGTAGGCTTGAGGACTCTCTTGCGAAACCTACTTACGTAAAGTAAAGCAGCACTGGCCCGGGAGTCATTCTTTTTCAATGCCATCTGGTGTGACGATCGCGTGCAGTGAGCCCACCACCACACACACAGGTGTGTTTTAGGCTGAGCGTACAGTATCGTACATATTATACACAAAAGAAAGAACTTCATGATTATATTTATATAATTATAAGCTGTGATATTCCCGCCAAGAACAAAAACTTGTGAAAACAGGGAGCCAAGCCCTTGCTATTCAAACACTTTGGCAAATAAAAGTAGTGATATAAAAAGTTTTGGGCGCTAAATGACCTCGCTGTCGATGCGCCTTAAAACCCTAATATTCATTCAAAAAGTTTTGGCCAAGTTAACTCTTCAAGAGAGGGAATTAACGCATATGTGTGGATAGATATTGGGCATATAATGCAAACGTTCGGTGATTATAATTGGGCTTAATAGCTTTTGATATGTTGTAATGAAATTGCCATGCACTTTTCATTACATACATTATATCAAAAGGTATTAAGCCGAGTTATAATTACTGAACATTTGCATTATATGCCCAATATCTATCCACACACATATGCATTTTTCCTCTCTTGAATGGCTTACTTGGACAAAGTTGGACAAGTTTTTGTTTTTGACATAATTATAAGTGAGATCTATTGGCGTCTAGTTAATGATTAATGGGATGATGGTATGATTACACGAAGGTTTCTTATGTAGTGGGAAGGAAGAGATCGTGGACTATAGTGGTATAGGAACCATTCCGGCATTTTTCATATAAAATCTTGCTCATCCTACAACGCATATTACCGCGTTTTTCTAGTATATAATACTCCCAGTTTCACTTCCAGTGATTGCCTGAAAATGTAGGCCTATTTGTAATGATTTTTTTCTTCAGTTATTATAGTTTATTATTTTTTTATCTGCAGCGGAAAATTATGTTCACAGGCAGCGCAGTCCTGGTATTGAATTTGTATTGAATAATTAAAATGGGGTGGTAAGATCGCCTTTGTGGTGCCCCGTCCAAACGATCCTATCTTTCATCCATGGCCCTAATTGGGGAACAATGATTTTGTATCAAGTTTCAATGTTATTAGAAAAAAAAATTGATAGTGAAGATTGCTATCAAGGCTCCACTGCCTCCGAAATATCGTCGTTATATTTATTCATATGCATAATTTTGACGGCGGAGATAAAAACGTAGCTCGATGTGCCCTTACCTTCCAGATCACATGAAGCGAGCACATATCAAGGTGTGCCGGTTATTTTAATGTATTCTAACATTGATGTGATGCTCATAGTTTCATGTACTTAGGCCCATGCAGTAGTATCAAGTCCAGTAGGACTTTATCTGAGAGTTAATTAGAACAAATAACATGGTTAACGATAGTATGATAACAAATTTGAACAGATATAGTTAGTTAGACAGATTGAGAGAAATTTAAACTGATCCTATTCTGATATTTACATTTTTGTTATATACTTCCATGTTGATGATGTAAAACATGTATACACCTTATGTACAAAAACAGTAGTAATTATGTGTACTGTTGAAGAAATTGAGATAATTCATTCATTCATATACCATATCAATTCACCAACAGCTGTCACAGAATCACTAGTCGGCTGCATGTGTTGAGATTTTATGTAATTGCTAGTTTACCTTGATTTACCCTATTTTACCATTTCACACCGTTGTAAACTGATATTTACGTGAAACAAAAAATGGATAAATGTAGAACGAAAGTAACATTTTCCGCGTCAATATAATAATATATGTAAACTATCATAGCCACTTTCCGTTTTAACATTTTGTAGTGGAATTGCTTCGTACCATTTAGAGAAGTATCTTGTAAAATACTGGCGATCCATAATAAACATTCGCATTCGCTTACATATACATATATATATTACGATGCGTAGTAAGATGAAAATAGTAAGCAAATATATCTGGTTTTATCTCAAGAGTACATTTGATATTTCCACCTGTATTTTTATAGAATTCGATAACGATTTTCGACATTCATTATATATATGCATCTCATGACGTAGAGCCTATTTGTTAATTTCCCAGTTTTACGATCGTTTATATTTGAAAAATTACCGTGGCGGTAACTTTTTTCTCAGAGCGATAGTATAATGGTGCATTATAGAAGTTGCTTTCATATGCTATGTGCATACAAATACCACAAACAATACTAGCATTGTCAGTTTGATAACTAGGTTTAGGCATACATAAAACTTTGTTAAACCTTTGTAACATATTATACGTCTGCAACAGAACAGCTGGGTAAAAGTTTATTTTCTGATGATTCCCAACAAACGGTTCCATTATACCATCGAAATACACCTTCACTGATCTATAGTTGGTATAAAAAATAATTATCAACATTCTAAGTAGATTTTTCGAAGTGCATTTCACAAACAGTTATGGTAAACACCATAACTGTTAGTTCTAAATGACATCAAGTTGGTTCCACGTTATATTAAATTAGTTTAGGGTCTGGTTAGGGTGGCTAGTTTGGTTACGTTGTTATATCAATTATATATTGTTGTTGATGTAGGCCTATAGTGTATGTAATCAGATATTTTTATTTTTTTCAACATGTGTAGGCCTATGCTGTATAATTTGCCATATGATTTTCCAAACAAATTTTGTAAACAAAAATTTGGAAATAAAAATTATTATTATAAAATCATTATTATTATTATATAAATGGGCCTAATGGTTACAGGTTGTTTGAACTTAATTTAGGGTCTGATAAACAACAACGTCCACCCTGAGTTCCAATATGCACAGGAATAACCGTCAATTCAAATTGACAATTTTTTTACTGCTCTCCATAATAAAATAGTATTCTTTTATTAAATTAATAAATATAATTCAAACCACTCTGAATTCAGATTATATTATTCATATGTTATCAGATACTGAATGCCAAAAGCAATCATATATTTCATGATGACAGTTGCTTCATTGTCATCAAGTTTCGGTCGTTAAAAATAGTAACTTACCTCACAAAGAGGGGCGTTAACGGTTCACCGCGAAACATTTCACCGTAATTTACGTAACAATGTCCACTCTCATTCATGTGAGAAGACCCTATCATCAAAATGTAACAATTCCATCTATTGTTTCAGTACTGACCTTGCCGAGGATCTGCATCACTGCCTCCTGGATGGATGTAGTCGGTCTCCTAATCTCAACAGGGCAGTGAACCATCACAGCCCACCTGATACATCTCACACACACACACACAAAGACATCAAGGGGATTTATCGAAGCAAGTCCCCGATAAATTGGTGACACTATAGTATGAAAAGTTGAGTGAAGTTAGGTGTCACATACCAATACCATTTGTATATAAAAAAATATCCATTTGGTGGTATGTAATAATGAGGTACACCCAAAGAGTTCCAAAAGAGCAGCGAAGTGTTAAGAAGCAACTCGACCGTGTGTCGGGACTGAACCATCACCGAAGATTTTTTAGTCAATTGTTAAATCTTTCACCCTCTACAGGTATATTATATAGATATACTTTTCTTGCGTACCGCAATCGTTTCAAATGTGAGTTTTTTTTTATTTACGATCTGGTGAAAGATAAAAATAAGCTGAAGCTGTATGATAGTACAATGCTTTTCAGTTTACCGAATTCAATGGAAAAGTATATATTATAACATTAGGTTCGTTGGAGACCTCTTTATGAACATTTTTACAACACAATATCATAACTTTCAAAATGGTTTTGCAGTAACAAAATGTGTTTCAGTATATTTGAAGATCACGAAAAACAAGATCGATTTGTTCTTCTTTTTAAATGCACTACGACATCAACTTCAAATGAAAGAAGTTGTATTACAGATGATTGTAATTACGGTATTCTTCAAAAGGAAGTCAATCTTTTCTTATATAGTTATGAAAATCGTCTTTGAAGAAAACTAGTTTCCCATAAAATAATTCGAGCTTCAACAAACTGTGCAACTAATTCAGTATACAAGTGAAAATAGTATAATACAACATTACTGGATACTATATATAAATGTATCCACGAAAGAAGAAGGTTCCGATCGGCCGTCCCCTCTATTCCACACCACTATCGCACGGGTGGTTCGCGCCTTATTCTTTCTTGGATAGAAATATATCCAATACTGTTATATCCTGACAACATTATATTATACGGTTCGCATTACATAAGAAGACGTGTCCATTGTGAATAAGTGAAAGAGAGATGCAGCATCAGTAAGTCACGTTTTCGTATAGAATAGATGACGGCGATGAGTCTTTGCCGCGGGGAGAGGAGGCCGTCGTCATCGAACATTCCAACCCTATTCTTTCGTCAACAACACAATGAATTGATGGCAGTTAGGTGGGAGGAGCAGTGCATCGTGGTAGAGCAACAGGGCGTGGTTCAAGATCTTGCATTGTTTCTGGTTTAAGGATCATAATTGGATGAGTGACGCGAAAATCGGTATAGTTTTCTTTTTATCAACATCGGAAATTTGACGTGAAGTCATTGTACCCCAATTAGGACCAAGGATGACAAAGTAGGTTCCTTTGGAAGTTAGTAAAAGTTGCAGGTAATCTGCTAGTAGTGAACTAAAGAACTTATGAAAGGTATAGAAGAGAAGCGCTCCGGAAATTAAAAGAATGAGATTTAATACACTTTTTTTCATTGTTGGTATTTTTGTTATACTACATTCCACAGGCCATATTGCATTTGGGAACTCATATTTTTGCTACTATTCCCGATTTATGGTACTTTACAAAATTCAGAGCATCTTTCGAAATATATTCTCTCTTTCAATTTTAGTAATTTTCTTCAACATGTTTTGGTGAAAAATGAATAAAAAAATTGTGGGTTTTGAAGAAATTTGACGAATCTCTATTGTCTGCGGTGCTCGTCCTTCAACGACAACTACTATTGTGGTTTCCAAAATTAGATTCAACTGATACATGGTAACACCAATCACAAATTACATTAAGTGATTTCATGTGTATTTGCCTTTCTATTTGAACCTTTCAATTTCAACAGACAAATTTCGTAAATACACTCATTTCGCTAGAATAAAGCCGCATGATTTTGAACCGAATGACTGATAATGTCAAAAACGCAGACGTTATTCAACCATTACACTCTAATGACCGTCTATAATTGTTGAATTCAACACACTATTTGGGAGTATATTACCAATACTGCGATAACCTATGAAAAAACTCAAACAACGCGCGATAGAAGGATTGATATGAAACTTCGTGTTGAAAAAACAATATTTCCATGGATTACGAAAATACCTGTTCGAGTGTAACAAGTTTTGCCGTTCATTGTAAACAGTATTGAAAGAGCTGTATTGTTGTAAATGTGTTCTTCATGGGAATCGTCAGTAAATTCAAGAAGAAACTATAATTCGCATGAAAGTTTATTAGTACTTTGAAATACGTTATTGCACTTTGCGATTGGCTAACAAAATACAAGCTCGGATTGAGGTGGACTCTTCGAAGTAATATTATTTTCAACAGTATCAGGAAATGCTAAAAGCCATTAGCATTGTGTTTTTATTTGACATCTATTGTTTGATCAGAAGCAATAGCTGCGATTTGAGTTGACAAACCGTACTTTATTTCATCAATATTATAGCATACGAAAATAATCGAGTGAACAATCAAAGGTGTTGATATTTTAATCCATGATGAAATAAAATGAGACGCGTATTGTAGAAATAGATATAGTTCATTTTGAAGAAATGATGAAATTACGAATACTTTCTGCAAATTGTAATTTTACTTATTTTGTATAAATAATTCTAGACACATAAATTATAATGATAATGCTCAAATAAGGCTTATAGTATGATAAGCATAACACGTAGATTTAAACATATATTATATTAGATCAAATTAATTCAAAAGTTATTACGTTAACTCAACAACAGTGTTTTTAGTTGTACGGTATTTAAGAATATATTCTCTTTGGATTTCGATTATAAAATTAGTTTTACTATAAGCCTATAATATTTAACGAAATATTTTATTATAACTATCATTATATGCAAGCTTAATAAATTTTAAATAAAGTGCCATCATTGTTGTAAATATATTATAAAACGTTACTCAAATAATGATTTCCCTACAATGACGAGAATTTCATCTGAACGTGTTATTTACGGTATAATTAACATTTTTTTTGTAAATTTTAATTAAAAACTATAAATATCGATATTATGTACATTATAATCTATTCTATGAAGCAGTGCGTTTGTGTGTGTCCATGTGTGTAGCTTGTCGTACGTAGGAAGAGTATCCCCAAGTGAAGAGAAATAATTGTGAAGTTGTTACCTTTGAAAAATCGAGAAATATAATACATGTATTCGTTTTGAAATAGGAAAAAATGTTCGAAAAACATTTTCATTCACAAAAATGATTGATAAATCATTTTTTTAAATCTGTATTTTAGTAGGGCCTACGATCCAGTGAGCATAGAGTGAAAATCAAGGAGTGGAAATCGAATATTTCGATTACGTTGAAATGAAATGTATTTTATTATTGTCTAATACTAAATTAGTACAGCAAGCTAATTGATACTGTATTTTTAACCATCGCCAACATTATATACTCAAATTGAATATATTCAAGTTATAAAAAAATATGTTATTTAACAAAGGTACTTGTGTGTAGTATGTAATTATTGTACTTATATTGGGAATTCTCTGTAAATATTATATCTAACATTTTAATGAATACCAATTTTGTTAATTACCAAAATGATTATTTTTTCATTCCTATACTCATTCCTATCAAATTTTTTCCAAGAAAAAAATTGATGATGACAACTTTCCAATTCGTTAAAGTTCGCTTGGATACTAGTTATATTAGTGTTCAGTATAATATAACGCCAAATCTGTGTCAATTTAGTTTAGTAAAATTACTACCGCTCATTTGACATTGTGCAGCAGTAAAATGCGTGACTGACCTGTAAAAGGTTTAAAAGTTCAAACAAGCTTTTTCTTCACTTTCAGATGAAAATATTTCAGATGCTTATAATTCCTTACATAATTATTTCGTAAGCCATTTAAAAAAATGTTCGTACTTCTTTTATTACCAAAAATATATTGAATAATATTCTATTCAAATTAAATACGTCTTGAAATTTCGAATGGACAAATCAAATATATAATATCTTGCCCCTATTACTCAAAATGTAGTGAAAGTGTATTTCGTTATATTTTTGTTTCATATACATTCCTACAATTTATTCGTTTATTTATCAATCCCTTTTTTTTAATAACATCGAAACTTGATACAAAATCTTTGTTTTTCAATTAAGGCAATGAATGAAAAATAGGATCGTTTGAACGGGGCACCACAAAGGCGATCTCTCCACCCCAAAGAATAATTAAAAACAAGTTAACTCATTAGACAAAACAATGCATCCCAAGGTAATAATGCCAAGGTTAGAAAACAATTCAAACATTCACAGTGGGAAGAAAAGCTAGAGTCTTCTTATCATCCTGATATTTTTTTCTTCTTCTTCTTGAAATCTTCCTTCTCTCCTCACTCTATGTACTTGTGTTTATTACTGACACATTTTTTCCTTTTATAGCCTTCTATTTTTGTTATTATTTTTTGTTTAAATCATTTTATCAACCAATTTGTAGAAGTTGTAGTATTTTCATCTGCCACCTTACAGGAGAGTTGGCTAACCTTGCTCTACATATCTGAAGAAACCTGGCTGGGTTCACCACTGTGTGCATTGGCCTTCTACCACGACTCCGCACAGCCAGTGTGAATTCTCGCCGGCCAGCCGTAAGAAGTGATGCAATCGTCAACAGAAAGCAGAATCTATCGAACTCACAAGAGAAAATCATTCATTTATTATGGCTGCTCATCTTCACGATGAACTATACTACTATCGATTTACTATAAATTTGGAATTGTAATTGCCGAAAATAAAAATGATACAAATATGGTAATAGTCAAAAATTGAATTACTATTAATGAAATGAGATTAAACCTCTTCAATATTGGAGTAGCTATTTAAACAAGTACTCTCGTCTATGGCATAACTGTTGGGTTTCGGTTAGATTAAAGTGTAATAGGTCGGGTTGGTTGGATTAGGTTGATTCAGGTTAATTAGGGTTGTTTCCTAGAAAAACATTGCCCAACTGGGTTGAAATTTACATCATATATAATAAGTCTGGTTGCTAATATTTCTCTTAGCTGCCCTTCAATATTGCTAATGTTTTGTTTCGTTTAAATATAACAGAACATTATTTTAATTATGCAATTATATTTTATAAATTACAAGATTGCTTTGTCGTACAGAGCACATATCTGTGCATTCATCTTCATTCTTATTGACAATTTTCAATTGTAGTACATGCTATTGTGGGAACTTTAATATGTGAAAAATGTAGCTTGCACACGTATCCAAATATAAGCACTAATACCAGGCATCAGTGTAGGCGTTTTATCATATTTATCGATCTTCTACTATCATTTTATAGTATTTAATTCATTCATTCATGTGCTGTAGGCCTAACTCATTTCAAGAAACGAACATCAATGACCTCCAATTGATTTTAATCTTTACCCGATCACAATCTGTTGGTTTCGACGATTTTTATTCGATCGATGAGAAACGATTATAGACAGAAGAAAGATGTAACACTCACGATCTCTGACGTCATAACTGTCTGTCTCAAGCAGTCAAAGCACTGTCTTGAAAACTGAAACCAACTAGGGCGTGAATTCGGCGTTTTTTCAACATCATTCATCTACCATTTTCTTCTTTTCCATACCCCCAAATACATTAGCTGTTGGAAGATCATTATCTTCCTAACATCCTTGTTTTAATCGTTTAATTTCAGTTCATTTCCAAATTGTTACATACATTCAATAGAATTGAATATCGAATGTTATCGACGCGTCAACGACTATGTGCCGGAAGTAAGGTATTGAAGATGCATGAAAATAATACATCATTTTTTTATAACACTTTATACTATGATCCCACATTTTCCACCCAACAGTTATAACGGGTAAATAGAGATCGGAGGCGCTGAAGTGCGCATACCGGAATACTGCAGTCGACTAGGTCGTGTGACATGTGCTTTGGGGTAATTTCAATGGAATGTGGTTAGGGTTCAGGTAAGGTTGAACACCCAAACCCATGTCACACAACGGAGTCGATTTTATTCCGGTATACCTTCTTCAGGCACTTCATACAGAACCACAGATAATCGAGCTAAACCACAGATAATCGAGCTAAATATTTAGCTCGATTATCTGTGACAGAACATGAAGACACACTGTTCTTAGTGATACGATTTGAAAAAAGTGTAATTTGACATTGAACACATAACACATCTAGAGAGAGTGACTGGGATAGAATACATTCAATGTTACATCAGTCATACATAATAAATACATTTACTCGATAAATCCATGTAACAGAGTTACATAATGTCTGACAGGCGACCCAAAAAGTAGATACATTTAGTTTAGTTTAGTTCATATTGGCCAGTGTAGGTTAGTAAACAGTGGTATGTGGAACCATGAATGGAGGAACTGTGGGAAGGAGGCGGTCGTCTCACAGTATTGAGGGACCATCCCAATACTCCTCTAAATAACAATGAGAGTCCAGGGAATTCATGATGGGTCACGACCATGGCGGGAATCGAACCCCAACCTCCTGCATGATGGTTCAGTGAGATATAACCACTGGTCACACATATCAGAAAGTGTATACTATAGAACCATGAAATATACACTCATGTACAGTATATTGAAAATTTGTGATTTTTTTCTCGGGTAATTGAAAGTTGAATTCAGCTACCCATACACTGCCATGTTATCCCTAAAGAGAGTCTATATATAAGAGTGATTGGCCATGTTTTTGCCTATTAAGCCTATTTCTATTCCCAGGTTTTTACTTATTCTAATGGCTCATACTTAATTTTTTGGTAAAAAATATGGCCGCCGTTTTTTAATGTCCATTCTCTTTTCTCTGTCATTCATAGGCAGATGTACCGTATGTGTTATTTACATGCAAACGATAATGATTTATCAATTTCAGTTCAAAATTATCAAAAGTAGATCAAAATTTGATAAATTGATAAGCCATTCTCGTTTGGCTGTAAAAAAAACACATAAACCTGCCTATATGCATGACAGAGAATGGACATTCAAAAAATCAGCGGGCCACCCTCGGTAGCTCAGTCAGCTGAGGCACCGCTTCATAAACTGAAATCACCGTTGGGCGTGGGTTCGAATCCCGCACATAGCATGGGATTTTGTGAACGTCCTCTCACTTATCATCACTTCCTAATTTGAGAATCACCTGCTCATTCTCACCCACGTATGAACCATCTGTTGGAGCAAACAAAATAATAATAAGAAGAAATCGGCGCTTGAATTTTTGCCAATAAAATCACTTCATGACCACTCTCTCTCTCTCTCTCTCTCTCTCTCTCTCTCTCTCTCTCTCTCTCTCTCTCTCTCTCTCTCTCTCTCTCTCGTTATCTCCACACGAGCCGCCACCTGTTGCATATCTCATGGCCACAGCGTCCGAACGAGACACGACGAAGACGGGGCAGGCTTGGAGACCGAAGAAGGGGCGATCGCAGGGCAAACAGCCATGCAGGGTCCAACAAACACGACCACGTCTCCCGAGGGCATCAATAAGACCAGATTCCTTACACAACCGGACGGCCTTCGTGGATATGTTTGGAGCACACCGACCAATAACGAGTCTCGATAGCTCTCCCAAAGTTCACAACAAGAAAATAATAATAACAATTTGAAAGAAAAAGAAAATAATAGTGATGTGTGTGATGACGGTAGACGTGGAAATGGTAGATGGTGAGGTGCCATCGGTGTTGTCGTACTTTAAATAGGCGCCTAAGGGGGGTGCCCATAGGTATACCAACGTAATATTATAACGGGGTTTGTAATTAGTAAATCTATGTAGCGAATTATTGCAAAACAATCAAATATAATAGTATTGGGGGTTTCATTTTTTTAATATAGTTTATATTTATTTATATTGAGTTTAACGACGCACTCTACTGATTACTACGATCTAATACGGTGAATGGTATATGAGATGATGGGATGATGAGATGAAAGGTTATTTAGGTGTTTTTTTGGATAGTGGGAAGGAGTCAGTCGTGGCCTGTTGTTAAGGAACCATCCCAGTATTGACCTGAACGACAGAGGGAAACCACGAAAAACCCCTGTCAGGATGGTCGACCATGGCGAAAATCGAACGCCGGTCTCCTGAATGATGGTTCAGTATATTTACCACTCGACCACACGTCTCAGTTATAGTTTATTCGCCAGTGTAGAGCTAATCTTTAATCTATTTAATGAATAGCCCGCATCAGCCTGTTTGAATAGTGGGATGGAGACGGTCATCCCAGGATTTACTTAAACAGAGGGAGACCATAAAAAAACTTCCGATGGGATATAGTTCCCGCCATGGTCGACCATCCTGACATGGGTTTCCAGTGGTTTGCCTCTGTCCTTCAGGTCAATACTGGGATGTTTCCTTAACAACAGGCCAAGACCGACTCCTTCCCACTATCAAAAGACATCGAATGAAATAACCTTTTATCTCACCATCCCATCATCATTCATCGACGCCAATAGATCGTAGTCATCAGTAAAGTGAGTCGGTAAACCCAATATAAAATTCTAAAAAAGATACGATGGTCGGCCATGGCGAATATCGAGCCCCGGTCTCCTGAATGACAGTTTGTCGTGTTAGCCACTGGTTTTCTCATTTCAGTAAAAAAAACCTCGAGCAGTATCTTGCAGCATTCAACTGTTTATAGATGTATAGTTATAAAAGATAGTCAACCATGACGGGAATCGAACCCAGGTTCAGTGATCTAGCGACTGATCCTCCCTTCTTAGTATATAAGGGGTTTGGAAATGGGGAAGCTAGCGTTTGGTACAAGTTCTTTGTCTCCGACAGTGTACAATAATTTAAATATAAAATATAGATCATACAAATAATACACACAATTTAATGATAATAAGCTGTCTTTTCCACAAGTAATCTCCGAGTGCATCTTCACGCCACATGACCAATATTTCTGTGAATTGTACATTCACAAGCCAGCGTGTGATGTAATCGGAATGACATAACAATAATTAGCATCTCTATACATTCAATATAGGCCTATAATTCTATATTATTGATGATCCGTATTTTAGTGAAATGTCAAATGTATACATAATCATATATAATAAAATGTAGCCTATACTAAATATATAGTTAGTTGCATATAAAATGTATAGTGGAATATATTTTTTTTCATATTGGGCTTAACGACGGTTTGTACTGATGACTACGATCTATATTGGTGTCGGTGAAATGATTATGAGATGATGAGATGAAATGTTATTTTATTATGTGTTTTTGGATAGTGGGGAGGAGTCGGTCGTGGTCCTTTGTTAAGAAACCATCCCACTATTGACCTGAACGACAGAGGGAAACCACGAAAAACCTCTGTCAGGAAGGATAGTAATGGTATTTTTTTATTTACATATATTCAGAAAAAATACAAATTCGAATTAGTTCAATATCAATGACTCTGATGCATTCTACTGCCATTTCAAAGGGCATACGAATCACAAATGGGACCCTTTAAATAATTATTGATCAGCTGCCCGTTTAGCTGAGACAGTTAAGACACTGCTTCAGAAATAATGATAACTGTAAATTACTCATTTGCCATTGGTAAATTTATTATAAAAATAATATCGATCTCCTATTTTTAAACTGCATTCTACGCTCATGTCTCGATCACCTAATTGACGACCGATAACAATGCACGACGATGCTAAAGATGAATGAACCGAAACGGGCTTTCAATGTTATTGGATTTTTGGCACGGAAATTGGATTGGTCTTGGGTATCTTGATCATAGAGGATAGAGAGCTAAATCGATACCGACAAGAACTGCAGCAAGCGTTTATCACCTGCATTATAGTACCGGGGAAAACCGTGAAAAAATATCGAGTAATGGGAGGGTATTGTCTATGTTATTATTATTTCTTTAGTTTGGTTACATCTCTCCAGTGTGATTCATTTCAATTCTCAATGTTGATTATTTACTATCACATCAAATTGAATTGCAAGATTATATTTAAACGATTCCTTAGAACTAGAACATAGGTCAGAATTGACATTATTTTTGTTCAATTAAAAATAGTTAAGGACTCATTATTTATATGAAATATATAACTAACTTTGCCGCAGTCTCTCTTATATTATATTAATATATATATATATATATATATATATATATATATATATATATATATATATATATATATATATATATATATATATATATATATATATATATATATATATATATATATATATATATATATATATATATATATATATATATATATATATATATATGTATACTTTTTTATGTGTCAAGGATATTAATTTAAATTGAAGTGTCACTATACTGGGTAATTGATTAAGTCTGGTCGAAGTTGATTTATGAGATTATTAAATAGTTGTAAAAAGTAATAAAATAAGAAATCATGAACGTGCGTCGTTATAAGGTATTCTTACTAACCATACACGATGCGAGTAGCTTACTAATAATATTATTAGCATTTGATTATATACGTTTTTCTTGGATTTCTACTCGTATATACCTACTAATGAGTAGATAATATAATGTATAACTGATATAGAATATTTGTGGTTAATGTAATACTAATTTAAAACATAATGATAATAATGTTTTTAATGAAGTAAAAATATTTTTATTCTTCTATTATTTTACCATGAGTAAAATTACAATTATTTATCGGAATTACAAACTTCTGTTAATTTTTTAAAAGTGCGTTAAGCTTGACTTCATTTTTTTTAATTACATCAAACTTGGCAGATCAATAATTCCTGATCATTTAGTGGATAATTAAGATAAAAAATGTAGGCCTTTCTGATACTTCTTAAAAACTTGTAATATTGTTTGAAAAAGAATTGCTCAAAATAAAAACGGTTACAGTTTCAAAATAGGCAATTGTTTCGAATTTTTAAAACCAGGGCTGGCCAACTGTATGAAACCAACAGCTAGATTATTTGGGGGTACGAATAAGTGGATGATATTTCCAAAAACACATGCCTTATGCGGGACTCGAACCCACGCCCAGCAGTGCTCAGCTGACTAAACAGGGGGCTCAAGCAGTATGTATAAACCCCAGAAAGCAAACATTATGCAAATAATAAATTTATACGTTGTGTTCCAGTGAAATACCATCACAGAACATGTTTATTGTTCACAGTTGGCGAACCTGCGTGAGAATTGTTTTTTAAATTTTTTTATGAGGAATATATGTATTTGAATCTAATTCCTTAAATGTATTATACATGCTTTCATAGTATTAAAATGTAGGCCTACTGGGCAAACCCAGCATGCGTTGTAAGATGAGCGAGATATTTGTGTGAATTCTACACAAAAACTCTGTGAATCATGATATATATACTCGAGAACTATACACATATCTTAGTAGAAACTGACAAGTCTACAAATCCGTGAATCACCTCACACAAAATACTGAATAAAGAACTATACTACTGTTTCTAGCTATATTTGATGAAAATGTATTCATTGAATAATTATTTTATTCAAAAGGCTGGTCGAATTTTATTTTTCAACTTGAAAAATTTATCATCTTATAGAGTTTTTGACAATTTCGAAATGGTTCATTCGATTCAAACGATTCATCAAAAGTGGTCAACCGATTTGGTCCCAAAACTGTACAGTTGGATAAGTCTGCGAGTCGAGAAGAAGTTGCATAATGATCACTGAAACCATTCGGCCTCTGTGCAGTGCTTGAAAACAAACTATAATCTATACTCGGGGAATAATTTAGAAAAATAAGTATAGAGTAGATAAAATATTATCGAACCCTGGTCTCCCGAATGACGGTTCAGTGTGTTTTTGCTACTCGGCCACGCGTCTCGGTAAACTTAGATTCTATGTGTACATGTCCAATATGGCCGCCGAGATCAGAACGAGCATATATCGCTATCGGCTGCAGGAGTAACATATATCTCGGTAAGGTAATATCCATCTATAGTCCTTGTAATATTTTTAGGACAACGCCCCTGTGTAAAACAATGTACTTATTTCGTCACCGAAATAATCCTAATGAGACATGTAGCACATGGTAATCGATTTTGATTTCCTCATGAAGTACGCTCCTAAAATATATACAGTTTTAATGACAATAATCATGAAATATGCAAACAAAATGTACCGTATTAAACGTAAACAGCTTATGTAAATGAAGACAGTGTCATCGATCTTCTCAATAAGATTATGGTAATCGTCAGAGGTAAGCGACAATTCACTGCGCAAAACAACCTCGCATGATCAGGACTATTGAATTGAGTACACACAAATATAGGGGAGAGCGGGGCAAGGGTGACACCTTAATGTTTGAATACAGATTATGGCGAATTGCTTTGTACAATGTTCACACTGAAAGTTAGAGTAGCTATATAGTGTAATATATATTTTTTTTCTCATTGAGTAGAAATTGATTGAGGTAGAAACTATAATTAACTATTGAAATCAGCTCATGAATGTAAAATGGTGAGTGGTTACTCTTGCCCAATGCATGAAGAAAGAGTAACCAGGGTACGGGGTAAGAGTAACCAGGGCACGGGGTAAGAGTGACCAGGGCACGGGGTAAGAGTGAGCAGGGCACGGGGTAAGAGTGACCAGGGCACGGGGTAAGAGTGACCTGGGCACGGTGTAAGAGTGACCTGGGCACGGGGAAAGAGTGACCTGGGGAATAATTTTCGTAGGATAATAGGTAGAAGTATTCCACAGTTTGACAATACAGACACTTTGAAACATACATATAGATGATACTGTAAGATAATATAGATAATCAGTTGAATAACAAAAAACGAGTTACTTAATACGCCTATACATAGCAATAAGCAAAATTAATAAGTAATATGAATTTACTGAAATTCAGCATCAACAAACTCTTGTTGCTACACAACTCAGTTGCTATAGTTAGAGCTATTTATTTATATTGCGTTCAACGGCGCACTCTACTGATGACTACGATCTATTAGCGTCGGTGAATGATATGAGATGGGATGATGAGAGGAAAGATTATTTCTTTGGATAGTAGAAAGAAGTCGGTCGTGGCCTGTTATTAAGTATAACCATCCCAGTATTGACCTGAACGACAGAGGGATACCACGAAAATCCCTGTCAGGATGGTCGACCATGGCGGGAATCGAACCCCGGTCTCCTGAATGATGGTTCAGTGTACTACACTTGGTCACACGTCTCAATAGTTGGATCTAAAACTCGTTAGATACAATATAGCTCATTGTACAAATTATAATGATGAAGAACTCTGAAAGTCCTCCAAAACTCTGATATTATACAATATACATAGCCTCAACCATCTTGATCTTGACGTACACACATTCCTACGATTGAATCTTCAATTTCCCTGGTCACGTGACCCTACATCACGTGACTTATCGCGTGGGATTAATGGTATCGAATGGTTCCGATTGTTTCCCCTGCCGGAGAACAGACAGATCACGACAGTGATAACTATAGGGGAGGCTACGCGGACGGTTGGGTGAGCATTCGACGCACGCATGAGAGGCGAACCTCACGCATCAGAAACATGCGTTAAGGGGGTTACACACAGCGTAGATAGATATTACCTTACCGAGATATGTTTCTCCTGCAGCCGATAGCGACATGTGCTCGTTCCCATCTCGACGGCCATAATGGACGTTTATACATATGGGGTGCCGAAGAGAGCATGAGGGAATACAGATACTGCCAAAGAGTGAACGTAGGCTTTGTGTGTCTATTGAAAACCTGACCCAAATAACCCGAACCATAGCTTCTCTGTGCTCTGACCGATTCCCTATAATAGTAGCTCTACGGCATTATTACACGCCAAGCCCACGTTCACTCTTGGTAGTATCCATATTCTGGTATATGCACTCTTCAGGCGCCCTCTTACAAATAGAAGCTAAGCAAAGACATTCTATATTATCACTAATGTCAAATATGGCGGAAACACACAGCGTTCCACACTTCCCGGTTTGCAAAGCGGTGTGAAGCTACTGCCGAGCCACGAATATGTAACGTATCACGGTAATAATGCACACGTCATGTTTTGACGTGACGTCCAGTCATGTTTTCCCATCAAAATGATATCCTTTCTTTTTTAAATACAATCTCAATATTTTAGCCCTTCTTGAATGTTTGATAAGTCCTTTAGTGTATCGATGATAATATTGCAATAAACAAAAAAACATTGACCTAAAGTCAATTTTCCCAGATTCAGGTCAAGGATGACAAGTTGGGATCGTTTGAACAAGGTGCCACAAGGGTGATCTTACCACCCTTAAGATAAATAATTAGACAATTATCATGAAACTCATTCAACAAGTCGTAGGAATTAAAATAATAAAATCTGATAAAAACTAATTAAATAATCAAACTGAAAAAATACGGCTCATTCAATGTACTTGAAACTTTAAAATTATTGTGCAGTTCATTTATAAATCAACTTTGAAAGTCAATTTCAGGAACATTAGAACTTCAGTAGAAATTTAAATTTGTTGTAGAAAATGTTTTTTCCCTATTTTCCCTCTTGGGTTATTCTTATGAGTTTCTATTACGAGTAATCTCAACCAATTACGCCTTAAAAATATATAGCATGGATTTAGATGATGACATATGCTCATATGCCAAGTTTCAACAAAACAGTTCTTCGATTGACCCGTGGAACGCGAAAAAAAGTTCATTAATCTACGGTTAAAATAAAAATGTACGGTATAATTGAGTCTTCGCTTCGCTCATCCAACTATTATCGACATCTTATACCAAAGTTATTAATTTCGTAGCATGATTCGTATTATTTTTATTTTTTTTATATTGGTTTTTAACGACGCACTGTAATGATTACTAAGTTCTATTGGCGTCGGATGAATGATTTCATTTCATTTCATTTATTAGCTTTTTTTATACCATTACATACGAGTTATAATTAAAATCATTAACATAACAAGCAGAATGAGATAATGGGATGATGATATGAAGGTTTTATGGGTATCGGGAAGAATAGTGGGAAGGAAGCGGCCGTGGCTTATATTGTGGAAACCATCCTAGCATCAGCCTAGACTACAGAGGGAAACCACGAAAAAAAACCTGTAAAGATGGACGGTAGCGTGGATCAAAGCGTGTCCGATATGTCCCTTCACCTC
>OZ023331.1:17439572-17499572 GCA_964007535.1 Brachyptera risi
TCGACATAACTATACAATCCCATATATATATATATATATATATATATATATATATATATATATATATATATATATATATATATATATATATATATATATGTATATATATATATGTGTGTGTGTGTGTGTGTGTGTTCATCAATTTCAGTTATCATCATATTGTTGACTTGAATTTTGTCATTATCATTGATAACTTGACATTTCTTATCATCATTGTCAACTTGTATAAGTGAAATAATGAAAAAACAACGTTGAATTTGACATGAATTTGAAGTTAAAAATTAGGAAAACGCAGCACATGCGTTGTAGGAACAGCGAGATTTTCTTATGAAGTTTTCACTGGAAAATGGTGAAAGTGTACACATCTTTATTTTGAATCTATCAAGTATCAACTCACCGCCTTTCTGATTCACTTATTGATTATTCAATCATTTTAAGAACTAATTATCTTAAAAGTTGATCATCTTTAAAGTAATCACGAGATCGGTGACCATGGTAACTATCAGAAAATAACCAATTGGCAACTTTAATCAGTATCACCCAAACTAAGCTTTTTAAAAATTGCTATCAGAACGTGTATGAGCGCAGCGGTTTCTAATGTATAGATGAAAGGAAGGGTCAGAGAGAAGGTAAGGTAATTTCATTTTGCAATTTATATAAAACAAAGATAATTTATTTAGCCGGGTCTGTATTAAAATTTAAAATGGACTGAAAAATAGCCCGTCACTATAGTAATTACTTGATATAATGATATTTTGTTACACTTTATAATATGGTCCTGCTCAACAAACAACAATTTAAACGTCTCAATAATTATGTCAAGGTTTCAAAACTGAAAGTCTTCCACTAAACTCTACGAAGTTTAAAGGTTGGCTGCATCTTCTTTCGAAACGAGATTGTGTGAATCTGTATTTAAGAGCTTCTACCAACCTGACAAGCAAACATCTCACCGTTATATTGGTATAACTGTACGTAGTATCTTTTCTGTATTATTTGTTTAAGGACGAAGCTAACGATAAGGAGAGCAAAACTGCATTTTTAAAAATGTGTTGAATGTTTACAGTTGCATGTTGTCATTGGCGTCGGCGAGGGAAGGGCAAGGGGGGCATACCCACCCTGCAGATAGTGATTTTAAAATGTCTTCAATTTGAAGTTATATAGACATATAGTTATGATCTAATTCCTCTCCCTTGTTGTTTTGTTATGGAAATGCTTAGTAAACATGAATGGAAATAACTTATATGTTATAAATAAATAGAACTCGACCATTTCAATTACTCTGTCGTTTGAGATTTTTTTTGTTGTAGGCCTATATTTATTCATTATTCATTTATTCATCTATTTATTAGTTCAAAGATTTGCAAAAAAAAAATAGTACAAATATAGGAAATATAAAAACTCAACCAGATATAAAAATGAGTCGACAGAAAGATTTGATTAAAAAGATAAATGATATGAGTGATATATATATATATATATATATATATATATATATATATATATATATATATATATATATATATATATATATATATACTTATACATATATATATATATATATATATATATATATATATATATATATATATATATATATATATATATATATACATATATATACATATATATATATATATATATATATATATATATATATATATATATATATATATATATATATATATATATATATATATACATATATATACATATATATATATTTATATATATATATATATATATATATATATATATATATATATATAAATATATATATGTATATATATATATATATATATATATATATATATATATATATATATATATATATATATATATGTATATATATATATAATATATATATATATATATATATATATATATATATATATATATATATATATATATATACATATATATATATATATATATATATATATATATATATATATATATATAAATATATATATATATATATATATATATATATATATATATATATATATATATATATACTTTGGGTCTTACAACGCACTGCACTGATGACAAAGATCTATTGGCGTCAGTGAATGATGAATGTATCATGTGTTTTGGGGTATTGGGAAGGAGCTGGTAGTATAGTCTGATTGTTATAAGGATACATCAGCTTGAATCTAAACGACTGAGGGAAACCAATGCCAGGATGGTCGATCATGTTTAAAATAGAATTCGAGTCTCCTGGGTGACTAAATGACGGTTCAGCATGCTAGCCACTGATCCACCCGTCTTACCAAGGAACATTGAATTATTTTCATGCCTATCATCATGAACGTTTAGTTACTGGGAGATATAATTTCTAAAAATACCGATATTTTCAAGTTTTTTTTCTGAGATCATATCTCATGAATACACGATTGTAAAAAGGAGTGTGCTTGCAGAAGAAGTGAACCGTGATTTTACGTCCGAGGTTTTACCTAATCGAGGCTAGCGCATTTAAATGGTCATGCTAATTCTATCTCGACGCCAGACAATGAAGATGTTGGAAACGTTAGAAAGAAGAACGTTGTAAAAACGTTCTATTGGTGCAACGATTCAACATTCTTGAGGTCACAGGAGATAATTAATCAAAAGTTGTGTAATAAATTCAGCTAACAAATAATATAAACTGTCATTATTTAAGTAAGATTAATTATAATGTAAAAATTAGTTATTAACTTGGTATTTTTACTAGAAAAAATCTAATTTTTTCTAACGTTATCATAGTTTAATGTGAGACTTAATTATAATTACGTATACATAATTTATAAACTGAGACTATAAGTCAGCTGTAAATAGCACTCACACAAATATAAATATGTATTATAGGATCGTACAGAAATAAATATGAATATATTCGTTTTTAAACCGGCGTTGAGAGTTTTTTGTTTTAAATAATTAAATAACTAAGGTAGGCTTATACGAATAATTTTGACGAAGTATGATGTCTCAAGCACCTATTAAGTGCATCTTTTAAGTGCACTTTTCATTAAAGTGTGATCTGAACCACATATATATTTATATATACTTGGATATAAGAAAGAAGAAGGTCCGAGACAGCCGAGCGATAGTGTCATGGGATAGGCGGGACGGTCGGTCGGAACCTTCATTCGAGGATACAAGTATTACAAGATGCTAACGAAAGCAATTAGCTCTAACTTAACAACCATGACGTTAGAGCTCACTTTCTTGTGACGTCACTTCTCTACACTTCTTATTTATTTATCCAGACAAAAAAAAACGGCAATCGATGTTCGTAGAAATATTCAAAATCGTAGTTTGTGGCAAAACTTTCAGAAATATTTTCTTGGCCACTTTTTAAATAAAAATGGAACGAAAAGAATCTAATATCTATATAGAACTTATATTTGAAGAAAGTTATTGAATAAAAAATAGAAATCGTTCATCTGGAAATATAGTTATACAGCATCTAGGCTATTTCTTTCATTATTGTTTTAAATAATAGTAATTGCTAGAGGATTTATAATTATGTATACCGGTAATGTATGAAAATACTTGATCGATTACTCTACCAAAATACTCTATTGTTGTTGTCTTACTTCTTGTATGGCAGTGTACTTCATATTTTCTTAGTTTACACTTTTCTGTATTTCCATTTTGGTTATTATCATTGTAAATCGAAATAACATATCGATTAAAAATTAAAAATTAATCTTAATTTTGAATTTGAATTTGATTTGTATAATATTAAATATTCATTCAATATAGACAAGTGGTCGAGTGGTTATAACACTGAACTGTCATTCAAGAGACCGGGGTTCGATTTCCGTCGACCATCCTGACAGGGGTTTTCCGTGGTTACCCTCAGTTGTTCAGGTCAATACTGAGATGGTTTCTTAACAACAGGCCACGATCGACTCTTTCCCTCTATCCAAAAACACCTGATGAAATATATACCCTCTCATCTCATCATCCCATCATCTCATCATTCACCGACGCCAATAGATCTCAGTCATCAGTACGTACAGTGCGTTGTTAATCCGAATATGAAATAAAATAAAACCAATTGCTTAGAATCTCTTGAAGTTCTTAGTTCAAGAATCTAAACTTCAAATTCTTAATTATGTCATTCATTAAATTATTTTTGTTCACGCACCGTATGTATTCTTATATTCATTATCTTTGATTTCTTATTTCACATTTATACACATACAACAATACTAAAAATTTTCAACATTTTCTTGTCATTTTTTCTTATTTATTCTTTTTTTAAATATTATTATTATTTCATATTTCATATAAACCACAGTGATTTCTCCCTCAAACGGCCAGCCACAAACCACCATATTAGCAAACTCGCAAATAAAACCCAGTATAATTGAAAGTTATGTCTGTTTAATTTCTATCATGCCTGTGAGTCAAAGGTGGCAATACGATATCTTCGACCGAAACACGAAGCTCACATTATGACTGAGATACCCTGTAATCAGAAACAGACGGCAAAACTGACTCCATTTAGCTGTGCAACATGGCTGAGCAAAAACACGAAGTAAAAACCACCTCGAACGAATACTAGATCAAAATACTATAAGGCTGCGTCTGAAATATTATTCCTCCTATAATATACGCTGTACATATTCACAAACTACAATTCTGAAAGGATACTTGCGAAAATATTGATTATTTATAATATGAATTATTATAATCTTCAACACTGTTCAAACTGAGATGAGTGGCCGAGTGGTTGATACACTGAACCGTCATTCAGGAGACCGAGGTTTGATTCTCGCCATGGTCGACCAGCCTGACAGGGGTTTTTCGTGGTTTTCCTCTGTCGTTCAGATCGATACTGAGATGTATCCTTAACAACAGGCCACGACCGACTCCTCCG
The DNA here is from genome assembly GCA_964007535.1 of Brachyptera risi. NCBI lineage: Eukaryota > Metazoa > Arthropoda > Insecta > Plecoptera > Taeniopterygidae > Brachyptera > Brachyptera risi. The sequence continues at coordinate 17,444,440 of OZ023331.1, forward strand.
ACGCTAATAGATCGTAGAGCACGTCTTTAAACCAGCTATGAATAAGAAATAGCGCTGTTCAAAGACACTTTTCAAGAGAGCTTGAAAATAATCATTGATATTTAAATTCCACATAAGAAACTCTGCTCTTCACACAAAAGTTGCCAAGACGAAAGTTGTCAAGTAGTAATTGACAAAGAATATTGTACAAAATATCAAAAGCTGATGCAATTAGTAGGCCTAATATAAGAGAGAGAGAGAGAGAGAGAGAGAGAGAGAGAGAGAGAGAGAGAGAGAGAGAGAGAGAATGTAGTGTGAAGTGAAATAAGAAGGTATAGCGAGTTCATTAATTTATAATGAGGTAACAATTAATGGAATTGTGAATAAAGAAATGCGAAGATCAATAGTGAAGCGTAAATATATTTGATATGCATACTGGCCTGGTGTATATGAATATGTTAACAACTTCTGAAATCTGGTGTACACTTGTCATGAAATCTTCCTGGAATCCCTTGAAACCATCTTGGAATCTTCTTGAAATCCCTTGAAATCTCCCTGAAATCCCTTGAAATCTGAAATCAGGTGTACACCAAATTTACTAATTGTAATTACCCCTCGCTATAAGGATGATTTCTGAGGAAGATTACGGAATCACTACATTCAATATTTCATTTAAATGTGAATGATTATTTTCACCATTTTCTATAAATTTTAGATCTTATAATTATAATATAGATCTATAATTTTCACTATAATTTTCTAATAAATGAAGTTCCTTAGTTTTTCAGTCAATTCACTTTTAAGTTTTAACGTAAGACTTGACCTTCATAATATAAATCTTATATCAGATTATAACATTTCGTGACCAATTTATCATCAGAAAATTATGGTTTAATTTTACATCTCACATTCATCACATTGATTTGGCAGAAACAGTAGAGACATCTAGAGGAGAAACGTGAAACTGTCTTGGAATCCTTTTTCAATTTAGAAGAAGTGCTGCTTGCTACGAAATTTCGTAGAACTACTTGAATACTGGCTCACTCGTGCATACAAATCACCAAGTAAAGAAAACCAAATGACTTACAAATTTTCAAGATTTTTAATTGAAAAATCTACTTTTAATCAAATTGTATAATTTTCTTTCGTAAGCCAATTATCAAGCGATATAAGAATAGTTTAAAATATAGATAAAAGCGTTTAATAATACGATCAAATTTTGCAGACAGTAGAGTAGAATTTGATGTGAAACATTCTAATATTTTGTTATTGTAAATAATTGTGAAGGCACTTTTTGATAGTAATAATAAGAATATATTTGTATTATGTTTATAATGAGGCGGTAACAATCTTTACTAGATAGGCAACCAGCATAACACTTATATTACCAAAGAGAGTGGTAAAGAAGTTTTATATATGATTCTACTGAACAACAACAGATGGCGTTTGTTGTTGAACGACAGAATTATTTTCGATGTAAAATATATTAAATGATAATGTATAAACACAAAGCAAACTGTAAATAAAAATGCATCGATTAGGATTTTATAAAGAAAATGTGTACATATAAAGTGTGCACAATTTTCCAGAGTGGTTATACCCGGATAACAAAATTATTTCGAATCTAGAGGTGTTTCCACCCAATCAACTTTTTGAAATGAAAAGATGATAGGAAAAATGTAATTGAAAATTGATTTTCAATATACATTATAATATGGATAAATAATGAATAAGAACAATATCATCACAGTGCGATATAAGAACATGGATTTTTCGTACGTACCTGTAACGTGAAAAATATACGCAAATACGATTACGGGCTTTAATAGAAATGTTTTCCCGCCATGGTCGACTATCCTGACAGGGTTTTTTTGTGGTTTCACTCTGTCGTTCAGGTTGATACTGGGATGGTTCCTTAACAACAGGCCACGACCGACTCCTTCCCACAATCCAAAAACACCTAACAAAAAAAAATTTCATCTCATCATCCCATCATCTCATTCATCATCCACCGACGCAAATAGATCGTAGTCATCAGTATAGTGCGTCGTTAAAACCCAATAATGAAATAAATAAATAAACAGAAATGATTCTTTTTTATTCATTTTGATTTTGATGTTGATATCAACATTTTAATATTACGTACCATAGACCATGATTACCAAGATATGTCCCACAATGTTAGAATGAAACCAACCCCTAATTTTACCCCCATTACCTCATCACACCACTTTCTTCCAACCTCCTCAGCTGTAGGCTTACCTGTAGTACCAGTGCAGACCGCTATGGAGCGCAACAGGCATCCTACCGATCAAGGCCGTTCCCTCAGTGGCGAGCGAATGGTACTAATATAGGTACTAAAATGTGCACTGGGATTTATTCTTGTTTAGCCATAGGAGTGCACTTTAATCTATCTCAACACCTTCAGTGCAGTAATGAACCACTACAACCACACATCTAATTTTCCTCTATGTTATTCTCCTTTCATCCTTTCATAATAATATATTCTTTCATAATTGGTTGGTCACAATTTCATTATTCATTTTATAAACTAGACAATATTTTTCGAAAAGTTACTCGGTTGAATTGTACTGCTTCTGGAAGATTCTCGAAGAAATGCGTGAGAATCATTATTGTATGTTGTACAAGACCCATTTCACCATTACTGATGTGTTAAGTTAAACTGTAATTTGAAAACATTATATTAGGATAATTGAATGTTTTCTACCCGTAAACTGTGAGGAATCGATCGACTCACACATCCACAGTAGCAAGCGAGCTAAAGCAATTATAATATCAACATGTTATCAACTTTAAACAGTAAGATATTGAAATCAATAGTTCTATCAGATCTCTATAAATTCCATATCACAGTTATGATATTCATCAGAAATAGATATAATTAAAAATTACTACGATAATGTTCTACTATCTTCAAAACATTAAAACGCATTAAAACACAATACAAGTTATATAGGCAATATATAACGTATGAAATCGACATATTGAGAAAAAAATTGTACTTAGAAATAAACTTATATCAATTGAAATATAAATTATACGGTATCATCATTACTGATCAAAGTGGATTGAACTCTTCCTGAATCTGGAGCCTCAAAAGTTCAATCGGACTCATAATGACAAGTTCAATATCCTCGAAAAGTACGTCTATAGGCCTACAACTTGGAAGTAATAGCTCAAAGAAGTAACTCAAAAGTAACAAATTATTCAGAATAATAGACTATAGGGTTATAAGCCCCCATATTCATCATATCAGTAAATATCAGTAATATCTGAATAATATCAGTCAATTTACACTTGAGAAAAGAAATATGATACAAATTAAAAAATATTATCATGTCGTCATCAAAATACGCGACGTTACAGAAATGTATTCTCAATTCCGTGTCAGAAATACTTATATTTCCAAGTTGAACTTTAATTCGGTTTGAGAGAATACTTTTACCATGTTATGGGCTTGGCAACAGAAGGCGCATAAAACAGCATCACATTATTACGGTTTATACATTTTAAATAAAAGTGACGAAAAAGAAAACGATCAAATATGAGTTATAAGAATCGAAAGTAAAATAAAATTTCATATACAGTTTTAATTTCTATTGCATTATTAACACATTATGTATTGTATGAAAACAAGAATTGGTCTTGGCTCTTGTTTTTCTTTTCATGCACAATGGATGTCTTTGTTGCACAAATGCATTGTTCATTTCCGGTTTACAGCAGCAGATTTTAAGTCCCATGTAAGATGATGATTATCCAAATAATTCAACACATGATTTATATCAAATTAGTTCCTCAAAAGAATATAATTCAACAATTTGTCTAGTCTCTAAATAACTGTGCATTTACCCTGAATATAGTTCTAAAAATTAAGAAGTAACGTTGCAAGTGTATTTGTATCAAAAAGTGTATACATTTTTCATTTTCTGATAATATTATTTCAATATAATGAGCATTCTAAAAAAGAAGAACGAATTTTATGTGAAATATTCACTTGAAATGGCTTATAGCAGTATAATAGAGCATATTTCTTTTTTTTTAAAGCAATATCACATTATAAGGGGAACTAAGTATATTGTGAATGAAACTATAAGAATCAGATTCTGGTGGTGATGCCAGTTCTGACAATTTTTTCACGTGTTTTGTTTTTACTTTTCATACACACACATCATTAGCATACTCATCCAACTGAGTGTGGACTACATCGTTCTCCTAGCTCACTCAGCCAATCTTTTGTATGCAATCAGGCTACTGGTTTTCCATATCATGGCAGTATGAATGGAGATCGTACCCCTCTTTGTACCATACACTGACAGAGACAACTCGTATGAAATAAATACCTCGCTTACAAGATAGAACTATATTCTGGCCTCACTTCGGTTAAGCCCTGAACTGGGAGTCTATTCACACATGCTAAACTAGAATGCCTGTTAAAATGCCCCCAACCCCCATGTTCAGAACAAATTATGCATTTTTTGTTTGATTCTCGCTCTCTAAAAGTACGTAGAATTTGTTACGAAATTTGTGAAATTTGTTCAAATTTGTTCATTGTTAGTCTGAAAATGGATGAATGGATGGACTTCACTGACATCAAACTGAGATATTATTTGTTGTGAAAAAAGAGATTCGCATGATTGTGTTCTTCTTGATTTGATATTATATACTGTATATCTTTTATTCACGTATATTTCTGACATATATAAGTATACATATATATATATATATATATATATATATATATATATATATATATATATATATATATATATATATATATATATATGTATATATATATATATATATATATATATATATATATATATATATATATATATATATATATATATATATATATATATTGTGATATGAACATAAAATGAACGTGAACATGTATGTTGAAAAGTTTTCAATCCTGAATAAGAAATTACTATTCCAAAATTTTTCGGAAAAAAATAGCAGTTACTTAATTGAGAAGAGCAATACATAATCTATGACTATCAATAAGACATAATCTAGATGGTAGTGAATCATGAAGTTCAGTTGAAAAAAGCTCGGTGACCATGGTGACTATCATGAAACAACCAACATACTACTTTCAGTGTCATTTAAACTGAGACCATGATGTACGAACATTAAAATGTGTTAATCATGCTTATTCTAATCAAGAACAAAAATAGCATTGGTAACCAATGGTAATAACAAGTTGATCCCTTCATTATCGCCTATTCAACAAAAGCATTATTTGTAAAACTGGACCTAAGCTTTAAAATTAACTACCAGGCCATTACCGTGACTGCCACTCAAAATTAACGTCCTGAGTCCAGATATAACTCCAAAATACTAGGACTTTGATTGGTCATTTTTTACTAGACGACCTAGTACTGAGGCTATAGGGTATTCTCAACTGAAGTCACCCATTGTTGAAAGAGAGAGACAACCATTACCAATCGGCCATTTTAAGTGAGATAATCGTTTTCTCACTCACTTTTATTTTTCTCACATCTCATTTATCTCAGGAATAGGGGTCCTGGGAGTTATTTCAAGTTTCAGTCGTGGTAAAGATCCAGAATGCTTATTTGATCTCTGAGGCTCCCCAATATATAGAATCCCTATCGCAGTAAAGATTAAGCATTCAAATTAATGATAGGAAGCTAGATAATTAACGCATTACCATCATATAATATTAGGTCCTACATATCATTACTAATTACATATCATTATCAAGATGAAACTTTTTGTAGATACTATAATTAACATCAATTTATGTCACCATACACCAAGTGTGAATCGGTCGTCGCCTCTTCTACTACAACCACCTCGGTTCCGTTATGCGCTATTGAAGAAGCTAGATGACTTATGGTTTTCAGTCACTACTATTCATCATGACGAATTGATATTAATATGCGAGTAAAAAAATTGCACAAAACAAAAGTCTAGTACCGGTGTACAACATTAACATATGTGCTCTATTGTATAACCAAGACACCATACGGCAATGAGTAGCCAAGAAAATACTAGCTTTGTATTCACGTAAGAAGAAGGAGCAAACCAGCCGAGCGATAGTGATATGGGATAGGGGGGACGGTCGCTCGGAACCTTCGTCTCTTGTGGTTTGGATAGCTGAATGATTTTCAAAAGGGTTTTTGAACTTGATAATGCAATAATACATACAACAAACCGTACTTCTTAGGACAGATGGTGGACAAGATACAGATTCACTATAATTGAAGGAAGAAGTTTCCGAGCGACCGTCCCACCTATCATACACCACTAGCGAACGGGTGGTTCGCGGCTTCTTTTTCTAGGAATGCAAGTATTGTACAGTATTCCGTTTTTTTATGTAATTACATTCTTAGGTGTTAACAATGTTCAGATAGTTATTTCGTCGCTCCATTCTCTGGGAATATTTCGTAAGTTTATTAATAAATGCAGTTGCACTTTTATGTTCTACTTTGAAACTTGGATACATACGTGTATGTCACCTTTCTATTATTAAAAGTAAAAGAGAGATATTTCTATCCCGGGCAATTTAAGATGTTAAAAAATGAATGTCTTCAAATTTGTAAACTTATCTTTTAGCTCATAAATGAGAGAAGACCAATGAGCAAGAGTAAGAAAAAGACACGATATCATTGGCATGCTATCAAATGATGATTATAATTATGAGGGAATAATAATGTTATCAAAATTCATCAATGACCAATCATTTTATAAAATTACAATTAATAAAAGGAAGACAAATAATAATGTTGATTCGTGAAAAATGTGTAGCAATCCATTTGAGAAAGAAATGTACCTTTGAACTTGCCATAATGAACTGAAATATATTTATATGATTGAATTGACTCCACGGCGTTTCAAACATTTGTATTTGTCTTATGCAAAGAAAGACGCTACTAACAGCTAGCTAGGTTGATAGCTAGGTTAACAGCTAGGTTAACAGCTAGGTTAACAGCTAGTGTGCGAATGAGCTGATGATAGTGAAATGATGAACTAATGGTACGTGAAGAGGACGTGTGGAAGAGCGCATGCGTACAGTTGGGACTTGAACCCACGACCGTCTGGTTCACATACCGTATATAGGCCTATACAAACCAAGCAAACAGATACACACAAAGAAAACATTAGAAAAGAAAAGAAAAAAACAAAAAACCATTAAAAAACAAAATGAAAAATGATCCAGTATGAAAGTCTTCCCTAAAATCATGCGATAATTACACAGTAATCATAGTAAGGCAGTAATAATTATCGAGTAGCAACCTTTTCAAACATGAAATCATCAAATACGAACCGCCAAGAGTATAACAAACTACAGAAGTAAATTACATCACGCCAATTTACTTTCAAATATCATAAAATATTTAATTGTTAAACTGCAGTAATAAAAGAAATTGAAACAACGATACAAACATTAAACGAGAAGTATTTTAATTGAGAATTATATTACTGTGAATTAAAACAATGGTAATAAATGATATCAGTAATTTAACAGTGTGACTCGACAAATGTAGAAACCACAGACGGTTTCAGATGGATTTTTCATTACGATCAAACAATTCTTCAGATAATTAATACTTGAAGATCATTAAGAATTAAGTTGTAAATGGAGACAATTTGTATCAGTATTCGAGCGATTACAAAGTACCTATGAGTTCGACGTTATTGTAAGTATCAATATGCAATTATTATTATTATTTAATTAAACAAATTAATACTCTTGAAAACAGATGTAGTGAAGATAATAGTATTGTATTTATAGTATTTCTTTGTAGAATACATAATATGAATAAACGACACAGAACAATATATAAATGAACCGGTTCTGAAGGAAACCATCTTAATATAATGGTCAAATTTTATTATTATTTTTTAAAATCTTGAAATAGAATCAATCTACTTTTAGATTCATTTTTCTATTTTTTAGTCAGCCCGCGCACATAAAGACATTGTCTTACGCGGGTCTCTTCAATATTCAATCACATTCAAATTTAGAATTTTATTTAGAATATTTGAAATATAATTGAAAAATGTATATAAGTCTATAATTAACAAATATATAAAAATTCTACTACTATTTCCATACACTCCATATACTATTTCCATACACTCCGTATACTATTTCCATACACTCCGTATACTATTTCCAAACACTCCGTATACTATTTCCATACACTCCGTATACTATTTCCATACACTCCGTATACTATTTCCATACACTCCGTATACTATTTCCATACACTCCGTATACTATTTCCATACACTCCGTATACTATTTCCATACACTCCATATACTATTTCCATACACTCCGTATACTATTTCCATACACTCCGTATACTATTTCCATACACTCCATATACTATTTCTATCATTGTTAAATATTATCATATTGATTATTCATTATTGTATTTTATCATTATTATTTTGATTATTTATTGGTGTTGCATCACTATATGTTTAAAGAAGCAAATAATAAAATGATTTAAAATCGTATTGATTGATTCATTTGAACATTGATTCCGAATTGAAGCCCAGAATGAATTAGCAAGACACTTAGAAAGCGGCAACTCTTGGTTGTTTAAAGACTTCGAGGCGGTCTTGTCACCAATATAAATATTATCATCACATATTGTAGAAAATTATTAATACGAAGAAAAAAATATATGGCTTTCAATTGACGACTATAGTGATTAACCCGCCCACAAACGTCACAAAACAAAACATCCAATCAAATGGGTTGTTTGTTATGTGGGAAAATTTGACATTTACCTATCAGAGTATCTCTAAATCTAGGTGGCCTGGCGATTAGCCACGCCTATCACTGGTGGTCAATTATAAATCTAGTATTATAGAATTGTTACCAACATTGAAAGTTTTAGTATCGTGATGATGATGAATAAATGATGGATGTTAAGAAGGCTTATACATTTTAAGTGTTGGTATACTCTTCATTCCTCCATTTTGAATTTTCAATATTATTTAATAAACGAATCTGAATGACTTACTCTTTTTCTATTCGTAACATCCGAAAAAAAATCCCGCTTAGGCTATAATAGGAACTAATTCATGTTAATTCATGTAATTAAAATGAGCTTTCATGAAATTTGCCAAATTTTGCAGTCAAAATGGAATTATTAATGATTTGAATTTAATTAATTGGGAAGAGCAACACATGTTTGAATTACAGTGAGTCATAAAGTTTGGGTGATCAAATGAGCTCAGTGATCATGGTGACCATCAGATGACAACAAATATGCAACTTACAACTTTCAGTACCGTGTACAAACTAAACGTCTGTTCAATTAGTTATCATAATTTGAATTTGAGTACGTCTCTTCCAATAGTTAGCCCAACGTCATATGAATTCCGATTGTACGAAACAAACATATAGACTATAAACACACAATTATATTTCATTTTAGATTTAATTTTAATTTACACAAATCCGGGATTTCCCTTTTCGAACGTTATTAATATATATATGTATATATATATATATATATATATATATATATATATATATATATATATATATATATATATATATATATATATATATATATATATATACTAGTATATCGAAATCAGAATGACATCTAAATAATAGAATAGAATTGTAAAAACTTCAGTTATTGCACAAACCTAAGTTTTAACACTTTCGAAAAACATAGTTTAGTCTTTCGTAATTTCAAAGAATCTATGAAGTACCGGTATAATATTCAAAGAGGAAAAAAGAATTAACAATGTTTTCAAATTATATTTGAAATACAGAAGATACAATATGTTTTCATTTGTTTCAACAGAACAACAGGAATAACGGCTCAGTAACCATAAATATTATACGATGGAAAACAAAGGAAGATTACTGTACGTCTTCCTGATCATATTGCCACTGTGTCATGTTGGCAGCACTCAACCACCACCAGATGTAAGACTTGGACCCCACCAACGGCTAACATATTTGGGAGTACGAATGAACATTGCTTTGAGAACGTGATTCAGACTGTTGCATGAACTTTGAGTCCTACGGGTTCGAGTCCCGCTGTGGACACGAGTATTTATATACATTCTTTCGACTTTTATCACTTCGTCGCTTCATATTACCTTCTCATTCTTATTCCATGTAACCTAGCTGTTGGTAGGGTCGTCAAGTGATATAAAAACATATTATTTAACATATGAATTATTTGTGATTATTCGTTTGGATTATTTCTTATTTCATACTCATCTTGATATATATCTTGATATCTATTCATATATATATATATATATATATATATATATATATATATATATATATATATATATATATATATATATATATATGTTACCGCCGATCTTAGAGATGGCGATGAAAGACCAGTGGACTGTATATTGAGGGTGCCGACTTGGCACTAATAATCAGGCGAGCATAATCCAAACTCGGATTATGCCTCACCCCAAAACGATACGTATTTGGTCTACGTCGACTTGACGTTGTTATTGACCAAATCAAAGAATAAATAGAAAGCGAAAAAAAATAGATCAAACCTGAGTGGTGTCCCCGCACACCATTCGAATAAACAAGAAACAAAAGCTTGAGAGAAAACAAAACAACCAACTTCGTAAATGATAAAGACCAAACCAAATGTGAAGAATTAGAAACAAGAAAGTATGGAAAGAAGTCCTATTAACGACTCAAGAAGAACGAAAAATAGAGAAACAACAACTGCGTACATGCGAAATAATGTACAGTACGTCCGAACTCTAACAAAGTAGAGAAGGACGGGAGATGCTCACACAACAAGAGCTGGTCGAGAATATGAGCGAAATCACCCACTTGACGAGCGACTAAGAGACGTCCGATCTGGATCGAGTATGGAAAAGAACTGAGCTGCGAGGCCTGACGGGTTCAGGCAACGCGAGAATGGCGAGCTGTGATTGGATGCAGCACATCGCGTGACAACCCACCAGCCAACCAGCAATGAGAAAGGAAGGTCGACAAGAAACACGGTTTGCAATGTATAAACAACATTCCATGACGCAAACGAATGATTTCATGTTCAAATGACAAACTAGGGAAAACGAGCTAGCTGGTCTCAAAAGACCGGCGTTAACATACCGCCCACCAAAATGAACATTTTAAAGCTGAGGTAAATGATACGGAAAATTTGGAACATGAAATTAGTACAGCAAACTGTTCGTAAGAAGCCTTGTAACTTCATAGGCAACGTGAGCAAAAAGATTTTCACCGAGTAATTGGATTGCTTCCCAATTGGATCGGAGAACAGCAAAGAAATCGCACAGGATCCGAGCGATTCAATGAGGAGAAAACGCAACCATTTTATTCAATGGTCGCTGACTTTTCAAAAAAAATGAAAAAAAAGAGAACAACAAGAAAGTTAACATGAAGAAATGATCAAAGCACCAATGCGTGCTTTGAACAGAAAGAATACACGAAGTAATATCAACTCGACTATTCGGAAGTCGGGAGTGACACCAGTTTATTCACCGGGCGCTTATAAGTACCGGTTGAGGTGCGAACAGAGACGACCCGAACGGTGCCGTCTAGCCCGGGGTGAGTCTCGACCACTCTGCCGATTGGCCAGGCCAAAGGATTGCTTGTGGCATCGTGGAAAAATACCACATCCCCGACAGCCAGGTTGGGACAGCCCCGAACCCATTTACGGCGTTGCATCTGCGTATTCAAGTACTCCGACGACCAACGCGTCCAAAAGGCCTGGTGCAGTTGGCGCAATCGTACCCAACGATCAGGATGCGAGTGGTTTCCTGGCACCGTTTGTTCAGGTGGAGCTAACAAAGCGGTGCCGATTAGAAAGTGTCCGGGAGTTAGAAAGTCGTAGCTTTCGGCAGGGTCAGATGAGAGGGCGCAGAGAGGTCGACTGTTGAGGACGGCCTCAATGCGGGAGAATAGGGTGGCGTACTCCTCAAAGGTGTGAGGTGTGTCCCCTATTAGACGGTAGAGCAGGGATTTCGCCGATTTTACACCGGCCTCCCAGAGTCCTCCAAAGTTGGGAGCTTGCGGAGGGTTGAAGTGCCAAGCTATTTCACGTTTAGAAAGATGGTCAAAGACGGAGGTTTCAGCTTGAGATAGAAAATCATAAACCTCGCGCAGATGTCGCGCAGCACCCACATAGTTTCTCCCACAATCGGAGTAAATGTGCGACGGGAGTCCTCGTCTGGAGAGAAACCGATCTAGGCAAGCCAAAAAGGCGTCCGTGGATAGCTCGGACACCGTTTCTAGGTGCGCCGCTTTTGTGGACATGCAAACGAAAATGCACAGATAACCCTTGGTGATGGGTGCCTTACGACGATTACTGGATTTGACCTGGAAAGGGCCAGCAAAATCAGTTCCAACATGGCAGAAAGCGCGAGAAGCTTGAACACGTGAAGGAGGCAAATCTGCCATTGGAGGCTGCATAGGCTTTGCGCGAAACTTGTGGCAAGTAATGCACTGGTGTATACGCTGTCGCAACAAACCGCGCAGAGAAACGATCCAGTAACGCTGCTGTATCAGCGCCTGTACCGTTCTCGGGCCGGAATGTAGCGATGTTCGGTGGAAGGCATCGCAAATGAGAGATGCGAGGTGAGCTTCTTTGGGGAGTAGGATTGGGTACCGAGCCTCTTCAGGAAGAGAAGAGTGACGCAATCTTCCGCCCACCTTGAGTAAGCCCGAGGGTTCGAGAAAAGGTTTCAGCGAAGCGATCCGGGATGAAACCTGTCCCTGTTTGGCAAGTTGGCTGATCTCGGTTGCATAAAAGTGGTTTTGAGTGACTCTTATGATCAGTTCAAGAGCGTCTTGCAACTCCACAGGTTTTAAAGAACCCGTAGGAGGGAGAATCTTGGATCGTTTCGCCAATAAGAGACGGGCAAATCGAACTACATACCCAAAGAACCGTTGTGCTTTGAGAAGTGTGGAAAACTTTCGAAAATTCACCAGGAGAGGATCTACTTTGACCGTTGTGGCCAAAGTGACCATGGAAGGCTTAATGTCTGGCAATTCAGACAATAAATCAGTGGAAGGCACAGAGATAGGCCACAGAGCATGGGGACTCCTGAGAAAAGAAGGACCCGAGAGGTACAACGGGTATTCCATGAGCTGAGAAGGCAGTATTCCACGAGAAGCGCAGTCAGCGGGATTTTCTTCGGAATCCACGTGTGCCCAATTGGTAGGAGTGGAGTTGTCGAGTATCTCCACTACTCGGTTGGCGACGAATGTCTTCAGTCGATGTGGAGGGGTGGCAAGCCACGCGAGCACAATAGTCGAATCAGTGTAGAGGGTTACTGACTCCACGACAAGAGTGCTGAGTGAGGGAAGAGTATCTTTCAGCACACGCGTTAGAAGCAAAGCAGCAGAGAGTTCAAGCTTAGGGATGGTCAAGGGTTTGACCGGGGAAACTTTACTCCTTGCTCGCAACAAACTAATATGCGAAGTTGCATGATTCGTTGTGTGAAGGTAAAGTATCGCAGCGTAGGCCTTCTCGGAGGCATCACAAAAGCCTACAAGTCGATGTATGCCTTGTGAAGCAGGAAATGCGCGTGGAACTCGGAAGTTCGAGAGAAGACAGATCTCGGCTACCGCGTCCAACCACCTTTGAGCAAGAAGCGGTGGTAAAACGTCGTCCCACTGCACCCGCGATAACCAAAGTTGCTGAAGAAAAATCTTCATCCAGCATACGAGCGATGTGAGGAATCCTAAAGGATCAAAAATGCGCGCAATGTACGACAAGACCGTGCGCTTCGTTACCACGCCTTCGAATGGTAAGGTGTGGAATGAGAAATCATCCGATCGGGGATCCCAGAACAGACCAAGGATCTTGATGCCCTGATCGTCATCCGAAAACACGACTGGAGTCTCTAGATGATCCTCCGGAAGTGCACTCAATGCTTCTGGGAGGTTACTGGCCCACTTTCGGAGTTCGAAACCTCCACTGGCTAGAATAGCCTGTAATTCCGATTGAAGAATGCGAGCTTGAGCGACGTCTGCTGCGCCAGACACGATGTCATCCACGTAGATGTGAGATATTAAAGCACGCGAAGCATTGGGGAAAGGAGCCCCTTCGTCGTGCACGAGCTGCTTCAGCACTCGTTGAGCAAGAAAAGCTGACGGTACGAGCCCATATGTGACCGTGTTGAGCTCATATTCTTTTACTGGAGAGTCTGCATTGGGTCGCCAAAATATGTGCTGATATTTGCGGTCAGATGGTTGAACCAGAATCTGACGATACATCTGACGAATGTCAGCACAAATTGCGATGGGATGAGAACGAAATCGGGTTAAAACGCCCGGGAGTTCGCTCTGAAGCTTGGGACCACTGAGTAACAGCTGATTCAAAGAGGCGCCTCTCTCATCTGGAGAAGAGGCGTTAAATACCACTCTCAGCTTCGTGCTGGAGCTGGTAATCTTGTGCACACAATGATGCGGAATCACGTAGTTCGAAGAGGTGCTTGCAAGTTGCATGTGGTTCGATTGAATATAGTCTTGCATGAATGCTTGATACGCAGCATCATGCTGAGGATTGCGTTTCAGTCGCCGCTCCAGACTCAAATAATTCTGGAGGGCGGCCTCACGATTATATCCGAGAGGAGAGGATGTGTTCTTGAAGGGGAGTGCTACCGAATAGCGTCCGGAAGGGTTCCGTGAGTGCGTAGATAGAAAATGCTCCTCACAAAGTTCATCGTCCGGATCAACTTGAAGAGGACGTGAAACTTCTTCCGATTCCCAAAACAATCGAAGAGTACGATCCAATGGAGAACCAGTGCAAGCAAGCAGAGAGAGCGGAGGCTGGAACTCGGCATCCAAACACCGAATAGGACCCAAAACCACCCAGCCGAAGACCGTGTTTATGGCAGATGGACTGCCACTCATCACAATATCACCTGACTTTTCAAGAATATCAGGGTATAAATCGGCGCCGATCAAAAAGTCGATCTGATCGGGCACATGAAAGCGGTCGTCGGCAAGAGAGAGACAGCGATAACGTTCAAACACCTCAAGCGGAACGGTGGTGGTTGGAAGTTGACTCGCTATCGCAGGCATAACGTAGGCTTGTACGCTGAGAGAGGTTGCAGGGGTGAACCGGGAAGCGATGCTGCATTGAACAGTCCCGATTACCCGAGCACTAACGTGACCAATACCAGAGAGTTCGGAATGACAAGGATTGATTTTCAATCCTAGCTTCTGAAGGAACGAGTGAGTGAGAACAGAGATTTGTGAACCACAGTCGATAACCGCACGGATAGGTTGCAGTTGACCGTGAGAGTCGCGGATCAAGGCGCGAACAGTGCCCAACAGAGCTGTGGGTAGCACTGGCTTGCTTGTCT
Organism: Brachyptera risi; assembly: GCA_964007535.1. Taxonomy (NCBI): domain Eukaryota; kingdom Metazoa; phylum Arthropoda; class Insecta; order Plecoptera; family Taeniopterygidae; genus Brachyptera; species Brachyptera risi. The sequence goes on from OZ023331.1 coordinate 17,459,762, forward strand.
TGACTTGACAAGCGAGAGTTTGAGGATGAGGCGAGGTGGTCTCCGGATGAGAAGAGACTTCGGTTGCTATTGTGTCACGAGTCAAGGGGTTGATTCGTGCGGTGTGTAACAGCGAATGATGTTTGTTACTGTGACAAGTACCGCAAACACTCTTAGAGGTGCATTGCGGTCTGAGATGAGCGCCCATGCAGTTGAAGCAGCGTTGTAGGCGACGTAACGTGTTGTATTTGTCGTCAACGGACTGTTGCCGAAATACGGAACACGAGTATAGAGTATGCTCCCCTTTGCAGACTGGACACGAAGATTGTTTCGTGGTCGATCTTGCTGATTTACTCTGCTCGCGAGATTTAAAGCTGACGGGCGGAGGATTCGCAACTAACAACGAATTGATTCGCTTTGTGGAAGGAGGAATAGCTTTTGAAGAGCTAGCTGCTTGTTTGTCGAGACCACACAATTCCATCGTCCTGGACTGCTCTTCAATGAATTTTATCAATGACGCGTAGCTAGGAGTGCTGTGCGAAGAATGTTTCTGTTCGAAAGCCTTGCGCGTTGATGTGTCAAGATTTGTCAGTGCTAACGAGAAAAGCAGAAAATCTGACAAATCTTCGATATTCAGAGCTTTCAACGCTTCAATCGAAGTTTTGTGAACTTTCAGAAATGATTGCAGCCCAGAATGTGAATTGGTTTTGAGAGGCGTAAATTCTAAAACCTGTTGAACATACGTGGTGGCTAACAACCGAGGGTTATGATACCGACTGACAAGAGCATCCAATGCCACAGAATAATTGGCTTCCGTAATCGGAAACCCGGAGACGACAGACAAGGCGTTGTCTTTGAGGGTGGTCCTCAAATAGTGGAATTTCTGAACTTGATTCAGGTCGTTGTTCTCGTCGACGAGAGATTTAAATAGCGAATAGTATTCCGTCCATCGAGTAATATCACCAGAGAATGCCGGCAACGCAATTGTCGGCAATGAGATGGCTTGAAAACCATTTTGATTTGGCGGCGGAGGCGGCTTGGGCGTCGCCGCGGCAACGGCGTCGAGATACAGCTTACGAGTCGCATACAGCATTTCCTCAAAGCTTGCTTCAACAGCGTCGACCGGTAATGCATCGTCACTGTTGTCAAGTTGAGCATTCAATGCCATTATTTCGTTTTGAATGCCTTCAAAGTTGGCTTCCAAAACGTCAAGCTTGTCGAAACGAGATTTGTAAGACGAAGCATCGTCACTCTCAAGCATTTTGAAAGCATCATACGAGCGTTGTAGCGCTGTGAATATTCGCTCACGTTTGGCTTTAAACAATGATTGTTGTTTCTCCATCTTTGAAGCCATTGTTGTGGATGAATATTCACAAAGCAAAACCAAGAAGCCAGCACAAGTATCGAAGACTTGTGAAGTGAATTACTCACGGAGAAAATACGGCCGAAATGCACAGAAAAAGAACAACGCAAAATAATTCAAGAAATGAATGTCTATAAAACAAGTTAAAACAATTGTTGATAATAACTCGCAAACACAACCAGAATAAATTATTGCGCCGTGGAAACCCAATTATGTGGAAGCCGTTTCAGTGCGGAGGACAAAGAAGTCACCCATGCGATGCCTGATCGCGGGTGCTGCCACGAATGACTGTGGAATCCGGAGGTGGACTCCGCGTGGTGCAAAGAAAGGAATCCACAAATGGATTCCAACAAGTAAAAGCAATTGGAATCCGGAGATGGACTCCGCGTGGTGAAAAGAATGGAATTCACAAATGGATTCCGACAAGAGAACGAAATTAGAATCCGGAGATGGATTCCGCCTCACGAATGACGAGAGATTGGAACCAAAAATAATCTTTGGCTCACAGGGACCAAAATGTTACCGCCGATCTTAGAGATGGCGATGAAAGACCAGTGGACTGTATATTGAGGGTGCCGACTTGGCACTAATAATCAGGCGAGCATAATCCAAACTCGGATTATGCCTCACCCCAAAACGATACGTATTTGGTCTACGTCGACTTGACGTTGTTATTGACCAAATCAAAGAATAAATAGAAAGCGAAAAAAAATAGATCAAACCTGAGTGGTGTCCCCGCACACCATTCGAATAAACAAGAAACAAAAGCTTGAGAGAAAACAAAACAACCAACTTCGTAAATGATAAAGACCAAACCAAATGTGAAGAATTAGAAACAAGAAAGTATGGAAAGAAGTCCTATTAACGACTCAAGAAGAACGAAAAATAGAGAAACAACAACTGCGTACATGCGAAATAATGTACAGTACGTCCGAACTCTAACAAAGTAGAGAAGGACGGGAGATGCTCACACAACAAGAGCTGGTCGAGAATATGAGCGAAATCACCCACTTGACGAGCGACTAAGAGACGTCCGATCTGGATCGAGTATGGAAAAGAACTGAGCTGCGAGGCCTGACGGGTTCAGGCAACGCGAGAATGGCGAGCTGTGATTGGATGCAGCACATCGCGTGACAACCCACCAGCCAACCAGCAATGAGAAAGGAAGGTCGACAAGAAACACGGTTTGCAATGTATAAACAACATTCCATGACGCAAACGAATGATTTCATGTTCAAATGACAAACTAGGGAAAACGAGCTAGCTGGTCTCAAAAGACCGGCGTTAACATACCGCCCACCAAAATGAACATTTTAAAGCTGAGGTAAATGATACGGAAAATTTGGAACATGAAATTAGTACAGCAAACTGTTCGTAAGAAGCCTTGTAACTTCATAGGCAACGTGAGCAAAAAGATTTTCACCGAGTAATTGGATTGCTTCCCAATTGGATCGGAGAACAGCAAAGAAATCGCACAGGATCCGAGCGATTCAATGAGGAGAAAACGCAACCATTTTATTCAATGGTCGCTGACTTTTCAAAAAAAATGAAAAAAAAGAGAACAACAAGAAAGTTAACATGAAGAAATGATCAAAGCACCAATGCGTGCTTTGAACAGAAAGAATACACGAAGTAATATCAACTCGACTATTCGGAAGTCGGGAGTGACACCAGTTTATTCACCGGGCGCTTATAAGTACCGGTTGAGGTGCGAACAGAGACGACCCGAACGGTGCCGTCTAGCCCGGGGTGAGTCTCGACCACTCTGCCGATTGGCCAGGCCAAAGGATTGCTTGTGGCATCGTGGAAAAATACCACATCCCCGACAGCCAGGTTGGGACAGCCCCGAACCCATTTACGGCGTTGCATCTGCGTATTCAAGTACTCCGACGACCAACGCGTCCAAAAGGCCTGGTGCAGTTGGCGCAATCGTACCCAACGATCAGGATGCGAGTGGTTTCCTGGCACCGTTTGTTCAGGTGGAGCTAACAAAGCGGTGCCGATTAGAAAGTGTCCGGGAGTTAGAAAGTCGTAGCTTTCGGCAGGGTCAGATGAGAGGGCGCAGAGAGGTCGACTGTTGAGGACGGCCTCAATGCGGGAGAATAGGGTGGCGTACTCCTCAAAGGTGTGAGGTGTGTCCCCTATTAGACGGTAGAGCAGGGATTTCGCCGATTTTACACCGGCCTCCCAGAGTCCTCCAAAGTTGGGAGCTTGCGGAGGGTTGAAGTGCCAAGCTATTTCACGTTTAGAAAGATGGTCAAAGACGGAGGTTTCAGCTTGAGATAGAAAATCATAAACCTCGCGCAGATGTCGCGCAGCACCCACATAGTTTCTCCCACAATCGGAGTAAATGTGCGACGGGAGTCCTCGTCTGGAGAGAAACCGATCTAGGCAAGCCAAAAAGGCGTCCGTGGATAGCTCGGACACCGTTTCTAGGTGCGCCGCTTTTGTGGACATGCAAACGAAAATGCACAGATAACCCTTGGTGATGGGTGCCTTACGACGATTACTGGATTTGACCTGGAAAGGGCCAGCAAAATCAGTTCCAACATGGCAGAAAGCGCGAGAAGCTTGAACACGTGAAGGAGGCAAATCTGCCATTGGAGGCTGCATAGGCTTTGCGCGAAACTTGTGGCAAGTAATGCACTGGTGTATACGCTGTCGCAACAAACCGCGCAGAGAAACGATCCAGTAACGCTGCTGTATCAGCGCCTGTACCGTTCTCGGGCCGGAATGTAGCGATGTTCGGTGGAAGGCATCGCAAATGAGAGATGCGAGGTGAGCTTCTTTGGGGAGTAGGATTGGGTACCGAGCCTCTTCAGGAAGAGAAGAGTGACGCAATCTTCCGCCCACCTTGAGTAAGCCCGAGGGTTCGAGAAAAGGTTTCAGCGAAGCGATCCGGGATGAAACCTGTCCCTGTTTGGCAAGTTGGCTGATCTCGGTTGCATAAAAGTGGTTTTGAGTGACTCTTATGATCAGTTCAAGAGCGTCTTGCAACTCCACAGGTTTTAAAGAACCCGTAGGAGGGAGAATCTTGGATCGTTTCGCCAATAAGAGACGGGCAAATCGAACTACATACCCAAAGAACCGTTGTGCTTTGAGAAGTGTGGAAAACTTTCGAAAATTCACCAGGAGAGGATCTACTTTGACCGTTGTGGCCAAAGTGACCATGGAAGGCTTAATGTCTGGCAATTCAGACAATAAATCAGTGGAAGGCACAGAGATAGGCCACAGAGCATGGGGACTCCTGAGAAAAGAAGGACCCGAGAGGTACAACGGGTATTCCATGAGCTGAGAAGGCAGTATTCCACGAGAAGCGCAGTCAGCGGGATTTTCTTCGGAATCCACGTGTGCCCAATTGGTAGGAGTGGAGTTGTCGAGTATCTCCACTACTCGGTTGGCGACGAATGTCTTCAGTCGATGTGGAGGGGTGGCAAGCCACGCGAGCACAATAGTCGAATCAGTGTAGAGGGTTACTGACTCCACGACAAGAGTGCTGAGTGAGGGAAGAGTATCTTTCAGCACACGCGTTAGAAGCAAAGCAGCAGAGAGTTCAAGCTTAGGGATGGTCAAGGGTTTGACCGGGGAAACTTTACTCCTTGCTCGCAACAAACTAATATGCGAAGTTGCATGATTCGTTGTGTGAAGGTAAAGTATCGCAGCGTAGGCCTTCTCGGAGGCATCACAAAAGCCTACAAGTCGATGTATGCCTTGTGAAGCAGGAAATGCGCGTGGAACTCGGAAGTTCGAGAGAAGACAGATCTCGGCTACCGCGTCCAACCACCTTTGAGCAAGAAGCGGTGGTAAAACGTCGTCCCACTGCACCCGCGATAACCAAAGTTGCTGAAGAAAAATCTTCATCCAGCATACGAGCGATGTGAGGAATCCTAAAGGATCAAAAATGCGCGCAATGTACGACAAGACCGTGCGCTTCGTTACCACGCCTTCGAATGGTAAGGTGTGGAATGAGAAATCATCCGATCGGGGATCCCAGAACAGACCAAGGATCTTGATGCCCTGATCGTCATCCGAAAACACGACTGGAGTCTCTAGATGATCCTCCGGAAGTGCACTCAATGCTTCTGGGAGGTTACTGGCCCACTTTCGGAGTTCGAAACCTCCACTGGCTAGAATAGCCTGTAATTCCGATTGAAGAATGCGAGCTTGAGCGACGTCTGCTGCGCCAGACACGATGTCATCCACGTAGATGTGAGATATTAAAGCACGCGAAGCATTGGGGAAAGGAGCCCCTTCGTCGTGCACGAGCTGCTTCAGCACTCGTTGAGCAAGAAAAGCTGACGGTACGAGCCCATATGTGACCGTGTTGAGCTCATATTCTTTTACTGGAGAGTCTGCATTGGGTCGCCAAAATATGTGCTGATATTTGCGGTCAGATGGTTGAACCAGAATCTGACGATACATCTGACGAATGTCAGCACAAATTGCGATGGGATGAGAACGAAATCGGGTTAAAACGCCCGGGAGTTCGCTCTGAAGCTTGGGACCACTGAGTAACAGCTGATTCAAAGAGGCGCCTCTCTCATCTGGAGAAGAGGCGTTAAATACCACTCTCAGCTTCGTGCTGGAGCTGGTAATCTTGTGCACACAATGATGCGGAATCACGTAGTTCGAAGAGGTGCTTGCAAGTTGCATGTGGTTCGATTGAATATAGTCTTGCATGAATGCTTGATACGCAGCATCATGCTGAGGATTGCGTTTCAGTCGCCGCTCCAGACTCAAATAATTCTGGAGGGCGGCCTCACGATTATATCCGAGAGGAGAGGATGTGTTCTTGAAGGGGAGTGCTACCGAATAGCGTCCGGAAGGGTTCCGTGAGTGCGTAGATAGAAAATGCTCCTCACAAAGTTCATCGTCCGGATCAACTTGAAGAGGACGTGAAACTTCTTCCGATTCCCAAAACAATCGAAGAGTACGATCCAATGGAGAACCAGTGCAAGCAAGCAGAGAGAGCGGAGGCTGGAACTCGGCATCCAAACACCGAATAGGACCCAAAACCACCCAGCCGAAGACCGTGTTTATGGCAGATGGACTGCCACTCATCACAATATCACCTGACTTTTCAAGAATATCAGGGTATAAATCGGCGCCGATCAAAAAGTCGATCTGATCGGGCACATGAAAGCGGTCGTCGGCAAGAGAGAGACAGCGATAACGTTCAAACACCTCAAGCGGAACGGTGGTGGTTGGAAGTTGACTCGCTATCGCAGGCATAACGTAGGCTTGTACGCTGAGAGAGGTTGCAGGGGTGAACCGGGAAGCGATGCTGCATTGAACAGTCCCGATTACCCGAGCACTAACGTGACCAATACCAGAGAGTTCGGAATGACAAGGATTGATTTTCAATCCTAGCTTCTGAAGGAACGAGTGAGTGAGAACAGAGATTTGTGAACCACAGTCGATAACCGCACGGATAGGTTGCAGTTGACCGTGAGAGTCGCGGATCAAGGCGCGAACAGTGCCCAACAGAGCTGTGGGTAGCACTGGCTTGCTTGTCTTGACTTGACAAGCGAGAGTTTGAGGATGAGGCGAGGTGGTCTCCGGATGAGAAGAGACTTCGGTTGCTATTGTGTCACGAGTCAAGGGGTTGATTCGTGCGGTGTGTAACAGCGAATGATGTTTGTTACTGTGACAAGTACCGCAAACACTCTTAGAGGTGCATTGCGGTCTGAGATGAGCGCCCATGCAGTTGAAGCAGCGTTGTAGGCGACGTAACGTGTTGTATTTGTCGTCAACGGACTGTTGCCGAAATACGGAACACGAGTATAGAGTATGCTCCCCTTTGCAGACTGGACACGAAGATTGTTTCGTGGTCGATCTTGCTGATTTACTCTGCTCGCGAGATTTAAAGCTGACGGGCGGAGGATTCGCAACTAACAACGAATTGATTCGCTTTGTGGAAGGAGGAATAGCTTTTGAAGAGCTAGCTGCTTGTTTGTCGAGACCACACAATTCCATCGTCCTGGACTGCTCTTCAATGAATTTTATCAATGACGCGTAGCTAGGAGTGCTGTGCGAAGAATGTTTCTGTTCGAAAGCCTTGCGCGTTGATGTGTCAAGATTTGTCAGTGCTAACGAGAAAAGCAGAAAATCTGACAAATCTTCGATATTCAGAGCTTTCAACGCTTCAATCGAAGTTTTGTGAACTTTCAGAAATGATTGCAGCCCAGAATGTGAATTGGTTTTGAGAGGCGTAAATTCTAAAACCTGTTGAACATACGTGGTGGCTAACAACCGAGGGTTATGATACCGACTGACAAGAGCATCCAATGCCACAGAATAATTGGCTTCCGTAATCGGAAACCCGGAGACGACAGACAAGGCGTTGTCTTTGAGGGTGGTCCTCAAATAGTGGAATTTCTGAACTTGATTCAGGTCGTTGTTCTCGTCGACGAGAGATTTAAATAGCGAATAGTATTCCGTCCATCGAGTAATATCACCAGAGAATGCCGGCAACGCAATTGTCGGCAATGAGATGGCTTGAAAACCATTTTGATTTGGCGGCGGAGGCGGCTTGGGCGTCGCCGCGGCAACGGCGTCGAGATACAGCTTACGAGTCGCATACAGCATTTCCTCAAAGCTTGCTTCAACAGCGTCGACCGGTAATGCATCGTCACTGTTGTCAAGTTGAGCATTCAATGCCATTATTTCGTTTTGAATGCCTTCAAAGTTGGCTTCCAAAACGTCAAGCTTGTCGAAACGAGATTTGTAAGACGAAGCATCGTCACTCTCAAGCATTTTGAAAGCATCATACGAGCGTTGTAGCGCTGTGAATATTCGCTCACGTTTGGCTTTAAACAATGATTGTTGTTTCTCCATCTTTGAAGCCATTGTTGTGGATGAATATTCACAAAGCAAAACCAAGAAGCCAGCACAAGTATCGAAGACTTGTGAAGTGAATTACTCACGGAGAAAATACGGCCGAAATGCACAGAAAAAGAACAACGCAAAATAATTCAAGAAATGAATGTCTATAAAACAAGTTAAAACAATTGTTGATAATAACTCGCAAACACAACCAGAATAAATTATTGCGCCGTGGAAACCCAATTATGTGGAAGCCGTTTCAGTGCGGAGGACAAAGAAGTCACCCATGCGATGCCTGATCGCGGGTGCTGCCACGAATGACTGTGGAATCCGGAGGTGGACTCCGCGTGGTGCAAAGAAAGGAATCCACAAATGGATTCCAACAAGTAAAAGCAATTGGAATCCGGAGATGGACTCCGCGTGGTGAAAAGAATGGAATTCACAAATGGATTCCGACAAGAGAACGAAATTAGAATCCGGAGATGGATTCCGCCTCACGAATGACGAGAGATTGGAACCAAAAATAATCTTTGGCTCACAGGGACCAAAATGTTACCGCCGATCTTAGAGATGGCGATGAAAGACCAGTGGACTGTATATTGAGGGTGCCGACTTGGCACTAATAATCAGGCGAGCATAATCCAAACTCGGATTATGCCTCACCCCAAAACGATACGTATTTGGTCTACGTCGACTTGACGTTGTTATTGACCAAATCAAAGAATAAATAGAAAGCGAAAAAAAATAGATCAAACCTGAGTGGTGTCCCCGCACACCATTCGAATAAACAAGAAACAAAAGCTTGAGAGAAAACAAAACAACCAACTTCGTAAATGATAAAGACCAAACCAAATGTGAAGAATTAGAAACAAGAAAGTATGGAAAGAAGTCCTATTAACGACTCAAGAAGAACGAAAAATAGAGAAACAACAACTGCGTACATGCGAAATAATGTACAGTACGTCCGAACTCTAACAAAGTAGAGAAGGACGGGAGATGCTCACACAACAAGAGCTGGTCGAGAATATGAGCGAAATCACCCACTTGACGAGCGACTAAGAGACGTCCGATCTGGATCGAGTATGGAAAAGAACTGAGCTGCGAGGCCTGACGGGTTCAGGCAACGCGAGAATGGCGAGCTGTGATTGGATGCAGCACATCGCGTGACAACCCACCAGCCAACCAGCAATGAGAAAGGAAGGTCGACAAGAAACACGGTTTGCAATGTATAAACAACATTCCATGACGCAAACGAATGATTTCATGTTCAAATGACAAACTAGGGAAAACGAGCTAGCTGGTCTCAAAAGACCGGCGTTAACAATATATATATATATATATATGAATATATATATATATATATATGAATATATATATATATATATATATATATATATATATATATATATATATATATATATATATATATAAGTTGAATATACAAATTCATACATTTATATCTCTATATTTCAGGTGAAACGACCATATCTCCGCAGACTTCTCGATCCAATAATGGATTTCAATTTCAATTTCCTCGGCAACATTGTCCATACTATTGGCCTTGATTCTTACATCCCAACATTCAGCTTGCAATTCAATCACAAACGTGGGAACGGAAGCTCTATCGATTACGACCAACTATTCAAAGTAATTCCAATAAAAGACGCCGAAGATCAAAAAAACGTAGATACTATAAAAAAGTATATAATTACATATGTCAACGTTGACATGGAAAGTGGTTTCGATGCAAAAGCATTCAAAAATCAAGGTCCACTTTTACGAAACATGTTTGAAAAATTGCTTATTAACTATTATGTCAAGCAGAATAAAGAGATCTACGTGCTTATTGAGAAATATTTGAAAATAATACAAACCGACGGAGAAGGAGCCAAAGCTGTTGTGTTTACAGAAACATCTAAACCGTCTTTAGTGTTGAGAACAGTCAACATGAGTTTATCGTTTAGGGCGTTAGATATCAGGCGAATACAAGAAGATAAATGCGTGGAGCAACTTAGTCGAGTGATACAATTTATTGTCAAAGATTTTAATCCCACTGACGATATGGGAAGTTTTAAATATGCTATGTATAACTCGAGAGGTGATTTTTTGAGCGGGTTTTTCTTACATTTGAAAAGTTTGAAAAAAGTTGATGATAATTTAAAAACCGATTTGGATCTGATTCAGAAATATATCCTACATACTGGTGAAGGAGCAGCTAAAGTAGATTATTTGATATAAATATGTGAAAAGAACGTATATTCAATCTATAGATATTTAGAAGCTACTATTGAATAGAAATTAATTCAATTCCAGTTAGGAGTTCAATTGGAAATATTAATAAAAACTCAAAAGAATAAATGAAATATTTGCTTTGAATTTTGAATTATTTTATTTGTGTAATTAAAATCAAGTCAGCATAATATTGGCCTGATCCTTTGAAATCAAAACGAAACTTTTACATTGTCACCCTCCGTAGCTCATTCAGCTGAAGCTGTTTGTTCATAGTTACACGGTTGCACGGTTTTTTCCGTCCCTCAGTCACCTGAACTATTCAGAAAATTCACAAAACGTTTCTGCCTGCATGGTGCAAAAACCCTCTAACCGTGGTAATATGAATCGCTTTTGAAAATGAAGTCACATTGGGCGTGGGTTCGAATCCCGTGTAAGGCATAGATTTTGTTAGCGTTGTTCCACTAATCATCATTTCATATTTTTCCTGTCACTTGTTCATCTATATCTCATATAACCTTGCTGTTGGCGGGGTCGTTCAACGTTATTGGAAAAAACTTGATGGTCAACGTTGATTGAAATAACCGACATTTCAGAAAATATACCATCTCGAATTATAAATATTGAATCATTTGATCTGATATTTCGAGTATTCTTCACAATTGTCGTTTATTATCAGCGTTACCGTTGGATTTCGATATTTTCAATCGATTCGATATCGAATTGGCATATTCTATAGGTTTGATATCGAAACAATGATCGATATCGATTTAAGGAAATTGTAAATAACTGAAATGAGAAAGACCTAGTGAAAAAAAACCTGAAATAAATTAAATTAAACATTCGAAAAAATAAGTGCCATATTTATAGACCTATACTACCAGCTATGCTATAGTATATATACCGTGCCTATACCAAGCAAAAGTTTTGTTTTTCATTTAGGCCTATTCATTTTAATTCCATCCAATAGAGGATTTGCAAGAATATCATTAAAATGACAGTAAGAAATAAAATTGTAAATCATATGGACAGTCAGCTTCGAATACCTAATCTTTATGAAAATGAAATTAAAATCTATAAATATATGGTGAATGGTATTGTGGTATTTTGAAAGTTTGTCGGCTTCAGTCAATGGGTGGTGAAAGAAAGAGCTCGATCGTGCCTTATGTTTTAACTCATAACTACCCGAGATATACAAGCTTTCAATCTCGCATTTTGTTCGATTACAGCCCGATTTGTAGGAATAAGGTTGCACGTTTTTTCCGTCCCGGTATTTCAAGTTAACGAATCAGAAACCTTACGGAGAGTTTCTGGCTGGTTTCCGGAAAGTAAAGAAAACATGCAACCGTGTTATACTATATAGGCCTATACGAATCACATCAGGCTTAAAATCGATCCAAATTTTAAATTTCGATATACTGTACTTAGTACGATATTCAATTCAATTCAATTTCAATTTCATTTCATTCTGCAGTTAATCTCCAGTATATATAATATCAATGGAAATAATAAAATAACAGAAAATAACTAATAACAGAAAATAGAAAATAACAGAAAATAACAAATAACAGAAAATAACAAACAACAGAAAATAACAGAAGCCGCGTGAGAACACAAGTTCTTCAATGCAAGCTGTCAAATAGAGAACATATTTGATAAATATATATAACTAGTGACAGACGGAACACAATGGTCAGTATTTCACAGGAGACAAACAGAACAAAAATTACTTATATAGGCCTATATATTACCAACACCAAATCATTGTGGAGTATAATACATTGTATCAGATTGTGGTAGTTTCGTCTAGATTCGCTTACATTCTACATAGATTCGTTTACATTCTACATGCATAGATCCGTAATGGAATTAATTGTAGGTAGATGGAAACAGAAAAAAAATATACTCTGAATTGAGAAAAAATATATATAGGCCTATTGCATATAGAGTTTAACGATGCACTGTACTGGTAACTAAGATCTATTGGCATGGTGAATAATATATGAGATGATGGGATGATGAGATGAAAGGTTATTTTATTAGTTTTATTTTGAATAGTGGGGAGAAGCCGGTCGTGGCCTGTTGTTAACGAACCATCTCAGAATTGACCTGAACGACAGAGGGAAACCACGAAAAGCTTCTGTCAGGATAACCGCGACTATGGCGAGAATCGAACTCCGGTCTCCTGAATGTCGGTTCAGTGTATTAACCACTCGGCCACACGTATCTCTGTGAGAATTATCCAAGTGATACATAATCGGAATTAGTTTAATTAACAGGTAATTGTAAGAAACATTCAACAAATTAGGAACCAATATCTGATCACAGCAAAATGAAATATATGGTAATAAAATAGAAGGTAAGAATAGTTATATAGGCCCACCTAATAATTTGGTATTTAGAATGTTGTGACAAATGATTCTAGTAGACGACCTCAGCCAATGGGCAATTTGTTTTCTTAAAATAAATGAACTACTAGTTTCTGTGATTCCGATATTGAAATTTCATATCAAAGGGCAACCCCATTTATTATTACATATATAATTAATGCATATACACACATTTATACATGTGTATTTTTATACATATTATATCAATACATATATTTATATATGGGCATATTTATATTTATTCCACTGAAGAACCTAGCTGTTGGTATATAATTATAATATATTATCATCTTATCACTTACAATAAGTAATTATTGTCATTATATGAGTGAGTTTCATCGCAAGTACGATTCCTCGTTTTGAATATTAGAACTGTGAATGGCAATAATATTGCATATACAGTTGCTCAGCGGAACCGATGAAACTACATGTTTGTACAGATATCACCACACAGCCTATACCACCCGGCCTACACTTATAATTAAAGATTAACTCTAATTACATAATTAAATATACGATCTTTATTATCTGTTCTCACAAACGAAACCCCTTTCTACTTCTTAATTGATATTAGTTTTTGAAAGAGTAACTCCTTTCTATAAATATTCATTCTGATGCACAGTTGGATTATGTTACAGTTTTCAAATGATAGAATTCTGCATTATTCAAAGTAAAAGTTTTCCAAATGAAATGTGATGATGACTTTGATTCTTCAATGAAAATAATAATGTTTATTGTATGTTAAACAACCACATAATACGAGAAAATATTCAGATATGCCAACAGACAATAAAATATTAAAATAACAATATGTTCAATAGTTATTGGAATATCGATCAAGTTGAGATATAACCTAAATGTATGAAGTGGTATTACATAATTTGATAACAAAGACTTTGAATATCAGAGCATTTAATAGTAATTTTAATGGTTCATTAAATTGTTATACGGAATAAATGTTTTATGTGTTTCGTTCAGATTTCGATGCGGTCAAATTCGTTTACAGGCGCTAAATGACCTCGCTGTCGATGCGCCTTAAAACTCTAATATTCATTCATTGTAAACTACTTAAATTATTTCTATAATCATTAAATAAGTAACTAACGTTAGAATTGAATTTGAATGTGTTTATTTTCTATCATACGCATCATTTTTTAACCGACAGTAATTTGTGCTGGGAAAACGCTACACATGCGTTGTAGGATGAGCAAAATCGGCATATTCATATGAAATTTAATGGAAATTGGGAAGCTATAGATATACACACATTGAGTTTGAAACAATTATTCACTGCCTCCCTGTTTTATTTATCGCTCATTGAAATCGTTCTACGATTCAATTGGATATACCTGTTGCATTTCTAAATTGGTTTCTTGAAAGATTCAATCGTTATACAAAAATTGAATTGATTCTTTTTCAAACAAAACGACTGATCCGATTGATGTGGAACTTTGAAATAATGTATATTATTATTATACTCAGATTATATGAAAAAAGGTGTGAATCAATTCGATCAAGATTTTTGTTTTAATGTTCTTCTCTGGGCTATTCAAAAACTTTGAGAGGATTTTTCTGAAGAGTGGGTGCAATCGATTGCACCTCAAAACTCCAAAGTATCGAATTAGATTATGACACATGTGTATGCCAAGTTTCAACAAAACAAGTATTTTCATTCAACCTGTAGAGCGCGAAAAGAATGTTTTTTTCGAGTACGGTACAATTGAATAATTCGCTTCGCGCGCTCAACCAAAAAAGTTTGAATTTTAAAAAATAGTATCTCGGATGAAATCCCATGAAAACGAACCAATTTGTTGACTGATTTTATGTTGACCCCAATTCAATAGTATTGACATCTTTCGTTATGATGTTGACGGTGACATATAACTTGTGCAAACAAAACCGTTCAAAAATAAGTAGATAACAATTATTCCCTTCATTTGTTTACTCTCATAAAGCTTGCTTGTTATGATAACACATTTCAATGATTTTTGAAATATTGCTTTGTAAATCATGAAAAGAATTGCCGATGAACTAGGTTATTGATGAGTGATGTTTATAGAATCAATTTTCCGAATTATAGAGAAGAATTTACCGCCAAGAAAATTTCACAACTATAAAAATGATCATAAAACATTCGCAGTGCGAGCTATGGAATCAATAAATACTTCATTACATTCAGATAATAATAAATATCGAAATTACCATCGAGTCAAATTTTATGAAAACACATGTGAAAATATAAGAAAAACGCAGCCCATGCGTGGTAAGATGAGCAAGATTGTATATGAAATGTAATTTAAATTTGCCATACACACCTTTCCTGCACACAGCTATACCTGCCTATACACACCTTGATTTTGAATATGATTAACTCACTGCCTTCCTAATTCACTTATTCGCCAGAAGAAGTGCAGATACACTGTCAGTGTTAAAAAGTGTAACAAGAGAAAAGTCACAAAATAAAGAGCACGCATATTTTCAACAATGACATTGATTGGAATATTACATTGTTGGCTGAACTGTTATAACCATTCGTCGGCCATATTGAGATTTAGAGGCGCATTCTATAGGCTTCTGTCAAGTGACGTCACCCATTGTTGAAAGAGACGGACAACAATGTCCACCAGTTGGAATTGACCAATCAGAATGTTTGGTAGTCCACCAATTCGCTGTGTTGCTATGGTAACAATTGTTTGTCATTTGTCACTTGACAGAAGCCTATTGTTACTTTTTGTGTCGAATAGGCTTCTGTCAAGTGACGTCACTCATTGTTGAAAGAGACAGACAACAATGTCCACCAGTTGGACAGTTGGAATTGAACAATCAGAATATTTGGTAGTCCACCAGTTCGCTGTATTGCTATGGTGACTATTATTTGTCATTTGGTACTTGAAAGAAGCCTATGTTTAATAATTTGGATCTATGATACGGTTCATCCGATCTATGGGAAACTTTGGAAATATGTGTTTAATTTATGTACTTGAATTCCGTTGAAATTTGAATTTATTACCGGAATATTTTTCTCCATATTTTATCCCTGGGTATGAGCTATGAGGTTTTTAACATTTTCAATATTTTTTTTATATGAATGGTTCAACCGATTGCGCTTCAAATCCATACAGTATCGAGTTAGATGATGACATATATAGGTGCACGCCGAATTTCATGAAAAATAATAACAATTTCGTTTGACCTGTCGAGCTCGAACAGAAAAAAAGATGTTCCATTTTTAAGAATACAGTAAAATTGAATGTTCGTTTCGCTTACCCAGTCAAAAGTTGATTATACGATCACCAGAAACATCTGCAAATATGTTTACTTCAAAACAAATCGTAATCTATAACTAGATGTGTATGTTTGTTATGGGAATACTTCTCTATAGATGGTATGAAACAATTACACTGCAATTTATTCCAACGGAAAGTTGCTACTATAGCTGTTCATATGTTATGTAGACGCTGATATAGTTATAGGCCTACACTGTATCTAATCCATTACTATAGAAATAAGTAGACGCAGATAATTACAGATAATTGCTAATTTGGGATAATTGAACTGTACTCATATGGCCTATATTAGGCGATAACAAGATTTATAATGTGGACGACTTCACACTCACTGCCCTTTGACCCACCCCACCACCTCCTCCCTCCTCCTTCCTCCTTCCCGCACCTCCTCCTCCTCCCTCCTCCCCGCACCTCCCGAACCATTGCCGTTGTCACAGACATGATAATCATCGAGCTTGAAGTTAGAGTTGTCTGCTGAAAACCTTGTTAACACCCTAGTTAAACGCATTACGTTTTATATCACATGGGTAATTACTGTCAATTACGATCGGAACGGTATAATATAACACAATACATCTAGAAAAAAAGAAGAAGAAGAAGAAGAAGAAGAAGAAGAAGAAGAAGAAGAAGAAGAAGAAGAAGAAGAAGAAGAAGAAGAAGAAGAAGAAGAAGAAGAAGAGAAGGTGAGAAAAGAGACATGAATGACACTCCTGCTGCTTCAATATGGGAGCCCCGCGGGCCTAGAATAATAACATGCAATTGATTAATTATGAATTTGAAATTATAATTTATATTGTTTATTATTATTTAATTATAAATTATAATTTGAAATCAGAACATATTTTGTAATGGTAAATCAAATAAATTTGAATTAATTAATGGAATTAATTGAGTTAAATTGATAAATCAACTAAAAAGAATACTGAAAACAAAAGTTGAAGATTTTGAGCGACCGTCCCATCTAGCCAAGGAGGTTAGATACTAATATGTCTCTGTCTATAGCCCACACCACTAGCGAGCTGGTGGTTCGCGCCTTGCCATGCTGCACTATGATGTACTTCATGTGTATAGGCCTACTATTTGTACTGTAGCTACAGTTAGTACTTCATCTAAGCATTTGCTTCGAGTACTGTGAGAAACCACAAAAACCACATAAGGACGAACCTCTTAACTAGTCTCAACTAGTTATTTAGCCTAAACTAGGAGAGCTCTTAACTAGCCTGGCTTTAGAGCCCTATATAACAGAGCTACGTATCCGGTCATAAATTAATAAAGTAACGATAATACAGTGCGTAATTGTGCGTACTGACATGATAATGATAGGTAAATTAAAGGTACTGCGGGGTCGTGTGAACTTGATTGGAATGCACGTTCGAATTTCAAAACGATTTCTTCTTTTCGTCCAGAGAAGTCAAGTTTTATGACATCATATTGACTTATATTGGTTATCTACTTATCTAAGGCCTCATAAAATGACGAATGAATTTCAAATTAAAATAATACAGTTTGAAAAATGCTACTTCGTCATAAGATTTTTTTTTCATATAGGCCCTATCTATACGCTTATTCATTCGTAATGCATAATTTTATTGTGAAATTGCTGAAAAATAATTTGAGTGTTGATTCACTGAATCTGTGGGGAAAATAATATGACGGAAAACAATCAAAGTCGTGACATTGGAGTCTTCGCTACGCTCATCCAAGTACAGTGCGATTCATCAATAGCTGCGCAAATAATACTGTTTTTTTAAGATGTTTATTTGTCAATTTAAGATTATTCATTCAAGTTCATAATAATCCACAAAGCCTGTAAACAGGCTTATCTGTGGTTTGCATTATTAGACGAGCTTTAGCGAGGATTCAATTTGACATACTGAAAAAAATTGGTGTTCGTTTTTATGTGGTTTTTTTATGGGTTTTTTTCGGTTTTTCACAGGTCAAACGGCTACAGCTATCAACTTCAAACTTTTTTTCATTATGGTTCCTCATCTAACTTAGATCTGTATAGTTTTGTGGCATTATCGAAAGTTAACTTTTTTTATGAATTTTAGAAATTTTAAAATACCCATTAGAATAACACGGCGGAAAAAAAAGGAAATATTTTTATTTTCAAAGAAAATGAAATTTTGCGTGAAGTAGGGTCACATTTTGATACACATTTCTGAAAACTTTCAGCTTGATCGGGTCAGCCATTTTGAAGAAAAACCATAAAATGTGCTAAATTGGTACTACTCGAAGCAGTTTTTACCCATTTCTGAATTAAATGTCACCCAATTGGCGAATGTAGGCAAAAGTTTGGCCATAAAAGTCGACATACTATTACTATCCGCTCGTCTAACAATGCATATATGGCGTTTTCCTAGTCATTACAACACATGAAAAACATAATACAAAATAATTACATGTATATTGATGGCGTATCTAGTTATGTGAATCATACGAGTTCCAATAACAGTATAATGTGTCAGTAGGCCTAATACAATACATACATGAGTTTATTATTTTCTTCATTATTATAATTTTAAAATATATACATTTCCATTTGACATACAAGATTGAGAGAATATACATATGATGATTTGTATATGTTTGAAGTTGAATATGATAATAACAAGACTAGAAAACACTGTAATAATTAATCAAATAGAGGAAGAAAGAAAGAGAGAGAGAGAAAGAGAGAGAGAGAGAAAGAGAGAGAGAGAAAGAGAGATAGATAGAGAGAGATAGATAGAGAGAGAGAGAGAGAGACAAAGTGAGATATATGAGAAAAACTTGACATGAATATGGATTTAAAAAATATTCTGAATACAAAACCAAGGTTTATTAGTTGAAAGAGATGTGTTATATTGATTATATTCGTCGAGTGGAAGATCTTTTCCTTTTATTACTTCTTTTATGAAGATGTCAACTTGATTGACCTTTATTATATGACATCGATAATGACAAGGAATAAAGGTAAAATATAACATCATGAAATAATCACTACTATGATTATTATTAAACTACATCCGTAAATCATGACATTTCACAAGCAAGAAAGTCATGATTGATGATTATTTCTTCTTAACGACCCCACCAATAGCTAGGTTATACGGGGGTACGAATCAGCAGGTGATTGATTGTGCATGATGATAAGTGAAAGGACGTTTAAAAAAACTTATGCCTTAAGCGGGACTCGAACCCACGCCCAACGATGGCTTCAGGTTCTGAAGCGGTGCCTCGCTGACCGAGCTACCAGGGTGGTAAGAGAAAATCATATCTAATATTTTTGTCATGAATATATTTAACATGAAATGATAATTTTCAAACAAAAATAGAAAGCAGGCAGACATTTTTTTTTTGTACAACCGATACAAATTCGCTAAAATTGACTTGATTTTCAGGTAGAATGCTTATTTTTTGTGCACTACACATTTTCCAGTTTCAGTCCGTTTCAATTCATGCAATACAATTTCATGGAACGAATTTATTTTCTGGTCATTCTCCTATTTTCCTTTGCCAACAGCAGGCAGATGCGAAACTATCTCCATTTACTATATTATTTGGAAAAAAATATATCTTATAAATAAAACTACCGGTACTAGGACTTCAAAAAATCCCAGTTTGATTTCTAAATATTTCTTCAGTGTTTGTGCTCGATTATTTATATTCACAGTAATATGGGGAATATATTTTCTTCCGAACAAAGCGATAAGAATTATTTAGCACGTGGAAGTGTGACTTGATCAATAAATACATTAAACGAAACAAAAATATTTTACTATCGAGAATCAAATATGCTTACCAATACTATCTTGGATTGAGGCTATTTGAGTAACAGTTGAAGATTGAAAATCAACGTATCTATTTACCACAAACCGGATACTAAAGAGCGTGTTGAATACGCCACGAGATGTAGAAATCCAATGTGTAAATGCTGTGACTGATGGTATCGATTGAATTAATACCTTTATTAAGACCATAACGTGTATCCACATAAGAAGCCAGCATCATCCAAACATAACCGTCATATTTGTATATATATATATATATATATATATATATATATATATATATATATATATATATATATATATATATATATATATATATATATATATGTTTGTATGGGGGCCATATGTGAACGTTGTTAAATCATAAAAATGCGATTTTGGTGGGGTTTTTTAGGTTTCATATTATGGATTTTAGTGTCTTACACGCAATGAACCAATGTTATCTTTCAAAATTTCACATCGTCAAAGTTAAAGCGATATTTTTCAATTTTGTGATTACCGAAGTTCTTACAATCATTCAATTTGGCAAACGACCTGTTTTGGTGGGATTGATAATTATAATTCAGTGTTGTTCTCAATATCATAAAAATATATTGTGTTTTAATTCGTCCCCCTGGATATTTTCTATTGAATTTATGAAGAATGTTTTGATGGTAATTCACAGTACTATATTCAATCAATGTTCCACTCCATTTTAACTTATCTTGATTTACATATGATCTATGTATTTTTCAGTATTCATTAGACCAGTTTAGGAAAACCAAGTGTCTACAAGTTGTCCAAAACTTCTCACGATTAATTCAATCTTCAAGTAAATGAAGATAATTAATTGATAGTCATTTGACCCGATCGCTTGGGGAGCGATTATCAATCAAACATAATACATAATTTATATATATATATATATATATATATATATATATATATATATATATATATATATATATATATATATATATATATATATATATATATATATACAAAAATGAACCTGAAAATCTTTGCTATTTATAGCCTACTCTTTCAATGTTTGAAGATTTAATATCACCAATAGACTTGATCATTTCATATATTTCTAAACTTATCACTGAATGGTTCATGGATCTGGGTTCGATTCCAGAAACATTCCATTCACATAAGTATATATACGAGCTGTTTGCCCGAGAAGGTTGCGTGAGCGGAACTATACGGTTACCAGATCCGTATTCACTGTAATACCGCACATTTATGAAGTCAGTTGTTGCTTGCCATTCACCGACACCAGTCAGACTCCACACTACCTGCCATCGTTACAGTACCTACACATTGTGCTATATTATACGGACGCATTTCTAGACATTCATTAATAGCGTGATGAATGTATTTTAATTGTGCCATGTGCTTAGTGAACTAAATTGATGACTTGAAATTTAAAAAAAAAGTGACTCAGTTTATCATTTTTATCATATTGATGATGATGTGTAAAAATAGTTGTTGTATAGGTTGTGATGTATTCTAGTTTGTTTGTTTTTTGGTAAGAATGTGTGATCGTCTCCCCACAATCTAGTTGTTGGTGGGGTCCTTAAACAAACAATAATCGTGTGATCGTAAATATAATATTATGAGAGTTTGGACATAATTTTTGTGCTGACAATTAAAAGGAACTGGAGTGCAGACAGAACATTAAGTGATTTTCTAGTTCATGCAAATACGATTTTTTCCAAGAAAAGTCGATTGGATTTTTGTGCGTTATGGATTGGTTCTGTCAAGTTTTGTTGAATATCTGAGGTAAGAAAATATATACCTGATTATTTGATTGGATTGAGTATTATTTTATTTTTGACTTGGAATAATGTTTATTTTAATAATGCCAGTAAACACAACCAATCATTCAGGATTGAAGATATAAAGAAACGATGAAATTTGGTTTTATGATTAGTAAAAATAGAAATGAATTACAAATAGGAAATCAAACGGTGACGTTATAACTTCAATAAGATGAAGATTTCATTGCTCAAAACTGGTTACATTTGAGATTTATTTATTGACTTTGGTACCTACACATGCTTTTTTGCTCATTTAAATAAAGTCTACAATTAAGATATATATAATAAACAACATCATTTCCTCATTTTCAACTCACTCACAGCTTTCTTTCAGAGTGTCAAAACTTACTCTTTTCTTACAAGTAGGTATAGGAGTAATAAAAATAATCTTGAACTGTGAGGTTCTAAATCAAATAATTGCAGAAGGTTCTCAAAGACATCGAAGTGAACAAATCGGCTGTTGCGTGAATCTATTTTATTCCACTTACAATCGATGACTTGATTAATGAGATGCAAATGACGAATTGACGTGTGTGATTGGATGTACGATAAAGATGGCATCCATTCGGTCCAATCATGAACTCTTATGGAACAAGAAACTCTCTTTGGAACGGTCAGATAGATTTTTAAAAATTGATGATCAAAGTTTTGAAAGTACCAATAAGAGTAACACGATGGAAAAAAATGAAAATATCTTCATCCGAAAATGATTAAATTTTGAGGTTAGCAGTTACAGACATATTTGAGAAGTTTTGACAAAAATTACAATTCATTTTATATTTTATATTCAAATATTTTGCTGGTCATACTACGTGTTAATAAGCCATCTTTTTAGTTTGAATTAATTGATCAGATATTGACTTTTTCTTGATTTTTTCAAGAAACTATGGGCGACCAGTATATTTTCACTCAATTACATACATTCATATTAATCTATTAAAAGAGAAAACGATATAGCTTATATTGGTGGAGGCTGAGCGAGGTCATACAGAGCAAATCGACTTCATATTATAATATTATTAATCAATTTATTCACACTTGAATGTTTGTTTCCAAACGACCACCCGAAAATTTGAAATTAATCAAATGCCAAACTTGAAGTTCAAATATTAGAAAATATACATTGATTCACTGTAAAAGTAGGATGCTACTTCTTTATTCTACGATGTGGATAGCGAACTGACAAAATTGTTGTCCAAATTGTGACGTTCTCAACTTTTTGTGGGAAGGGAAGAGAAGTTGGGGGGAAGCAATACCTATTAACACGAAACTTTTCCTGGACGTTATTCATCTTGTAACTGAGAATTGTGTAGTTTTTTGCAAAAATCGGTCGAGTTGACTTTGAGATAGTGATCATTTTAGTTTTGACAATTTTCTCAGTAAAAAATTGTTAAAAATAAAATTGACAAACTTCATCATCAAGAAAAAGATAATATCAGCGGAGAATTCCGAATTCTGGAATTTATTTATAACACAATGACGAATATTTTTCACGAGTTCAAATTAAGTTCAAATCTGTTCAGTTTTGAAACCAAGGTGTGTGGATTTTCATCACATTTCGAATGAGAATCTTTCTCACTCATCTTACTACTGCGTTTTCATAGTTATTAGATTATTAACATCAACGTAGGCCTCTATCTCCACTATTTTCGAATTATTATATATTTAAAAGGTGTCTTCATTTTAATCAACAGTAATCTGAATAATATACATATGCAACAGTATAGGTTTACGCTATGAGCCTATATAACAGATAATTAAATCAATGTTGAGTTAACATATTCTCAGAGCATTCTAAAATAAGAATCAACCACATTTTAAAAAAATAGTCAACTAACCGTCTATAATTCTACATATTTCGATCACTTTCTTTTGATACTTGGTTCGAAACTTTAAAGTACACACCTTCGTCTATAATTTCAAATCTAGATAAGAACAAGTAACGTTTTCTTCAAGTACAACAGAGAACGGTGGTCATGCACAACAATGATTAAATCTTAATATCATAACGAAATCACATTTCATTCAAAGTATACGTGAATGTCTTCTCGTGAACAACTGGGTGAAAAGGTCCATTGTTGTGGTCGGATTTTACCAGATGACTCAATTGTTACTTGCGGTCGCTTACCTGCACCACGCTAACCGTGCTCTCCCTGCATCGCTAAGCATAAAAATCAAAATGATTTAATTTGAATAAGATTTACTAATAATTGTTCTAAAGAGAAAAGAAATCAACACTATCAAAGCTCGGCTAGAACATCCATCGAAAGTGAATTTGATGCAATTGCATTTTGTGAAACTTTTAAATTGAAGATCGCTTATACAATATATTCCACCAATGCACTCAAGTATCTAATTAACAAGTTTTATCATAATTACATGAAAAACTCATATAATAATATTGACTTATTAATATAAACTTCAATTAGTGGAAAGCATAATATAATATAAATAACATCCGTTAGATATTATTATTAACATATTCACGTTGAACCCATCGGAGACGATTTTGTTTGTTATTTCTCGTTAACATAAGGGAAAGTGAAGAAATATTCATGATCTAACGTATGTATATGCTATAGTTGGGTATATAAATGCATAACTGTAAACTTGAAGATTTTAATTGTTCGTGTTCAATATGAGTACCTGTCTACAATGTAGCGGAAAATCTAAGAACAATATAACTCCATTTTGATGATTGTATTCACAAGTGCATTAGTATATAAATATATATATATATATATATATATATATATATATATATATATATATATATATATATATATATATATTGGGTTTTACCGACGCTCTATAATGATTACTGAGATTTATTGGCGTCGAATGAATGATTGATGAGATGATGGGATGATGAGATGAAGGTTTCTTAGGTATCGGGAAGGATAGTGGGAAGGAAGCGGTCGTGGCCTATATTGTAGGAACCATCCCGGCATTAGCCTAGACTACAGAGGGAAACCACGAAAAACACCTGTTAAGATGGACGTTGGCGGGGATCGAACCGGGTCCGATATGCCCCTTCACCTTCCGGATCACATGAAGCAAGTGCGTTAACCACTCAGCTACATTCGGTGAATTAGTACTATATGATAAAACGTTTTGACTTTTGTATTTTATCCACTGTCTATGTATTATTAGGCCTACTTTAAATTAAACGTATGCTCTTTTAAAATGATCCTTTTATTCATCCAAATGATTTTTATTAGCACCTGGTTTTATTTTCATCTTGACCTTTGAAAACAAGATATACTTATATCCACGAAAGGAGAGAGTCATCTACCAACATATCACCGATCATCTGATCACATATCTCGGGGTTTCATCATTTTTAAAGAAGAAATTTACGAAACTTCATCTTTCAAAAGCGTTTAATCCATGAGGTGTATCATGTCATTATCATTTTTTATCAACATTGAAAAATAGGCATAAGATATTGTTCAGCAATGAAGGTGAAGGATGAAAGTTTAGGATCGTTTGAACGGGGCACCACAAGGGTGATTTCACCAACCCAAAGAAATGGTTAGATTTAATATGGTAGCTCATTTAATTAACAAATTGTAAAAATTATGGTAATGATTTACGGGATGAAGAACAATTCAAAAGTTATGTTGGGGAAGTTTTCATTTTTTTCTGAATATATCTTCTCTTTATTTGCTTTCTTCTTCTCATTTCTTCTTTTCTCCCAAATCATTCTTCATCTTCCATTCACTTGTGTACGGGAATAAATAACTTCGTTTTTTTTACGTTCACGATTTTTTAAATTATTATTCGTCTTTGTCGTCTTTACAAATATTCTCACTTATCGTCTATTTCTTGAATGTATGAATATTAGGGGTCTTAGGCGCATCGACAGTGAGGTCATTATTCATATATATATATATATATATATATATATATATATATATATATATATATATATATATATATATATATATTTATATATATATATATATATATATATATATATATATATATATATATATATATATATACCGGTATATATATATATGTATATATATATATATATATATATATATATATATATATACATATATATATATACCGGTATATATATATATATATATATATATATATATATATAATATATATATATATATATATATATATATATATATATATATATATATATATATATATATATATATATATGTATATATATATATATATATATATATATATATATATAAATATATACATTTATATATATATATATATATATATATATATATATATATATAAATATATATATATATATATATATATATAGAGAGAGAGAGAGAGAGAGAGAGAGAGAGAGAGAGAGAGATAGAGAGAGAGAGAGAGAGAGAGAGAGAGAGAGAGAGAGAGAGAGAGAGAGAGAGAGAGACAGAGAGAGAGAGAGAGAGAGAGAGAGAGAGAGATATAGGGCCTATATATATATGTTTTTTCTTCTCCCCAATTTGTTGTTATGAATATGTATTTGTTTCATCTAAATAATCATTATTCAATTGATTATCTACAATATTCAAGCCTATTCAGTCGTGGCTTAATAAATAAGTGATAAATATATAATATGATTTATATAAATAATAACACCATTCAAATCACCTAATTATGAGGTTATTTAATTACTTACGATTTTACAACTATTCAATTGGTTCCTTCCTCTTCCTTACTCTTCTTTCCTCTTCCTTCCTCTTCCTTCCTCTTCTTTCTCCTTCCATCGGATGGATACAAGTCTACAAGAATGCGAAGGAGAAGATATAACCGACCTGACGGTGACCTCGAAATGATAATGACCACTCAATATCCTCAATAAATAAGTCAATTCAATCAACGTTGTATATATGTTACAGTTGGTTTCACCCGAACCAGGATTTTAATTCAATATAATTCGTAACAATAATGATGATAATAATTTTAAAAGTTTCACAAGATCGATATAATTATTTATTGTATGCTGATTGTTGATCCCGGAGCTCCTCATCCATGGACTAACCTTTTTGACCTTCAACGTATTTTCAAATTGTGATACGACTTTTCCTAATCACAGAAAATTAAATGATACGTCAAAAGTAAACAGTAAAAATACTCTTTCAAAAAGATTGTGAATAGTAAATATTATTATATAAATTTGCTTTTCTGATTGAATATTCTTATTCGAACAAATTCCAACGAAAAGACATCAAGATTCAATTACCTATCTTGTTTATTTGTCGAGAATATAGGTCTGAGCAATTTTTTCTTCCAAATCACGGTATTCATTATCACAAATTGATAATAATTAATTTTTTCAAGATAAAATACTTCTCAATCCAGAGACCATTTCATTTTAATTTGGAAACATTAAATTTTCTCATAAACATAATGAACATAATTGTTTATAAATTTTAATATTCTTCGAAAAAATCAATATCCCAAACAACGTAACATGCCAGAAGGTCACGATCCTGAAATCTATACTTACCTAACCACAAAGTAAACAAAATTGAAGATATACCTGAATGATCTTTCATTCAAATTGTCATTTGTCATTGTCCGGTCAGTTATTAGATAATACAATGTCGGCGTCGAGAGACTTATGATTCCTGTGTCATTGTACTTGGCGATGCCTTGGGCGGTCTCCTAACGGTTCAGAAGTAGAGATCATTTCGTCTCTCAAATACAAAAGCCAGCGGGATGCGAGCTAAAATAAGCATGTAACATGAATCTTTTGTTTTGTACCGTAGATCGAAAAAAAGATGAACGCGCGAGTAGAAAGAAAACGTGCGGTACTTTCATTAGTATTTATTTTTATAACCTACAGGTGGTCATTTTAAATTCTTTAAATCTTAATTTAGAAAAAAAGAAAATGATTGAAGATCGTTTTGTTAAATAAGCTCTTAAGACAAATGGTTTAGTACAATGAGTGATTATTATACTTTATATTGACCGCTACCGATAATAAAAATGAAAAAAAATGATGCAGATAATGCATTTGTGATGATTCACTCTCAACAACTGAAGTGCAAAAGATATGACTTGAAGATAGAGGGGTCGGCAAGGGTGAGGTTGATAGGACCGGTTGAGAGGTTGTTTTACATCCGATGGAGATTTATTACAAAAATTCTGAATATTTCAGGAAAAGTTAGTAGCATGTGAAAGCGTTCGTGAATTTTAGTAAAATGGTACATAAATATCTTTCATTTTCGATATATGACGGTTTCTTTCAACAAAAAAATGTCTAAATTAAACACTTGGCTTATTCTGAATTCTTAAATGAATTGAAATAATAATCTAAAAATGAAAATAAAATATATTTCTAAATTTTAAATGTCCACATCCGAAAATAGGTTTATCGGTAATTATTAATTGTAATTTTCACGTGTTTAAAATGGCAGCATACACGTATTCAGGTTGCAATTATCAGGTAAAATTGTTGAGAGGCACTCATTCCAGCTTCAGTTGGTAATTAGGAGCAAATTTTACTTGAAATTCATTTCAAATTTTAATCTAATTGTTTCGATAAATTTTATGACAAACTGATCTGATACCTAAAGGAAAACGGTCATCTATCTGGCACAGTCAGCTATAAGAAATAGCTGTAGAAACAAGAGACAAGTCGGGCGTGGGTTATTTATAAGGCATAGGTTTTTGTTTTTGTAAATATTCGTACCCCCAGCTATTCTAACTGTCGATTAGATCGGTAAGCAAACAATTAAATCCAAACATGAGCTTTCGTATATATATGGGTACTACTTCAGTCTCTCGAACACTCTCATTGCTATCTAAAAAGAGGTAACCGGCCATTTAATTCAGTTTTAATTGTTGTGAATTACACCAAAATAATAGCGTACGGTGTTTACATAAACTGTTTTGTTTTGGACTGTATAACAAGAGTTCACCTTCCGTATACACGGGGTTAAATATATCATACTGTTATGTTAATTGGCTGGTACTTTGTGGGTGAAACATATTATTATTGTCATAAGAATGTATTCCACTTTTATACGAAGTAATTGTAGCAATGGTATAGTTAGAATAGTCTGTACAGATGCGTACGTGAACGTTTTATATAGCTGTGTTTCGAACCTCGATCTTCTTTGTAAAGATCATGGTAGAATTATTATTGATTATTGTTGGATTAATGACCCCACCAACAGCTAGGTTATATGGGGTTATGCGAGTGAGCTGGTGATGATAATAATAATATAAATATGAATATGAATAATATGATAGATGAATGATATTTACAAAAACCCATGCCTTATGCGGGACTCGAACCCACGTCCGAATTGACCAGTTTCTAACGTTGAGCTGACTGAATCAGAAAAACGGCTAGGATTTTTATTTAGTTACCAGCACTGATGGCTCAGTGGTAACGCACGTCTATAGCATAGCTAAGTAATTGCATGGCATGATTTCTAGAAGCCGCACGACCTTTTCCTTCACTCTATATTTTTCCCATTTCTTGAAAAAAAATTCAACTCATCATATCATCATCTCATTATTCATTAATCCGACGCCAATTGATCTTAGTTATCATCAAGGAGTGTTGTTGAAACTAATTAGAAAAATAAGTACTGTTGCGGTCACATAGAGTTCAAGTTACATTAAAATGCTTCTTGAAAAAATATATTGACATACACACTGACACTAGAAGACGAACTCCACGCATAGTTTATGAAAAACATTAGTGGTTTTCATCAGTGGCTAAATTTTATGCGTAGTTTTCTTTCTTCATTTTAAATTTCTGAGTAAACCAAGTGTACTTAGTCCGCACGTGTACTTCACCTTTTCCACCTTTATAATATAGGTTTTCTAAATTTTATCGTTTGTACTTTATATTGGGGTGAAGACCCAATTTGTTGGTATTCTTTGAATGTAATTTAATGAATATACTCCAAACACAACGATAACTTTAATGGCAATTACTTGGGGTGGTAGACTGACAGAATATCACCCATTAATAAACACGATTTGTAGCTCATCTTCTTTACGACCTGTAAGGAAAACAATGATTGAATTATCTAGTTCTTGTGTTATTAAAAAAGTATATCTTGAATTGTAATTCTTCAGATTATCGTAAATGAGAAAATAATGAGAAAATAAAGAGTTGTATTTATACAAGAGAATATGTTGCTAACCCGTTATTAAAATCTGACGTGATGAATTGAGTTATTATAATCCACTGGAATTCAAGATGAGATTGAGATATTACATCATATGAGATAGAAAAAAATCTCCATCAATTTAAAAACTATAAGCCATAATCCTTACTATATTCAAGTTTTACATTTCACGTTTCCACCTATACACTTGAACATTCCGTATGAGAACAATACATTCAAAACTTGAATTTTAAATATGTATACATCTTTGAATTGTTTTAATGTACCATTGTCCATCACAAATCATAGAACTGAAAATAAGCACTGTAGGACACCAGAAATTATCGACTTTACTCCGAATTTTGACTATGAGAAGATTACATAGTCATCCCATATAGGCGGGAAGACTTTAATTTTCTTCGAAAACTTGACACAAAGTCATTATTTCCCAATAGAGTCAAAGGATGACCCCCGTGAAGTTGGCCCCGCAAATGAGCCGGATTCGATTTGAGTGAATGGCAATCGTTAGTGCTTCGTTAGTGCAGGTTAGTGCCGCAAATTTTATCGTTAGTGCTATTTCAGTGCTGGCACTATCACACCAAATCTATGTTCGGGGCCAACTTCACGCTGGCCCCGCACATGGACGGAAACCATTGATTTATGATACGATCATCTTGATTGACGTTAGTGCTCGTTAGTGCCGTAAATTTTTTCGTTAGTGCTGTACTGGTTTAGTGTAGAAACGACATAAGCCATGTGCGGGGCAGCCCCGCACATGAGCGATTATAAATCGAATCCGGCTCATGTGCGGGGCCAACTTCACGGGGGTCAAAGGATGAAAGTTCAGGGTCATTTGAACGGGGCACCACAAGGGCGATCTCACCACCCCGCTGCAAGATATAGTATATTTTGCGTCTATTGTAATTCCCACGATGATCTCATTGCCTATAATCAACAATTTACTATCTTATTGGAGTTTTTTTTTATAACATCGGAACTTGATACAAAATCATTGTTCCCCAATTAAGGCTATGGATGAAAGGTAGGATCGTTTGGACGGGGCACCACAAGGGCGATCTTACCACCCCATTTTAATTGTTTGAAACCAATGAACTTCAACACCTTCCACAGATAATCGATTATCTCGATTATCTCGATTATCTCGATTACCTCGATTATCTCGATTATCTGTGCACCTTCTTAAACCACCTTCTTTCTTCTTTCTTTTTTCTTCCTTCTCAAAGTAGAAAATATTCGATTAGTTGAGTAATAAATTACAATCATTATTACTAACGAACTCGTAACTAGGCAATGATTTTAATAATGCATAATTATTTAGGATGATTAAACAATAGCATGTAACGAAAAATGATGAGAAAAGAAGGAATACTAAAATGTTTCAATTAAAAATTCAAACCTATAGGAAATGTATCAAAATATCAAAACTCGTTTCCAGAATAAATTACAAATGTGTTGAAATACTAAACATGACACTTGAAATGTGTTCTCATTTGTCGTCACCGCATCGCATGTGGATTGCGCCACGCTAATTAAGGCGATCGTGTGACACAGAAATGCAGGGAAGTGTCTGTTGCACTCAACACTAGAACAATCCGAGTGGAAGATCAATGGGAACCGATTAAAAACAAACGCATGTGTGAAAGAGTTGAATATATCGTGTGAGGTGCGAGGTGTGTCAAAAGTGATTTCCCTTGAATCGCATCACAACGCTCTTCCATATTATATATATATATGTATATATATATATATATATATATATATATATATATATATATATATATATATATATATATATATATATATAAATATATATGTATATACATAAATATCATAAATATATATATATATATATATATATATATATATATATATATATATATATGGGATTAGATTAAGCAGGTGAACACCCCCTCCTTGTGACGTATCAACACTTCAGTGTGCAATGTTTGGCAAAACCGATCCAAGTCCATTTTAAAATAGGATATTCCTTTAGTAATTTCTGATAAGCATTCATTTTTCATTGAAAATTAAAATACATACGGATCCATTGATTTTTAGCTACTGTTGATTATCTTATGAAAAAACGAAAATAGTTCCTGCATATTGCCCATTGTACTTACAAATATATAGAATATGCAATACAATACAGTCCCAACTATTTTATGATAACATTTCATCATTATTTTAAAGCCAGTCATACAATATCCACTTTTGTCAAATCAAAATAGGACTCGCTCTTCAGTCCTCTACTTCCATCGAATGCAAACATAACGGTATAAATCCATCTACATAATCTCTATCGATAGCTGAGATTATAGTTATGTAAGGTATTTTTATTTATTAGTTGCATTCTTAACAGCACCTCATTAGAATATATTCTACGAGATTGCAAGCTATAACGCATTCACGAGCGTATTCACGTGTTACATTTTATAGGCCTGCTCGAGAAATGCATATAAATCTTGTTCAGATTCGAACGGGAACTAAAACCAACGAAACACCCATATCAAGACTGGGTGGCTCAGCCGGGAGTCGACGCAAGCTACCGCCGAACATGAAACTGTCCATGCGTAATAATTTACAATACATTATAAATGTACAGTAACGGTAAACGAATGTACGCTATAATAAAGAACATATTGCATGGACATTTCAAACATCTTTTTTTCATTGCTTTCTTATTCATTTATATTGGGTTTAACGAGGCACTCTAATAAAGTCTGTTAATGAGGATAGATGGAGGAATGATGAGATGAAAAGGTTATTTTATTGTGTTTTCGAACAATGGGAACGAAGTGGTCGTGGCCTGTTGTTTAGGAACCATCCTAGTACTTTCTATAACGACTGAGGGGAACTACGAAAAAAATCAATCAGGATAATAGACTACGGTGGGAATCGAATCCTGGTCTTCTGAATGACGGTTCAATGCTCCATATTGTGTAATGTCTGATTGATTCATAGTGACACGGTAGCCCGGTTTTTTACGTTTAGGAAACACGCGTGAACCAGTCAAAAACGTCAAGGAACTGGTTCACGTGACTTACCGGGACGGAAAAACGGGTTTCCGGGACGGAAAAACCATGAATCAAGTGCTAGAATTTAATTGGTAATTGATAATATGAACACTTCATTATAATTTTTCCCTCGAACATCTAGGTTATTTGGTGTTACAAATGAGCGGATAATAGATGAATGATGTTTACAAAAACCCATGCCTTATACAGGACTCGAACCCACGCCCGAATTGACTTCAGTTTCTACAGTAGAGCCTTAGCTGACTTCAAGAAACAATTGAAACGAAGCTGGAGAGCTGCATACAATACACAAACCGCCTGCTAAAACTATAGTACAGAAAAGTCATCAACCAAAAAAACGCAATGTTATGTTTTGTGATCATGAAAAGAAATGTATATAATTGTTTACACGCACGTTATACTTTCATATTTCATATTAAAATTGTGATTCCGAATAAAGATAAACGAGAGATGGCCTTCTTGTTCTTGTTGGTTGATTTAGGCGTGGGTCTAGCTGTCTTGAGCCTAGTTAAGGAAGGTAACATGGTCCTAGATTAGTGATATAATTAAGAAAGTTCTTCTTATCGCTGTCGATTTGCGAGTAACGTTACGGTGGGCAATTTCGAGGCATCTCCTTTATGAATTTTGTTGAAAGGTATTCGACTTGCTTCAGGCAAAATTTACAGTATTTTGTGGTCGTCATGTGAACGGTTTAATTTCCGAGTACTTTAGGAAATACCAAATCGAATCGAAACTTTGGCCATCTGTTTATTTTTAATTGAATAATAAAATATAAAACGTTGGATATTTTCAATGAGTTTGTAATGTTAATTTTTATGCCACGATCTATTCAATAGCATTCGTCGTATTTCCTTTTTGTGTGACTGGTTTGCTCAAATGACCAATGAGCTATTTCTGTGAAACGAAAGAAAATAAGTCACTTGTGAAGCCAATAATGAAAAATGTGTTTTATATGAAAAAAAGTTCTAATCTTTCAACATACCTCAAGCAGATCATTTGTGCTCAGAGCACAAATTGCACAAATTTATTTGCACAAAATTTATTGCAAGGTAACTTGTTGACAAACGTGTACTAGGGCTCCGTTGCGCTATCACTCGACTACAAGAAAATCAATTATAAGAAATTCACTCGTGAACGAAAATTAAAAATGGTGTTCATTCACAACTGAAATTGGGAGTACACTTAACAAGGTTTGTGTAACGATATTTTACTTTACCGTCCAGAATGTAAAGTATAGTGATGAGGGATTAGCAGTAAAAGCAATGTTTGTAAACTCTAGACATTGCTTCTAATTGGATCGGAATTGACAACAACGTGAAAAGTTACTGATCATTTGGATCAGTTACAAGCTGTCTTCATTGGCTGTTTCTTCTACTGATAATGTTTTGTTGTCATTCAGTTCTTAAGAGGCCTCTTTACATCTTGCCTACCGGCTTGATTGCAGACGTTCGGGGCCCAAGTTGGCAACGAGAAACCAATCATCATATTGAATTACAGTTTTCGGTTAAATAATCACCAGTATTCAATACGTGCTCGCACGAAGAGCTTTGGTTCGTGGTATGTTTTCAACCCTTTCAAAATAATTGTCAAAAATCAACATGTTTCTACCTGTTTTTCATTGTTTTTACGATTTTTTCAGAGTGATTTAATGGAAAAATATGATTTTTAGAGAACGTAGAGACACAGATATACTCATTTTTGTTTTATTGCAAAAGTAATTAGACTGATTGGTCCAACCGTTTACCCACCATGTGTTGGGAGCTAAAGGCCTGTATTGACGCTTTTTGCCCTGTTTTGTTCGTTCCCTGCAAGTTTTACTCATGGGTTGTGAAATGTAAAGTAGTCTCTTAAATGGGCCTTCAAACATGTCAAATATATATTTATTTTTAAACAGTTTAAAAACTAATTATATTCTATGAATAATCATTATTCTCTTCTGCAAAAAAAATACAACTAAATTCCACCACAGCAACTTTACGATTGAAATATTCTCAGATCCACATTTTAAATTCCATCCAATAAAAAAAAAGGTTCTCATATACAAATTTGAAAAGAAAAAAAAATGTCATTTTCACCGGACGAATGCTCCTTTTAATAAGAAACAAAGCAAACCCAACCAACAGGAAATAACGCATATAATACATAACAGTCCCGACTAATAACAATTGTCTGTGTTCTTGTAATATTATTATTATCACATCTGTGACGCTTTTGTCGCCGGTTTTCCTCTCCACTGCTTTCATTTTCAACAGTCCGTCCGAATACGTGACTTATTCCACTCGGACATAATTTAACTCAGTGGAACGGACAATGACATAGAGTTGCAATGAACCATACTATAGACTGGTATCCACAAAAGTAAAAAGTGCGAACCACTCGCGCGTTTGTGGTTTTGGATATGCAGGATTGTCGCTCGAAACCTTCTTTCGTGGATAAAGGTAACACTAGATTTTTGTTTCGACTGAGTGAAGATTTTAGAAAATATGATGTATTACCATACTATAAACTGTTTTTTATTCATAAATTGAGTGTAAGTAATGGACCATTTCCTAGATGGAGTTGTATATATATATATATATATATATATATATATATATATATATATATATATATATATATATATATATATATATATTATATATATATATATATATATATATATATATATATATATATATATAAATTTATAGAAACAAATTCGGACAATTAATATTTTTAAATAGTGTTTTTATAATTATTTTTCAATTTGAATAGATAATATGCATGAGTTTTAGATTTTTTGTTAATCTATATAAAGTGAAATGGATTTACAAAAGATTTTGATGACATAGCAGCATATGGAAAGTTTTAAAAAATTCACATTGGTCTCAAAATTACATTATAAATACAGAATATGAATCATTAAATACCTATTGATGAGATTGAAACACGTGCTTTTGAGAGACGCATCTATCTTCTTCTGTCATAAGCTCACGGCCCATAAGAACAAAGCAGGAATAAAGCACCTGAAAATGCATGAATTTATTTATTTTGTATTAAATCTTTATTAGCAACAGTACAAGCCCAACAAGTGCAATATAATAAAGCCACAAACATTACAAACATATTGCTGAGCAGTAAAAACTGAAAAAAAATCCGAATTTAGAATTCCTGTACAAAACAACAATAGCTGGCTTGCACTTTGGTCAAACAGAATTTTCTGATAAAATTATCAAATTATTGAAAGATATACCGTTGATGTCAACATCAAAACCTTCAGTACAATTATATACATCATACGTATAGATTGTATAAGTTACGATTAAAACAATATAATGTAAATCTGACTCGATTCTGTATAGTTTTGAGCCGCCAATCGGTTGAAAAAATAAATCGAAATTTCATTTTGAAAACCTTTTTTAAAAAGTAATCCGGATGAGTATATTTGGAAAAAAATTCTTTGATCATATTCGATTTCTCCAAAAATTCAGGCACAAGAATGATACACATCATTCCAAAGTTTCACAGAAATTGGAACAGCCGTTTCAAAGGAGAATATTCTAATGTATTTGTTTTACATCAATTAATTTTAAAGCTATTGCGAGAAGCAACAGATTCTTGACTGAACACAATTTTGAACGGGAAACGATTACAATCAGTAGCAAATAAATCAGTTATATCAATGTGCATATATATATATATATATATATATATATATATATATATATATATATATATATATATATATATATATTCATTAAATTATATTTCATATAAATATACCTACTAGACAAACGCGTTATGTGTTTCCGCGTTGATGGATGAGCTGGAACAATATAGCAACATATCTTTGGATTGGTTATATATATATCCACCTTGAGATCCAAACCATTACGTCACTGCCCTACTAATTCCTAATGTATTTCTATGATAGTAAAGAAGGCTTTGTTTTAGTCGTTTCCGTTTAAATGGTGACACCTGTTGCTTGGATTCAATTGGTATCTTTTAATAGCTTGGAGTGATTTAAAAAAAATGGATTAAATATTTTTTTACATCAGGACGACTGATCTGATTCGACTGAGAGTTTGAAATAATGTGTATAATTATTATATTGAAATTCCCTAAGAAAATTAATTTTCTCGAAGGGAATATTTTTCACGAATTTTCTTCTCTGTATTATTCTTATGGGATTTTTGAAAATTTTGAAATTAGTTTTCTCAGAAGTGGTGCGCCTCCAAACTATACTATCGAATTAGATAAGGGCACTTATGTATGCCAAGTTTCAACTGATTTTGAATTTTCGTTTGACCTGTGGAGCGCGAACAAAGAAAAAAAGCACTTTTTTTCGAGTATGGTGAAATTGAGTCTTCGCTTCGCTCATCCAATAAGCTCATCCTACAACACATATGCTAGGTTTTTCTAGTATAATCAAAGCTTCCTTTTGTGGTGTGATTACAAATAGTAAGACAACATTTCATTGCAGGTACAAAGGTTATACACATTTGTCACAATTAAAATATAATTTCATCAGATATGACTATTGTTATAATTAATATGGACACAAGAAATCATTAATACTTGGTTCTGTAGATACTATATTCTACTAGTCAACTTATGAGAATCGCAAAACAGTGCTGTACGTATAGGCTTCTGACAAGCAACAAATGACAAACAATAGTTACCATAGCAACACAGCGAACTGGTGGACTACTGAACATTCTGATTGAGCAATTCCAACTGGTGGACATTGTTGTCTGTCAATTTCAACAATGAGTGACGTCACTCGACAGAAGCCTATACATCTACGTACGTATCGTGTCACATTTAAAATTATCATTAATGAAAAAACAATAAAAACTATTGAAAATTACTAAAACTTCAGTTTCTAAAGCAGTGACTGCGGGCTATACACGGGCACTAATAACCTTGATTGAACGTATTTAAACTGTATAACGAATTACAATTTACAATACAACCTTGATTGACCTAGATTTAAAAATAATAGTGCGTATTGAGTCGGCCTTTAATTAGGAACAGCTTTATAGCTAGAGGAGTTCATTACACCTTGGATG
Source organism: Brachyptera risi (assembly GCA_964007535.1). Classification (NCBI taxonomy): domain Eukaryota; kingdom Metazoa; phylum Arthropoda; class Insecta; order Plecoptera; family Taeniopterygidae; genus Brachyptera; species Brachyptera risi. The sequence continues at coordinate 17,497,625 of OZ023331.1, forward strand.
TCTTGCATGTATGTATAGAGTAATGTGCTCTACACATTTCAAGTCGTAAATAACTGTCGTTAAGTAAGATATTTTCAAGATCATCACTTTGTGAATAACGGAACAGGTTTAAAACACACATTGGCATCTTTACATCCCACCTATCGTTACTTTGATACATAACTTTCAACCAGATCTTGCTGACACAAAACTTGAGATTAATTCATTAATTTATTGATCTTTTTATAAAATATATTGGGAAGTCACAGCGTTCGAATACTTCATCTATACTACTAACCACGAAAGAAGAAGTCGTTCACTGAATTAGTGAATGTAACTGAGGAAACTGAGGATCAAAATGAGTTGAAAGATGTAGTTGTTTTTTAAAATCGTATGAATATTGTCCTGAGAAATCATTTACCCTCAAAGCAATCTTATGAAGCTCAATAAGTATCTGATTATCTGATTATATTAAATATAATACGGTGGTAATATTTATGTTTGTTATGTTGGTAGATAACCTTCTTATTTCGTGGAAACAATTGACGACTCGCAGTCTCCGCCCCATTGACGTCACAAATCATGACATCCAATCGACGGGGCTATTAGAACTGAGGTGAATTTCAAATATCCAATCGGGGTATTTCCAAATGACCGACTGGTAAAGCCACGCCAATTTTGAGTCGTCAATTATAATCAAATTGTGTTGTCAATTTGATATACTAAAAGATCGCTATTGAATGTTTTCTGAAGGTCACCATGGTCACCGATCTCACGATCAACCAAGCGTTAGATATTGATTTCATTTTATATTGATATTCGCAATTAAAAGCAAAGTGGCTGACATCTGGTGGCGTTTTAGTTAACTGGGCGGAGGCAGATACTTTCAAAAATGTAAGCATACAACAACATGACATCCAACTGCTTTCGGACGGCCATTTTGAAGTTTCGCCCACTTGGACAGTGCTGGCCTCAGTTAGCTTTTAATCACGAATTGATTGCATTGAACATGTTCAAAGCCCTCTTGAGCCGAAACTTACGATGGTGACGCTTAGCCGTAGGAAGGAAAATATACATAAAAAAAATCACCGATTGAATTCAAAATGCTACAGAAGTTGGGTACACAAATTATACACATGATTTCAGAGTTTTAAATAAATCAGATCAGCCGTATTGAATATGAAAATTATCTTCTCTACATTTGAAGCTATTTATAAAACTCAACAAGTAAAAGCATTTAAATCGTAAAACGATTAGGCCTAAGATTATCAATAGGTGAATCAGAAAGGCAGTGAGTTGAATAGATTCAAAATCGAGGTGTTTACAAAGCTTTCCAGTACATTTCATATAAAATCTCGCTCATCTTACAACGCATATACTGCATTATCCTAGCTCAAGCTATATTCGATATAACGACGTAGGCCTGCTCGAATTTTAATTACGATATATTGGGGCGTCAGTGTGAGATGAATAAGATGGCGGGAAGATGAAATGATAAAAAAAAGATGAATTGTTATTTCATAATGAGTTTTGGATAATTGGGAAGGAACGGTCGTGGCCAATGCGCGAAACACCTTGGCGGGAATCGAGCCCGGGTCTCCTGACCCGCGTACTAGCTTGTGCACAGCGTGCTAGCCACTGGTTCACCTGTTTCAGTATTGATCATATTTCATGTTTCATTTTCTCGTATTCGAACACCCAACAATATGTCACAAACATCGCACTTTAAGGGAGGACAATGGCGAGATTCCTAATTCCATTAATAATCTTTCAATTTCTTTCAAACTTTCAGCATTTGTTCTCTTGATAATGAAAAATAATATCTAATTTTTCAAATTTACAAAAAAAATAGGGGAATTTTGAATAAAAAAATTCCCCTCCCCAATTTTTTTTTCAGAAAGAATTCTACATCAATAATATTGAAGCTAAGTTTATGATTTTTTTTTATTCTACAGAAAATCATTGTGAG
>OZ023331.1:17502072-17509572 GCA_964007535.1 Brachyptera risi
GTTTGTATCTTTTATTCATCTATTGGTCCAGAATTTTGCACATAGTAGCCCACAAATATAGTTAATCCAAAACTTGAAACTAGAAATAAAAATGAGTAAACGGAAAGAGATGATTGAAAATGACAGATAATATATGTATGATGCTGCAATGGTTCGGTTATCTTATGGAATACGATTGAGGTTCCATATTCAATATCTATTAAAAAGATCTACCATCAATGAATAAAGTTTATACAATGAGGCAAAAGGTAGAAGTAGAACTAATATAAAAGATTCATATTATGACAATTCAAAATATTGATATATATTTAACAAATTTAATAGACATTTTAAATCTAAAACGATTCATTACCATTTTTAAAAACCATTCATACCATTCATATATCAAAATTTGTATTAATATTTATGCTGCTCTTCACGTACTTGATACTTTTACATTGTTATGTGTTCAACATTCATTTTACTGGAAGCTTTCTTCTGTCAGCAATATTATTATTTCATACCAATGAACTTCTGATAGTTATTATAAGTCTTCTCCAGTGGTCTTGGAAATGATAATGCTGTCATACTTTACCACTGATATTTTGACAACACCTAGATTATTCGCATCACCAACGCCTGTCGTGTCGTATCAAATAGGTTCTAATTCTCTCCAACTTGAATCAGTTTTAGCATCATAACAAACGTCTCATCGGAAGAGCGGACCGTAGATATAATTTTAGTACCATACTGAAAAATATCAGATTTGTATTTTTTTCTTTGTGAATCGTGTATATAAAATCAAATACATTAAATACATGAATTGATCACGTATACATATATCCAGTTCAAACAAGATATAACCAGTTCGATTTGATATAACCAATCACTCCTGCAACGTAGGCCTACCAGGAAAGTAGTGATCATATATTGAAAATCTCCATCCCTCGCTTCTACTTCGACACGGGACGTTATTCCCCAAAATCGAAATATTCAATGGAATAGTCAAATCTGCTATATAATTATCAATTTAGAATCTCAATTTCAATCTTAATTTTAAAATTGTCAACCTGCTGTATAATCTTGCTGTATACCTATTTTAACAATTGAGACTAGCGGCCACTGGAATTATAATTACTCCGAGTGATTCCTAAGCTTTTATTGAATAAATAATAATAATAATAATTAACTTACAACTTTTCCTGGCTATTATTGAACAGTATAGATAGTTGTTTAGCCAAATCGGGTCATTTAAGTTTCCAAATCATCTTCATCGGAAAATGAATGTGAAAATTTGGAAAATCCCCATAAAGTAGATTTGGGTGAGAATTTCAATTTTTTTATTTTATTCGATTAAAACACAATTTTATGGTTTTAATACAATGTTAAACCAAGTTTTAAAGAAATTCGGTTCGGTATAGTGTGAGAAATTAAATATTCTTTTTTTTTATTATTATTGGGTTTTAACGACGCACTGTAATGATGGCTGAGATCTAGTGGCGTCGGATGAATGATTGATGAGATGATGGGATGATGAGATGAAGGTTTTAATGGGTAATGGGAAGGATAGTGGGAAGGAAGCGGTCGTGGCCTATATTGTGGGAACCATCCCGGCATTAGCCTAGACTACAGAGGGAAACCACGAAAAACCCCTGTGAGGATGGACGGTGGCGGGGATCGAACCAGGTCCGATATATCCCTTCACCTCCCGGGTCGCACGAAGCAAGTGCGCTAACCACTCAGCTACTGTGCCGGTAATTAAATATTCGTTGTTTTAAAAATGATGAACCAGAGTTCTTTATATGCGTCTGGTCGTGAAAGTAGGCCTAGTCATAGTTTAGAATAGATCGAGCTTCTCATGAGCATTTCAAGCCCATTAATAATTTTTTTAACTTTTTTGGTAGCCATATTATTGAATCTGTTCAAAATACCGTTCATGTTATATGTAGATTAAAGCTAAATCTAAAATGCTTGCACGTTGCATATTAACAATGTACCTACATATCGATTCAATTGTAAGACTATAATTCTCCAACAGACTAATTAAAATTTCAAACTATTTAAAATCTGTTCAATTTCTTATTTCTCCTATCACATATATATATATTGCTACAATACCGCGATCACTAATTACGATTATAATTACAACATCTAACTTTCATTTCCCTCTATTTTTCTAGATAATCGAAGATATGTCTGTATATACTGCACATCTTCAGTGGGATAGAACTATCAATGAATGAGTAATAACTAATTCATAAGAATGTAATTACACGTGTTGGGTGGTTATAGCGAAAGGGATCTTTTCTGCCGCGATCCGATAAAAGTACGACGCATCACGAAGCTTTCTTCGTAGGCGCTCGTTGAACCGCGTTCAGAAACTAGCCACGATACGAAGAACACATACAATGTAAAGAACCACATGCACATTTTTAGAAATACCCATAAAAATAACACGGCGATAAAGACGGTGAAATTTTTGTATCTGAAAAAAAATCAATGTGATGTAAGAGCAACAATGTCGGCCATGTTACAAAATGTTATGAAAATATGATGAGCTATTTCAAAACCAACTTGTGTAGATTTCTATTTCAGATTTTAGATCATATTTCACTCACCTTACAACAAATGTGATGCGTTTTCCTGGTGAAATGAAGATATGTCTTCAATAATCAGGTCTGGTTGGTTAAAAAGTGACAATAGCTTGTGTATAACCGAGGGTGATGATAAGTCCCTAACCATATGTTAATCATCTGACTAAAATGGTTTATAAACCGAGACTTTCTTCCCGAATTACTATCGTAAAGGAGCATTGGCATACCTAATGGTAGGAGCATTGGCATACCTACTGGTAGGAGCATTGGCATACCTAATGGTAGGAGCATTGGCATACCTAATGGTAGGAGCATTGGCATACCTAATGGTAGGAGCATTGGCATACCTAATGGTAGGAGTTAACTGTTAACTGAGTTAACTGGGAGTTAAAACCGGTTATCAATATGATTGTCGATGCTATTTGGTGGTCACACTAACTCTCAGAACGCTAACTGGACTTGGTAAAATCGTGCTTTAGTGAAACAATCACTTTGAAAGATAAAAGTAAAAGATAAGTTGATGATTCCAACAGTTTTCATAAGACTTTCGTATGAAATACTGGAAATATAATATGCAGTGACTAATTACCAATTAGGATGAACACATTCATTCATCTAAACCGGATCTTTCAGTTATCTTTTATCTATTTCACAAGAATGTATTATTTGTATTACTCTTTTGTTTTTCATTTTCTCAATTGATGAAGAAAGAACTTCTCGAAATACAAAGTAAGAACAAATTCTATCAAGGTTATTCATTAAATAAACAACAATACATTCGATTACAATTTCCTCCAAATGCAATATATCCGGACAAATCGTTTTGCTTTACAAACCTGTTTATTATGCGTATAATTGTTAACGTGTAATGATTAGGTAATAGTTTTATAGAGATATGTTAGTGACCTCAATTAAGATGTAATAATAATTTGCCCCAACACTTTGACCTCGGCACCAAAATGAGATGTTTGTATGAAAAGTTGAGAGCGTGATTCCACCTTAAATAGGAACAGAATTTCCTCATTTCCGACAAATGCTATCTGTATTTTGTGCCAACAAGAATCGCTACTAAAAATAAAAGAATGTATTTTATTTTTTTGTTTGATGAATAACACAGTATTTAGAATTTGGACGTACAAAAATAATATTTTGGAGAAACTCTTTGAAACAAGAAAAGTGCTTGAAAATAAAACTGGCCGAATGAAATATTGCATTTTTCCGTATTATGATATTTCAATTAGCCTGTGTGCGCGCGCATGAGAGTGGATTATTCATATTTCAAATCATTGACAGCATCAGTTTATTTATGATGTCAATGTTATTTTATTGATGAATCGATCAAATGTGTAGGTTTAATTATCGAACGTAACCTAAGCTCAACAAATCAACATTTAAGAAATCAACATTAACGAAATGTCAAAATACAACATATTATATTATTTGAACACCGTCTTTTCTCGAACATTTTGTTTCTTTCGGACACCAGAATTCAGTATTTATATACATGACTGTATTTGTTCTAATATTATCACTTCTATGTTTTTATCGTTCTCAACAACGATAGCTTATATACGTTATTTGGGGGTACGACCGCGAATGATATTGAAAACATGAAGTAATGGTACGTGAGAAGACGTTTAAAAAATCCATACCTCCAAAGGGTTCGTACCTTAAACCCGCACTCATTTGACTTCAATTGAATTGATGTTCACAAGTATAATATAATAATGGAATTAATTGTTCCCATAGCAGTCCTAAAAATATTCATTTCAATAACTCCAACACTTGGATAAAAATAAAACATCAGATTTAATAACTTCTCATACAAATTTGTAATACAGGCCATGGGTATAAAGTATAAACATTATCAGACTTACATACAAAAATAGGCAACTTCTTTTCTACAAGCTGCTTCCTTTACTCTGTAAAAATCAGCTATTCCACCGATATTCTCATTATTTACTGTATAGTCAAATTTAGATTCTGATTCTATCAAATTTAAAACGTTATTCTTTTCTAAAATTTGAAATCAACTAAAATTAAAATTAATTAAACTCCTCCTAAAAGTATAAATACTTTCAAGATCTGTTTATCCTTTTGATTTTAAAGTCCTTGAGATTAATTAACTGAAATTTTAAATTTGATTTCTTAATTTAAAAAAAAAATTGATATATAAACATTTCAATTTGATCCTTCACATTTAAAAATAGATCTTTTAACCATTCGAAATTTGATTTTGTTGAATTTATCAATTTTTAAAGCACAAGCATCAGCTTGTAAGCCTGGTTCATAGTAACACGGTTGTATGGTTTTTCCGTCCCGGTTTATGTTACGTGAACCAATCATAAGCTTCGTCACGGAACGTTACGGACTGGTCACCAGAATATACTGGGACGGAAAAAGACGTGTGTCATTTTACTTAAATTCTGCTTTGGGGATAATGTTGTTATCATTCAACACCTATGAATTGTCCACTTGAAAAATATACTGAATACTTAATTTAACTACATTATACATCATCAGTGCAACATAATCACGTCATAGACGTGCCGTTAAACACTAAAATTCAATTCAATTCAATGTACATTATATGAGATCTCAAACTACCGGAATCACTAAACACACTCAAAAAATTATCTGGAGCCTTATTCTCGAAATGTATGAAAAGTGAAATGACACAAATTTACAACTATACAATCAATTATTTACATTTCGATTTGTCTCACATCTCACTTAAAAATCTCACATCTATTTGGTTAAGCTGGATTCACAATGTGAACTAATGATTAGTGATTAATGATTAACTAAAGTTGGCAGCTACGGAGTTAGTGTTGACGTTCACATTGTGTTTAATGTTAGTGACTTACCTTGAAAGTTAACCAAATTTCAACTTGAGTATTAATCATTAGTTTTAATCATTAGACTGACCAATCAGAAGTCGTGATTTCGAAACGACAGGAAGTAAATGCAAAAGGAAGCTTTCCCGCTCGATGAACCGCTCGTTTACAGCCTTCTAACATGTGGATTTCAATTTGAATCCGTCATCTTAAGATAGCTACGACTCTTGAAAAGTACGTCATTTCCGTCAAAATTAATTCTTATTTTAAGTCTATGTGAATGCTCAGTTTCTTCATTTTAGTATTTAGTATTAGTCACTAATCATTAGTTCGCATTGTGAATCCAGCTTTAGTAAAATGATAAAATTACTTGTGAAATTATGCACAGCACTCTATAAGGCTTTCCGTCTCTGCAATCAACTTGCATTAACTATAGAGAAGGCAGTGAAGCATATTTGTTTACGGGCTGCCATTCGCTACAGTTGGCTACCCTTATAATTATAATTACATGTATAGTAAAAATAATCTCATCTCGTATTTCTGAGCACTATAGAATATAACAAAAAAAAGTGGGATGGAAATTGAATGAAAATATAAATTCATTTCATCTCACTTATTTCAATTCTCATTTCATGTATATAAGGATTTTGATGATAAAATAAATAACAAACAAATTAAACACCTGAGATAGACGGCGACACAATATCTTAATTAATCACTTAGTGATAGGCGTGGCTTATCAATAGGCCACCTAGATCATGTGGGCATTTACCCTACTTGGTGTTGTTAAATTTCCCACATAATTGACGACTCGAAATAGGCGTGGCATTACCAGTCGGCCAGTTAGATCCATATCATTTGTAGTGATTTGGAGATACCTCAATTCTATATTTGAATTTCACCTCACTTCTAACAGCCCTGTTGATAGGATGTTATGATTTGTGACGTCAAGGGGGCGGAGAATGCGAGTCGTCAATTAGCAGCCCCTTTTGATTGAATGTTATGTTTTGTGATGTTTGTAGTTTCAATCACTATAGTCGTCAATTAATAAACTAATTAATTACCTAAAGTTAACACTCGGTAAACAAATATTTTATGAATGCGAACGTAAAATCCGAGAACCAAACCAAATATCAGTAAAAGTGTCATGGCAGCAAATATGGACGAGATCTTGCACTCTGAATTGCCCCTATTTGCGACACCCCTGACTGGTAACAGGGCTTCGCCATCAATCACCACCTGTTGCTCGGATCGTAAAGGTGGCGGTCGTGGTAGGGGTGGAGGTGCTAGTCGGGAGGCAGTGCGAGGTTCTACTCCGTTGCCTGAAACAAAAATGTCGATTAGGCTTGTAGGATTCTTTCAATTGACAAGAATTACCGTGGTATAATAATGTAGGGAAACGTAGCTATAGCGCATGCGTTGTGAGATGAGTGAAATTTTATATGAAATTGAATGGAAAATTATAAACATATCATATATACACACCTTGATTTTGAATCCATATATTCTATTTACTGCCTTCCTGATTTACCAATTGATTATTTCAGTCGTTGTATGATCTAATTGGTTTTTTAGGATTTGGGATTTTTTCTTTTTTTTTTTAGATTAATAGTGTAATGTTTTATTAATTGGATGCTGCAAGAATCGCCAAATTATTTGGAGTGGTTCTTATTTTTTCACATTTGGCATTTTGTAATCCCACTTCTTACTTCAGTGCAATTAACGTTTGTGCTTTTATTTTTAAATGCGGTTATTTCAAAATATGTTTTTTTCGATTCACTGAAACTGTTTAAGATAATTACTCCAAATTTTTACCGCATGTAGATATGGCATGAAGTATGCCATACTTGAGTAGAGATTTGTTTGTTCCTATGTAACATAATGTCAGAAATACAAATTGCTGTATATGCCTGAAAATGTACTATTTTTCGACATTTTTCAGAAGAAATAAAATGCGATTGATTTTATTTTTCAAGTGTACATTCGATATTGTCGGTATGGGACTTTCAGTGTCCCCTTAATAACTTTCTCAGTTGCTTTTATTATTGTTAAAAATGACAATTGTGATTTTTATCTTCATTACGGCTCAT
>OZ023331.1:17514572-17527072 GCA_964007535.1 Brachyptera risi
TTTTGTTATTGACTATTTATTTGATATTGATTTTTGTATAATACTAATTTTTGATATTGATATTTTGATATTGATTTCGATATCAACATCGTGTGTTTTGTTTACTTTTAATACCAATGCTGGTAATGTCCGGATATATATCACAGAAACGGTTTTTACTTATAATGTGTTCCGGATTTTTGGAAGCTGAAAGACTTTTATCAACGGCGGAAAACTATGGTCACAGACTGCGCAGTCCTGGTGTTGAAGTTCATTGGTTTTAAATAATCAAAATGGGGTGGTTAGATCGCCCTTGTGGTGCCCCGTCCAAACGATCCTATCCTTCATCCATAGCCTTAATTGGGGAACAAAGATTTTGTATCAAGTTTCGATGTTATTCAAACAAAAAAAACAGGCCACGACCGACTCCTTCCCACTATCCAAAAATGTCTGATAGAATATAACTCATCATCATCTCAACATCCCACAATCTGGTTGATCATTCAACGACGCCAATAGAACTTGGCCATCAGTACAGACTATAGGCCTACAGGGCGTCATTAAACCCAATGAAAACAGAATTAAAACAGAATACCGTTACGACCCAATGATTTAAATATCAAGCATTTATAATTTATTCTCGATCTTAGGCACTTGTTGTAGTTTGAGCAGAAGATTAAGTATACACTAGTATTATTTATTATATACCCCCTGCAGATTGGGAATTGAGAGCCAATAAAATCAGCTTCTCACCACGATATCAAAACTCGGTAGCGAATTCATATATAAATCAACCTCTGAACAAGAATCGAAACTTCGCATCGCTGGTATTGTTTGATATACGAAACAGCCGATGGAAACAGTCGAATGTATTATTATATAAATCTACGTCTCATGATTGTTAACTAGGAAAACGCGGGATGCGCGTTGTCAGATGAGAGCTTAGAAGTATGGAAATCTAGAATGAAAAATATTCTGTCAGTTCAATCCACATTTACGGACCTTGAATTACTTCAAACGTTCAAAAACCTTACCTGCAACTTGTTGACATTTATAGTGCTGCAACCTGTCGCAAATACACATTGCAAAACCAATTGATCCAAATATTCAATAAAATGTACACTTTTATTGCGTTTTCTATGTTATTTCTCATCCGATTGTTGCAAAACTCTGAATAGGTGTATAATAGTATTGTTCATATTCGGTAAGAATTTGAGAGCTTTTGAAGAATTAAAGTTTTTCAAGTATTTTTCGTCCGGGTTATTCTTATGAGAATTTTTCAGACTTTACGATTTTTTTCCGCAAAAACCTTCTAACCTATTTATCTGAAAAACAATCTCAGTCTATTCCGGTATGACAGAAATATGTAGAAAAAGTTTCAAGTCGATAGGTATTTTTTCCTGACCTGTATGCCACGCACAAAATTACAAACTAACAAAAAAAAAACATAAAAACGAAGCCCTTTTTTTTCGGTATGTGAAATGGAATCTTCGCTACGCTCATCTAATAAATCTACGTCTCATCATTGTATACAAATTGTTCACGAAAGAAAAAGACCATCTATCAATATATCAAACACAAATATTACTGTTTTATTTGATAATCGGTAGAATTGTTCAGGTATTAAAATTTTCAGGCCGAGATTTAAAAAAGAATCACAACTGCCTGTTTCACAAAGCGGTATCTATTTATATCATTATCAAAGATTCATCAAAGATTTTTCACTGAGACGTGTGGCCGAGTTGTTAATTTGAACCGTCATTCAGGAGACCAGAGTTCGATTTCCGCCATGATCGACTATCCTGACAGGGATTTTTCATGGTTTTCCTCTGTCGTTCATTAGGTCAATACTGGAATGGTTATGTAACAATAGGCCACGATCGACTTCTTCCCACTAGGTATCCAGAAACACCTAATAAAATAACCTTTAATCTCATCATCCCATATATCATTCCAGTATTGGCATGATGAACGACAGAGGAAAACCATGAAAAACCCCTGTCAGGATGGTCGACCATGGCGGGAATCGAACCTCGGGATCCTGAATAACGGTTCAGTATATTAACCACTGGACCACTTGTCTCAGTACAGTGCGAATATGTCGAGTCACAACAATGATAAATAGTTTTCTTATATGCAGATGATTTAACACGCTTGTTTAGTATTGATTGAAGTATAATATTGATTGATTATCATATCAAACAGGTGTTCCTCTTACACGAGAAGTTCACAATTGAAAAGAAAGTTCAATAATTCGATTAAACTTGTAGTTTTTCTTTTCAATTGATAATAATAATCAATAATATAATGAAATATTTTTTTATATATATATATAACTTACATATTCTAACAGTTTCGCAGTTTTCATTCCATTATAATTTACAGATGTCGGATGTTTTTAGGTCAAAATGTCGTTTCAATTGTGCTTTCTCATCCATTTGAATATTAACAACAAATTGTTCACTGACTTTTTTTTTAAGAATAATAATAATAATAACGTACAAGTTTTTTTATATTGGGTTTTAACGACGCACTATACTGATGGCTGCGATCTATTGGCGTCGGTGGATGATGAATGAGATGATGGGATGAAAGGTTATTTTATTAGGTGTTTTAAATGGTGGGAAGGAGTCGGTCGTGGCCTGTTGTTAAGGAACCATCCCAGAATCGACCTGAACGACAGAGGGAAACCACGAAAAACCCCTGTCAAGATGGTCGACCATGGCGGGAATCGAACCCCGGTCTCTCGAATGACGGTTCAGTGTGTTACCACTCGGCCACGCGTCTTGCTACGTACAAGTTTTCTATCGTTGTAAGGTTGGTATCAGCATGAACGGTATGTGTATTGAATATATACGTAATGTAATCAAAAAAATGTATTTGTACCGTCTTTTGTATATACTTGTATCCACGAAAGAAAAACGTTCACCGGCACAGGTAGTTCAGTGGTAAACGCGCTTGCTCCATGTGACCAGGAGCTAAGAGCAGATCGGGCCTCGATTCGATCCCCGCCACCGTCCAACTTTACAAAGGTTTTTCATGATTCTCCTCTGTAGCCTATAGAAAAAATGCCGGGATGGTTCTTAAAATATAGACCACGACCGCTTACTACCCATCCTACGAAACCTTCATCTAATCATCCCATCATATCATTAATCATTCACCCGACGCCAATAAATCTGCCAATAGACGCCAATGTAAGTTATCATTACAGTGCGACGTTAAACCCAATATAAATAATATGGGTGGGGAACTCCACTATGAAAAAAACTCAAATGTTTCAAATAAGTATGAGGAATTTTCAAGTTATTATTTTTCAGTGCGAGATTTCCGATTAGAACACAAATACTTTATCAAAAAAGTTGAATTTTTGAATATAGGCCTACGTGCAGTGAGTTTTCCTACAACTAGCTGGCGAGTTTTTATACAATTATTCAGTTAGACGACTTTCTTATGTCGTAGGCCTATACGTCCATTTCCTGCAACTCTTTCATCAAATTAACCCCAATCGTACGAGTTTTGCTTTGGACATAGGTTAATGATTTATTACTGGTGATATTTCATCATAAAAACACACATAACCTCACTTCTCGCGAGCTAATTGTTCTCAACGCAAATGGATAAGTTAATCTACTTGTATATGCGAAAAAAGAAAGCGCGAACCACCCGTGCGCTAATGGTGTGGGGTGGGGGAGACGGTCGATCGGAACCTCCATATCCCGTGAATACAGGTATAATAAATGTGGCACAAGATTCCAGTTGATTTGTTTAAAAATGTTATTTACATATTGTTAAGTCGATGGCGAAGTTGTTGTTTTTACGCATAATAACACCTCTTCCCAGTAATTAAATAAACCTCAAGAATGTGGTAAAAAATGTGCTTATGAGTAACGCGGAATAACAAATTATTTTCAACAAATAAATGTCTAATTAATGATTATACTCAATATCAATTATATCTAATCATTATATTTATTAATAATTATATTCGATAATTATCATTAATTATAATTAAATTCAATAATTATTATATTCAATAATGATTATAATCATGTAGAAAATATAGTTCATGATAAACGCTAATGAACAATCACATTTATTTTAATCTGTATACATGTGATTTTTCATTTTTCATTTTTTCTTACTATAAAAATATAGATACAGTAAACACTTTTTGTTGAAAAAGTAGTTCTACTGAATGATTCATTTGAGTTATTATCACTTTTTACCTGTAAGTTGAACCAACAAGCTAAACTGATAATAATAATAATCCATCTAATAATATATATAATTAGAACGTATATGTTTTTTGTTTTCACACTCAATCAATGGATTCATAGTTGAATACCAAAATAATACTAAATTTTGGGATAAAAATGCATGTTTTTTCTACAAATGAATCTTGTATATAGTCACAGAAAGATGCATTGAGGGTTGCGTTGGTTTGCCGACGGAGGCAAACCAACGCAACCCTCAATGCATGCGTAGTCCTGGTTCCGAAGTTAGTTGTTTTTAATTTAAAATAATTATATGGTAAGCCGCCCTTTTGGTGCCCCGTCCAAACGATCCTACTTCCATTCATAGCCTTAACTGGGAAACAGTGGTTTTGTAACAAACTTTTGACGTTGATGAAAAATAAAAATTACATGTTTTTATAAAGAATTTAAAATCAAATATTTATATAATAAAGAATATCATATGAGGCTATATTTATGTATTTTCTTTTAATTTATAATATACTTCATTCATTAATTCATTAATTTATAATACATATTTCTTTTTCTAATCATTCTTTTCTTATGCACATATAGGCCTAACTATTTATAAACTGAATATTGGTAAACAACAGTAAAAATAGAAAGAACAAGAAAAAAGGAAACATTATAGGAATACTTTGGTTACTCAAATAGCATTTTAACTATCCTTCATATTATTGCTAGGATATGTAAGTTCATATTAGTTCCTTTACACTTATAGGCCTACTAGAAGTGTAAAGACCTGTTCATGTAAATGAGACATCATAAGTTTTATGTTTCTGGTGAAATATCTCGCCATTAGGTGAAAAGTTAGGAAAAGAACAAGATTTTATTTATTGAACCTGACATTCTCTCCATGTCAAGTGAAAGTGAACAAAGGTCAATAGGTTGGTGTGCTCTGGGAATATGTCATAACAGGATTCCAAAATGTAAAAGTCTAGTTGGAATAAGTCCAATTGCGGAAGTAGTAACAACTATTACTAATAGATAACAAAAGCTAGTTGCTTTGTAACTAGTTGGTTCTCATCGCAGCTTTGTTACCTACGTAAGTTTGATACTGCATATATAAGAGTAGGCTGCCGCAATTTAATGATAAACTGGTACTACATTTACACAGTTGAAAGCTGCAGTTATCTCCGACCCGTATGTTTGAGACTGTATAAAAGTAGTTGTCGCGATTTAATAATAAATTGATACAACTTTTATGCAAAGTAAAGTATGCAGTCTATCGACTCTGGTTCAAACTTTGAAAAGGCAAATGACACTGGTTGTGTGATTAATGTAAAAGAAAATGGCACATATTAGGTTAAAGGTCATTGTTCAAAATAGATCATAATAGATAAAATTCAATTTATTTAATAATGTAAATCGTTTGTTACAGTAAATATAAAATACAAATTGAAATAGAATGAAGATGATATTTTGTTGTAAATAAACACAGTTATGGTAAAAATGTTTCAAATTAAATTTGTAACATTTTTACCATAACTTTCTTCATTACAACAAAATGTCTATTTTATATTTATTTATTTTAATTTGTCTATTCACTGTAATAAATCATATTGTTCAAATATGTTATACCTTTAGTCTATGGTTATAGGCCTACTATGACAGTGGCAAACTTAATGTGGTTTTAGCGTCAATCTCTTAAATTACATTCAAAACAAAATTCTATTTCGTATAGGAAATAAATTGTTATTTCTTCGCATTCTTAGATTGTAGGCCTACTATGAGAGATGCAATATTCACACATTTCTTTTGAACATGTTGAAACATGTCTTTCAGATTTCAAAAGAACTAATAGTTTCAAAATGTAAATCTCATTTTATTTATTCCAAAAAAAAAAAGGAATTATCATTATTCGTGGTCATTTACTCAATATTTTCAATAATTATTTCCAATACTGTACTTCCAATTCTAATCAGAATTTTTTGTAGTGTATAACTACAAACCCTCTGACAATGAATTTATTTATATTGATATTGGGTTTAACGACGCACTGTAGGCCTAATACTGATGGTTACGATCTATTGGCGTCGATGAATGATATATGAGATGATGGGGTGATGAGATGAAAGATTATCAAGTTATTTGGATCGTGGAAGCAGTCGGTCGTGGCCTGTTGTTAGGGACCATCTCAGTATCAACCTGAATGACATAAAAACCACGAAAAACCCCTGTCAGGATGATGACCATGTTAAATAGCTTTTTTGTGTTTAGAATATATCTGGTTGCACAGCTCTGGAACGCTGTTTCCTATCCATCGGTTAGATAGCTCTAATCCAAGATTTTATGATTATATTTTGTCACATCATAAAATACAAATGTACTTACATAACGGTACATGCAAGCGATATCACCTATATGCTGATGGCTCAATTAGATCTGTTCAATGCGGCTAATCTCTATAAACTAGCTTCAAGACACTAATAAGTAATACAGCATATACAAGATTATATACCGGTTGATTACTAATTGATCTCGTCGTACTCGACGCTTCAATATCTTGTATAGGCGCGAAGCACCCATGCGTTAGTGGTGTGGTATAGGGGGGACGGTCGCTCGGAACCTTCATAGCTCGTGGGCACAAGTGTATAATTGTATCCAGGAGAGAAGAAGGCGAGAAATACCCGTGCGTTAGTGGTGTGGAATAGGGGGGACGGTCGCTCGGAACCTTCATAGCTCGTGGGCACAAGTGTATAATTGTATCCAGGAGAGAAGAAGGCGAGAACCACCCGTGCGTTAGTGGTGTGGAATAGGGAGGACGGTCGCTCAGAACCTTCATAGCTCGTGGGCACAAGTGTATAATTGTATCCAGGAGAGAAGAAGGCGAGAACCACCCGTGCGTTAGTGGTGTGGAATAGGGGGGACGGTCGCTCAGAACCTTCATAGCTCGTGGGCACAAGTGTATAATTGTATCCAGGAGAGAAGAAGGCGAGAACCACCCGTGCGTTATTGGTGTGGAATGGGGGGGACGGTCGCTCGGAACCTTCATAGCTCGTGGGCACAAGTGTATAATTGTATCCAGGAGAGAAGAAGGCGAGAACCACCCGTGCGTTAGTGGTGTGGAATGGGGGGGACGGTCGCTCGGAACCTTCATAGCTCGTGGGCACAAGTGTATAATTGTATCCAGGAGAGAAGAAGGCGAGAACCACCCGTGCGTTAGTGGTGTGAAATAGGGGGGACGGTCGCTCGGAACCTACCGGTACATCTCTCGTAGATCATCTCATCTCGCATTAACCATCACTGAGACGGGTGTATTGCTTCAAGTGTTTCGTGATTGGTTGATGCTAATGGATACGGAATTATGTTTTAATGTGATCTCGATATCACATGTAATTGGATAATTAATTACACTGGTTTACTTCGATAACAAAAAATACAAATACGTATAGACAACTTCGTTGTAGAGTCAATAAATTCGAACGCATGTAAGCTCTGTCAGCTTTTTGTGATAATTATCGAAAGGTATGAGATATCAAAATTGTACTACAACGGAAACACAGATCTCTTAAATTCTTTCGAAATGATATGTTACAAATTTATGCTCCTGGATCATAACATAATCACAGCTTTACAGCTGAGAAAAAATATTCCTATCAGTTATAATTGTGACTATGAAAACAAAGGTCTTTTACCAACATAAGAAACACAAATGAACCCGTTGAGTTTGAATAGCTGTGATATTTTTAGTTTTTTTCATGATTTTTCAGCACGAGATTTAAGATTAGAAACGCAACTGCATCTTTTCAAAGCGATACAACATGAAGGTGCAGCGGAATTGCATACATTTACCGAAGTGTTTACAATTACATGGTTGGTAGACTTCATTCTTCTTTCGTGTATACAAGGAAAGATGTGAAAATTATAAGATTTGAGTCACATAGCTCTAGCACATACCATCTTGAAAGTATATGAGATGAGTGTATCTTCTTGTATGTTGTATTAAAATGTTGATATATTTTAAATTTTCGGTAAGCGGTGTTGAGAATAATGGATTACAAACAATTTTGTACAGAGAATTATCTTGGGTTTATACATGCATTGAAAAATGCTTTATATATATATATATATATATATATATATATATATATATATATACATATATATATATATAGAGAGAGAGAGAGAGATATGTATATATATATAAATATATATATATATATATATATATATATATATATATATATATATATATATATATATGTATATATATATATATATATATATATATATATATATATATATATATATATATATATATATATATATATATAGGCCCTATATATATATATATATATATATATATATATATATATATATATATATATATAATATATATATATATATATATATATATATATATATATATATATATATATATATATATATATATATATGTATATATATATATATATATATATATGTATATATATATATATATATAGGCCCTATATATATATATATATATATATATATATATATATGGTGGTTGAAAAAAATTGCCTCGTGGTCTTATTAATTAATCCTTATTTGCATGATAAGCGATAGCTAAAACCTCCATCCTACTCTCATGGAGTCTGCGTGTTTTTTGTACCCACAGCACAGGTTGCACGGTTTGACTGATCAACATGAACTTTTTATGTATAACTTACGTAGACTTATCCAACTCAGAACTGTATAGTTTGTGGGTCATATTGGTTGGACCACTCCTGAGAAATATCATCTGAAAGTTTCTGAAAACTTCATAAGATTTTATTGGGCGGGAAAATCTTGGAAATAAATTATCTTTCCAAAAAAAAAAATACATATATATATATATATATATATATATATATATATATATATATATATATATATATATATATATATATATATGATTGTGGAAACAGTTTTGTATGCAATTCGGATGAGCCGTTTCGATGAAAATAATTTAATAAATGTATTTTATTCAACAAGTACATAGATAGATAATATAGATGGAAACAGAAATAAAATAATATGAATAAATAAATATGAATGCATAGTAATGAGTAATAAATGATAATAAATAAATAATAGAAATGAATGGATGGAAATAATAGCAGAACCATTGCAAATCACGGCCTTCTAGATTCGATATTTATCGAATGGAAAATCAAGGTGTGTAGAGTTTTCGATTATCCTTCATGTACATGTATCCTCATCTCGTCGTTTGTCTAGTAATGATTGTAGATCTATATATCAAGATTTCGATTGAGATAATTTGAAAAAAGTTGTTTCTTTCAATATGTAATTATCTTGAAGATATCAAACATGACTAAATAAAAATAAAAACATTTTCAGACTACAGCAATGATATCTTAATTAAAAAGTTCAATTATTTCCAACTACATTAATTATTTATTATTGCAGGAAAAAAAGAACCAGGAAAAAATCCTAACGACGAGGACTGCAAATTAACGAAAGACATTGCATAGATTTACAACTTTGTAATTTCAAATATTATATGGCCAATTATAATTGGAACATGCGGTGACAACTTGATTAAATGATCAGCGTTGAGCTATAGACTATGGCTACGAACTCTGACAGCTTTTAGATTGGTGTATTTAATATGTGTTCATATTACGTCATTGAGACGTTTCGATGAATTAATATATAATTAATTAATAGGAGGAAAACGCAACGTATTATGCATTTTGTAAGCGAGC
Source organism: Brachyptera risi (assembly GCA_964007535.1). Classification (NCBI taxonomy): domain Eukaryota; kingdom Metazoa; phylum Arthropoda; class Insecta; order Plecoptera; family Taeniopterygidae; genus Brachyptera; species Brachyptera risi. The sequence goes on from OZ023331.1 coordinate 17,524,501, forward strand.
TATTTATACGAAATGTAATAGAAATCTGTACATCTTGTACACTGACTTTTTTTTCATGAAATTTGTGAAACATTTCCGTCATTATTCTCCTCTCAAAATATCGTATTAATTTGTTATTGAATAAAAATATGTTTCAGTTTGTTTGCTTGTTATTCTGATGGGTATTTTCAAAATTCAAATCACAATTTTTTCAATATCCACTTAACAGATTGTTACCATAATCTATACAGTTCTACGTTAGGAGATGAGTATGTCTACAAAAAAATGCATGTGGATCGATTTGGCCGTGCAATCCATGGTGAGCATAACAAAAAAAAGCGAATGACCCGAATTGAACGGAATGGATGTTTTAGCTATTTCGCCTATAGGCTTCTGTCAAGTGACGTCACTAATTGTTGAAAGAGACAGACAACAATGTCCACCAGTTGGAATTGACCAATCAGAATATTGGTAGTCCACCAGTTCACTGTGTTGCTATGGAAACGATTGTTTGTCATTTGTTATGTGACATAAGCCTATTGCTCATAAAATCTCTGCCTGATGTGTTCTTAATTATTTAGACTGTGTTTCAGGAAAAACAAAAACATTTTGATTAAAATCCGCCAATTATATTGTTGAATCAACTAATTCATAAGCCTAAGATCGGACTTTGGACTTCGTAGTTACAATTGAATATTTTAACGCATATCTTCTGAGAAGTTTAGAAAAAAGTAAGTCGATACATACATATTATGTGAATCTTCAATTTAACTGATTAAAATATTCAACATTATTTGGTCTTCGAGGTTTTATTCAAATCGTAAAAAACGTTTTTTCATTAGTTTTTACGTCGTAGAGGGTCATCAAAAATAGAGGTAATCTCAACTACTGCAGTTAAATTCAATATGGAATTAAGATTAGAGTTGAATGTCCCGTGGGTTGACTATAGAGTTTTATAAGAATTGGGATAGCTTCCTCTGTGTAAAGATATGGGTCAAAAATGTTCAGTATAACCCTGTCAAGTAAGAACTCTCTTATATAACCGTGAATATAACCATGCAATTTGCACTTGTTTGTCGTGTAATATAACTTCTTTTGAAAAGGAAGTATATGATTCTCATTTTTGCTTAATTGGCTATAAAGTTAACTATCGTATAGGCCTAAAATACATTCACCTTGTGTAAACACAATCCAAAAATTTTAATTGTCAACTGCAACTACTCTCAACTAATTGACATTTTATTCTTTGATTAGTGTATTATTTAAATTTTATTGAATGACCAAGAAAAACGTGTCCATAAAGTACTACACTCTCTTGTGCAATAAAAACATTCTCTGAAAAGTACACTTACGGCCACATAGAAATATTTTTTCCTAAATTAAATTTCATATTTAAATAAAATCTACAGATATTTTACCCGACAATTTTTTAATAAAGTTGATACATGTAGTGAGTATATATACTTTTCTCATCAGTTTCAGTACGTATAATATCAACAAATTTTCTCCAAAATACATTTTAATTTGGTTTTCGATCGACCACTTTATGCAACCGCTAGTGTACACAGCGGAGCTTCTACTGAAGTGAGAACTGTAGTTATTTAACGATCCATTTCATTCGAAAACTGAGAGGTGATAAAATGCGTAAACCTGTCAGTATATAAAAACAGTTACAAAGAGTTTTATGCTCGGTATAATGAAAGAGTTTTGAAAATTCTTGAAAGATGCCGTATGATATGAGGGACAAGAGCTAACGTTTTTGACTTCCTTGTTGCATGAGATACCTTCATTAATGAACGAATTGGAAATGATTAATCTAAAACTAAACACGCGGTAAAATAACGACAGATTTTTGAAGCGTAGAAAATAGAGCGGTATGTGTATGAGGAAGAGAGAGAGTATAGGCCTATTGTTTTATATGCTCAGTTAGAATGAGTATAATACAGTAAGTATACAGTAGACATGTTACAGGTTGAGAAAAAGGATGACGGAAGAGTATTATTATAGTATTAAATATTATTATAAGCAGTTTAATTTTTAGTTTAATATGTACAAGTGCTTTGAATGAAATATATTTTATAACCTAAAAGTTGATTGAACATTTAAAATACTGAGCAAACTCAGCATTTACGTTGTAAGATGAACGAGACATTTGTAAGAAATGTACGCGATATATACACCTTGGTTTGGAAACTGTTAGATCTTCGCACTCATTGCTTACGATATGCAACTATCTATAATTGATATTTGGTCCAGGAACTATACATTTTTTTCTTCAAAAAAGCAGATTAAATTGATATAAATAACTGTGTAATATTCTAATTTGAATTGTGTTTGAATTCGATACAGTAAAAAACCATTCTCTTTCAATTCTCACTTTCTGGGTTTTTTTCAGGCTGATGAAGTTTTTAAAATGTCCCATAATTGTTTTACCTTAAGCGACTTTGCCCGGAAACTATAAACTATCGGTCACCAATGACACATAATGACATATGACATTATATAGACATGAGTGGATGCCAAGCTTCGTCACAATTTGTTTCTGGTTGCACTCTGAAAAGCGAACAATTTGTTGTTGTTTTTAAGTACGGTA
>OZ023331.1:17532072-17644586 GCA_964007535.1 Brachyptera risi
GATGACATCCATTCGACCCAAATCGTGACTTACTCATCTTGTTTGTTTTTTGCGTGTGCGCTCCACAGGTCGCCAGGCCTAACCAATCCAAAAGTATCCAAAATCCTGAAGTAATGCCAATCTTGGCATATTACTCATCTTCTGAAATGGAACTGTCTAGTTCTGAATAACAATTGGTTAGATTTTGAGAAATATGTTCTTGAAGTTTAGAACGTGGCGAAAATTGGTGAGAATATTTTTACTCCAATTAATGTACATTTTCAGTTTTACGTATTAGTTTTTTAAATAAGGTAAGCGCTTTTTGTAACCATTATTCATTCATCATGCTCATTCGTACCCCCAATTAACCTATAGATCGATCGCTAAGTAAACAATAATGGTTAATGATAGTTTTCTAGTTCATGAAGTAAGCTTTATTGCATCATGCAACACTTTTTCTTCAAAGAGAAAATCTTATTTCAATGATTTTTTTTAGATATAATTACTAGGAAAACGCGGGATGCGCGTTGTGAGATGAGCTTAGAAGTATGGAAATGTGGAATGAAAAATATTCTGTCAGCTCAATCTACATCTACGGGCCTTGGATTACTTCAAACGTTCAAATACCTTACCTGCAACTTGTTGATATTTATAGTAACCTGCAACCTGTCGCATAAACACTTGCAAAACTAATTGATCCAAACATTCTATAAAATTTACACTTTTATTGCGTTTTCTTCGATATTTTTTATTCGATTGTTGCAAAAATCTCTAAAAAGGTGTATAATAGTATTGTTCATATTTGGTGAAAATTTGAGAGCTTTTGGAGAAATCTTGTTTTTCAAGTATATTTCCTCCGGGTATATTTCTCTTATGAGGATTTTCCAAACTTTACGATTTTTTTCCGGAGAAACATTTCGACCGATTTTTCTGAATAACAATCCCAGCCTATTCTGGTATTACGGAAATATGTAGAAAAAGTTTCAATTCGATTGGTATTTTTTCCTGACCTGTATGCCGCGCACAAAATTACAAAAAAAAGAACATAAAAACCAAGCCCATTTTTTTCGGTATGTGAAATGGAATCTTCGCTACGCTCATCTAATAATTGAAGCGATTTTAGCTCGCCGCCCAGGCCCCCATCTGGGTTAGGTGAGTTTGGGACCCCTATTTATTGAGTTTGACCGACTGCAATGTTACGCACACCAATTAGTACTAGACTCGTTCACAGGTCACGTCTGGTAGATTCAATTGCAATTTTTGCAAAAATTTATTGGTATTTTACTTTCTTGTCTCCGAGTCTTTGAATTCCACTTTTAATTGTCTCCTTCGCCCTTTTCATCCAGTTCGTAACTGCGTGAAGGGACTTGAGATGAGCGTAGCGAAGATTCCATTTCACATACCGAAAAACAATGGGCTTCGTTTTTATGTTGTTTTTTTTGTTTGTTTGTTTGTTTGTAATTTTGTTCGCGGCATACAGGTCAGGAAAAAATACCTATCAACTCGGAACTTTTTCTACATATTTCTGTCATACCAGAATAGGCTGGTATTGTTTATCAGAAAAATTGGTTGGAAGATTTTTCCGGAAAAAGTCGTAAAGTTTGAAAAATCCTCATAAGAATAACCCGGACGAAAAATACTTGAAAAATAAGAATTCTTCAGTAGCTCTCAAATTTTCGCCGAATATGAACAATACTATTATACACCTTTTCAGAGATTTTTGCAACAATCGGATGAGAAATAACAAAGAAAACGCAATAACAGTGTACATTTTATTGAATATTTGGATCAATTGGTTTTGCAAAGTGTATATGCGACAGGTTGCAGCACTATAAATATCAACAAGTTGCAGGTAAGATTTTGAACGTTTGAAGTAATCCAAGGTCCATAAATGTGGATTGAACTGACAGAATATTTTTCATTATAGATTTCCATACTTCTAAGCTCATCTCACAACGCACATCCCGCGTTTTCCTATTACTAAAACTCATGCCTTCAGCGGGAATCTGACTTCAATTGCACTGATGTAAATAACATTGTTTCCGGTTTAACGTAACATCAGGTCACATATACTGGAAAAATACATTCTTGTAGTCGACTAAGTACCAACTACTAGTGACCTTTCTTCGTACGTGACATGGAGTATGTCGAGATGATTGATTAAATTACAATAATAATAGACAATTTATATTAATCATGTCCAGTAAGAGAACTGTAAATAGAAGCTGTACAGCTGTTCATGCATGATTTGTGAGGAAAAGTACGTATTATATTACTAGATATTACGATGTTGCATAATTGATAACACTAACGTTTCCATGAACAGGGTAGAAAGAGAGAGAGAGAGACAGAGAGAGAGAGAGAGAGAGGGAGAGAGAGAGAGAGGAGAGAGAGAGAGAGAGAGAGAGAGGGAGAGAGAGAGAGAGACAGAGAGAGAGAGAGAGAGAGAGAGAGAGAGAGAGAGAGAGAGAGAGAGAGAGAGAGAGAGAGACAGAGAGAGAGAGAGAGAGAGAGAGAGAGAGAGAGAAGAGAGAGAGAGAGAGAGCGAGAGAGAGAGAGAGAGACAGAGAGAGAGACAGAGAGAGAGAGAGAGAGAGAGAGAGAGAGAGAGAGAGAGAGAGAGAGAGAGGGAGAGACAGAGACAGAGAGAAGAAGAAAATGTTGCACAGTTGTACTAACGATGTTCCAAATGAGTGTAAAGTAATTAATATACTTAGTTAAAGGACATCACAATCCTGAAACTGGATTCAAGCGAATAGTGACGATATTTATTTCCCTTATTTTAGAGAAAACTAGAAATCATCTTCTCAAAATAAAAATGTTTCTATTCATTTATTCGTCCTGCAGGATCCCGGCCCTTTGTCTGAGTCGTGACGTGGACATTACTCGATTCTGTTTAGGTTTCTATACAGAATCGGTGATACCTACGTCATGACTCATCGTCTCCGGGGACGAAAAAATTAATTAAAATTTTTGAAATTAAAACGATGATTTCTAGTTTTCTCAAAAATTGGGGAAATGGATAGTCGTTATTAATTAGAATCTTCAGATTAGAGAATAGATTTCAGAATTAGAATTTCAGAGTTCATGATGTCCTTCAAATATAATTAAAAAAGTAATTGGCAGTAAGCGTTTGAACAGCTGTCAAAGCTATTTTGAAAATCATTCTACATTAAGGAAATGTAAGTCGAAAACAAGATATTCTTGAATAGGAACTGCATTAGAAGCACTGTAATATATTTTTTTCCGAATTAAAGCACTTTTGAAGAAATATTAATCTTCTACATTGATCGAATGTTACATTCTGGCGAAAAATCAAATATTTTGTAACTTAAAAATGGGAACGGGTACATACGTTGTATAAATCTATTCATTATATCTTTCTTTTCAATGAGACCAGTGCTTTGTTTGAATAGTATTGAGATGGTTCCTACAATATAGGACACGACCGCTTCCTTCCCACTATCCTTCCCATTATCTAGAAACCTTAATAATCCATTCTCGACGCCAATAGACCATGGTTACATCATGGTTACAGTGCGTCGCTAAAAGCCCGATATGAATTTTAAAAAATGAATCAAGCACAATTTTCAGGATTAGGCCTATTCAATAATATTATTAGTTTGGGAATAATAAAAGACAGAAAAGCATGAAGTTTGAAGGTTGGACAATTGAATTGAATTTGTTAGGGATGTGTTTGAGTGAGGGAGATCGTGCCAATCGTTTTTTTTTTTTTTTATCAACATCGAAACTTGATACAAAGTCATTGCTCCCCAATTAAGGCTATGGACGAAAGGTAGGATCGTTCGGTCGAGGCACCACAAATACGATCTCACCACCACAAAAAAAAAATTATAATGTAACTAATTTAATGAGCATGAATAGTGAACTACGTTCAAGGATAATGAATAGATCAATTTGTTCGACTCAAAAACGTGAACTACTGATTTCATAAGATTCTCATGAGCTTCTTAAAGGACATCACAACCCTGATACTAGATTTCAACGAATAATTACGATATTCATTTCCGATCGATTTATATCATAACGATTTTAGAGAGAACTAAAAATCGTCATCTCAATTTCAGACATTTCAAATAATACTTTTATCCCCTGAGACCATAAGCCATGACGTCGGTATTACCGATTCTCTTTAAAAACACCAACAGAATCGAGTGGAAAAGGGCCGAGTCCTGGAGGACAAATTAATTAATTATAGTTACTGAAATTGAGATGATGATTTCTAGTTTTCTAGAAACGTTATGTTTCGTTATGAACGGAAAGTTATGGTCACCAACAGCGCAGTCCTGGTGTTAAAGTTCATTGGTTTTAAATAATTAAAATGGGGTGGTAAGATCGCCCTTGTGGTGCCCCGTCCAAACGATCCTACTTTTCATCCTTAGCCTTAATTGGGGAACAATGATTTTGTATCAAGTTTCGATGTTATTAAAAAAAAAAAAAAAAAAAGTTTTCTCTATAATTGGGGAAATAAATATCGTTATTCTTCGTTGAAAACTAGTTTCAGGGTTGTGATGTCCTTTAATAAACATTACGCTTCCTCATGTCAGGATGTAAGCCTGTAGATATTTCTGAAAGAGACCGAAGGAAGATTTCGTCTTTTTCTCGATTCATAAAAAATGAACAACATATTATTAAATGTCGTTGTTTCAACTGTAATTAATATTTTTGGCAGCTTCTACTGTTGTTTAAATGCTACAACAATTTGTTGTGACTTCTGCCACAAAGTCTAAACAAAATTGAGGTTAATAAGGAATGTAGAACGTCTGGGAAAAGTATACCATAAAATCACATATAGAAAATTATGAAAATATATATTTTCCATGTTACCTTGAATGGAGTTCATAAGTCAGGTTATTGTTAGACAGGTTCAAACTTACGAACCAGTTGAATAATTATCACCTTGCAAATACCTGTTGGTCTGACAAATAGATTTGTCACACGACTTTTAACAATATGAGATGGGAAATGAGGAAAGCTGAATGCTGAAAAATTAATATCATCAAAATGATTTCAGTTGATGCACATTTCAGGTCAACCAGTTTATTTTTTAATAATTAAAAGGAATAACAAAAGAAGTCACAAAAATCTACTTTGTTCAACTGCATTCAAGACAAAATAGTGATAATATAGGTATAAGGAACATACTTAGGGACTAGGGTACAATGCTTGTATAAGTTTTTGTACAAGTTCATATGTATTTTTATTAAAGCATTGATTTATAAACAGGAATAATTATTACTAAACCAGCTGAAAAAAATACATGAATATATGAAACATTCTACGTCATTACCTACCTTCACAAAGTAATGTATATTATACATATACATATGATGCATTCTACATATATTTTCAGAGCTGTTTGCACCAACTGGTAATTAAGTATTAATTAATTAATTATTAGTGTCGGTACAAAAATTACATACGTTACCAAGGATGATAGCTATTTAATTAGCCAATTATTGCCTAATTCACTAATTAACAGTTGGTTTAACAGGCTCTTAATGTGACAGAAATGAAATATAAAAAATGTTTGTTAATTTGTAATATAAATTTCACTAATGTGTAATATTCTTGTTCATAGGCTCACCACAAAGTTCCCAAGTTCCAGCCCTAAGACATCGAGCGATGGTGAAACTATCGAGTGACGTCCCCAGTAGACCGGGGTCGACGCACAGCACCGGTTTCCGTCTGCAAGAGTTTCAAGACGACCGGTTGGAGCGCGAGTCGGCAACCTCCGTCTCCGGTTACTCCATCTACAAACAACGCATCGACTCCATGTTCGACGAAACGCGTTCGCAGATGTCCGGCTGCGGAGCGCAAAGCATTACCAACGGCAAAGCAATCAAGGAAGACATCAACGAAGAACAACTCATCAATAATACAGTCCAAGCTCGGATTGAGAAGATGTTTGCCGAAGTGACGAAGATAGAAGAGGTGAAAGATATCGGATGTCGGTTTCCCGTCAAATACCTAGGATCGGTGGCGTTGAAAGATAAAGTGACGTCACTGCATGGTCTTCAGGAGCCGTTAAAAGAGTTGTATCTAATGAAACGTGCGAGAGTACCGGGAACGATTGAAATCTCAAGAGAGGGACTGAGGGTCAAAGACGATTTGAAACCGTTTCAAACGATTGCCGTTTGGGCTGCCGTACAATTTGTACTGAGGAAAACTAATCGAGGTATAATAGAATACGCTTTTCTACCATTGATTGCTGATCCAGAAGCTGTGGATAAAGGAAGTCTATTCAAAGAGTTGGTCTCTTCGAAAGGTACTATACTGGAGTCGAAACATGGTTTGGAGAATCCTCCGATATTTGCTGTAGTTATGAGAAGACATGGCTCGCAGAAGGTTCTGGAATGTCATGCATTTATATGTAGCTGCTCCGAGGATGCAATAGTCATTGCTGCTAATCTATATCAGGCTCTAATGACCAACATGCAGAAGCGTCACAAGAAAACACCGAAGAATAAGAATGGTGTGAGTTACGTTAGTATTGGAGGAAGCAGTCAATGCGGAAGCAATATTGAAGCGAGAAGTAATTCAGTCCAAAGTATACATATTGATGCGATTGAAGTTGTGAGAGACATTGAAGTGAAGCCAGTGAAAATAGCACCTAAAGTACCAGTGCGTCCACCAAGACAGAAAAAGAAGTCGATCTCGTCGAGTGACGGTGAAGATATTCTTGTTGAAGATACCAACGTCGTACAGATTCAGAAAGAGAACGTCAACAACCGTACGAGCATTCCCGAATCAACCAATCGAATCAGAAGAACAGTATCGGAGACGTTGGTGTCGCCCGAAATCATCGATCGCGGTGATATACTGACGAAGATAGTGATACCTCGTAGTCAAAGTTTCCTCAATCCTGGAGGCGCCTTGATGAGGTATACTCGTTCTCAGCGACAGAACGAAGGACCAAGTCAAGGCAGTCCGTTGGGTTTTCACGAGCTCTTCACAGAGTTCCGTATTCAAGAAGGTCTGCACAGTCTGGACGACATTCTCGACGTCATCATTGACGCTGATGGCATGAGTTTCAATGATCTCAAACCAATCTACAAAGAGTTTTTAATGAAACTTGCAGTCACGCTGACAAAAGACGAGCTATATCAACGTAGTAAAAACATCATGAGACGTCAACGTAAGAAATTAGAACGCAGAGACAGCAGGAAATCAAATATTAAGAAAGCTTTCAAAAGATCAGTTTCAAAATTTAAACCAACTCCAACGAAAACGAGTCCTAATTTTGAATTCACTTCCGTACTATTCCCAACGGCTGGTTTGAAGAAGAAGAAACTCGGTTACACGACAACGTCGAGTTCTTCGTATGGATCAAGGAAGCGTTCGTCGCGACGTCAGAGTACGAGGCGGCGATCAATGAGGAAAGGCCCTATGAGTACGTCGGAAGATAGTGACTTCTTCAGTATGTCGCGTGAGAATAAAGGACGAGAGCGTGCTTCTAGTGGTTACATCTCATGCAGTGAATGCAGTTTTGATTCGGAATTTTGTAGTTGCAAAGACAAGTGTTATTGTAGTAAGGCAAAAGCGAAGGCAGCGATAAATTGTTCTTGTGATACGGACAGCTGTATGGAAAGTGATAAATGTTATTGTAAAAAAGCGACAAACGTATTCGAGCAGTTGAAACAAAGAGGCTTCGCAGCCTCCGAATCAAGTGCATCGCGTACTGATTCACCAACACCGAAACCAGAAGTGAATTACAGTAAATCAAAAAAGCATTCAAGTGTAAAATCAACGAAAAGTTTAGAGTTTCTTCAAATCAAACCCAAGTGGGATACACCTAGAGATAGTATTTACCAGAAACGAATGGATGTCTACGAATCTTTGCCTGTTATTCAGAACGGAGTCACGCGAACTCAGCGCAAAAGTTCCAGTACCGATAATCTTGCTTTAGATTATGATTTATTCTCAAAGTGTAGAGAGAGAAAGGTGTTGGTTGTATCTGCGCGCGATACGAGAGGTAGAATCATATATAATAAAACTAGCGACGCGCAGAAATCAACTCCGAACGATGCTCTGTCGGTAAAGAAGTCTGCTGAAATAGCAGCATTGTTTCATGAAGTGAAGTTCAGGCAGGAAAACGAGATATTTTATAACACATTAGAACCGCCACCCGAGTACTTTACGATGAAAAGTAGAAATCAAAAAAGTGATCTAGAAATATCTTTGGGGTATTTACCGTAAAAACTTTAAAATTATTTCGTATTAGAGTTTAAGTGTTTAAAATCTTAACGTTTTACATGTGATCTGAAGCGTTTGATATTAATTCAAGGTAGATGTTCTAACTACTTGTTTAAAATAAATCTACGTTTGCAAATTAATTTCTACGACATTTCACACAAATGCTTCACAATATACCAGTAGGTAGTAAAAATGATTTTGCATCAAATTCAGAAAAAGTGGTCGTTAAGTGTAGTTTGCACAAGCATTTTGCATCAAAATTGCAGACAGCTCCATTTCCATAAGATATAATGTATTCACCAGCACTGTATATTGGAATACCCAACGATAAATTTAACTTCTATATTGTTATTTCCATGAGATAAAATAAAATCTGATGATTTGGTTATGTTATTATGTACAATACAGAGGTTGAATGTTGACAGATATAAAGATGGTCGAGTACAGATGCACTGATTAGGCTATCATGAGGCAACATGTATAAAATATTTATATTGGTAATATATGAGATAACCAGTAACTAAAAACCAATTAACCCCATGGTATTTTAAATTTCCTATAGAAAATAATTGTTCATCAAGTTATTAAATAAACACCATATATCAAAATGTCCATGGTTCGACTTTGCATAAAATCGTCTACGCCACGAAACGTCGTTATTCAGGTGCGACTCCCTGTTCATCTGGGGATGCTGAAGAGCATATAACGGAATAAAGTCGACTCTGTCGTGTGACATGGGCTTCTGATATTACTTATGATGGAAGGTTGTAAAATGTGGTAGGGTTCAGGTAAGGTTTGGACACCCAAAGCCATGTCACACAACCGAGTCAACTTTATTTCGGTGAACGCTCCCAAGGCGGGTTCATCTTACAGGTCGCACCAGCGTCAACAAAGACAGCCTCTCAAATACAAATGCTCAAATCGAATCAACAGAAAAAATGCTTTACATATTTCCAATCCCATTCTGCACATTGCTAATTTTTCAATCATTTGGACTGGTGTTATTAAATATGTGAAAATTTAATTTGTTATAGTAATTGAAATTGATTATTAAAACGGAATTTAAAAAGCACTCAGGACCCTTACCTAATAAACCACACCAAAAGCTAGGCTAAGAGCTGTAGCCCCGTGCCAGACTAGCCTAGCCCTAGCTCTGGTCTCAAATGGCATATTAGGTAAGGGTCCAGGGCGCTTATCGCGACTGCGCCCGCCTTATAAGCCCGCCCATGCTAAAATGATTGGCGGGCTTCTTAGGCGGGGGCTTACGTGGCAGTCGCGGTAAGCGCCCAGGTTGCATATGGCATTATAATGCCATATGCATAACCGCAATTGCCCACTTGGTGACGTCAAATATGAGAGCCACATCAAATTTTAAGATTCTAAAATGTAAATTTCAATGACATATTATAACCAATAAGACCGTTTTCGGACATTTCTTGTCCGAATTGTGTCTAAAAAATGAAAATAGAATTGTGGTTAGTGCTATAGCAAGAGAACTACTAGTACGGATCTGGATTATGTTGATACTTGCCACCTGCATGGTCAGAGTCACTGACGTTAGCTTGTAGAATAATGAACCAACACTCTGGTATAACCAGGCTTACTTCAAATAATTTCTATTGGAATACAATGACAGCTCTTTAGTACAATTTTCAGGGAACCAAACAAAAAAAATTACCAAAGTGAAAACCTTAATAAAGGAACAGCTATTCAACATCTGGGAGCATATAGATGGGATCAAAAAATAAAACTTACCAAGGTGAAAAATGTACTGAAGAGAAACTTAATAAAGAGGTTCTACTGTATAGCAATTTTGTAATGCATGTCACTTTATTGCAAATAAACTGCATGTATAGTTAAATCAATTCAGAAAGTGATTTGTTTCATTTGCCGATTGGTTCAAACATCTTAATTAAGTTATATTAATTAACACCTCATTTTAACACAAAACTGTATTCTAGAAGTAACAATAAAATTCATGAAACTGTGACTACAGATTATTTTAAATACCCACCAAATAACTCCGAACAGTAGAAAAATATTCAGTTTTTTCCCTCAAATGATTGGATTTTGTTTTAAGGATAGGCATGATAGTGTACATTCTATAGGGTGCCGTTCGATATGAAAATGGCAAACGATATTGAAACTTCGTTATCGAATATCAATCAAAATATATCAATTTTTTCAATCGATATTGAATCAAATGAAAAAAAAAACAAAACGAAAATATCGATTGGGAAAAATACAAGATTGGAAGTTATGTTTCTTGATCATGTTGTACTATTTCAGTTTATTTTCTACCCATTTTACAATAATATGGATAAATAAATGAACTTAATAAACCTACGTTGTCGGTGTCTTCAGATGGCCTTGAAAAGGTAAATAAACTATTACTTTGGTCTACTTATTTCATAAAGTATTATTGTTTCAATGACAAGGAATCCATATAATTTAGTTTACTCAATTACTAATTAATTAATTTTCATCTTTAATTGATAAATAAAAGAAAACGCTCTTTATTACGATTTGACACAAGAAACCTAATTACAGACCATAACAAGGTGAACGACCTATAGATATAGACAAATAAACATAACTAGTCCAGATGCTTGATGCGCTATATGAACCAAGACCAAATGTAACAGGTAACAATGTGTTTTATGCAAGCAGTAGGTAAAGGAAATACCACAGCAAATGAGAATAAGTAGAAAACTAGGTATGAGTATGAAAACTAAGGTACATATTTTGAAGATGATTTGATCATGATTTGATGACCAAGTGGACCAAAGGACATCATTCAAACCCCATCAAATCATCATTTCATTCATATCAATCGAATCTAAATCATATTAAATTATTAATATAGGCCTAACTACTGCAAAAGTGTCAATGATTTTTTTTTTTTAATTGCATAAGTAATCTCTAATCTGCAATCTTTTTCAAAGTGCCTACAAAAATGACTTTCCCCCCAAAAATGAAAATTTCTCCAACCATGTTATTGAAAAATATCTTCACATACATATGGAATAAATTAACAAATATTTGAAAAATGTTGAAAATTGACAAAAAATCCCAACAAGTGATGAAATTTTCAACAGAACTTATGTATAAATGTTCAACAAAAACTTGTTCAAATCGGCAATATGTTTTATTTTAGATTGAAATGAAAAAAAAATTTCAATTTGTAGATAGGATTTAAAATGAAAACAGTTGTTGACAAAATGCTTGTCAAATATAGCTTCTGACTAAGACTGATACAAATTGAGAGTTAAAAATATCTTCCAATTTAATATTTAATTCCAATTTAATGCCAGGGATTGCCGAAATAAAGTTGTTTGTGGCTATTGTGCAGAATATCATGCATCAGACAAGTGTGAGAGTAACTATCATTGGTGCAATAACTGTATTAAGTATAATACAAGATATGGGCTTGAAATAGACAGTAGTCACGCAGCTAGTGATAGACAGTGTCCTTGCTATATTCGCATAAGGGAGAATAGACTGAATAGAGAAGACTAGCAATCAAAGAATGATGAAGGTGAAAATAATCTAATATTGTATGCAAACAATCAAGGTTTCAACACAAACAAATATATTCTGGTAGAAACTATAGCTGAATTAGATCCATCAATTGTCTGTGTAAGTGGAACTCATGTGACGAATGAATATATAGACATAATGAATTGGATATCAAAGGTTATAAATATGAAGTATGCTACTCAAGTAGTACCCACACAGGAGGGGTTCAATCGGTTCAATCGGATCAATTGGTAGATAATACACATAGAAATAGTAGGACTGGAAGAGTTATCACTAACTATACTACTACTACTACTGTGACTAGTTATCATAGTAATCATAGTATAGAACAACTTGTAGGCAAGAAGGTGGGCCTAATTTAAATTTAAATTCAATTGATAAACAAGTATTGAAAAAAAGATCTACTGGCCTTTGATTAAAAATTTTGGTGAAATTAAAAACTCGACCAGAAGTTGAAACCAAAAATTGTAGGTATTTCGGAAACTCATGTAACAGAAAATATTTTTGATAAAGAAATTAATATATTAGGATACAGCATGGTAAGATGCAATTCTGAAAGTAGACACACTGGAGGAGTCGTATTGTATATAGATAATAGTATCAAGTATAGAGTAATTAGAAATGTAAAATGTCAAGGAAATTACTGGATTTTAGGAATAGAACGAAGGATAAAAAATATTAAATTTAGGATTAATGTGATATATCGATCACCAAATGGAGATCAGGGAGAATTTCTTAATTACCTAGACGAAGTATTAGAAGCGGAAGGGGATGATAATGATACGGTACTGTACTTAGGGGATTTCAATATAAACTGGGCTGGGGCAGATGCTAAAAGGCTATATAAAGAATATAATTGAGACTCATGGTCTAAAGCAAATGGTCAATGTACCTACCAGGAAAACTTCTAAATCTAGTACAATTATTGACCTAGTCATTACCAATAATAAGAATAGCATTAACGTGGAAGTGGACGATTCAAATAATATTTCAGATCATGAGATGCTTAATATTAATATTGTACAGATGAATGTTACCTTATAGTTAAATCTAGTGATAGGAGTAGAGACAGACATGGATATCCTCCCACAGAAATGGAAGTAATTTTTGATTGGTCTAAATACTAGGAAAACGCGGGATGCGCGTTGTTAGACGAGCTTAGGGGTATAGAAATCTAGAATGAAAAATAATTTGTCAACCCAATCTACATCTACAGACCTTGGATCACTCCAAACGTTCAAAAACCTTACGAGAATCAGTTATGTCACGGCCTTCCTCTTCATTCATTTCAATCGTTTTGAATTAATTGCTGACACTTGTTGCTATAGATTTAATTGGTTCCCGTAATAGCCTAAATTGATGGGAAAATGCATTATAAATGCGTTTTCTTCGTTATTTCTCATCCGATTGATGCAAAAAATCTCTCAAAATGTGCTTAATAGTTTCCTTTATATTCGGCGAAAATTTGAGAGGTCTTGAAAAATTTTGATTTTTCAAGTATTTTCCTCCGGGTTATTCTAATGGGGATTTTTGAAATTTCTAAAATTCATAAAAAAAAAGTTATCACCCGATAATGCCACAAAACTATACAGATCTAAGTTAGATGAGGAACCATGACGAAAAAAAGTTTGAAGTTGATAGCTGTAGCCGTTTGACCTGTGGAGAACCGACAAAAAAACATAAAAAAAAAAAAAAAAACATAAAAACGAACACCAATTTTTTTCAGTATGTCAAATTGAATCCTCGCTAAAGCTCGTCTAATGATGAAAACAGTTTTCAATTTGATCTCACTTGTTGCACTTGGAATGTAGGTAGCAATTTGAATATTCAGACTGAACAAATAATTAGTAATATTATTAAATGTAAAAATAAAAATGTAGCAGTGAAAAAAGGGAATGAAAGGGAAACAAGAAAACCCTGGTTTACAGGTGAAGTACGGGGTAAGACGTATAAAAGTGAGAGATTCATGCTACGAAAGGGCCAAAATGCTCAACACTACTGAGACATGGGAAGAATATAAAGTGGAAAGAAATTTAGTTGAAGCTTTGATCAGAAAAAATGAAAGAGATAATTATGAGAGAAAAATTGTTAAGGTAAAAAATGATACTGTACGACTATGGAAAACATTGAAAGAAGTTATAAATATTGGCGAAAAGATAAATACTCCATCAGAAATAGAAGATGTACATGGGATTATGCATTGTGACAGTAAATTCATTGCAAACGTATTTAATAATTATTTTGTTCAAAGTATTGAAGATATTATGAAAAGCATTTTAGAAAATGGATATTGATGCGATAAAAAATGTGATTGTTAAAAAATCAGTAGATTTACACATGTATGAACGAAACGAAACATGTAGACTATCAGTTTTTAATGAGATAACAGGAAAGGATTTAGATACAGCGGTGTGTGGATTGAAAAACAAGAAAGGACAAGAAAGGATCTATGGATGGAATCAATTACCAGATATTTAAAAATGCATATAGAATCATAAAATATAAATTACTTGAACTAATCAACGTTTCATTCAGGACAGGATCTTTTCCAAAGATTTTGAAGGAATCAATCATTCAGCCGGTAGGAAAAATAGTAAGATCCAACAAAATATGTGATTTTATGCCTATTAACATGCTCTCTATATTGGATAAACTGATTGAACTAATTGTACATAGTCAACTTTATAATTATTTCAATAGTGATAATCTAATCAGTGGAAACCAGTCTGGCTTTAGAGTAATGTATTCATGTGAGACTGCCATACAAAATGTACTGAGCAAATGGCTCGAAGAGATGGACAATAAGAAATCGACCATTGCTGTATTTTTAGACCTACGCAGAGCTTTTGAGACTGTTGATATAAATAGATTTTTAGAAAAATTAGAATATACGTATGGTGTGAGTGAATTGGCTCTAAAATGGATAAAAGATTTCCTGACTGAGAGAAAGCAGAGTTAAATTTAAAAATGAAGTATCAGAGCAAATTGAATGTATTAATGGAGTTCCTCAAGGCTCAGTCCTTGGACCACTATTGTTCCTTATATATATTAACAATGCCAATCTATGCTGTAAGAGGAGTTTCCTAAACATATATGCTGATGATATGGTTGTTTCAATTAGTGGAAGTGACGCTGATGATTTTAATTTTCTAATGAATAATGAATTGATTAATATTGAGCACTGGTTACAGTTGAACAAATTGAAGCTTAATGTAAGTAAATCAAAGGGAATTTTCATAGGAGCTGGTAAATACCACAACACTGATTATTCAACCTTACATTTCAACTTACAAATGAATAAGGAAATTATTGAGATGGTGGATAATTTTAAATACTTGGGAATTGTAATAGACTGTAAGCTTAATTTTAGGCAACATCTGGACTTTATTATTAAGAAAATTGGAAAGAAGGTAGGATATCTGAGGAAAATCGGAGGAAAAATTTCACTCTGCACAAGAATGATGGTGTACAATGCCATAATTAGACCTCATTTCGAATACGGAGCAACTGTGATTTACCAAGCTTGCACGACTGATTTACAAAGACTTCAAGTTCTCCAAAACAAATCAATGAGATGTATTTTAAGATTTAGAAGGGAGATGCCTATTGTAAAAATGTTGGATGTTATAGAATGGTTAAATGTGAAAGAATCCATTTTGTTACTAGTACTAGTTTTTATATTTAAGATTGAAATAGGCATGATGCCAACATATCTACAGAACCGTATTGAATATGTCAAAAATAAACACATCTGTGCACGAGACAGGCTACAGGAGGGAAATGTTTTCGTAGACAGTGCAGTGGGAAAAAATGGTCAAGCTCAATTTTTAATAATGGGATGCAAGAATACGATGAGCTACCTAGTAACATCAGGAATTTAATAAGTGTGGGTTTTTTCAAAACTAAGTGTATTGAGTGGATTAGAAGGAAGAGATAGTTAACAATAATTTAGTAGGAGAGTTTTGAACCATATTTTCAATGTATTTTGATGTATTCATTACCTATTATTTTTAATGTTGTATGGTGTGATTGTTGTGTGTGCGACATATCACAATAATCTTTTATTGTTAATGTATACAGAAAAAAACTGGCTTCCAAGCTATTTAATAATAATAATAATAATAATAATCAAATAGGTTTGCTAGCTGCGTATTGGAAGAGAGAGTGGGATCAAGCAAGCACAATTACTCTGGTGTAGAAATGGGACAGCAAAAATACAGACTTAAGAGTTGAAATGAAGTCTGAACCGGAATCTTCACACACCGAGCTACTTACACAAAGTATTGTATTTATAAGAAATGGTATTTTGACAAAATCAGTCCACAATTTAATTACATCTTGGATTATAGCTATGCTTGTTACTATATGGATAAGCTCATACCTATAACGCACTCTGTCCAGAGCTAAGAAATATGAGGATGAATTATCGGATTTTCCAGTTCCGAGTGGTGGTTGAAGTTCAAATTATAATGTGAATCGGATTATTGTAACCCTAGACGTTAATTGGTTAATTATTGAACTGTTTTTTTTTCGATTCATAGTAGACTTCATTGTAGACAGAAGAAATGCTACGCAAAAAAAAATACGTGAACACATAATTTCACTTCTCTGTTTTCAACTTTTAATGCATGAAAATATTATATTCATGAAGTAAGTGTAAAAACAAAATGTAAAAAGTAACTGAAACAAAACTTTAGAAGGGAAGTGCAATATCGAAGAAATTAATGTAATTTACACCACAAGAACAGCACATTTTTGCTTTTAATATATGACTAGTTCCCCAAAGCTGTTTCCCAACCATTGGTATGATTAGCTATAATTCAAGGTTACACTCACAACTGACACTGGTTTATTAGACAGATTATTAGAATTTTTAAACTAGGCAAACGCGTTATGTGTTGCCGCGTTGATGGATGAGCTGGAACATATCAACTTATCTTTGGATTGGTTATATATTATATATATATATATATATATACCGGTATATATATATATATATATATATATATATATATATATATATATATATATATATATATATACACTATACCTTCAGATCCAAACCATTACATCACTGCCATCTTATTTTTCATTATTAATTTCCATGATAATAAAGGCTTTGTTTTAATCGTTAACAATCAAGTGGTGACACCTGTAGCTTGAATTTAATAGGTATCTTAGTAGCTTTGAATGATTCACAAAAATTACATTACATATTTTTTCACATCAAAATGGCTGATCTGATTTGATTGAAAGTTTGGTACAATGTGTATCATTATCAGATTGAAATTTCCTGAGAATTTGAATTCTCGGGTGAAATATTTTTCATGAATTTTTTTCTCTGGGTTAATCTCATGGCCCATGGGATTTTTGAAAACTTCGAAATGAGTTTTCTCAGAAGTGGTTCAACCGATCGCGCCTCAAAATTATACAGTATCGAATTGGATAAGGATACTTGTGTGTGCCAAGTTTCAACTGCTTTTAAATTTTCGTCTGACCTGTGGAGCGCGAACAAAAAAAACAAAAAAGTATTTTTTCTTCGGGTATGGTAAAATTGAGTCTTCGCTTCGCTCATCCAATTAACCCACACTAAAAAAATACAAGTTATCAAGTTTTTGGGGTTTTTTATTACTGGCAAATAATAACACAGAATTGTAAAGCTGCACAGAAGATGATAATCTGGTGCTTCCATAAATATATAATATAAACACAATTTTATGGTAATGGAAATTCTCAGTTTGAGTACTAAGAAATGTATAAAATATAAAAGGTAAAGTGATATTTCGTTATACATCGTTAACAAAATCTTCGTCCATTTTCACAAATTTTTCGTTCAAATCTGCTGGCACTTCAATGCTACTCAGATTAGCATGTTCGTCCCCAATCTCATCTTCAGTCCTACAAAAGAAAAAAAAGTACATATACCATAACATGAGTAACATAGGCCTACTGGGTTTATTAGCACAAAATATAAACTTGAAATACATTTAGATAATGTTATATCGTAATCAACCACTCGACGGGCAGCCAACGTGATGCCAAAGCCGCTGGCGCATATTCGCGTCCCAACACATTCTAAAACGTTGGTATATCTTGACAAAATGAAGTCATATTGACATGGAATTCGTACGTACTGACATCTGGGAGATAGATTGAGAAATGAGTTGAATTTTTTTCTTCGATATAATACACTAATGTATTGGAAAATGAAAATAGTCAGCTGTTATTACAAAACATCGTTTGAAGCTAAATGTGTCAAATTGTCGAGCCTCTGAATGCTAAATAAAAGTGATTTGGCAAATTTCTTGTTTCACATATCAAGTACAACTAGGTATACATCAACACTTTGAAACCATTTGTTTCTGCTACAAATGTTATGAAAGGCTACAAGTATCTGCGTGATATACCGGTAACAGGGAAAATAACCTGCCCTGGGAAGTATGGAAGTGATTTCTTAACCCGGCTGTCAAGTGCTTAAATACGACTACAGATAAACATGCGGGCACGTAAAATTGTTAAATCCGAAATGCTGTATTCAAATAACATCTACGTACATTTGACCGCTAATTTTTGCACACATAGCCTTCTAGTGTAGGTACGTTTAATATTGGTATATTTTCTTCAGGATGTAATTCAATGAAACTTGATCGACCACTTTATATGACCGCAACTGCACATACTGTACAAACTTGAAAGAGTGTCACAACATACTTGTATCCACCGAAGAAGAAGGTCGTCCACGAAAAAACGAAAAACGAAAAAATCACAAATACTGTATTCATTTATTACTTTTTACTTTTTATAGAGTGGAAATACACTGTAGGGCCATACAAGTAGTGAGAATAGAGCGAAAGCCCCGTAACAACATGTGCCTCACTACCTACATACCAGTAGTATAAATTATCCCAGTTCAATAATTAATAATAGCAAATGAAATTAAAATTGAAATACAAAATACCGTATAAGGAACAATTGTAAGGTTTCAAGTTTTAGATATCATTGCCACATTTGTATATACTGTATACAGTAGAACCTCTGTTATAAGTTTCTCGTTTATACATTTATTACATTTATAAGTTTTTCACGTTCATACATCTTTTTAGTCTGGTCCCCTCAAAAACGTATAGAAGAGGTTCCACTTTGGCTGTGGTAATTTAACATTTATAGTTTATCCAAACCATCTTCATGATAACAAATGCAACGGCATCTTTCAAAAGTGTTAAATCCTGCAAGTTATAGCAAGATTAGGTAATTATTTGAGTTTTTACCATCATTTTATCAGTACACGAACTTCTTCTTTCTTGGATACAAGTGATTCTAAAATTTGCTACTGGTGATGAGAAGCTACCAACACTGTCAAAAAATTGCAGTTTTTTTATATTGGGTTTTAACGACGCACTGTAATGATGACTAAGATCTATTGGCGTTGGATTAATGATTAATGAGATGATGGGATGATGAGATGAAGGTTTTTATGGGTAATGGGAAGGATAGTAGGAAGGAAGCGGTCGTGGCATATATTGTGGGAACCATCCCGGCATTAGCCTAGACTACAGAGGGAAACCACGAAAAAACCTTGTAAAGATGGACGGTAGCGGGGATTGAACTGGGTCTGATATGCCCACTGCCTCCTGGGTCACATAAAGCAAGTGTGTTAACCACTACGCTGCAAGTGCCAGAAAAAAAATTGCAGTTACAATGGATTGTTTGTAAATGGTTGAAATACACTGTGTGTTGTAATCAGTGTTCAAATATCAATATCACTACAGTAGAACGTCAGTTATACGATTCTCATTTATACGATTTTTACATTTATACGACTTTTCTAGGTGGTCCCAACCATTCTCCATAAGACTAAATGTGAAATTTCTTCTATTATACAACTCATTTATTCACGACTTTTCGTTTATACAACTGAATTTCTTGTCAACTTCCAACATTTTCAATAATTCCAGTCAGGTGTTCATCATAAAGTCGTAAAAACCGCAAAACGTAAACAACACATGCGTAAGCACACCTGTTTTTCCTAGTAAAAATACCACCTTATCATGACTTCTCCACTCCTACCCGGGTTTTTCCCACCCCCAAAAATATTTATAGATATTGTCTAGTCCTAAATCACTTATATTCATGAAGAGACGCATCATTTTCCTAAGCCAATCATCACTCTTTAGAGCAACAGGACCTCCAACCTCAAGGTTTGGAAGCACACTGCCAAGAATGTTGCAATCACACTGGCACATTTGCCCAGCCAGTGACAGCTGATAATGTGGGGAGGGGGGTAGGGGGTATGCAAGGCGTGTGCAGGAGCGCATTTTTTTTTATGTCAACAAAAAGTGATTTCAATATCGAAGTATTTTAAAAAGGCAATGATGATCGCTTTTCATTGTTTGAAGTCAAATGTCATTTCAATAATATTCTCTCTCTAACAGGGACAGAAAAACAAAAAAATGTAATTCTGTCAATGTCATGTCAAACATTTGAAGTAAATGCCACACTAGGAGTCGTCTGGACAGTGTTAATTGGTTGCTATGAGCATTGGTAAATGTCTGCGTCTGTCTCTCACAAAGCACATGTCATCTGAGAGCTGTCAAGGACATAATGACATGCTGTAGTGGTGCGAGCGTTGGTGAGGGGGCGGAGGGGAGAGCTGTGACGCGTCTTCACTTGCAGACCAGACCAAAAACATCATACACAAGAAAATAAAGACCAAAAAAAAAACATTGATTATGCAGTGGGTAAATGTTTGAACCCAGATTCATTAATAAATCATTTATACGTGTATCCATTTATACGATTTTTTTCCTCAGTCCCCTGAAAGTCGTATAAACGACATTCTACTGTAATGCCAGGTTATTGCCTTAGTCGTTCCAACAGACTATATTTATGATTTCTAATAACAAAGAATGTAAATAATTGAGCTCGCATAGCCGTGTGCTAGCAGTCGTGTATGTCAGGTTATGTCGATGATGATTGATGATTGATTACTGTTTGCTTAACGACCCCACCAACAGCTAGGTTATACGGAGGTACGAATGAGCAGGTGATTATGAAACTATGAATTGATGATAAGTGAAAGGAGGTTTACAAAAACCCACGCCCAGCGGTGACTTCAGGTTATGTCAATTCAGTAGAAGTGATACACATGAAGTAATCTGATGTATACGTCAACATAAACAGTCCTGTCAATTATTATAAAATACTTTCACGGGAAAGAGAAGAAACGTTCATCTCATCATTTCAATAATCATTCATCCCACTCCAATTGATCTTCGTTATCATTATAGTGTGTCGTTAAACCCAATATTAAAAAAATTTTGTGTTTCCCTATGCTTGACCCTTTTGCAGTTGGTAAAATTTTCAATAAAAAACTCACCAGGTTAGCAAATAATATACAACTGGACAACACCACTATTGTTTAGAACCTTGACAACAAACACAGCCTGGTTGAATCTCTTTATTTTAGATTATTATTCGATGGATGTGAGAACGCACCCACTGAAATCATCGGTAACGAACTACTAACAACATTACCAAAAAAAATGAACTTTGAAGCATTACTTGGTCGGTAAAAATGCCTACATTTTGCTCATTTTGAGAACGTATCATAACCTGTGGCGGGCGACATTGTAAAATGGCAGGCATATGTGCAAAACCGTGAAAGGCAACACTGACAACCAACAGTCTCCCTATAGTTGTGACCATTCTGTATGGTTCTCTGCTATATCAGTCGTTTGTTGACGCTAGAGTGTCCACGGTCCACGCAAAGGCGAATGATCATCACTACGCGTTACAAATAGATTACACACGACTTAGAAAAACACGATTCAGACATACAAAAATTTTGATAATTTCGATCGATATTCCATATCATCATTTTGATTTGATATCCAATGGAAATCCTAATAATTTGATATTTTTGATTGATTTTTGATATGGCAAATTTTGATATCGTTCACATTTTCTTCATCGATTGGCAACCCTGATATTTATACTTCATAGCTAGGTTTTAAAAAAAATTGGAGGAAAAGCAAATTTTATAATCTGATTGAATGCAGCATAAAAACTCCCACCACCAATCAACGATCAGAAACAGCTCTGAATTACCGAAGCTCAAAACATTATTATTTACCGTAATAAGCTAACAGTACTAACGCTAGTGATAACTTGATGAATATTATAATTAATGACAGACTCACAAAAATGACCTAGATAATCTTTTCTGACATTACATGAATACAATAAATCCATTCCAATTCATAGCTCAATGGACCCAAAAATACTTATTCTGAATAATCGAAATATTTAACACTAAGGTTGAATGTCAAAACTTTGTGGGACGATAACTATACTTTCAATTGTCATAGTTTGAATTAACGAGGGTTTACTCTACGCTGAATATGTAATAACTAACCTAATTAGAATATCCACAACGTTCTCGCAAGATAGCAGCACTGGACGATCCTTCTCAACCTTGTGTAGTTCCCGTAATATCAAATAAGCATTACGATCGCGCAACACTTCTCGACTCTCTCGGGTCGCACATAACTGAAACATATCAAACAATTTCATTAGGAATATAATACCGTAACATAGCGTAGGCCTATGTGATGCACAGAAGAACTGTAGGCCTAATAGAGAATCTCTAGGACAAAGAAGAACTGAGGAAGGCGATTAAATGTCAACCAGCGTGGGTACTGAGTAGGTCACGAATTAACCAAATTCGCCAACGTTCATCGGAAGAAATGACCATGAGGACAACCGAAATACAATCCAAATATAGGACGTTATCTTTTCTAGGAAAAACTATCAGAGAGTGCGCATGCTCATCAGGGAATAAGCAGCAGTTACAAAATTAAACAGCCCAAATGATTAATTAATTTAAACTAACCCATATTTCCAAATGACTCGGAATTCAGCAGATTTTTGCAACCACCAGAAAATTGTCATTCAAGTCGTTCATAGGACTTCAAGGGGACTGAGGAAAATAATCATATAAATGGATGATCGTATAAATGACCGTAAAATAAATCCTAAAATTCCTAAATCCTAAAATTTCATGTTTCAACAATGTGTTTCACAACTCACACCACCATACAAACAGAAAGGCTCTAAATATGAGCTCAGCTTTTTACTTCTTCAGAGCATTATTAGAAATATTTTACTGAATAGTACACCATATAAATGTATAAATAAAACAATAAACTTATATTTACCAGTATAAAGAAAAACTTACAAAAGTGTAATTCTATACATTAGTCTCAAGGTCGTTTTTCCAGACCCTCGAAAAAAGATCAATGGATATTTCGGCCCTGGAGTATCCATGGAGTCGGCACCACTGACTATCAGTGCAGTATGTTATTGTTATGTGAACTAATTATCAAATCAAGAATCAGTCGGTGTTGGGTATTTATAAAAAATAACTAAAATATTATGCATAATACAGTAGGCCTACTGTTTTTTTTTACTATGACTTGAAATTAACTTTACATAATAATTAATATATTGCCCATTTTACTGTTCCTTATGTTTTGTTGTACTTTTTTGTTACTGTTTGTTTTGGTGTTTCTGTTTTTTTATGTTTTTTACTATATGACGAAATCCACTTGACATAATAATTGATAATTGATTGCCCATTTTACTGTTCTAATTGTTTTGTTTTACTTTTTTCTATTATTATTTATTTGCAGGTATATTTAAAATAAAATCAAACCAAACACACAGCCAGCTCTTGAATAGGCTTACTGTTGTACCTGTTGTAGGGCTTCGAGAAGCATTTTCCTAATGTCTGGGTCTTCTTCGCGGCTCTTGTCCGCCGGCAGGTACTGAAGGTCGATCGGTAACTTCTCGTTATCCTCGTCGTCAAACTCTTCGGGCCCGGCTAGCGGCAGTAAGAGCCGGGGAAGAATGTCCACCGTAGGACCCAGTAAGAAGCTGTGGCAATCTGGAACAAAGTATCGCGGCGGTACGGTACATCGATATTGTCGTAGTCATTGTTGACCTACCGGTAGCTCGCCGGTTTCAAGGAGAGAATGTAGGCCTGACAGCCCTACTGACTATTAAATATGAAACAATTCAAGTAATAATATAATGTCAATATAATACAATGTAATACAATGTCAATATAATTTTCTTGCAATAACACTCATCATTAGAAGTAATCCTCCGATCTAGCTGATCGTTGAAGTTGGAACATTATTTTTAATAAGAGTGAATTTGCTCTCATAAGGCCTACCAAATTAAAAACCATTCTGTAGGCCTACCAGAACAAATACATTGAGCTACAATAATAGGCTCTATAAAATTACTCAATTCAATACATTACTGAGAATATTAGCCGTAATGGAAGTTATTATCCTGAATTAACTAGTAATAGCCCATGCATGAGTGAGTGAGTGAGTGAGCAAGCGAGTGAGAGAGTTTATTCAAAAACACTGCGGCCAATAGGCCTACTCACCAACTTCGAAGCAACAATTTCTTAAAACCCCAACTACACCACCCCGTCTCACAAGTGAATCACTGTATTCTGTGAACGGCAACAATCGTTGAATCAAACCACGTTCACGATCTAGCAGATATCTAGAAGTCAAACAAATTTAGACAATCATTTATCTACACATCATTATACCGGTATGTTGATTAATGATTATAAATTATTTGCTCAATCGCCCCATTAACAGCTCACGTAGGTTACTGGTACAGGTAGGCCTACTTGAGGATACAAGTGAGCAAGATATTTTTCAAAGCCCTTATGAGTTATTATTCTCAAATCGACACTTGACTTGACTGCATTTTTGAATGCAGAGCATTCAAATATTTAGGTGGAATGAGTTAGAAGGGCAATCATTATTTGTTCAATAACAAATAACCTTTGCTTTTCTCAAATCTACTGATCAATCAATAAAGATCAATTATTTTATTCATTTATCTACTTCGTACTCAAAGGATGCCAAACTTGATGGGATTTTATTTAGATAATTTGTAATTAGATAATTACCTTCTCATTGATTTTGTCTGGGTAAGATTAGAAAGCAACGGTCCAAGATAATGTAGCTTAGCACCTTTAGTATTATAGCTTGTATTCGAACAAATTTCCACAAGCTGGTCAATTGTAACGCTAGCACCTTCTATCAAAGTTGCCATCTGTTCCGCATGATTTGATGTTCGACTCAAGTTAGAAAGTACCATGCATGCCGGATCAGCTAGTTGAGATTCTGGATCCAGTACAATATTCAACATAGCTAAAACAATGCTTCCATTCTCCTCCAACAGTGCTCTGGCCCCGCCCTCTTCAGCGGAAATATTGACGAGGGTTAATACGGCATCTTTTGCAATGCTCGTTGAACCATCACCACATAAGCGCACAATTGTCGTGAAAAATTTTGGCTGACGAAGCAATGTCTCCCGACCTTCTCTAGTGCCAGTTAAACCTGAACAGAAATTACATTTCAAGAGAAAATCATTTTAATGACAGTTGCCAACAACCATTGTAGAATTACCATTATGACACATACCGGTAGTGGTAATTACTGTAGGCCTACCTAGTCTAAATAGGCCTACACGGCTACACATTTACATAGCCCTGTAATAATATGAAATTTGACCAATCTTAGTTAGGGTGCTAATCCACTAACTATTAATGAAAGGTACGAAAATAACATATGTAACCAATGGTGATAACAAATTAATCCACTAACTATTGCTTAATCCAGTTTCGTAAAACCGGGCCTAACGAGAGTGTAGGCCTAAATTCATATTTGACCTTCAAATATCCTGTCAAAGATTGAAATAAGTTGCCTTCATTATGTAAATGATGGTTCAATCTTAGTTGAAAAAGGATTTGAATTCATGGGTAAATTTGTGTTACTCGGTACCATCCCTAATTTCGTAAAAAATTTCCTGAAGATTGTGTTTTCTAATAAATAAACATCAAACTTTGTCAAAAACCACACCTGGCAACACAAATTAGCCTACCACCAAAACATTAAAAACCGAGTATATAAGCTCCGTTCCGCGGACGTATCCGGGGTATCCGCGGGGTAAGTACACCAACCTGACCTACCTAACCTAAACCACTCGATACATCATCCCAGCTGTGATGGCTTAGCAAAAAACATGGCGGAGTATACGTGATATCAGAAAATTGCCACATCAAACTAAGTCGCAAACACACAAAACATGACAATTATAAACTTAAGGTTACTCCAAAACACACTTCAAACCTCAAACTACAAGAAAACACTAACATTACCCACAAATCATAGAATCTGAATTTGGTACCGAGTAACACAAAATTACCAATTCGTGAATGAATGTTAGGGTTTATAGCCTGCGCGTCAACGAGGTTATTTTGCGCAAAAAAGGATTTTTCCCCTATAAGTCTATTCTGTAGGCCTACATTTTTCACAGCAGCCCTGATTTACGATTTCATGCATTTGAATTGAGCGCTTGTGAATACCCACGTAATGCATTTACATCTCATTCACATCATTTACCGACCACGGGTACATTCATCATATCATTTACATCAATGTATCTCTGTTCATTTATTGAACACTCTCACTTCGTGCACAAAGTGGTCCACTACGGCATTGAGTTTATACAAATACCTTATTACTATTATAAATATGGGAAGCTCTGCTCACTTTCAATGTTAAGAACTGCGACAAGAATTTCAGAGCTTCCTAATAAACTCAATGCTAGCGGCATTGATGCTAGCAGCAACGGCTGACCTTTCCTCGCTAGGCTCCACCCACTTAAATTGTTGAGAACTGCAAAACGAGTCTCAGGGCACCCCAACAGTGAGGACTGACTTTTCTGAAAGTCACTGAATTACCGACAGGTGACAATAATGGCTATCTGCTCGCAAGTTTCTAGCACTGTCAGTCCTGTCTGCTTGAGGCGCTGGTGAAACTTTGTCGCCTGCCTAAAAACGCCAGCCTTCCGGTATTTATAGAAATAGAGTAGGGCCTATTCGGTTTGGTAAAGTAGCCTCCACAGACCTATTATAGAGTCAATGGGTAGGGCAACACTATATAAACTCAAGGCCGACCCTATTTTACAAACGCTCGTGCGGGGCCGGGTTGTGCGTCCAAACAACCAAATTACTATTCCCAAGAACCGTTCGTGCCCGTAAGACGCACATGGTACACTATTCCCACGAACCGGTCGTGCCAGCAAGACGCACATACACTATTCCCACGAACCGGTCGTGCCGGCAAGACGCACATACACTATATCCACGAACTGTTCTTGCCGGCCATACGTGTAATCACTATTCGCAAGAACGATTGTGTGGGTCTTGTGAATAGTCGACCAACACGGCCATGACTATTAGCAAGAACGGCACACGAAGAATTCTCACATAGTTCGTTTGATCCCATAAAGAGGGGCCTAGCAGCGGAAGAAAGCAGTCGAGGAGTTTAATTGAACCATGAAACAATATACAACACCATGATTGAACCACCACCTATTTTTTTTTATTGAAGTGACACCATGGAGTTGTATTGTTGACAGAGTGTTGATAAACGTAAGAGGCCATATTGGTGTAATCCGTGTTTTGATGGTTGTTTTCAAGGGATTCTAGTATTTACTAGGCGTAGGCCCAGGGTTAGGCGGTGAAGGACTGTGTTAAATGGATCGCAAAATTCTAATTAGGGTCTATACGGATTGTATATTAAATTCATAACCATAATTTACGTACTGGTAGCCTTAATCTGACCATCCTTCATTACCACCCAACATGACCATAATAATGCAGGGTTATAAAATAAGGCTGCTTTCAAGATATATTACACATAGCCATCTTATAAAAATAGAAACCCATCGGACTCCTACTGAGTTCAGAACCCTCTCACGACGATCAAATGAACTACGTGCAACCGCAAAGTGTGTTTCGTGAGTTCGTTCTTGCCAATAGCCAACAGTAGCTGGTCTGCTATTCCCAAGAACTGCTTGGTGTGCCGTTCTTGCGAATAGCCAGCATAGCGGGGTCGGCTATTGGCAAGAACCGAACGATGGGTCATGTGAATGAAAGTGCCCGCGCTGGTCGGCTATTCCCGCAACGTTGGTCGTGGGTCGTGGGAATAGACACTTCGTAAACTCAATGGCCGAGGGCCTGTAGGCTGCATGACAAACAGAATTACTGATATCAGTCTAGGCCTAGGCCTACTGTACCATAGACACCTGTACCAATTCAATGCCTGTACCACCCCTAAAATAGAGAAATTATCCAATCATTGTGACGACTCCGAACAATTCCTTTAAATATTCGTTTCATAAACAAATAGGCCTACTTAGCTTCAAGGCTATGGGCTAGGCTAGACGCTAAATCATATATCTGGTAAAAGTAGGCTACAAATACGGATAGGCCAACAAATGATACAAATATACTCCACACAAATAGATTGGGCCTAGCTGGTAGGCTAGGCCTACACCATTTCAATTTTCAAGTTTACATCTTCAGGCCTGCACAGTGAATAGAGAATGTCACCACAACATATCATCGTGTACTGAGTTATAGTGTAACCCCAATGATCGTGTCATTTGATCTTACCTAAAACGTATTGAAGAGAAACACCTTTCAAGTCCAGACGTGATTCCATTGTAAGAAAACCAAGCATTTCTGAGAGCGACGGATTCATTTTGTTTGAAATTTGTTATCACGTGTAAAAGTTTAAAATAATGTAAATATGTTTCCAAAACCCTAACCTTTCCTATAAGTCCACCACCATGCTTGTAAATTGCAAGTCCATTTCCACCGGACACTGGCCACGGCCTACTGGAATCTTGCACTCCGGCACCGCAAATCCAATCGTGTCGTGACCAATCCCAGACGATTCCATATGCCATGGAAAATAAGGCTTAAAAATTGTTGTCTGAATCCATAATTTAGAGCTATTGTTGTTGTAGCTCAACGTCATCTACCCATCAAAATGGTACATTACCTTTTACTTGCGATATGCTTATTTCTGTCAACACAATCAATAAGCTGCAAGGGTTCTGTACCATTGGATTCTTACACATTCGACAAGGTTAGAGGAGACCATACTTACTAGGCCTAGGTCTACCTAATTTTGAGGGTTATTGACACTACTTGTCATGAATGACAGAATTGAAATTTCCTTGCATGTATTTACAGATAGTATCGAAATTCAAAGCTGCGGTCATCAAGTTTGATGTGGCATATCCATACGGTCCAAAACATGATGAGTTCACGAAAGTATCCGAATCTGCTCATATGCTTCAAGATCTCTTAATAGGAGATGTGGGGATTAAGGACTACGGGGAACGTGAGAACACAGGTACGGTATGCTGGTCAGATTTAATTACTTTCATTATTGGCACTAAATGCTTAATAATTTGGTTACAATGGCATTTCATTTTTCCAGATCTTGCTGAACGTTTCCATGTTAGCAAAGATGATTTTCCCGTTATCAAAATGATTGTGGCTGGGAAGCCTGAACCATTTACTTTCAGTGACCCAGAATTTACAGCCGATAATATAAAGAAGTTCATTCGTAGCAAGTCTGGAATTCATATAGGCCTTCCTGGATGTTTGGAGTCTTTTGACAAATTAGCAGGTACATTTTCTCAAGCAACATCAGTCGAAGCCAAGAAAGCAGCTTTAATTGATGCTGAGACACTATGGGATAAAACGGTTGGTCGAGCAGATCAACGCACAGCAGAAGTCTACGTTAAAACTATGAGAAAAGTTCTGGATAAAGGAGATGGCTTCATTCCAAGCGAATTAAAGAGAGTTCAAAATCTGTCTCAAGGGAAATTGAGCAAGGAGAAAAAATTAGAAATGGAACAACGTCTTAACATCCTGCAATCATTTTACCATGATGAATTGTAAAATACTATTTTACACTTTAATTGATACATTCCACAAGTACACTGTACAAATTCTAACATTTTGGTTTGAATATTTTGTGTGTTAATTATTTATGACAAATATTCCGTACTCGAAAACATGCGGTACATATCAAGAGATGGAATGTTTAGTAATGTGGACATAAGTTTGCATACCATATATACTTGAACAAAAGATTTAAAAACGAGCACAACTAGTCATTCTAATGTATGCAGTATTCAACTTTTAATAAACTTCCAGGTAGCAGTACTTAGTTAATGAATTGTGAATGGGGCGTAATCATGTATCAAGTACTATGCACAATCAAAAATGGAAATGTTCAATATTATTTTAAAAATTCAAACATACTAAAGCATTTTAGAGTTTGCTGAGACTTCATCACAACAACTGACAGGCCTATCAGTACACAGCCTGATATCAATCATTCTGAATTGCACACAGCCTGTAGGACTTGACTTGAGCATGTGACTTTATTTATTAGGCCTAAAAATTGAAATAAAATCATATTGTTTGTCGAGTAAATTACCCAATCTATTGTGATTAGAAAACCAACTGATATTGTATTAAAGTTATGTATAATAATAAAATCATAAGTAAGATATAAAATAATGGTATTTGAAATGGAATAGATGGCCTACCAATTTTACAAAGTATAAGGTAGCCCCAGGTCAATTTATAAATCACTTATTGTGATAGGTAGTACATGTATTTTAAATGCAATTGCAAGTGTGATTATAACACATACAATTTGAGAAATTGTAATTACTTTGTGAACTGATGTAATGAGTTATTTGAGATTGAATATAAATGTATGATCACTCGTACCTAATCGTCGTTGTCTTTCTTCTCATTTTTATCGTCAGTTACTTTAAGCTTCTCTAATTCTTGCAACACTTCGTCCTGCTTCTTCTCACCGTCATTCTCCTTTTTTCCCTCTTCTACCTCTTCCTCAGAATCATCAGATTCACTATCATCTTCGTCGTCACTTGGACCTGGTGGCAAATTGAATCAGAATTTACAGTACACCACGATATTAGTGCTGATGTGAGCCGATGGTTTTACTATGGTTTTTACAACTCTTTACAAGAAAATCAACGTTTTCCATAGGCAAGCAAATCTACTTTGAGCACATTATTCTCAAGCTATTCTATAAGGGTTGTTTCTCGATGTGAAAATTATAAAAAAACGATTATCGTTCATCAGTCACATCGATGAGTAATCGTAATTCTCATAAAATGATAATTATTCTCCCACTTGATAATCGTATTGCATGTCAAAAAATGTAGTTTTGGAATTTTCACTTTATGTTTGTCATTACAAACGCGTTTCTCATTGGCTTTAGAGTGTTCAATAGAAGACCAATACTTCCGCGCCCGATGTCACTGATCGGAGGAATCATGCAGACTTATATTGATAGGCAAATTTCCAGAATTTATAACTAAGGAATATAAATAAAAAAAATTAATAATAATAATAATTAAAAAAAACATCCCAATGATCTTTTAATCTTGAGATTATAGCTAGGCATATTGTTCCACGTTAGTTTCAGAATAGCTGTCAACCCAATAGCCTCGGTTATCAATGCTGGTAACTTATTCGATTGAAAACAAAAAATACCCAAATACCTATATAGGCCTATGAGAATTTATATGAACACGGGAAATATTCCCACTAGCAGGAATATTCCCTTCTGCCCATCACATCATGTGTACAGCCTATGACTATCAATAACGTAACGGGATAAGCAACATGGCGTAAGTCCTATCCTTTTAACATTAGGCCGTTTTCACCATGGTGGAATCAGCGCGCTTTCGTGTACATTTGTGAGATTCGCAATTTCAAATCAAATCGTATGTATTAGGCTCGTATTTCAGTGTATAGTAAATAGTTGTATACTTGCATTGTTTCTAATCTTTCTCGTAGATGATGAGTAATCATCCAGTTATCAAATGGTGAATATAGCAGTAGGGCTCTTAACTAGGGGACTTCATGCTTTTACAGACGTATTTTAAATTTAGATGGGCCAATTCAAATGAAATGTATTCCAATATCTGGATTCACAGATTGCATTACATCTATTACTTGTATAGATCAACATACAATAATACCAGCAAATCATCATAACATTTGTGAGGCGGCATTCCTTTGATATACGCATGGTGCGAAAGGAAAGCGCCATGTTGCTTATCCCGTTACGTTATTGATTGTCATAGGTACAGCAGACAGAGACGAGGGATTTTTTCCAAGGTTTAAAAGATAGTTTTGATAGTCGGAAACATTGTATTTTAGAAATTGGATAGACTATTGTATCGTTTGAAAAAATTCCGTAATCAATATATCGGTTATTGTTGGCAACCCTTTATTTCATATATAACTACTGGAATAGCTACTTTAATTGATCAAACAATTATTTAAGCAACATTTTGATTAGGTAGTCAGAGTCTTACTATGCCACTACCAGTAGGCCTAATTATTCAAAATAATTAGGCCTAAATATTGAATTGATTATTATTATTGTTTGCCCAACATAGGCCTACAACGAACGGTACCATACACTTGAGCCTCGAATTTGTTTTTAAATGCCATTTTAATATGTTACTACTGTATTTGAATAATCTTTGCTAGATCTACTTGTACTGTAATTCATCTGCATTTGTATTTGCTATATTCCTCTCACTTTTTACAAAAATCATTTTTGTATCAGTCATTGTTTAGTACCATATCTGGTGACTAGTTTCCACCATCTACTGCTTGACTTTGAGTGCTCATATCTCAGAACTGTTTTTTCATTCACATTGCAAGTTTCTAAACATAAAAAAATTATGTCCCAAGTTCATTTCGAAGAGAGTCTGACGGAGCCTTTTTCCCCGCCAAGTTACCCCCCACTACTCTCTTCGTAGAGGTGAGAGCTACGATCCCTTTGTCG
This sequence comes from Brachyptera risi, assembly GCA_964007535.1. Lineage (NCBI taxonomy): Eukaryota > Metazoa > Arthropoda > Insecta > Plecoptera > Taeniopterygidae > Brachyptera > Brachyptera risi. The sequence continues at coordinate 17,564,610 of OZ023331.1, forward strand.
AAGTTCGGGTCGTCACCCCAAAGAAGCGAGTAGTGGGGGTAACTTGGCGGGTAAAAAAGCTTCGACGTCAGACTCATCTCTCCTTGATATGGACTTTAGTTGAGGTAGGCCTATCAACTTGATTGGTTTGGCAAAAAAAGTTTTAAAAATTGTGCATACAATGGACTACAATGAGGCCAAACAGTTAACTGGTGAATTTGCAAGGGACATTTGGGTGAGTGTTATTATTTTAAAAAATGATAATTGAAAAAAAATCAGTGAAAATTATAGTTTTCCATGAAAATGATTATTCTTAGTTCATATAGTTAGTAGTTAGCTCTATAGTCCTATAGAGCTTCCTATCCCACATTTCTATTTGTTCCTGAACAAATAGAAATGTGGGCAGGATTTCTAGTATACTCTTATTTCATGAGTTATTAATCATGTTAAGAAACTATGTCCCGGTATGCCTAGATATGAACTATGTAACTTAGCATTGTTATATATTTTCAACAATGGAGAAAATGGAAAAAAACAGGGGCGGTTCTACAGGGCGGGCCAGGCGGGCCCGGGCCCCCCTGACTTTTTACTCATTTCATCATAAAAAAACGCGGGAGCTAATTTTTCAAATTTCCAATATTGTTAAATGTGTCAGAAGTTGTCAGGGAGAGTTGACTCTGACGTCAGAACTTTTTTCCGCACTACGGTACGTTACTCCTCTACTGACTTTGTTGGGGTGAGAGGTCCGAAGCTCTGACGGGATAGTAGCCAGAAGGGTCTATTGCCTGCGCCGGAAGGAACAATAGAAGTTGAAGAATCATTACAGAGATGATCTAAAATCGCCGTCGAAGAATTAGGATCATAATATTCTGGACATATGCATTGGAAATGAAAATCCAAGTAGTTTTCTTTTTTATTGAAAGAAACTTACTCAAATGCGGCCGAGATACGTCGATATGTTTGTGGGAGTGATTTTTATTTATCTGCTCGAATCAACGTGTCTCGGCCGCATATGAGTGAATTGTTTCCAATAAGAAAGTAAATTGCTCAGATTTCAGAGGTTGGAAATTGGGATGCCAATTATTCAAAAACTATAACCAACATAAACTCTGGAAAGACTAGTAGCTTGTCTGAAGTAAAACTCTACAATACTTGACTGTAAAATGATCAGCCACCCGATCTGATCTAGGATAAAAGTTAGAAACAGTTCTCAGAATTAGACAATATAGACTCTGAGGCATTGTTGCAGGTAGTGTGACAGACAGATTATGATTTATGTCGACATCTGAGTGTCTGAGATAGGCCTACAAGAATACATGTGTTTGGGAAAACCAACATTAACCTTTTCCAAAACCCGTGAAATTATGCGCATGGGACTGTGAGTGATATAATAATGATAATAAAAATCGCATTTTAGCACCAGAATCATTAGTCAGTGTGTATGAGTCTATGGAACAGTTCGCTTGTCTATTGGAGTATTTTGTGAACTCAGTGCTCATTGCTAAGTGTAGAGTGTAACTGTGTAGAAATTGATGTTTCAAAGTGTTTTTACGGCTTTTTTTCGATAACTATACTGAGTGTAGCATGAAGGAGAAGGATGAAGGATGAGGGTTGATGAAGGAGCGGCGCACGCAATTCATGCTAAATGTCTGTGAGCAGTAAAACATAGCATTTGTACAACATACAGTTAGGCTCTACAAATATTCTATTTGGATCCTGTAAACAAGAAAAAACGAACACCGCCTCCCATTGCTTCCCTCAATGAAAAAAGTGAATATATAATATTGCAAACTTGAATGGGCCCCCCAAACTTTTTTTGTCTGAAACCGCCCCTGGAAAAAAATCATTCCTTATTCCGTATTCGGTATTTTCTGCTAATTAGATCACAGAGTAGGTACATGAAAAATCTTTCTTGAAAATACAAGATTTTCACATCCAGTATACGGTAGTAGGCCTACCATATTGACCCCACCAACAGCTAGGTTATTGGGGGGAGGGGGATTCGACAGCTTGCCATCACCTGCGTTGCCAAATATCATGGGCAGTGTGAAGAAATTTGTAGTTTTTAAAACAACACAAAAACTTATCACTTCATACAGTATTATGGTTCACCAGTGGAGAGGGTTGTTACTTGTTATACATGAATATATTGATCATTTCAATAAGTAATGACAAAAACAGTATAAAAGAAATGTCTTTTAATGAACGCTCACCGTCTTTAGTATAGAGATCACACTGTGTATTCACGATAGTTTTTGCTTCTTCGAAAGTGTCCTTCCATTTTTGGGCATCTGGAAATTGAAAGCATTTTGTTATATTAGATCCATTTCAAAAGACGGATATGAAATCATGGATTGTTGATCCAATTGAAAGTCAAATCATCATTTAACTATCAGGCAATAGAATGCTGGCACAAATATGGGTGTCATATTATCACTAAAACTATCAACTATGGCAGCAAGCATATTTTCATTATAGTATTGATGCCACATTGCCTGATCAATTCAACATCACTAAAATCACATTGCAAGAATCATTTTTCTGCATATAGAACTGTTAGTTAGAAACGAGAATTGGATAATTTACCATTGTAGGCCTGATATTTAAATTAGTTGGAAATCAGACCATCGTAGGCCTAAGCTTGCCAAGAAAAGTGAAAATGTGCACGAGACCTTGGGTAGGCTTTTGCTAAAATTGTATCAAAATAATAGCTTGAACAGATTTGAAGAAATTTGCTTATTAGACGGTCATAACATGGGTCATACTCAAGTGCATGTATCCAATCTTACAAAATGCATTTATTTCTATTTAATAGAACTCATTCAAACTGAGTGCTGGTAAGGCAGAGTGAATATATAGGTAATAGTCTGTGCAGATATGAGTAGAACACTACACTAGTGTGAATAAACCCTCATTAAACCAAACTCGGTTAATCCGAAATTTGGCATATTTTGAACTTGAAGTCGGTCTTCCGCTGAAGGTATAGGCATTTCAATGTTATTTAATTAGATGAGCAAAGCGAGGACTCAATTTCACCATTCTCAAAAAAAAAAAGTAGGCGTACATGTATTGTTTTTGTTTTTTTGTTCGCACTCCACAGGTCAAATGGAAATGAAAATTCAGTTGAAACTTGGCATACACAAGTGTCCTCATCTAATTCGATACTATAAAGTTTTGAGGCGCAATCGGTTGAACCACTTCTGCGAAAACTCGTTTCAAAAGTTTTCAAAAATCCCATGAGAATAACCCAGAGGAAAAAATTCGTAAATAATATTTCCTTCACGAGAATTCAAATTCTCATGGAATTTCAATATAATAATGGTACACATTATTCCAAACTTTCACTTGAATTGGATTAGCCATTTTGATGTACAAAAATATACATATATGTACAGTGATTCACCTCTATGCATCGTTCCCGGATCGATCGTTTTCCTGCTTGTATCATTCATTTTTTCCACCCCACTCTCATTTAATCTGATATGTTCTAGCTCATTCATCAACGCCAAAACACATAACGCGTTTTCCTACTATGGCTAATCCGAATTCCAGCCAATCCGTAATTCAAACAAATATTTCGACCCGTCCACTGCTTCAACACTGTTTTCGGATTCAATTATTCGAAATAGTTTGAGTGAATCCCTTAAATTGATCATTATTTTCTCAATTTCAACCCTTCTATTTGATGTGTAAGAAAAGCCAAAGCACGTTCAGCTGTTCCCTACTTTATGTGTCACCCAACTCGAAACACTCGTTCTTCAGACTAGGAACGGCCGAACGCCAATAGAAGCGGGCCATGACAATCGCGCGTCGTCAGCGCTAGCCGGGGACACACGATCAGTGAGGATTCTAGCAACCAGTGGCGATTCTGTATATGAGGCAGGGGAGGCACAGCCTCCCTAAATTTGACGTAGAAGAGAAGACATTACATCTCCCATCATTCATCTTCATCTCCCGGGAGGTTTCTAAAATGTCAACCTCAATTTTGTTTTCCGTGACAATTTTAACAAAATATGTACATCACTAGTAATATCACTTCACTGCGTTTAATGTATGAAACAAATTCGTCAACATTTTCTGAGGGCTGTGACTCCCCTGCCCCATACACAGAATCGCCACTGTACATTCAGTTTACGGAAGGTGAAGGCGCGAACCACCCGCGCGCTAGAGGTGTGAGGTAAGGTAAACGGTCGATTGCAAGCATCAGCTTCTATGGAAAGTACAGTAATCGAGCAGCGAGGAGGCTTCAGCATGAAAATCTCCGGGAAGTATGGTTGCGGGAGTGCAAGATATACACGCGTCTCTCTCAACGCACACATAAATTAACAACAAATCAAACCAAAGGGAGGCTACAGAAATGTCTGAGTACACAATGACTGAACCAATCATACACGATTAGTCGAACAGGCATGAAAATGTCTGAGAAGGTATGGACGCGGGGGTGCGGGGCTTTTTACCTGTCTCTCAAATCATACATGAAAAAATAACATTCAAATCAAAGGGAGGCTACGGAAATGTCAGAGTCCATTGACTGATCCGATCATATACATGATTCGCTAAGCAGGCATACCATCAGGCTAGGCTTTAAGTTACAACACGTGGTGAATTTCGTTGGGCGTGCAGTTTAGTGACTGTAATTTGTGTTTATTGAATATTAGTTCATTCAGGAGTGGAGTAATTTATATAATTTTCACCATGGCAGCACTCGTGGTGAAAAGTGAATTTTGTTAGGTCTCCATTAGTAGTGACTGTGATTTGTGTTAGTTGAACAATAATTAATTTAGTGTAGTTTAAATTACTTCTCTCAAGGCGGCAAGTCAATAATGTCAAGCTGTTTGAGTATTATAGTAGGCCTACTAGTGATTGTGATTTTTGAATGAAGTAGAATGATTCAAAAACAAAACATCATGACGGCAAATAACCAGCATGGTATTGAAAAAGAAAGAAACATAGTAAATGAACTATCAGTATTGTCGTTCGAAAAGTGGGATTTTATTGAAAGAGTCCAGGTTGAAACCAAGGGGAGGCCACTCGAAATAGTGTGATGCAATGGAAAACGATAGGCCTACAATCGAACGGTCTTTTAGCTTCTATGGAAGTCGTCATCTTGACTTCACCTACCGCTAAGTTTGTGAGTAGGGCCTACTATGTAGCTCATCATCAATCAGTAGTTTAATCAAGTGCAATTGTACAGCCTCCTCACTTTTGGACCTCACAAACCGCCACTGCTAGCAACAGTTTCTAATTACGTAGTTTCAACTGGTGGCATAGCTTGTATTTTGTATTTGTATTTTGTAAACATTCTTGCAGATGTGCTAGATGCACGGTGGCAAGATATTATTCTATTGGATCATTTTCTTGAATTCTAATCATTCTTTGCAGTTTCTCTCGCGCGCAATACAAAATTGACTAGGCCTAAATTCTATGCGAGAAGAGTGATGATTTTCGTGGAAAAAGAATTTTTTGGGTTATCCGAATTTTTATGAATCAAAATCATTTCTTTGGGGTCCCTTCCTTTTCGGATTACGAGGGTTTAGTGCACTATTTTTACAGAGCCTTGAGATTTGGTCCATAAACTACAATGGAAGATAAAATATAATACAACACCATTTACTTTCTGGGCTTCCAAATTTGATGGCTAGAAGTTCAGGTCGTATTTGCTCATCTGCATAATCTGCTGCGACACTGTAAACCCATGCTCTGTCACTGCCGCAGTTTGGCTTAAGCTCCATCCATGGTGTGACTGAAAAGAAAAGTTCAACTTGTTTTATATCGTATCAAACACGCTTTTCTTCAACTAGAGAAACAAGATAATTCCATGAAATGTCTTAATTTATAATAATTCTTAAATAATCCAACTTTTTGGAAGTGCTTGTTGTGAGTCTGGCCCAACTTGAACTTTCTACAACTACACCCGATAGAATAAAAATAATATAGACCTAGGCCTACGGTACAAGCAGAAAACATTATAGGCCTAAGCCTATATCTAGGAATTATAAATAAGATATAGGGTAGTTACTATAATGGTTGGCGCAGATTTTAAATGTCTTATCTCTGCGCATTACAACTCGGCAACAGTTCTTAACAGTGTGACGTAGAAGTTTGACATCACCGGTGCCACGCTCTTTCCACTCTGGCGGTGTCTCGTGAGTATCATATCGGAAAAGTTTGGCCCTCCTGAAATAACCATGTACTGTATTTTAGGAGAATGCTTGAACATTAGGAATAGTACATTAATAATTTGAATGCATCTTTCACTAGACCTAGATATGTTTAAATCTCCAGCTTATACGTATGATCACGCATAGGCCCAACTCGAGTGAATTTCCAGTAAACGTATGGAAAGCAGCAATCAAACTCTCTTATTAGCCTACACTTGAAATATAGCTTCAAAATTATCATCAGTACAGAGCTACAAACCACACAGCCAACAAAGACTGAAACAGTAGCAGGTTTTGTTCCCGATCACCTGTTTCGGTCGGCCGACACAGACATTTTATAGACTTTTCATGGACAATATAGGGACAATTTATTGACGTGATTTGCCGTCTAATTTCAGTAGGGGAACTCACGCGCTACTTGACCAATTTCCAAGTCAGGTGGTAAGAAGTTCTTCAAATTAGTACCACATGACTTGGGTATCTTAGGCCCTACCTTATATTTACAGCTTCTCTGAAAGGAAAGTAACTTCTGATAACGAGTCGAGGTCCCTAAGCATACAGCCAACCAATGTGTAGACCTGGAGTGAGTTTAATGCTATAACCCATATCATTGACTTTGTAGAGTTACAAACTACAATAATAATAGGTCTAGGAAGGACAATAGACGTAACAAACTTAGTGGCACAACCTAGGCCTATTGGTAGGCCCAACAGTTTAGACTACATCATGTGACACACTGAAAGCAATATTATATTGTAGACCTATGTATTACAATTTAACCATTTCCACTTCATCCTCTTCCATCAACGAGAGAGGAACTTCTGGCAGAGATACAATGGGTTCAAAATGAGGATCATGCTCCACACCATTTGTATCATCAGATGCATTGAGATTCACTGGAGGTATGAAATCACCCTGAAACACATTGAAGGTATTAGATAAGTAGACCTACGGCAAGCCTTTCAAGTAACTTTATTCTTGTATTCTAGGCCAAGAAGTCGTAAGTAAGACCTTAAGTTGCCCAACAACACTTCAAATTAACCTACAAATTTTGTACGCTCACGATACCGTACTGCCCGGCAAAGCACAAAAGGAAAGTTGAGCTAAATATAACAAGAAAAGCGAATTGAATGAAATGCTACATCAGCCCAAAAACTTATGAATTACCTTTTCATTTTCCATGACGTATCTTTATTATTAAATAGAATAAATATAGGAAATCTGCCAATTTACGGGAAACCTGATATAATATTTGACAGTCGGTTACAAGAGACGATGCGCGCGCGTCACGGCCACTCAGATCGGAGGCTAGAGCTAAAGATCTTCATATATTATTATGCCAGAGCTAGCCAGCGTATGGGTAGAAAAAGACTTCAATAATAGAACATAGTTTCTTGAGCGTTTCCCTACTAGGCCTATGGCCATTGCTATGGCTATTCGCAACTCATAGTGTTGGGCCTAATATATCAAGTATGATAAGCTATTTATGTCTTTCTTGACAAATGAGTGTACATAAAATTATTATCATTTTTAATTATTTTATTTTCAGAAAAATAATTAGATGAGCATTTAGCAAATACCTCCATGACACTGTTATGAAGTTCCATATTTTTTGGTTTGTATGGACAACACTGGTTTGTTTGATAACATAAACATTTTGTGAACACATAACTTTATCTACTGTTTTGGGGCAGAATCCCTTGAACCCTTGAACGAATCCCTTGAACGATGCGCGCGCGTCACGGCCACTTAGATCGGAGGCTAGAGCTAAAGATCTTCATATATTATTATGCCAGAGCTAGCCAGCGTATGGGTAGAAAAAGACTTCTATAATAGAACATAGTTTCTTGAGCGTTTCCCTACTAGGCCTATGGCCATTGCTATGGCTATTCGCAACTCATAGTAACACATATATATATATATATATATATATATATATATATATATATATATATATATATATATATATATATATATATATATATATATATATATATATATATATATATATATATATATATATATATATATATATATATATATATATATATATATATATATATATATATATATATATATATATATATATATATATATATATATATATATATATATATATATATATATATATATATATATATATATATATATATATATATATATATATATATATATATATATATATATATATATATATATATATATATATATATGGGGGTAGGCGAAGTCATGATAGAGCAGTAGTTATAAAGGGGGCTAGATTAGATGTCGGTAAGTTCTCTTTCTTGAATAGGACAGGTAGGGATTGGAATGGGCTTAGTAGAAGTATACTTGAGGATGAAATAGGGTTGAAGCTATTCCGTCAGAAGGTTAGGGAGGCGATAGGATAGGATTGATAGGGAACTTGCCACCGCGCATTTATGTGCAACTGCAAGAGTTAATAATAATAATAATAATAATAACCTTGAACCACCATTAAGAGAAATTTGGAAAATATTATCTTCAAAGAAATTCAAATTTTTACTGAATGTAAGTTTACACAATAAAATATTGTTACAAATGTTCACTCAGATCAGACTAGTTGTTTCAAAGAAAATAATTCAATATGCATTTTTTAGTTCCGGTAAATATGCCATATATCCTTGACCGATCTTTTTTAGGATGTTGTCTTATAGAGGTTTTTTAGATTTTGGAGTGAAAATTTCCATTCCATAGGCCTAAACCAAAAAAATAGGCTTCTTTTTCTTCTTTTCTTTATTTTGTTTTGTTTGTTTGTAATTTTGTATGCGGCATACAGATCAGGAAAAAAAACTAATCAACTTGAAAATTTTCTACATATTGGTATCACATTCACACCTGAATAGGCTGGGCTTGTTTTTCAAAAAAATGGGCCAAACATGCAGTTTCTCTGTACAAAAAATCGAAAAGTTTGAAAAATTCCATAAGTAACTCAGAAGGCAAATACTTGGAAAACGAAAATTCTTCAACTTTAAAAATTTTCACTGAATATGAAAAGGCTTGTCATGCACACATTCACTTATTTTTATGACATTTGGATGGGAAATAATGAAAAACAAAAATGTATCATGTAATTTTTTTCAAATCAATCAAAGCTGAAGGGGACCAGTACATGAAAATTTAAGATGTGAATTTGGCCAACTTGAGGAACATTTTGTGGTGAATCCTGACAGTATTTTCGAATGAATTTTTTGTATGTAATGCCTCAAAGTGTTATTTATATGATATGCTAGGATAATTTTGATTGTGTTGATTAACAGTGAAAAATGATTTTTTTTAGTGAATTTTGACGTTTATTTTTACAGCCTCTTTAAGTATTGCCATGAACATAACATATCGGAGCCATATGAGAGATCCTGGAACACAATACAGATACAGGATCAATAAAGGTATGGTGAAAATTTCATGGAAATTGCTCCAATAAGTTCTTAGATGTATATGTACCTAACAGCAAAAAAAAAGAATCATGAATAATGAGCTTCAAGTTTAAGATTGCTTCACCGGTGATATGTGAACTGGGCTATTCAAATGGATATTGAAGTGATCAATTGTGTGGAAGGTATTGAAATATTTTTTTTGAGACCTAAACAACCTAGGAAGTGGAACGTATTGGAAGTGTGAATGCATTTGTATTTTCAACATGTCAAATTAAACTAGGCAAATGCGTATTGGAAGTGTGAATGCATTTATATTTTCAACATGTCACATTATGTGATTCCGCGTTGATGGATGAGCTACTTATATCAACTTATATTTTTGGATTGGTTATTTATATATATATATATATATATATATATATATATATATATATATATATATATATATATATATATATATATATATATATATATATATATATATATATATATACATATATATATATATATATATATATACATATATATATATATATATATATATATATATATATATATATATATATATATATATATATATATAAATATAAATATATATATATATATATATATATATATATATATAATATATATATATATATATATATATATATATATATACATATATATATATATATATATATATATATATATATATATATATATATATATATATATATATATAATATATATATATACACCCTAACCACCCTATATATATATATATATATATATATATATATATATATATATATATATATATATATATATATATATATATATATATATATATAATATATATATATATATATATATATATATATATATATATATATATATACATATATATATATATATATACACCCTAACCACCCTCGGTAGCTTGGTCAGCTGAGGCACCGCTTTAGAAACTGAGGGTGGCTAGGGTGTATATATATATATATATATATATATATATATATATATATATATATATATATATATATACACCCCAGCCACCCTCGGTAGCATGGTCAGCTGAGGCACCGCTTTAGAAACTGAAGTTATTTGCGCGAGTTTGAGTCCTGCATAAGGCATGGGTTTTTGTAAATGTCCTTTCACGTATCATCACTGCATAATTTCATTATCATCCGCTCATTCGTACTCCCGTATAACCTAGCTGTTGGTGGGGTCGTTAAGCAAACAATAATCACCATTATATACACCTTGGGATCCAAACAATTAGGTCACTGCCATGCTATGTCCTAATCAATTTCTATGATAATAAAGAAGGCTTTGTTTTTAATTGTTCACAATCAATTGGTGACACCTGTTCCTTGAATTTAATATGTATCTTAATAGCTTTGAGTGATTTACAAAAATTACATTATATATTTTTTACATAAAAACAGACAATCCGATTTGAGTGAAAGTTTGGAATGATGTGTATCATCATAGTATTAAAATTTTCTGAGAATTTGAATTTGCTCGGATGAAATATTTTCAACAAATCTTTTCCTTTGGATTATTCTTATGGGATTTTTGAAAATTTTGAAATAAGTTTTCTCAGAAGTGGTTGAACCGATTGCGCCTCAAAACTATACCAAATCGAGTTAGATAAGGTCACTTGTGTATGCCAAGTTTCAACTGATTTTGAATCTTCGTTTGACCTGTGGAGCGTGAACAAAAAAACAAAAAACAGGCACTTTTTTTTCGGGTAATGGTGAAATTGAGTCTTCGCTTTGCTCATCCAATTATTCCCCCCAAAAAAATTTCATTTTTTCTTCTTATAGGCCTACTGGTCAGGAACCAATTAAATCTACCCAACAAGTGTCACCAATCAATTAAGAATTATTAAAATGAGTGATGAATGAAACAAGAAGGCAGTGACATTCTGTGGAATGAGCGACGGAATATTTTTCATTCTAGTTTTCCCTAGACGGTACTTCTAAGCTCATCTTACAACGCACATATTCTGCGTTTTCCTAGGTTAAACATCGAACTACCTGTACATCAACAACATCGGACATCCATTTTGAAGTATATATTTTTTCTAAATCTCTATTCTGTAGCTAGAAATAATTTATTATTGTTCCCAGAACGGTAATGAAAAACAAATAAAACGAAATAAAGAAAATGAAGAAATATAAAGAAATAAAGAAATAAAACAATTTGAATTTGAATTTAATTCTACATTTTCATCCAAGTCAAGGTCTGTATAGGTTTCGAGTTCTTTTTATAATACAGAATATATCTCGCTAATCTTATGACTGAGTAACCTAGATACAAAGTGTAGACATTACATCGAATTTATTATAAGAAATCTGCACCATACCAGAGTGAAGAATGAGTTTTGATTCAAGTTCAGTCTCTACCTTTCTAAAATATTTCCTCTTCTGATTCTCTTGGTAAAAACAAAAATTCAGGTGTAGGTCTGCACTTGAGAAATCTGTATGAAATTGTTGAAATCATGTAAATTGAAAAGTTTAGTTAAAATTAGCAAATCACTCGAGAGAAATTTCAAATTCAAGAAATTATAAGAAATTCTTGAATTCTTGATCAAAAAAATGAGAATGGAAATAAAAATAGAGAAGATGGATAGAAAATGAAAAATTCAGCAAAATCAAGAACATGTCAAACTCACCATAATGACAAAATCGAGAGAAATATGTAGATAAATCAATCATTTGAATCACACTGAAATTGGGTCAATATCAATAGAGAAATAAAAATCACAAAACCTTTAAAATAGATCACAATTTAAAACAAGAGATGAATCAGAGAATACAAAATTGGAGAGAAATAAAAGAGGAATGAAACATAAAAAATCAGTTATCTAAACTTCTGCAAACAATCAATATGTCAATTAATCAATGACAATCAATCAAAACAATCAATGACAAAACAAAATTATTAGCATATATAAACTACAGGTACTGCTAGCCTGAACCATCCTGAACTATATCAATTTATTTCATACAGGCTCTACTTAATAACTAAAAAGATATGAAAATTTATTGTTTTTATTATAGTCTCGATTTTTATTTACAATACATCCAAATAATCAACATTGAACATTCAGAGTTGTATTTTCATCAGGTAAACAGAATGTCAGTATACAGTACACAGTAGGCCAGTAGCAGTAGGCCTATATGAGCAGAATATTATTCGAAACAGGAGTGTAGTTATGGACTGATATGAATTCTTATATTTCCAAGACAAAAATAACACAATTATTATTAGGCCTATATAAAATCCCAATGACAGAAAATACATACAAAGAGACCCTTCTGTAGGTCTACTTATTATCAAAATTTACACATGATCTATATTATTACTGTATTTCTTATACATTTACAACTAATGGTATGGAATCACTGAATAAGACAATTTTGAAGCGGTCTTGTATATGTGTCAAAGTGATTGTTAGTTTACTTGAATTCACGAAAGAAGGTCGTCTACTAACCAAATAAAGTAAAAACTGCAATAGCATTATACAGTTTTCTAGCCAACTTCCAAGGTTTCAATTCTTTTGATAGGTGTATATAGTTCTGTTTCTCATCATAGACCTAATTTTGAAAACCTTTATACTCTCAAAATACCAGCTGTACAAATATAACAGTAATATTTGTGTTTGTTATGTTGGTAGATGGCCTACTTCTTTCGTTGGTACAAGTCAAGACGTATCGAGCTTACCTGGTGGTTTCACTCAGCTGTCAATCTGGTTCTATTTATATTGTCCTTGAACCTACTGATCACTGCTCTACCTGTAGTGTACATTATGAAACTATGAGTCATGAATGCCTTCCTCAAATATTGACATTTTTTATGACAGTTGGTACAGTTGAGCCAAACTAAATGTAATTTTGTAAACAAAGTCAGTTCCTTGTATCACTACTAGGTGACTTACGATCAAAAGGTTCAGAGATTTGAATGATAAATTGGTGCATTTTTCAACATTGGCGAGATGAGAAGTTAAGCCACCATAACAGATCGGCAAACAACGCAACCCTCAATACAAAATGGTACAAATACAGCTCATATCATTTGCTCTTAGTACGTACAGTAAATATCATTCTCATTTCAATCACTGAATTAACATATAAAGTATCCTAACAAAACTATAGTATTACCACACTTTATAATGCTGCTTACCAACCCCACCAATCAGCTAGGTTCTTATATGGGGGGTATGAATGAGGGGGTCATATTGAAACATTGAAGTGATAATATGTGAAATGACAATAATTACAAAAAACCATTCCTAGAGCGGGACTCGAACCCGCGCCCACCGGGTTCCAGATTTCAAGTCAGCATCTCAACTGCCCAAGAGACAAATAGATGGCGTGGCATTAATGAGCAGCCTTTATTAATAATGGCATAATACCAAATAATGACCATCTTCATATCTACAGTTGGGATATAAAAATATACAACGAGAAATGAATTGAAGGTATACAGCATACATGCAAAACACTTCATATTTATCCAAATAAGTATGATAGGTACTGTGAATTTCAATAATAAGCCAAATCAATATTTTCCTCATTTATAAACTTTTTCTGAATACAGAGAGTTAGTTGATTACCGTAGTTTCAATTCTGCACTTAATGTTATGGTTTTACCAACTGAAGTAGTTACGGAATGCTGTTCGTAACCAATAACCACAGGCCTAAACAATTTTTAAAAAAACCTTCTGAACACGAGCCTTCCAAACAGGGGTGCACACAGGGAATGTAGAGTATTCAACACATCACAGGAAAGGATAGGCCTACACTGAAATTTTATCTTCAATTATCTACAACAATTTCCAAGGAGTTACTATTTCTTGCACTCAAGTATTTCTTAAAACCCGTAAGATAACATTCAAAATCATGATGTCGATCAAATTTTTCTGCGGGACTATGGACAGTGTACGACACTGCGATATCAATACATAAAATGAAATGACGAGTCAGGCTATAAATCCTGTTCTCCCACCTAACCATGCATATAGGTCTACTTTTTAAATAAATAACTTCACTAAAACTAGTACCATTCCACTTTGTTTAATGAATTCATCACAATTTGTTTTTAAAACAGGTGGTAGGCCAAATAATTTCTATAATAATAATAGAAATATATAATTAATACTTACAAAAACGTATTTTGCTATACTTATAGCCACAAAAGAAGAAAATCATCTACCTACAAAATAATTGTGAAAAATTTGGAAAATTATGTGATACTGATATTGCTGCAACTTTGAGGAGTGAACGCTTTTGGAAGACGTAGTTGTATTTCTTAATGTGATCCTCGCCCTAAAAAATCACAATATTTCAAAATTGCCATAGCTATAGGTGCCTTTAAAATTAAATAAAACAGTGCTATTTGTGGTTATTGTGTTGGTAGACAACCTTCTTCTTTTGTGAATACTACCATGTTTCCGTAATAGGCCGTACCTATTGAAATGTCCTGCGCACGTCGATGACCTTTTGTTCTAAAAACAGAACTCGTTCAACCTTAAACATTAGGCCCCTAAATTATTTTTAGAAATTCGATTGTATGCTACCGCACATTTGTTTGTTTTGGCCCTTTAATTTTTTTTTAAATTTCAACCGTGCTATTATTTTGCTGCCGTAATTGCTCGTCGTAGTTTCAACCTATTTTGATTATCAAAAAGCCCTCAATTAGAACATTGAAAATATTGAGTGGCTATATAAATGTGGAACATTCCTTATTCTAGGAGAATTTTATTGTTAAGACCTAGTTGAAAATATTGAATATTCAGAAGCAAGGTTTATTACTCATTCTTTTGAAATGTAATCTTAAATTCATTTACTCTTGAATCACATTAAATAAGCCTAACTAATTCTACTTACGTTTATATCAGGGCCTATTTTAAAATTATTCTTATTTTAAATTATATTATTTTTCTTAAATACTTGAACACATAGGACATTTAGCCTACATTGAATGAAATGAAAAATTTACAATATATATGAACTTCGCGTTTACGTGACACTTTCGTGATTAAATCGTCATCAATCAGTTATCGACAACTTGTGGAGGTTCGCTAGTCGTAGTACTACTTGAACGACCTCTTTTCGTTCCGACCGAAACCTGATGTTGCTGAGCTTCTTGGAAGGCTTTACGGACTGCCTTGCGATCGGTCGGCTTACGAGATTCCGTCAACTTCGATTGGTCAACGTCGGCAGAATGACCGAGTGGTTCGAGTTTTGTTTGCGGAAGCCACTGCCTAGAAATGGCAAATATACCAAAACAACATATTAATATTCAATAATATGATGTATTTATTCAATGGAACAATTTATTCTGTTATAGAATAGGTTTAACTAAAACTAGATAGGCCCGAGTCTTTTCATTTTCAAGTTGGGGCCAAAAATTAAAATAGCTGGGCAGATTCAGATTCTCACGGTCGTAATAATTGTCTGAGATATGCAGGAACCGCAATTTCTCTATTTGATATTCATTTTGAACGATTATGATTATTCCGAAAAAAGAGCCTAATTATTTGTAATGTTTAAAATTATATATATTAAAGCGATCGGTTTTATGACTTACGAGACTTTATGTTGGTTGCTGTTGGGTTTAGACCTTCTAAACCAATAAGAATGGCTCTACTATACTTAATGAAATGGCTACCATTTGGATCATAGCTTGATTTGAACCTCTTGTACAATACTCTTCACTTTGGTGCCATATTTCGACTTTTTTTCAACTATCAGTCTATCATGTACCGTATTTGTATAGATATGCCTAGGCCCTTGGGAATATTTTTGAAATATATTTTTAACATACCGGTACTGAATTTGGAATTTGATTTTGAAATCGGAATCATGGAAATTCAGAATCAAGTTCTAGTATCAAGCTCACAACTTGTTGAAGAATCTCATCTCAAACAATCACCAACATAACAATTACAGTAGTAGATTATAAGAAAATACACGAATGTCTCTTGCACACAAAACACAAAAACGTCAATTCAACATATCTCAACATCACAGTGCGACGCAAACAAGAACCTCGGCTGGAAACGTTTGCAGTTGTACTCACCAGGTTCGTTTGGTGTCGAAGAAGAGGACCAGATAGACGGTCTCCGTGTAGTTAGATGCCAGAGCGAGAACGTCCAGTGGCGGCGATGGGATCGGAACACCGTTGTGAAGGAACCCACGAGGCATTTTAGGATCAATAATCTGGGTGTCAAGAGAATGAATCATGATTAGGGGCTGGGAATAGATGATAATTTCATTATCGATAATGTTTTTAAAATTGCCATTATCTCTAACATAATATTGAAACTGAAATATTATGGCATATTTGAATTCATCTGGCAAGTGGAGTGCTTTGTTAATAATAGATGTTGTTTCTGTCGATACTAGGAGTTCCCTTTTAGACTAATAAATAACGATAATATTGATGATGAAAGTAATATATCAATCATCTTAGTTAGCTTTCATTTCAATGATCAAATCAATATAATCGATAATCTTGGCCACCCCTAGTTATAATAAAGCCATTGTTTTATATGTAACAGACTAATGAATGACTGACGATTGTTGACGAAGTAGTGAAATGAAAAAAAGTGTAAAACTAGTTTACAGTCGAGCTCGCATATAACGAATTTCAAGGGGAATAAAAATCTGTTCGTAAAATCAGAATTTCGTTATAGAGATTTATTGCTCTTCTTCATAACAGCACTTGAATTTTAGAGATTTATAAAGATAGGCCTACATTTACGACTTAGGCCCTAGTATAGTACTGTATTAGGTGACATATTATCATCGCATCGTATCATCACTTAGAATGTTTGTAGAAAGTAATAGAAAACAACAGTGTCCTTTCATAAAGAACTCATCATCTGCCATCACATGACACCACCACTCCCCACTTCTCGTGTTTTATTTCCTAGGTTACAGGACACTATCACGAATGGAAATGAAGGAATGTAAACAAAAAATAGATTAACAAAGTCATTGAAGATGTCACCATCATGTTATTATTTAGCGCGCGTTGAGCGAATGTCTGGGTTTGTCCGTTCCACTGTTCGTGGGACGGGGAGGGAGGGGGGTGCAGCAAGAGTTATGACCACGTGTTGTACGCGTCACCAGCTGCTACGATGTAGCCTACAGTCCGTTCAAAATAAATGTAACCTGAAAATAAATTCACGCAAAATGCTCCGATTTTCGAATATTTTGTTGGAAATAGCTGAAAATAATAAGCAAAATATGCTGTAAAGTGACAAAAAATTCGTAATAACCGAATTTTGAAATATAAATCACTTCGTTATAGGTCTTTATTTAACATTGTAAGGATAGGAGATTTGAAGGGGAATGGTAATTAATTCGTAAAAACCGAAATTTCGTTAAAAGGGAGTTCGTTATATGTGGGCTTGACTGTATTTGAATCTGATAACCTCAACTTGTTTTCTAACTTTCAACAGCATTTAATCACAGTTTTGAAGGACTATATTATGGGCTATTTAAAGTTTTAAAGCACCAGGCCTATCCTTTTTGAAGGACTATAATATGACGACATATTGACGTGGGACTTGTAATGGCATCTGGGAGATGGATTGAAAAATCATTTTCTTATTTCTTTTTGCTGATAAAATACGCTAATTAGGGCTGTGCGAGACTCGAAATTTTCGAGCGAGTTCCAGTCGAGATCGAGACTTGCTCGAAAACATTTTTTTCCAGATCGAAATTTCGAGTCTCGAAATACTTTCGATTCTCGATTGTTTTCGAGCAAGCGAGCGAGAATAAACTTGTCATCTTTTCATCATTCAACATATTGGTATCAAATAAATAATAAATATATAGTGTCTGAAACTTATAAAAAAAGTTTTGTTTCTGCATTTCTCCCTTCGATTTTGCATATAGAACTTGCTGAATGATAACAACGCGCATCATTTCACAATGTCAGTTGCACCGGACTGAATGACTTCCGAGTGACAGAGTAAGAATTCTGTTGAGTCGTAGTAACCACCAGACACGCACACGTGTTTCTCTCCCTTCCTCAGTTCCTCCCCCTCACCAAACTCTTCAAGGACAGATTACAACGTCACCACGCGTGTTGCCAAGACACTCGGGACGGCCGAGCGCCAATGGCAAAAAGTTTGCGCGTCGTCATAGGGGAAGTTAGCCGATCAAGTAGCTCATCAGTAGCAAACTTATCAAGTAGTTTCGCCCAGTTACGCAATACAAAATTGTCGTAATTCTAACCGAGAAGTGATGATTTTCGTGGCTATCTTTTTTAATATTGATTGTATCCACTTCAAATTTTGCACTTAGATAACTATCATGCTAAAACTGCAAAAAAATGAAAATAAAATAAAAACCAACAATGTAGGCCTACATGATTATTTGGTGTATACGAAATTTTCAACAATGAAATTTATTTTTCGTTTTTCTCAAATAATAATTTTTCCCAATTCAATTTTTTCACGAAAATTTGCTGAAGTATTGTTCAAGGGTTGGTCATATCATTTTTTTGATATTCCTGCTATATTTCAAGATATGATTTTATTTGCTATGTTTTTTTTTAAATTAAATTTTCTATAAAATTAAATTTTCTATAGGGCCTAAAATTAAATTTTCTATAAAATTTGTGCTCAAACTCGCTTGAACTGAAATTTGTGCTCGAACTCGCTCAAACTAAAATAGTGCTCGAAACTCGCTCGAAAAAAGGCAATCTCGCTCGAAACTCGCTCGAACTCAAAAAG
Organism: Brachyptera risi; assembly: GCA_964007535.1. Taxonomy (NCBI): domain Eukaryota; kingdom Metazoa; phylum Arthropoda; class Insecta; order Plecoptera; family Taeniopterygidae; genus Brachyptera; species Brachyptera risi. Next base: position 17,583,887 of record OZ023331.1, read on the forward strand.
CTCTCCTCGCACAGCCCTAACGCTAATGTATTGAAAAATGATCAAATACAGTCAGCTGTTATTCCAAAACATCGTTCAAGGCTATATGTGTCAAATTGACAAGCCTCTGAACACTAAATAAAAGTGACATCAGCAAATTCATTGTTTTCCAGGTCAAATACAACAATCAACACAATAAAACCATTTGTTTCTGCTATAAATTTTATGAAAGGCTATCTAAACACAAGTATCTGTGTGATATAACTAGGAAAAAGCCCGGCCTGGCAGGTCGGGTACTGATTTTATAGCTCGGCTGTCAAGTGGTTAATAATAATGTAAACAGTTGAAGCGTACCAGTGCCGGATACCAGGGATAGCCCCTGCACTTGGCCCACACCAGGTCGAGCGGCTCCAGACTGATCTGCGCCGAGTCCCCCGGAGCTGCTCCGTCTTCCTCGGCCGACGACTCCGGAGCGGAAGCGCCGCGGTGCTGCAGGTCCAGGCTCGAGCTGGCTTCGCTGCTGCCCGTGCTGCCATCTGTCGACGAGCAACCCGAACAGCTTGAGTCAGACTGGGTTTCCTCGTCAGTCTCGGCAGGTATTTCTGCAAAACGAAACGTCGAAACGATTTACAATATGGGAATCGGATAGAATAAAAATATGTAGGTGAAGAATTATTACGCTGATGCAAGTATTTTTCAATTTTTATTGTAACAGTAGTTGACCTATTGGCATACAAATTATTCCGTTTTTTTTTCTATACCTCATTTTATTTGAACCCTTTAATTTCTAGAAATGTGAAATTTTATAACCATTCAGTTTCTTTCTTAAATATCGAAATCAAGTTTTCAAATTTGTAGAGTCATTTTGACGAGTGTCCCCCGCACATGTAAACATGCATACATGTAGCGCATTTGACATGCAAAAGGTTGAACTACGTCTATTTGAATGAACAAATGCACAGGGCAATATTCTTCAAAATAAATCAAAGGATTCGAGATTCTCGAGATTCTTTACATACCTCCGCCAATCCTGTAGATGCGAAAACTTTCCGAACACGGTAAAGCTGGTGCGGGCATCAACAAACTCTCGCTGTCTTCCCGTGACTCCACCCCCAAGCTCTGATTGGTCGACGAGACGGCACCCTCGGCAGACTGATTGATCGAGGTGTCTAGGTTCTTACGAGGACGACCCACACGCCTTCTACTCGAACTTGATCCCGACGACGATTCCAGTCTGAAAATATTTTCGAGCTAAATTCTGGCTCGTCTACTTTCAGCAGTAGAGTAAAGTTATCAGCCAAACAGACCAGATGTAGCCGATTTACGAGATGTAACAGACGTTACAGACATAGATTAAATATGTTAAGAGTAAAGTTACCAGCCAAACAGACCAGATGTAACCGATTTACGTGATGTAACAGACGTTACAGACATAGATTAAATACGTTAAACTGTACTTGTGTTCACAAAAGATGGCAGTCTATCAAATAAGTAATTCTAAAAGCTTTGGTAATTGTATGGAAACTTAAACGCAACTTCAAACACTCAACGTTTTAGAAAGATTTTGTCATGTTTTAACCGTAAATCTTGCCCTGAAAAAGCATACCAACTCAAACCTATAATTGTTCAAACTTGAAACCATATAAGTATAACGGTGATATTTGTATTTGTCAAGTTGGTAGACAGCCATGAATCTTCTCCCGTTGATGCGAGTGTATGAATAGTAAACGTGAAATTATCCATGAAAAAAGCATCGTTCAATCTTCCGAGTAACTTACGGCGGTGTCGGACTGGGAGGTGGGTCGGACTTCCGGAACGCTGCCTGAGCCTTCCGCGTGAAAAGCACGGCCGTGCGTCGGTTGACACCAGACGGTGACACCGTCAATGGAGTGACGTCGTTAGCCGCCACAAGCTTGGCAGGAGTGACGGGTGCCGTCAGTGACGTTTCCGCCTCCATCGCCTGGCTATCCAAGGCCGGGAGAGCAGCGGGGGGAGAGGCACAAGCCTAGTAGATGTAAGAGATCGATGTTATTACAGTTGAATTATTACAGTACAATTATAATTATTGTAACGTCCCGAATATAAGCAGAGGTTTTTTGCCGTAATTTATAGTTCGAAAGTCACCATCGGCTTATTTGCGAATCTTGGCTTATAATCAGTCAGAAACACGTTTATTTTAATTAAAATTGGTCCTACTATGCTAGATGTGCACTGTGTAAATTATTGTACGTAGCTGCCTATATTCAATTCAAAAGATAGAATGGACAAATTATTCTATATTTTATTCTCTCTTTTTAAAACATCTACATTAATAGCTGACTGGGAACTAATACACTAATAAATTCAACAGTTGACATTTCCCCAATATTAGCGATTGGAGTTCTGATTATGATAATCAAGAGTTTCCGACATTTGTTTTATTTCAACAGACATCTTGCTTTACAAGTTTTCAGTGAAGAGGAAGGTTGAGGACTGAGGGGGAGGGGGGGGGGGGGGGATTCACTAATCAAGTGGAACCTGATCATAGTCGTTTTCCAGAATTTAGCGCTTAGCTAGCGCTAGATTAGCATTGTCGAAATAGCGTTCCAATTTCTAGCGGCTAATTCCGCTAGAATCTAGCAAATCGTTCCAGAATCTAGCCAGCTGAGTCCGCTGACATAGCGCATCTAGCGGTAAAAAAGGTTGCTAACTTGCTAGTTCAGCCATAATTTTGAGCGCCAATTCAAAGATCAAGATATCACTTGGTATAGTCGACCTACAGATTGAGTATAAGAATGAAATAATGTCAATAACTGTGGACGAAAGTAGTGTAGAAAAATTAAATAATGATGAGTTTGAATATTTGAATGTAATGAGTAAATAATTGCAGCAAAAAAATTTGACTTTGAGGTTATAGGAGATTACCAAAAAGTTTGCAAAGGCCTAGGCTTAGATTGGAGGCTATTCAATTCCATTGGGAATAAGAGTGAAAACTTCGTCATCCTCTTCTGATCCACTGGAGGAGGAATAAGGAGAAATGCCTGCATTTCGTACAACTGCTGCAGTTCCCAATACGATTTGATATTCCGCCATAACTTTCACAGCTTGTTGCAAACGACGCTCGTGGTCGTTCGAAAATTGCAAGCTAGCTGAGCTAGCAGTGACGTATGCTGGGCCAACATAGCGCTAGCAAAGCGCTTGATTCTGGCACGCCACTATTGCTAACATAAACAGTCTTGTGTCAACATATTGAAGATACTCTGGATGATCACTTGTTTGCCCCAAGCCTCAACACTGACAACCAGTTGGTTTTTGACACTTGAAGTGGGAGTGTCACCTCACTGTGCCTCACAAAATAATTACAAAAGACTGAAAAAAACAAGGGTGCTGATGTGTGTGACAACTGACAAGTGACGACAAACTTACCTGTTGATTAACTAACATTACTGCAATTTTATTCTCACTATTCGTAATTATTTTCCATTTTTATTCAATTGTGTACTTTCATTATAACTACAATTTACCTGGAAATCCTTACTTCGGTTATTGATCTAAACGTTCGGGGGGTCAGCTTATAATCGAGGCCGGCTTATATTCCAGACAATACAGTATTATTTTATTACAGTGATATCATTTTTCTTGGGACAAGGAAAAAACATCCTTACAGGAAGATGTGCCATGCGAGAAAATTCAACACTGGTAGACAGTAGAACATTTTTAGTACGTTTCTCTTTAGTATAAATATATTATCTTGGTAGGTTTCATTTTTCGATCCCATCCATAAGATTGTTCTTTAGTAAGTTATTCACTTTAGTGAGTTTTCTCCTGTAGAACATACTAAAGAGGTTCCACCATATAAAATTGTGGTTAAAAAAAATGAACGATATTAGCAGAAAAACTATTGATAAAAGAACGAGTTGCCATTCCACATCGATTAATCACATTGAATAGGTCAATACTACATACTGTGGCCAAATGATTAATAATCGACGACTGTTAATCAGTTAGTGATCCAATGTCCAGAGTTGTAGATCATAGCATTCATTTTCAGGTTTAGTGGCCTATATTTATTAGAAATGTAGCATTTTGTAGCAAACTACTAAAAACAGGAGCTGCAAACTCCAGATCAACAACTACGGGATTATCATTGAAAATAACACTTTCTCTCGGACTTTTTAGTCTGAGGCACAAAGTTGTTCGAATACCACTCATTTTGTATCGACCCTCTGTGTTGGAGGAAAGAGATAACTGTTCTTTTCAACTTGACATTTGGTTTCTTCAGTTGATTTTGTATTTGAACACACTTTTCAAAAATAATATTTCACGATCCAGCTCAATATCTTCAAAATCGTGCAAATTTTAGTGAAATAGTAAAATGTAGCCAAAGAGGCTACTCTGAAAAAAACATTTAAAGGGAAAAATAGTGAAATAGAATATGATGTTGAATGAATCAAATAACATGAAACATAAAGAATATCGAAAATAATTCAAAATATATATCCTTGTGAAATGTTTTGATTTAATAGTCTATTCTATTTCATTAGTGCTGAATTCCTACATCTCTACCAATGTCTGATAATAGATCAACTGACCGATAATCAATGGCATTCCTGATTGCTACCCAATTTTATTTATGAATTATGATTAATAAATACACCATACTAATTCAAATTGGTGTTTAGTAATACTTGTCTAGTAAACGCGAAGTTGCTTCACTACCGGTATGCACAGACTAACTTCAATTCCATGTTTCTCAACAACTTTGGGAAATGAAAAAAAAATAAAAAAATAATCACATCCCTCCACATATTTTTCAATGTACGTTTAAATCAAACTGAATAATTACACCTATAGCTTGTTGTATCTATCATCATACATTGAATCATCAACTGATGAACAATCGTCGATTACGTGAAACACTACAACAATGAAAATGCCAAGAACCCGAAACTCACTTCCGACACTTTCTTCTTCCGCGGTCGTTTGACCTCGGGTGTGATCGGCCGGTCGGGTTGTTTCGACTGTCTCGTCGGTCGGATTGACTTCTCGTCGTCCGAACTCTCCTCCCTCTCCGAGTCCGATTCCGACGTCGCGACGGTCTGCGTTATCTTGCGTCGCAGCTTCGTTATTTCCGACTTGACGAGGCGGATGCGCTTCGCTCGGCCGTTTCCCGGTTTCAGTTCCTGACAGCGGTCGAGCAGTTCAAGCAGCTTCGCCAGTCGCTCGGAACTTGTCTAAACAGTTACGTTCATACGTCTTTATTGAGGCTCAGCATTGCGAACTTTCATTTTAACCATATTTCACTATAATATACATATTATAAGATGAAAGATGTCAAATAGGAAAGCTATCATTTTGATCATCATATCCAAAATAAGAATAAATTATCCTATTTTATTAATTTTACTATATAGGCCCTAGATATATTATAAGATGAATCATATTAAATAGGAAAGCTATGATTTTGATTGTCAAGATCAAAATGAGAATAAATTCAGAATGAATTGCTGAATGGGAGTGAATGGGAGTATTAAAAACATAGACATACTTGTATCCACAAAAGAGGAAGGTCGTCGACAAACATAACAAATACAAATATCACCGACATATTTGTATAGCTGTGGTATTTCGAGAGTCAATGATTCAAATCAGAGAGATTTATGATTATTAACGTGAAACTACATCTCTCAAAAGCATTAAATAACTAATATTCAAATCAGCAGTGAATTTTACAACAATTCAATATTTCATACAAGTTTTACAATTTGAATTTTCAGTTGGTAGACACTAGACAACCAACTGGATACAAGTATACCCCATATTTGATATTTTAAACTGAGATTGTATTAACCATTCCATGATACTACACTAGGAAAACGCGGGATGCGCGTTGTTAGACGAGCTTATAGGGGTATAGAAATCTAGAATGAAAAATAATTTGTCAACCCAATCTACATCTACAGACCTTGGATCACTCCAAACGTTCAAAAACCTTACGAGAATCAGTTATGTCACGGCCTTCCTCTTCATTCATTTCAATCGTTTTGAATTAATTGGTGACACATTGTTGCTATAGATTTAATTGGTTCCCGTAATAGCCTAAATTGATGGGAAAATGCTTTATAAATGCGTTTTCTTCGTTATTTCTCATCCGATTGATGCGAAAAATCTCTCAAAATGTGCTTAATAGTTTCCTTTATATTCGGCGAAAATTTGAGAGGTCTTGAAAAATTTTGATTTTTCAAGTATTTTCCTCCGGGTTATTCTAATGGGGATTTTTGAAATTTCTAAAATTCATAAAAAAAAAAGTTACCACCCGATAATGCCACAAAACTATACAGATCTAAGTTAGATGAGGAACCATGACGAAAAAAAGTTTGAAGTTGATAGCTGTAGCCGTTTGACCTGTGGAGAACCGACAAAAAAACATAAAAAAAAAAAAAAAAAAAAAAAAACATAAAAACGAACACCAATTTTTTTCAGTATGTCAAATTGAATCCTCGCTAAAGCTCGTCTAATGATGTACTCTAAATAATCCACATTTACCATTCCTTCGTCTTTGTCCGTGACCAAAGTCAACTCCTTATCGAATTCCGTGGAGAGATTTTCTTCCGAAGGTGCCGCCTTCTCCGGCACTGCCTTCTCGACGACTGGGCTCACGGGTCCGTCACCGAACAACATCCCCGTCGTAGGATCGATGGACGAGTCCAAGTCCCGCCTCGCCTGCCGTATCAGAGCGCCACCCTGATCGCGCAGCTTGACAGCCGCTCGATAAAATATTGTGTCCCTAGAAAGAAAATGCACCCTACTTAGTCCCAGTTGTATCAAACTTTGATTTCTAGGTTTATCTCAAATCACAGTTTGAAGTTGTTGATTAGCTTGGATGCCAGCGTGATGTTTTTCACTAATCCTAGGTTTAACGATATTACTCGGATTATAAATTTGGTGAAACCGGTACTTAGAACATTACGGCTAGGAAGCACGCTGTTGCAGTTGCACTGACACTTTTGAACCTGCCAGTAACAGCTGATGATAGGTGGGAGGGGGGTGGGGGAGATGCGCAAGAAACTGCGCACTTGTACACTGAGTTGTCAAGGACACTTGGCGTGATGACGCCTTGTTCAGTAGTGATGGGGCGGAGAGGAGAGAAGATTGCGGATGATTCACTGCACTTGTGAGCATCGAGAAATTTTCGCGAGAATAACAATGAGTTTTTTTTCAACTTGATAGACCTGAACCGTGAACACATTGAAGAAAAAAGCACTTCACAAACATTTCGCGTTTACCCTTAAAACCCCAAATGCTTGCCTCTGGATATTGTACTAAATGAAATACTTACTTTGCATTATAAGCCATACAGTTCTTGATCATAAGAGTGAAGTCATCTTCAAATGCTTCAAGGCTTGAATAATGATAGTTTTCAATCTTTGTCTTCATCGTAGAAAGGTCCATCGGTTCCTTGACCACGTCGGAATAGTCGAGGACTTCCGTGGGATCGACGGGCTCGGAGAATATATCGCCGGTATCTCGTAGCTGGATGAGTTCCACGAGACGTCGTAACGAGCACGCGAGCGGCTGAAGTCTACCCATTAGGACGTGCTCGGAGCTGGAAAAAAGTGGTCACATGACATGACAAGGTAAGCTGCTGGTTCTTATTTTACGTTACTTTGTGAACGGAACAGGTTTTGAAGCCGAAAACTTTCTTTCAAAAATACAGCCCATTGAGAGTATTTTTAGTAGAGTTGACGATAATCGATATGAAAACTCATATCGATTATCGTTTACTTAACATCGGTTATTAATCGTATTATATCGATATTTTTTCTCCTGAATGAATGAATATTAGGGTTTTAAGGCGCATCGACAGCGAGGTCATTTAGCATTTTTTCCTAATCGATAATCGTATCAAATGTCAAAATATTGTATCGCATCGGAATTATTGTGTTACAAATTGTGTCTAAACAGCTGTGTTGATTAATTTATTGACAAGTGGTTGACCTTGGACTAGGTGCGGGACTTCGGTCCTAGCAGGGAGGGGTAGAAAGATAACGGGATAGAGGAATTGAGGCAGATTTCTGAGCTGTAATAAAAGTACAAGTAACAACACACATCTGGAATTCATTATTTATCTTTCAATAGAATACCGTATTGTCCCTAATATAATCCGACGTTTTTTCTCGAAATTTCAAGCCCAAAACTGACCCTCGGCCTATATGCGAATCTCGGCCTATAACCGGTCAAAAATGCGTCTTTTGCTCATTTTAATTGGGCGTAAGCTTACTACATCCACACACTCATAACAACGGAATCAACTACAAACTGAGAGACATTCCACTAAAACCACGTTTTATAAATGTTTTATCATGAAGAAGTATCATTTTCTCAATTTCCATCATTTTTATTTGACGCGCAATAATAAACATAATTATCACGTCAGGCTGTTTGCTGCATGGTCTGTGTCTTCCTACTACGCGCTACCCTGACGCGGTCAGACCTTGACGAGCACGAGACTGTTTAGCGTGAAAATTGAAAAAACACTCGAAACCGGCCGTATGGCAATCACTTGAGCCATCTCTTAACGGTTTCTCACAAGTCGTTTGGGCCGGCACCATGGCTTTCTCTTACGCGCTATACGAAATTGACTAAATTTTACCCAGGAAGACAGATGATTTACGTGGAAAAGGAGAGAAACTCTTTTTTCAATTAGGCCTACTGATCTAAAAGTTTGGGTGGTCGCCTTATATTTATATTCGGGACAATACAGTACCCTTTATACGTTAAAGTGCTTCGCAGTCTGTACCTCATATTGCAATCTCTTTGTTAATCCTACAAACTAAACCCAACAGTGCGATAGGCCCTAGTCTACATTTTCGTCTCTTGCGCATATCAACTCTGACGTCATTGCAAACAGCGTTTCTCATTGGCTTTCGAGTGCCCAATAGAAAACAAGAACTTTCGCGCCACATACACTGATTGGAGCAATTACATAAAGGGAAAAATAATGAGTTGGAAAAGGAAAGAATGTTCATTTCGATAATTGAAAATAATCATATTGATATCGTATCACCGAAAATGAATCGATTATCGTATCGTTTGAAAAAATATCGATCTAAATCGATATATCGATTATTGTTGGCAACCCTAATTTTTAGTATGGTATTTACTCTTTAATTTGACATTTGATGTACAAAAAAGTATTGAACTATCAAAACTGAACTTATACAGTATGTCAAAACTCCGTAAGGACTGGAACTATTGTTTGAATGATAGCAAAATTTGAATTATTAGAGTTGGAATTATCAAGCATTTATTGTGTTGTATTGTTTGATATTCTCTTGTTTTCAGTATGTATTTGTGAATTATATTGTCTGAGGTACATTCACAATAGCAGAGTGTGAGGCACATGAGCATGTGTTAGAAGAACACGAATCAGTTCCGCTTTTGCTTGCGGAATTACAAGAAAGAACTCTTGCTACTGTTATCTACTGACAGAAAAATATAGCAACACTCAATTACTTCACACTTTCTACCGAGAGTTATGTAACTTCAACTCTGCCAATCAATAGAAAATAACGAACTTTAACAAGCGTTTAAATAACGAGCGAGAAAAACTTTTCAAACAGAGATGCGCTTTGCAAGTTCTTCCTTGGTGGACTTCAAGTCTTGAAACTGGACTTCTTTTAGACCCCTTTTAGCCTCCCTTTCGTTTTGATCACACATCAAATTTCTAACCAAATCATTCACGAACATTAGAAAACACTTACACTTTTGTCAATTCATTCTTGTGCCTCTCTCTTTTACGAACGAGTTCGCACAGAAGCCGCGCCTTCTCCAAATCTTGCCGCAGCTGTTGCCAATATTTTAATTGACGATATAATTCATCCTGACAACCATTCAAACACATCAGATAAGTAAACATGAAAACAATGACGAATATATTTGAAAGTCTTCTGAAAAATACAACATCTATACTTATATACATGTAGACCTAAATATCAACATTTATTAGTACTATTATACGAATTGAGGTCTTTCTTTTTTTTCAGGAATTCATTTCACCAATTTAATTGAAAAGTAGGACTTGAATCAAAGGACATCAATTTGAGGTGAATGATATGAGAGATGAATGATAGATGATGAGACAGAGTAGGCCTAAGAGCAACAAGTGATATCATATCACTTGTTTCTCTTATTCTGTATTCATCCCTCATATCGTCCATCACAAATTGATATTCTTCAACTCACTAATTTAATTGATATTGATAATATTAATATTAGATAATTTTAAACCTCACAAGAAATAAACATCTGAAAAAATTGTAGTAATTTTTAAAAAAGTATGTCAATGCTATACAGTAAACTCTTGTTGATCCAAAATGCAAGGGAACCCAAAAAAAAAGGATTTTGATTTATAGAAATTTGGATTAAACAAAAAACTCTTTTTCCACGAAAATCGTCACACTTTCCAATACAAATTCAGAAAAATTACTATTTACAATTATTTAGAATAAGCTCAAATAGAACTTGAGAGGTTGGGATAGCAAGATTACCGATTGATCAGTTAACGACTCAAGAGGTCGCAGGTATGTCAGTTTTTTCATTGTGAACTCTCACAACCTGGTTTTTTAAAATGACAATTCAATTTGTTTCATTAGGTCACCATAAAAACAAAAATCTCAATCAAAATTCCACTTACTGAACACAACGCAATTGACTACGTCAATAACTAAGTTAATATGGAATGCCTGCGAGCTCTTAAAAAGTTGAAACGCATGATACCATCGTACGTAGGTCTTCAGGCAAGTTTAAACAAAAAGACGTATCTCAAATGTTCAAAATGATTATCACTCTTAACAACATTACCAACAGTAACCAATCGTAGTAAACCACATCTGGGCTGGGATAGGCAGAAAGTGAGAGACATAGGCTAAAACAAACAATAAACATCGCAAACTGAAATCAAAAAACTGTGTATGGTTGGCAGGAATGTGCGCTGGATGTGGTTGACTTACGATACTCGGGCCCACCTCGTTGCCCGAGCGCGTGTCATCGCGCCGGGACAAGTGGCTGCTCTGGAGTCGACGGAGGAGCGGCACGCCGTTGCGGTACTGACGTTTCAGCGTCCAATAAGCGATCAGACGCTGGATCAACTGGTTCTTTTTTTGGACGGTGACGAGCGAAGCAATCTCTTGTATTCTGAAATAAATTAATGCTGTTGAATTAGTTTGATATTTATAAATCAGTTGGCACTACTGTACTACGGTAACTTAAATATATTTATGTAGTTGTACATAATATGTACATAAGTACATATGTAGTTGTATTATAGTAGTTACATGTAGTTATAGTAGGCCTACATACATATACGTAGTTATATTATTGGAAAGTGGGACTTGATTTAAAGAATATTACTTTGTGATGGACAATTTGAGATGAATGATAGATGATGATTCATCTCATATCGTCCATCACAAAATAATATTCTTTAAACATATAGTTATTATAATTATGTAATATATGTATTACATTATGTACTGTAGTTATATTGTAGTTATATTTTGTTTTTGTTCATAATTTGTTGTTCATTTTTCTTGGCTGTGCTCATTGTTGTGAATTGTTCTCAAGTTCGTTAAAGAAGATACATCTTTTTCCTTTGATTGAGCTATTGTTTTCATACCGGTACTTTATGATTTTTTACGATTTAATATTATCAACAAATGTAAATGTCTCATTATTAGGCCTACATTGAAAAAAAAACAGTGATATATTCAAGTCTAGGTGCTGCTAGATACATCTTTTGAGGTGACTCGACGTGCATACGTATTTTCATAGGTATAGGTTTTTGATGTCTATTAGCCCAGATATTTTGCTTAGGCCTAATTCTGATGGATGATGAAATTAAAAATAACATATTTAGTTAATTTTCAAGTTAAGATAAAATTATAAGAGGTAAGGAGGATGCAATTTAATTCATCATCTGATTTTAAAATTTATATATAGATTCAAGGTGATGAACTTACGTCTATTTTTCAGCAACAAAAACTTTTGTCATGCGGGGCTGTTTATGGAGGGGCTCTCGCCTCACTCCCTTATTTTTGCGAGGTTTGAAACCATTTCATCATCCCGAACTGCCTTCGTATTATTGTTAAATTGTGAATACAGTAAAACCTACCGTTTTTGAACAGACATTGAAAATACATATCTATGCAGAAAAATGATCTATTTAGGATAATTTCATATTGGCTTACAGGAGTAGGGTAGGAAAAAATAAATTATAGAACCGGAAAAGCGATAGATCCAAAAACGTTGCATGAAGGTTTCACTGTATACCACTGAACAAAACACATATTATTTCATCAACACATTTTAGTTTTCATCTAAAGAGTCTGTTATTTCAATTCTTTACAAGTTTCACGATTCCGCTTTTGAATGAAATCCAAACTGTTGATGCCAACTTCACTAATCAGTCGATCAAGCTAGTTTCTGTTGACTGCTAGACTCCTACCTGTCTGGCGGTATAGTTGGTATCGATATGACCGGTACAGACGACCTTTTCTTCGCCAGTATCCTCCTGGCTTTCTTCATCTTCTGTCGTGAATCCTCCGACTCGGGCAGCTTGTCCTTCTTGCTCGCCGGCACAGGCCGCGGAGACGAGTCGGGCGGAGTGTGATTGTCGCAGAAAGCCGTCTTCTGTACCATGACCGGACCAGTTTCAGCGGCACCTGAACAGTCAAGAACACGCATACGGATTTAATGTCTACTTTCCTTTATTTTTATTCATTTTGGATTTAACGACACACTCTAATAACTAAGATTTATTTGCAACGGTGAATTATTACAAATGAGGTAAAAAGTCGTTTTATCAGGCATTTTTGATAGCAGGACGGCCAAATTATATTATTATTATTATTATTATTATTATATTATTATTAGTCGTGGCCAAATTATTTTATGCTACAACCGGTTCTAATAGCCAGTTTCATCAACTGATAATCAGGTATTTAGTATATTTACTAGTTGATTATTCATCAAGTTACATAAATAACATACGTAATTATGGGTGGCGACAAGTTGATGCGCTAATTATTGCTCAATCCAACAATCATTAGTTGGTGAAACTGGCTCTAAGCAAAGTAAAAGCAAGTAAGGACTAGAATAGATGTAAAAGCTCAATTTTATGATGAAATCAGTTGACCTCTTTGTCATTTACTGTCTACTACTATAATACAGTAGACCCTTGTTTATGCAAAATGCAAGGGATCCCTAAAAAAATTACTTCGATTTAAAAAAATCGTATTAAACCAAAAAACTCTTTTTCTGCAAAAATCATCCCACTTCCCGGTTAGATTTGAAACAATTTCGTATTGCGCGCGAGAGAAAGCGATGCCTCACGTGAGAGAAACCGCTTCACTGATCGTGTGTACTTGGCTAGCCGACAACGCACCATCGTTATACAGCCCGCTTCCATTGGCTCTCGGCCTAACATGCATACAAGATGCATTTTTGAACCAACAAAAAGTTACCTGCGTCATCTTTCGTCTCTGCATCTGCGTGATCAATTTTTGGCTGAGTAAATGATTTGTCTGTAGCTACGATGTCTTGCTGTGAACTGTACCTCTCTCTCTCTCTCTCTCTCTCTCTCTCTCTCTCTCTCTCTCTCTCTCTCTCTCTCTCTCTCTCTCTCTCTCTCTCTCTCTCTCTCTCTATCTCTCTCTCTCTCTCTCTCTCTCTCTCTCTACCTCTCTCTCTCTCTCTCTCTCTCTCTTTCTTTCTGGTTACCTGAATGTGAATCTCTGACAGTGTCCATCTTCATGAACAGGCCCGCCTGCTGGGCGCAAGTGACGTGGAACGCGGAATAGCAGTTAGTTTTATGGCACTGGATGCACGCGCCGACGCCGCGCTGCTTGCAGATGTAGCACGTCAGCTTCCAGCGCGCGGGCGGGATCGTCTCGATGCTGTCGATCGGTTCCAGAAACACCGTGTTGGCAAAACGAACCTAACGTAGGAAACACAAGTGAAATCATTATTTGATACAAGTTTTCAACATTGTGAAGTAAAATGTACTGGTATTTAGAAATCTTTATAGCCATTATTTGTTAAGAGTGTACAATAGGTTAGGTGTTGTATCAAAGCTATTTCGGCTGGTACCAACAGTGCTGCTAGTTCCACCAAAATCCGTGCGAAACGCCACGATGTTGTCACGATCTAGTCACGCTCTACACATGCGCGAACCAAATGTATGTCATTGTTCGCGGCAAGACGTCGACTGTCAACGTCAACTGGACCATGTGACTGGCCTCGTATCACGGTGGCATTCCGCATGGATTTTGGTGGAACTAGCAGCACTCTTGGTACCAGCTTTCCAATGCATGGAGATAGCCCGATATATCACCTCACCTATTACAAACAGTGGTGTAGGTCTATGGGGCTCGATTTAGCGAAATATATATATATATATATATATTTTGTGATAACTCTTCAACAGTATGACTGAGATATCAAAATTCTAAGATGGGAGCATACATAAAGTAGTCTCTAGATAGGCAACGTCATATGACAGAGCCTATGCTCACTAACAATGACAAAGTTGGCTGATCACAGTGCTTCTAGCAGCATTCACTAGCATCAGTGCTCTAGCAAATGACATTTTCTTGGTGATCACCGCGCTCCTAGTAGGATTACCAGGCGTAACACTACCAGAGTCTGTAGACTGTTTAGCCAGGGCTCTGTCACTCTATCCCGTAAGGATATTTATTTGCCAGTTTCACAGGCAGTGTGCTAGAAAATGTTTTTTCAGCTGTTTAAATGTCAAAATTTATCAATATAAGTTGAATTGTTTACCATCTTGAAGGTATTGAAAATATCTTCGTTTCTCACATGTGCCGTATTGTCCCGAATATAAGCCGAGGGTTTTTCTCGAAATTTCAAGCCCAAAAGCCACGCTCGGTTTATATGCGAATCTCGACCTATAATCGGTCAAAAATACGTTTTTTGCTCATTTTAATTGGGCGTACTACATTCGCACACTAATACCAACGGAATCGACTAGAAACTGCAAGATATTCCACTAAAAACACGTTTAATAAATGTTTTATCATAAAGAAGCATCATTTTCTCAATTTCCATCATTTTTATTTGATGCGCAGTTATAAATATAAGCACGGAGCTGTTTGCTGCATGGCGTCTGTCATCCTACTAGTCTACTACGCGCTACTGCGTGGCCGTGACGTGTGTGGTCTAACCTTGACAAGCACGAGACTGTTTCGTTAGTACGACTCGAGACGGCCGAGCGCCAATCGAAGCCGGCCATATATGACGATTGCGTGAGGCACCTCTCAACTGTTTCTCACAAGTCGTTTCGGCCGGTGACAGCTTTCTCTTGCACGCAATACGAAATTGACTAAATTCTACCCAGGAAGACCGATGATTTACGTGGAAAAGGAGAGAAACTCTGTTTTCAATTACTGATCCAAGAGTTTGGGGGGTCGGCTTATATTCGGGACAATACGGTATTAGAATTTTGATATCTCAAACCGTACAAAACTCATCACCAAGAAACTGATATGTTGCTCAATCGACTCCCTTACACTATTTATTACATATGTTCCACATTACGGATTCGAATCAAGTTCATAAAACTTTTCAATATATAGATAGGTCCCAATCACGATCTCGAGTATATAGGTCTTGTATCGAAGCTATTTCGGCTGATACCAACAGTGCTGTTAGTTTTAGTTCCACTGAAATCAGTTTGGAACGCTGGTTGAAATTAGGCCAGTGGGCCACACTCTACATCAGCTGATTGGCTGTCAACGTCAACTGGACCACTTGACTGGCCTCTTTTCACCTAGCGTTCCGCACAGATTTGGGTAGAACTAGCAGCACTGTTGGTATCTGCCTTCCAGGGCACAGAGATATACCGATACAAGACAAAGATATGGGCCTATTATAGACCGTGGTCCCAATATAGACGCAATAATTTGATAAACATACATTTTCATCGACTTGCTCCAATTACTTCTATTTTATTCATTAATTTCTCAATTATTTTCATCTCATTTTATCAATCATAAGTTAATTACCAGTAATTAATTTTATAATAAGGCACAACATGAAATTTCTGATATAAAATTATTTTCAGAGCTAGTTATCGACTCTGCTGACCATTACAATGAGAAGACCTTCAATGAAAGTAATTTTCTCAAGAAATATCTTTAAAACTGAAATCCCCTCATATGAACAACCAGCTATTAGGGGTGTGCGAGCACTCGAATTCAAGTTCAAATTTATCTGTATTAAACTCGAAAATTTCGAGTTTTCTTTTTCTTTTTTCCAATTTTCCTGTAGGCCTATTTGTACTGCCCCGAATATATTATTTATTATTATTATTATTATTTCTGAACCCAGATAACCAACTGAGTTTAGCCAGGGGGTCTTCCCACCATTAATCACTGGGCAGCCTTCTCAATTCTCGGTTGCTGCCATTTCCGAGACTCGCATCTACTCCCCCCTCTTATTTTTCTTCCTCTTCACATCTCATATCTCCTGCAACTTCTTCTCTTCCTACAAACTCCCTCCACCGTTCTCTATTCTCCCACCATTTCTCTTCTTTCACTTGTTCCCATTCCTCCCCTCGATTCGCTACTCCACTCACAACTCCCTGCTGCCACCTTTCTCTCGGTCTCCTAACTCTCCTCCTTGTCATACAGTTTTCAACCCTCCTGAAAATTTCCTTGATGATTCTTCCATCTTCCATGCGCATCATGTGCCCAAACCACCTCAGCCTTTCCCTCTCCATTTTAAAACACAAACTCTCCACTCCCACTTTCTTCCTTATCTTCCTGCTTCTCTTCCGCTCCATCTTTGATATTCCCGCCATACTTCTAATAAACTTCATTTCTGCTGCTTTCAACTTCTTTTCGTCTCTCCAGTTTATTGTCCACGTCACCGCTCCATAAGTCAATGTTGGCAGATAATAACTTTTATATATGATCATTTTCCCCTTCTTTGGGAAGTCTTCATTCTAAATTAATTTCCTGACTCCCTGGAAGAAACGATCAGCCTTTGTCACTCTCTGACTTATTTTCAACCCTATATTATTCCCTTTGCTCATGAGTCATGATACTTCCCACTTCCCAGGTATGCAAAATCGTCCACTTCTTCCAAAACACAGTCTTCCAGTATAATGGTTTCTCTGGCTCTCCATCTTTTTTCTTTACTCAAAACCAAGACTTTACTCTTCTCTATGCTTATTCTCAATCCGAATTCCTGTTATCTTATGCCACTTATTCACTTTCTCTTGCAGCTCTTCTATACAGTCACCATATATTAATATATCATCAGCATATAGTATCATCGTTTTAGACTCCATACCTTCTTCTCCCGTCTACACCTTCCTCAGCATGTCGTCTATAACCAATATGAAGAGGATTGGTGACAGAACACTACCTTGCCTCACTCTGCTCTTCACATTGAATCACTCAGACCTATCACCACTCGTTTGCACACATGCCTTACAATCACGATACAAACTCTTCACTCGCACAATCAAGTCTTCACCTAACCCCTTTTCCCTCAAACTCTCCCACACCCTTTCTCTGGGGAGATGATCAAACGCCTTTTCTGGGTCAAGAAAAGCCATGAAAACCATTCTTCCCTCTTCCCAACTTGCATCTAGCATCTGCCTCACTGCAAATATCAAATCAATTTGGATCTCCCTCTCCTGAAACCATACTGTTCTTCTCTTATCAATGGTTCAACGGCTTTTCTTATCCTGCCTTCTATTATTCTCTCATACAATTTTGCTGCCTGACTCATCAATGTGATTCCCCTATAGTTCTTACACATTTTTCGATCTCCTTTCTTGAATATCGTCATGATCACACTTCTCGTCTAATCCTCCGGTATCTTTTTTGTAGCCATACTGCCTTCATCACCCGTAATATCCATTCACTACCCACTTGCCCTCCTGCTTTGACCATTTCTATTACAAACTCGTCTGCACCTGCTGTTTTTCCATTCTTCATATTTCTTATAGCTTCATCCATCTCCATTTGAGTAATCATGCATACACTTTCCTCACCTTCTCTCATCTCTTTCTGTTCATCTATCATTGAATTAATTACACATTTCCCATTCAACAGTTCCTCAAAATGCGCTTTCCACAATTTACTTATTTGCACAGGATCCCATTTCAATTTTCCACTCGTCATACATGCCCCTCTGTTCTTCCATATTCTTCTTCTTTTGTTTCATGATTCGATACAATATTTTTTTGTTACTTTGTGTATCGTTTTCAAGCTTCTCAGCAAGCTCAATCATAGTCTTTTTCTTTTCCAAAACTTTAATTTCCTCAACTTCTCTTTTTCTTGACAGATATTCCAAGATGTTTTCTTTCTTTTCCCATGCTATCTGTTTTCTCGTTACTTCCATCTTCACATCTTCATTCCACCATGGAGTCTCTTTCCTTTTTTTCTCCCACTTGTCCTTCCACACACTCTACTTGCTACGTATACCATTGTTTCTTTGAAATCATTCCACTCCTCCTCAACATCTCTAATGTCACCAGTAGGAACTTCATCTTTAATCAACTTTTGAAATTCTCTCTTACACTCGTCTTCATGTAACTTCCAAACTTTCACCTTGAATTGTGTACTCTTTTTATTTTTTGCTCTACGCTTGTTAACAACTCGCTCACTTCGCATTATCGTAACCAATAGTCGATGATCTCCATCTCCAGCTATGGTTGGAATTACATAAATGTTGGAATTACATAAATGTCTCTTATCATCCGCCATATATGTCTGCTTGCTATTATATACCATATTTACACACATATAAGCTGCACTGGCATATAAGACACACCCCTACTTTTCAGGTTTTATTTTTGAAAACTTTTTTGTTTACTTATATAAGGCGCAGTATCATATTCTAATATTTTGGGTCATAAACATGATTCACAAACCTTCTAACAACAAAAGGTTTCAGTCCCTTCACCCTACAACACTAGCACATGGCTGGTTAAAGCCTTCTATCAACTACTTTATTTGATAATAATAAACAAATAATATTGATAATATCTTCCAAGTTTACATTTTTTTCTAGCCTAGTGTTGAATGAATTTTCTTAATTTGATTTGATTGATTGATTAGAGTTATCTTAATGTGTTGACCTATCAATTATCACCCATAGCACACTTCCAGAGAGTATTGTTGATTGATGATAAACAGATATTGTGTCAAAGTGTTATTTTAACAGGAGACTAAAATCTGGAACTCCTGACCTCTAATGTTAGTAAAAAGTAGAGTTGCTGTTTGATATGAAAACTCATATCCATTATTGTCTACTTATGGTTGGTTATTAATCATATTATATCTTTTCTCCTAATTGATAATTGTATGGAATGTCAAGATATTGTATTGCATTGGAATTATTGTGTGTTACAAATTGTGGTCTAAGCAGCTGTGTTGATTGATTCATTGACAAGTGGTTAACCTTGAACTATGTGTGGATCTTTGGTCCTAGCAGGGAGGGGTAGAAAGATAAAGGGATTCTGGTATAGAAGAGGAAGAGGCAGATTTATGAGCTGTAAAAAAAGTACAAGTAACAACATACATCTGGAATTTATTATTTATCTATCAATATAATACCGTATAGTACCGAATTTAATCCGAGGGTTTTTCTCGAAATTTCAAGCCCAAAAGTTACTCTCGGCCTATATGCGAATCTCGGCCTGTAATCGTTCAAAAATACGGTTTTTGCTCATTTTAATTGGGCGTAAGCTTACTACATCCGCACACTCATAATAACGGAATCGACTAGAAACTGAGAGATTTTCCACTAAAAACACGTTCAATATTTAATAAATGTTTTATCATGAAGAAGCATCATTTTCTCAATTTCCATCATTTTTATTTGACGCGCAATAATAAACATGGCTCGTCGAGCTGTTTGCTGCATGGTGTGCGTCTTCCTAGTTCCTACTACGCAGTACGCTGACGCGGTCTGAAACCCAGCCGCCCGATAGGCCCAAGTCTATATTTTTGTCTCTTGCGCATATCAACTCTGACGTCATAGCAAACAGCGTTTCTTATTGGCTTTCGAGTGCCCATTAGAAAACAAAAACTTTGGCGCCACATACACTGATTGGAGCAATTACATAGAGGGTAAAATAGTGAGTTTGAAAAGGAAATAATGTTCATTTCAATAATTGAAAATAATCATATTGATATCGTATTGCCGAGATTGAATCGATTATCGTATCGTTTGAGAAAATATCGATCTAAATTGATATATTGATTATTGTTGGCAACCCCAGTAGAAAGGACGATTGCTGACAACGATTGGGGGTTCCTCCTATGCTGTAACATTGGACGATGAACTAGCTGTTTCTCACGGCAACTGTTTTGATGACAAACAGATGTGTCAAATTATTCGATTGCTGACGATTGGGGGTTCGCCCTATGTGTAACATTGGACGACGAACTAGCTGTTTCTCACGGCAACTGTTTTGATGATAAACAGATGTGTCAAATTATTCGATTGCTGACGATTGGGGGTTCGCCCTATGTGTAACATTGGACGACGAACTAGCTGTTTCTCACGGCAACTGTTTTTATGGTAAACAGATGTGTCAAATTATTCGATTGCTGACGATTGGGGGTTCGCCCTATGTGTAACATTGGGCGACCGGCATTGTCTCACGGCATCGGTTTTGAAGATAAACAGATGTGTCAAATTATTCGATTGCTGACGATTGGGAGTTCGCCCTATGTGTAACATTGGACGACGAACTAGCTGTTTCTCACGGCAACTGTTTTGATGATAAACAGATGTGTCAAATTATTCGATTGCTGACGATTGGGGGTTCGCCCTATGTGTAACATTGGACGACCGGCAGTCTAGTCTAGCTGTTTCTCACGGCAACTGTTTTGATGATAAACAGATGTGTCAAATTGTTCGCGTCTTGTTATCCAGTGTCTCATGTTTCAATGTGCCAAGTTCTGCGCAGCAGTATAGAGCTATAGTCCAAACTAAGAACATATACCCAAGCAAAATAGATCGCAAAATATGATGGTTTTTTTTCACTTACCTTTATGGGACGCATGTGACTTTTTGATGACTTGAAAATGGAAAAAAGTGCGTCTTATATGCATGTAATTACGGTAATCAATTACAGTCTCACATATACCATCCCAGCTGTATCTTGTAATCTTCTGCTCTCTCTTCTTCTCAAACCAGCTATTGCACACCACTAGTGAGTTTCTCGCACACAATCCAGTAAATTGACTCCATCTCTATCCCTTTTCCCATACCCGTGTTTTCCTAAAACTTCCATCATATCCTTTTCTCTTCGAACCAACTTTCGCATTCAAATCCCCAATTAATAATACTCTCTCTAAAGTTTTAGCTTTTTTAATCTCACGTAAAAATTGCTCTTTGTCCACCATAGGTCTTCCCGTCTGAGGTGCATAAACTTGGATAATCTCAGCAGTTTTAGTTTCCATCACTATGGTCATCTTGATTATTCTATCACTGTAATTTTCCATAGTGATTCTTTCATTTTAGCGGTCACTATGAATCCCACTCTATTTTTACCCTCTTTACCTCCTGACCACGACAATTTGAATCCATCTCTCACCTCTTTTACTCCAACACCTTTCCACTTAGTCTCACTGAGACCTAATACATCTAACTTCTCTACCTTCATGGTGTCAATCAATTCCTGTATTTTTCCATTTCAAGTCATGATATTCAAAGTACCAATTCTGATTTCCTTATCTCGCATTTCTCGCCTCATTTGTCTCTCCTTTTCTTTTGCTGAACAAATCCACTTTTTCCTACTCATCACTTCTTCATGTTGGTTCACAACATTCACACTGTTGAGGGTTCCTAATCTTATCTCTTCATCTCCAACAAGTCTTCTTCTACTACTCTTCCATTCTTTTGATCTCACATCATCACTATTTCTATCCTCTTTCTCACATCCATTTATGTTTATATACCCCACACCCATCTTGTACGAAAAAACTTTTTCTTTGCGATATTTGTCGTTCTTCTTTCCATTGTAACTCTTCTCTTCCTGACATAACCTCCCACTCTATTCGATCCCTTTTGTATTCGTCTACAAAATTTGTTTCAAGAAATTCTACTCCCAGTTTTTCGACCATATGTTGCAGTTCACTATTCATATGCCGACCTGCTCTACTCTGTAGACCGAGAACTATCACTCTCACCGACTGATCAAAGGCATTTTTAGCAGTTGTAACCCGTCATTTACCCACTGTCCCTACCCCTGAACCTACGCCACTATGCTGTGAATATTTAGTTGAGAATTCGGCCGTGAGGGTTGGGGGGAGAGAGACCTGTATTCGAGTACCGAGTGGGTCAGTTCTATTCTCGGGGTCGCGAGAGACGAGATCAAGCTAGGAGAGTTGTTGTGTTTTTTTGGAATTTAACGGTAGAGCCGGAGTACTAGATTGATAAGCCAGGAAATATTTGTGATTTGCCAGTTGTTGGTGAAAGCTTTGATACTACGATAGGATCTATCCTGGAAACTTGTATGTTATTTAAATATTGAAGTGGAGTATTCCAGTTTTTCGTAAATATCATAATAACGCGGGTGTTTGCTTGTGAATACGCGCGCGGCTTAGTAGCTGAGGCCGTACCTGACATTGTTAGCCCGTTTATCAGCCGGGATTAACTTCCGAAAGTGAAGCTTATTAGTTTTTCTGCAAGAAAGCAACGAACATTATCCATATCGTGTGTTCCAAATCTACGTCAACATACCCCCTCCCCCTTGCCCCGCCCCGGCTCGGCGTATCATTGAGTACGACTTCGAGAAGATCATCGAAAACCCACGGACACAAGGACGGAGGAGCGTATGACGTTGGTTCGCATATCATTTTCATTTTCTATTTACATTATTGGTTCAGTGCCTCATTTGTTTTTGTTTCTTGTTCAACTTATATTTGTATTGCCTACAAACTTGCAGTTGAACGTGTAAGATTATATGATTATGAATGTAATTATGAGTAGAATACCGTAGGCCTACTATGAGTAACAGGAGTAGTTGGAAGGCTGCTAGCTAAAGAGATCACTATCTCGTGTATTGGGGCTGCCTAATTCAATTTGATTACTAGCCCGACGATTTACGTTTCTTTGATTTGTTTTTCAACCGGTGTATACATATTGTTAATATTATATATCTAGTTAGAGTTATTTAGGGGAGTGTGTTGATGACGATCGACATATCTCACGATTGCACAGGGAGCTAGAGTGTACTTAAGTTCATTTGTAAAGTGTATTTATCATTGCATTATACCTATATTATAGCCTCCTTAGATTGATCTCGTATTCTCGTCTTGTTTACGTTATTCAACTCCCTATTATTTACGAATTATGAGTTTTCGTTATTTGTCTCATACAACCTACAAATAACGTGGCGCCCATAAAATTTCCCTTTACCCCCCCTTACCTACCCATCTCCTCTTGAGCAGCGGCCCTCGACCATCGTCGGTGGAGAGGAATACGTCACACAGTGACTACAACTTCCTTAAAGTCTCGCATTATTTCTTCTCTGCTTATCCCTTCGATAACTTCCCGATTCCCTACCATCACCACAACTGTCTTTTGTTTACTCATGTCACCATGATACCCCACTCTCAATCGTTGAGACAATTCCTGCATTCTCATTCCTGGATCGATTCTTGCTTTATTTTCTAGCCCCTTGCAGAATTCGCCAGCCTGTCGTTTCCTATCAATATGGTACTTCTCTCTGTCCACCTGTCTTGTTCTTCACTCTTCCCATGTTCTCTCAGCATTTGGTCATTTTTTGCCGTTATTCTTGTCATCGGCATCCTCTTTTTACCTAAAATCTTCTCTGCTCTGTTTCATACTTGGTATGTACTTTCCACATCTTTCTCCAACTCATAACTTTCTATTTTACTTTCTTCATCTCCAAGGTTCAAACTTTCGAACTGTATGTTCACATCGTTCCCTCTACTCTCTCCATCAGTCAATGGTTGTATTTCACCATGTTCATGACCCATATGTTTTCCCATCTCGTGCCTAACATATCCATCATCCCTGGCCATACATTGTTTTCTTTGATTCTTTTTAATGGCTTTCAGGCCTACGTTTTTATCACGATTATCCATTTCAACATTATATAAGTCTTGTTTCAAAACCTGTATTTCCTTCCTCATCTCTCTATTCAATTTCAATAGTTTTTTTCCTTCTTCACACTGAACTCCCATCTTCTCTTCCAGGTTGTTCATTTTTCTTTTCATCACAATTTCCTCCATTTCCATATTCATTTCCCACATCATTCTATCTGATAGGACATCATACAGATCTTTCTGTAGCTCTCTTTCTCGTTTTTTGAGACTTTTTACGTCTTCTATCACTTCCAACACTAGTTCAACCAACTTTTTTGCCCAATTTTCTTCTTTTCCCTTCCATTCTTGCCATTTCTGTATTTTCATATTGGCATCTATCTGTTCACCCTCACTTTCACACGAGTCACACAACCATTCATTCCTGTTCATCGTCATGAACACTTTTCTCTGTATTCCGGCACACTTACAATGTCTCCATCTCTCGCACCCACCTTCACAACCCTCTCACACTCCACACATCTGTCCTTTCCCTTCACGCATTCTTTGTCCTTACATTTTTTATTTAAAACCATTTTATTATTTTGTCTATTCACTTTTGTCACAACATTCACTCAACTTCTATATCTTAACACCTTGGTTCTTCTCTCCCATGATGAATGATCTTTCCCAACGGATTTTTTACTCAATTCTTGCCTTCAGAATCCACTTGACCGTGCTTCAAGAAGATATAAAAATAAAGAAACAAACTATAGGTGGCTTTGAAGTCCTCTCAAATTTCTCAATCACATAACCAAATTCAAGAATCCCACTCTTCAATTCCCTCTTCCGTAATTAACTCAGGTATAAAAAACGTTTATTCATACCAAATATAAAACGGAATTTTTTTTTTTTAAACTTGAGGGTCCAGAGGATGCTACTGATATGCAAATTTTGTCCCGACTATTTTTTTTTCAGAACTCAAACTGAAAACTTACGATTTTCTCTCGAATTCGAATTCAGCTCGAACTCAAATTCGCACCCCTCTACTAATTATCCGATACACTCCACAAGTTTACGATCTGGGTCTCACCTCTGGTATCCAGAGAGCGCACACAACGTGGGCCCAGTGCCCGCGATCCGTCTGCTTGAACGCCCCGCCGTTGTTCGGGCACAGGACACAGTCGACGGCCCGCGACGGCGATTGTAAACAGCGACGGCACAACCACTGCCCTTCGGGAATGTACGGCACGCCGTAGCAATCCTAAGAACGGTAATGAAACAATAGTCATTCTCGATTGATTGATTAATGTTTGCTCAACGAACACCACCAACAACTAGGTTATACGGGGGCACGGATAAGCAGGTGATGATGAAACTATGGTGTGATGATAAGTGAAAGGATGTTTACAAAAACGCATGCCTTATGTGGGACTTGAATCCACGCCCAACTGTTACCTAATTTTCTGAAGCGGTGCCTCAGCTGACCGAGCTACCGAGGGTGGCAATTTATTAAAAAAAAAAAATCATCAATTTTTTACCTATAAGATCACATTAAAAAATAATTAAGAACTGCCTTCCTCCATAGCTCAGTCAGCTAAGGCAACGATTTAGAGACTAAAGTCACTGTTGGGCGTGGGTTTGAGTCCCCAACAGCTGGGTTGTATGAGGATACGAATGAGCAGGTGACAATGAACCAATGAAGTGATGAATACTGAAAGGCCATATACAAAACCCCATGCCTTTTGCGGGACTCAAACCCACACCCAGAACAACGTCATTTTTTAAAGCAGTGCCTTGGCTTACTGTGCCACGGAGGGGGCAGACAATAGAATGACACCATTCACAAGTCAATATCTGTACAGTGCTATCCCTCTCTTTGAGGGTAAATCCAAGATCCCAAGCTACACTTACTAAAATATAAGAAAGACTAGGCCTATATCAACTCAAAAGTTTGGTACAAATTTAATTTTCATTTATTTATTTCAATTTTATCAAGATTTGATTAATCAAAAGAAATCTTGATTTTATGTTTTATATGATTTATATTTTAAACGAGTTTATAAAATTTCTTCTCTTATTCATAGACCTGGGCCTATGAAATATCTCGATTCTATGCTCTTCTAATTTCATCAGTCATCACCATTTGTTGATTTACTTCATTCTTCTTCAACATTTTCATTTCTATGATTTTTCCAGTCTATATTAAATAATATAAATATCATAATATATAGATCCATCTAGGCTATATAATATAATTAGAGACATGTAAAAATAGCATCCATTTTTTCTTTTCATAGCCTAGCATTTAGAATTTGAAAAGTAGGCCTAGCACTTTGATGCATCTATTATTTAGAAATATTGTTTTTTATAGAGCAACAACGTTTCGTCGAGTAACAACAGTACGGTACTGGTGAAACCATTATATAACAAACAAGAGGAACAACCCAATTGATATTCTTAGAAAAATAGTGTCCACAAGCAAACTAAATGTCCGCCTTATACGGTACTTAAATACTTTATTTTTCCAAATTGCCCAGCCCTTTTACTCCCCAATTGATATGATTTTGCAAAAAATAGCATCTATATCGCTTTTATTCTGAATATAGCGTTCGTTTATATCGCCAATACGTTGAAACATAGCAGAATCATGTGTTTGCAGCGCTTTGTCGCCTTTTCTAGAACATTCTCAAACTACCGTGGGTCAAATCTATTGAAACATGAAGAAATGTTAGAAAAGTATGTATTGAAGCACTTTTAGATTTCATCGCTTTTATATCGATTGCTTTGTTTTACATGTCTCTAAATATAATATGGTACGCCGCTCTCGGTAGCTCAGTCAGCTGAGGCACTGCCCCAGAAACTTGAGTTATCTTTGAGCGTGTATTCGAGTCCTGCATAAGGCATGGGCTTTTGTGAACCTTTCACTTATCATTACTTCATAGTTTCATAATCACCTGCTCAGTCGTACCACATCGTTTGTCGTTGAAGAGTATATAAGAGTCAATTTAGCGACATATGAGTTGTTTGGTGATAACTTTTGAACGGTATGAGATATCAAAATTCTAATATGCGAGTAACACAGATGATTATAATACTCTCAAGATTATTTAAAATATAACTATATAACTAATATTGACAAATATTTAAGCTCATAAATTGAACATAAAGTATTTAAGGCCCATTCACGATTAAACTTAACCGTAAACTTAGGAACTTACAAATTGTTTGTCATACGGTATTTCTCGTTACTGTTCACGACAACATTAAACTTAGTCCTTAACAGTAGCAGTAACGTAGAAGTTTGCAAACTCCAAACTGGGTTTCTTAAGTTTACATCGAACGTAGGAAGTGACCAATCAGCGCTGCTCCAAACTTATGACGCGTTAGACACATCGATTTCAGACCTGCAGCCGTCCGCCATTTTCAGAAGATTCCACGAAAGTTCGTCTCAATTCCTAGCAATTCTTTGCCGCCGTCTCAAATACAGACCACCAATTGTCATTGTCATCTGTATAATTCGAATCAATAACAGATCCACGGTAGCTCGATCCATTTCATTACAGCAATAATTAGCAATGGCATTGAGTAAATAATATGGCAATGATAATAGATATAATTATAGGTTAGGTTATGTTGGACTGTCAATAAACAAATCAGCTGTGTATTTCAGCACTATCGATCTTTCATGACGTCATTATCGAAATAAAAAGTCGCAATCCTATTGGCTAAACTTAGAACGTGGAAGTGTGTCGTGAGTGAGCATATAAAATCGTAAGTTCACAGCCATAAGTTAAAGGAATAAGTTTAAGGTTAAGTTTAATCGTGAATGGGCCTTTAATCTTTGGTTTTATAATTTTTGTATCTTGATCTAATTTATACAATGTATTTGTGTTCTATGAAATTGTGAACCAACAATAAACAATGAACAATAAACTCATGTCTCATAACTGTCAAGCATATACAGCTAAAAAGTGTTTTTTTTAGCTGTATAGGCCTACGCTCGACAGTTGAGCAACATGACTCAAAATTGGTTATAACTTAAACCATCTTGAAGGTATTATTATCATCTGTTTCTTCCAAATCAGAATTTTGATATCTCATAAGTTTTGTATCTCATAACATTCAAAAGTTATCACCAAAAAACTGATAATTCGCTAAATCGACTCCCATGGACACTTTAGGCAAACGATAATCAATCATCAAATATAATATACCGGTACATTTTCATCAAATGACTTGGCGTGTAGGCCTATAGGAAAATAGCCTGAGGCTGAATATATTAATTGGGTGAAAGGGAAAGAAAGAACAGCAGCTTATCGAGATTCACGAGTAGAGAAAGGCATACTCATAGTGGAGAGCCCGTAGATAGAACACAGAGATGAAATCTACACACGAGATCCCGACGTTTCGGCTATTGCCTTGGTCACAGTAGAGTAGAGAGTGATGAATTGATAAAGGCTGCTTGTTCAGGTGGGTGAAAGAAAAAGGGGAGGGAAGGATGGAAACAAAAAATTGTGATTGAAGTTAGGGGAGGGGGGGGGTTCATAGAGGTTGGATATGTGGGAGGAAGTGTTAGTAACACACCTGATGAACTGCCAGGTTGCACATGTCGCAGAACAGAATGACGTTCGAGTTCTGACACTCGCCGTCCATGCAGATGCAGCAGACGGCGTCGTCGTCGATGACGGACGCTGCCTCGCCCCCCTGGCTGCACGTCTGCATCTGGAAGTACGACTCCTTCTCGAGCCGGTCCATGAGCAGCTCGAATGTGTCAACGGGCACGGGCGACACGCCCGACGCGGCACGTCGCTGGTTGATCAGGCTCAGCCACGCCGCGTCTTCCTCGTCCATGTCGTATTCAACCTCGACGTCCAACTCCTCTGCAGACCGCTCGATAAACCTGCCCAACGAAAAAACACGATCAATCGAATGCAACGAAGCATTCGAAATTTCATATAAAGTTGAACCTCATTTATAAGTTTCTCGTTTATACATTCACTATATACATTACTTTTATTTTTTGACCCAACCCATATGCTCCTCATGTTAAATAGTAACTTTGATAAGTTTTCCACATTAATACATTTTTTCAGTCTTCATCTCAGTATTAACCTGAACGACAGAGGAAAACCACGAAAAAACCCTGTCAGGATGATGGATCATGGCGGGAATCGAACCCTGATCTCCTGAATGACGGTTCAGTGTGCTAGCCACTTGACCACTTGTCTCATTTCAAATTCTTCTTCTCTGTATTTTATTTAAACGTGTTGATACAATTCTCCAACTTTTACAAGGTTACATACATAATAACAGTATATAATACAATAATTTGTATAAAAAATGCATAATCTTGATGAAGATATATATAGAACACTTGCATAAGCTTTACTTGTATGTGGGAGGGGGGGGAATGAATGAAAAGATTGATTGAGATTGACTGACTGAACTAGAACCAAAAAATTCAGTGGGAGGGAACAATTTTTCTCCATCCAAAAAGAGCCAATTTCAACTTTTAATTGTCGGAATGATTTGGGGAAGTCGTGTAGAGTACCTCGTAGCATCGTCACAGTCCTGTTTTGTTTCAATATTACTTCAAGAATTGCACACAATTCGTAGCAATTCCAT
This sequence comes from Brachyptera risi, assembly GCA_964007535.1. Taxonomy (NCBI): domain Eukaryota; kingdom Metazoa; phylum Arthropoda; class Insecta; order Plecoptera; family Taeniopterygidae; genus Brachyptera; species Brachyptera risi. Next base: position 17,613,568 of record OZ023331.1, read on the forward strand.
TACATACTGCTTTAAAGTTCTAGTTTTGGCCGATGGATTGACCTGTACATGACAGAACCTGAATAACGCAAAAAATTGCTATGGGACCACGATCTATTGTACACCAAGTCACCAACGATGCTGTTTGATATTCAGACGGACGTCACGAGAAAAAATCGTTGTAGGAACCTAGCTTGACACAAATCCCAAACACAATGAAACATCGTTTGTATGTTTCTCAGGGGACCAGATTAAACAAGTTTACTATTAAAGTGTAAAACCTACTGTAGAAAAAATTCACAAAGAGGAAGTATTTGAAATGAGAACAAGAAATGATACTACTAACGTAAGAAATGTACCGCTACTAAAGAGAAACTTACTCAACAGGTTCTATTATAAATATGGCATGACACACCAATATATATAGGCTTACAAATCACAATACATGTGTAAATAAATGTTCTGTAATTAAAATAAAATAGGCTATTAAAAAATTCTCAAACTTTAAATAGGGCCTAATACACTCGGAAATGCGGTTTTATGGGGGATCCACATGCATTGTAATATTCTCAGTGTCAATGTAAGATATAAACTATCATACTGACTTTCAGTTTGAAACACACACAAAAAAACACACACACACACACACACAGTGAAAACTGAAAACTGCTTCATACCATTCAGAGAAGTAGGCCTACATGCTATTATAAAACACTGATAATCCATAATAAATCTTCACATTAGGTTAGGGCCTACATGTTACTTGCATTTTTTCATTTGGGGATTGAGGTTAAATTACAGTAATTGTTGAAAATATCTGGTTTTACTTACCATTTCATACAAATGATATTTCTGCATATGTGTTTTCACAAAATTTGACTCATCCATATTGAGTACAAATTATTATTGTCTACATCAGTCTTATGACATGTTTATTAATTCTATATCTTGCCATTTCAAAATTCCATGGTCATTAAATTTTTTTTAAATCCTCTGGCAGGTGCTTTTATAACGAATCATTTTTATAATGAACCCACCTATTTAAACTTGCCAAATATTTACTAATATGCTAGTAGTAATATGTCTATACCACCACTGGTATAGCAATTCACTGCCAATATTATCAAACATTAGGATGCAATTTAGGTTTATTTTTATATCAAGGTATTAGTGACAGTTCTTTAACACAGAGCCTACCATATACCTAGATTGAACTTGATATGAAAAGACAAGCTGCATAAACCTGTTGAATATATGCCAACTCTCAAACAATATATGTTACTGACCTGATATATGCATTTGGTCTTGGTGGGGCATCAGCAATATTGTAGGAGTCGAGCACCGAGAAGTTCGGCTCTGGAAGTCTAACCTTTTCTTCTGTAATTGGAGGTCGTCCTTCAATAATTCCCTGACCAGCGGTTTGACTAACGCAATTCTTATATTTTGCTTGGAAATCTTCTATCGAGAACAACGGCAAGCGTTCTGAAATGCTAACCCTTGTAGCGCGACCGTTGAATTCAAACTCTACCATTTTTTGAGCTTCAGCATACGTAAGTCCTTCTCGAGTTGGTGAACTTAATAAATCTGAAGTCTTGGGAGGCGGGCGGTGATGAGACCAACGTCCTTTTTTACGACCTGGATAAAAATAAATACCGAAACATTAACATTTATTTTCCTTCATGCATCAATATAATTGAATATTCATGCCAAAAAATGGAGTATAGCCTAGGCCTACAGACCATGATCTTATAATGATTATCAATTTTTAATTCAATCTATATTTTTGAAATAATTTTCTATAGACTAGGCCTATGTCTAAAAAAATTACCATGTTGAAAGTATAGTACACGGTAGGCCTACCAGTATCCTCATAGTAGTTGCCGTACTGTAGGCCTAATGGTTATTTTAAATTTAGATAAAAATTATAATAGGTCTAGGCCTAGATATTTCTAGGGGTCATTTCGTGGATGTCAAATCAACATGTAGCATAAAACTTTACTGCCTCGGATTTCAATAAAATTTTCAATTTTATTTCAGGCTAGGAATGATGATTAAAAAATATTTGCCAAATTGTGAATCTATTTATTGAACAGTATACGAGACACAGCAGGTCAAAGTTTGCTCGTTTAGGCCCTACTTAAATTTAAGACCACGCACTTCAGCGGTAAATGCTATAACTTCGTTCATAATTATCCCAGAAAAATCTGCATTATGAATTTTGAAAACTGTTGAAGTGCTCTACAAAATGATATCAAATGTTTTGGACTCACTTTCACTAACCATTAGATTCAATGTCATCAAGAGTTAGGACTAGCTTTGATCTTGAATTATTCACCAATCAGAGACAAAGCTGTATAGCATTTACTACTGTGGCTTCTAGACTGTTTGCTATTTCAATGTTAGATCTGTATTTGTAGTTCTAACCCATAGACAGATTGCCTGATGCACAACACTAAACATACATATGGGCCTCCACGACGTCCTGCCTATAGATGCCTATTCAGTAGGGCAGTTGCATAGACATACCGTAGCACTTATTGTTAGGCCTATATTACTTCCATCAAGTGCAGACTTACCTGGTGTTGGATGGGGGGTGACTGGTGGTGGGGCACTGTGATCGTATTTCACTAAATGATACTGCAAACCACACATACTTTTATATGGTTTAGCACATTCTACTATTGGACAATGATATGGTGGTTGCTTCGAATTACGTAGTTTCTTACAAAACTCCAAAATATCAAAATCCAAGCCCATTGTATTCAACTTGATGCTGTGATATTCAATTTGAACTGCTTGCTAATGGAGCACTCTGGTTCTATGCCTCACTCTTTCACGGAGACTGTGATCGAATCAATTCTTTGGTCCAACAGAAAACACAAAACAACTAGGCCTAGGCCTACCATAACCCTACTTATCAATATCAACAATAGTATTTAGAGAAGAACACCCAAAGATGTCAAGTATAGCGTTAATACTCGGTTCTTGAATACATTGATAGTAATTCAATATCTAAAAGTGCAATAAACAAGCTAATTAAATAACTTTTATTGATTTGCACCTTTGAAAGCTAGGCCTACTAAACAACTAGGCTAACCTTGGCTTGACGGCTTAGCGCATTTCGGGCTTTCGGCGGTTCAGAATCAGTTTAACTGGCAGTGGTGCCCCACTGACCAATGGCGGATCCAGGTTTTGACAGGTGCTAAAGAATACAAAAAACTCTAGTATACAAAAATCTATTGATAGTCATAGACAAAACTAGGCCTATAGGAAACGTCAATACTAAATTCTAGAGGTAAAATTTACAGAGAATAAATTTCAAGATTTCCAAAAAATCGTCAAGTTGCTAAGAATGAATCTAGACTAGGAAAACGCCATATATGCGTTATTAGACGAATGGAGAGTCGATTTTTTTGCCAAACTTTTGCCTACATTCGCCAATTGGGTGACAATCAAGTTATAAATGGGTAAAAACTGCTTCGAACGGTACCAATTTAGCACATACATTGTATTATATTTTTCTTCAAAATGGCTGATCCGATCAAGCTGAGAATTTCCAGAAATGTGTATCAGAATGTAATTCAACTTCACACAAAATTTCATCTTTTTGGAAAATAAAAATATTTTCTTTTTTTTCCGCCGTGTTATTCTAATGGGTATTTTAATTTCGAAAATTCATAGACAAAAAAGTTACCACCCGATAATGCCACAAAACTATACAGATCTAAGTTAGATGAGGAACCATAATTAAAAAAAGTTTGAAATTGATAGCTGTAGCCGTTTGACCTGTGGAGAACCGACAATTAAACATTAAAAAAAAAAAACATAAAAACGAACACCAATTTTTTTCAGTATGTAAAATTGAATCCTCGCTAAAGCTCGTCTAATTACTAGCATTATAAATTAAGACTATACCTTCCCTAAATATCTGAAGCCAATATACTAGGAGCTACCGGCTATTTCACTTGAAAACCATCTATAACCATATCGTTAAGAGTATAGTATAAGATTGTTGAAATATTTATATATAGGCCTATAGTATAGAACTCGAAAGCTACATACCTTGATTTTGAAACTATAAAGTCTAGTCATAGTGCCTTGCTTGAATAGCCAACTTGTTGAGTATCCCACACTGTCATCCCCTAACAATAAAGTTAAAACCATTTTTATTTGGCCAAGTCTGGTGACACTCAGATGTCACCAGGTTTTCATGTTTGTGGACCTCGAGTGTTTCCAGCCTCCCATTCTGGTGACACTCAGGGTCGCGTCTTCGGTTCGCAGGCCACGCTCCGGATTCGTTCGGGAGGGTTCGGCTTCATTCGGGAGGATAGTTTAGTTGTAATTTCCACTGCTAGAGTGCACCCAACACCAGTTACTGATAAATGATCTATATATATATATATATATATATATATATATATATATATATATATATATATATATATATATATATATATATATATATATATATATATATATATATATATATATATATATATATATATATATATATATATATATATAATATATAAGCTCCGTTCCGCCTGCCGGCGGTATATGCAAGATTTATACACTAACCTAACCCAATAACCTAACCTACTGTCCGCAACCTGGCTGTGTCTCAGGACCAAGTTCCTTCACATATAAACTCTGAAGGAAAAAAAAGTCTCAGGCGGGATGCGATCAGAGTTCCCTGCAATGAGAGTCAGGTGTGCTAACCATTGAGCTGCATTGAACGGTTCCGTGCTATCGTTATTTTGGCCATTTCCTTTATTTTTACCACTCGGACGTGGACAAACAAGCCGAACCCTCCCGAACAAATCCGGAATTAAACTGAGTGTCAGCAGCCTCCTCGAGCCCTGAAGGCTGATGACACTTGAGTGTAACCAGACACTTCGTTTTTATTTCTCTCTTTACATTTTACATTAGTTTTTTAAAAACGTCCAAACCAAATTTCGTTAAACTTGGTAGACAGCAAAGAGGTAAACAGGGATAACATGTAGCATAATATAAGATCAATAATCACTTTCAGGGAAATTTTAATGCAAATCAGTTGATATTTTACAAAATTAAAATGTCATCTAATGTTATTCTTATTTACAAATTTTCAATTTTTCAAGATAATAATAATAATACGTCTTTATTTCTTTCAAAACACAACACAGTTAGGTACCGGTATACATAAAGTTACATACATAGTTGGCATTTAAAAGAAAATGGTGAGGTTCGGTGGGATGCCGCTCTTTCAACCAACCATGATTAATAATAGAGATAATAAGATATATAATAATAGAATAGTTGTAATAAGAAAACACTAAGAATATCTTAAAATAAGAAAATATAGAGATCATTCATTTTTAAAACTAAGAAAGTGAAGCTATAGAATTTAAACACTGACAACTAACGACATGATTAAATAACTTATAGTGAACAATCTTTTCATATGAATTGAAACTTCAAAATGCATATCGGATGATAATATATTCTAGATTTTAACAAGCGTAATAATTACCAATTACTTGGGTGTAATTTAACTTTTTCATACCATAAACAATAATACTATATGGTATGGATAAAATATAGAATTACAATGATACAGAATTAAGTCTTCAGTTGAATCTACCGTAAGTACTAAGTATAAACAAAATATACATATAAATAACAATATTGAAAATGACCCAAAAGTGAGTCTTTGTGGGTTTAATTTTGGGCAATTGAGTATATTTTTTTACTGTTGGTTCAACAACAACTTCTTATATTCTGATCTAAATAAACCTAATGACTTAATTTCCTTCATTTGTACTGGCAATTTGTTCCATAGTTTAGGGCCTATAGTAAAGGATGATCCTGACTTGATTGTGTGATGGGTGTATGCTAGCCCTTGATTCTTGTTTAACCTAGTTCTGTGACTATGCAAGGTATTTGTAAATGTTAGTTTATTATATAGATATAAAGGAGATTTATTACTAATTATTTTGTATATTAGAGTAGCTGTATGTAGAGATTTACTGTTGACCATATTGAGCCATCCTAGTTCAATCAGTTTTGGGGATATTTGTTCCCTATTTGGCACATTTAGAACAAACCTCACACACGCGTATTGCACTTTTTGTATTTGTTTTTCCGTCTTCTTATTTAGGCCCGTGTATACATAATCACAAAAGTCGAAGATTGACAAAACTAAGGATTGTACTACGTAATACTATTTTACAGTCTATTGGGAGGAATTTCTCAAACTTATACAGGTACCTTAAGACCCCAAGTGCCTTACTGCAGTATTTAGTTATAGTAGAGAAGCACAAAATTGATATTCCTTGCATCTCGCATTTTGGGTTACAAGCAGGACACATACCTCATTTTCTTCAGTAAAGTGCGCTGAAAACGAATATGCCGGTGTCCAAGCAGGCAAATGACCCAGGCTCTTTTGGTGGGAGGTCAAAGGTCAAGCGCGCAATTTTGCATTGAAACGTTAATAACTCGGTAGTGATTCGTCCTAATGCCTTACGGTTTTCTCTATTTTGTTGCTTATAATATTTTCTCATAGTGTGATTAAAAAGTTTTAACATATTTGTGACACAATAATTCTTGACGCCATCTTGAAAATGAAATACCGATTTTGATGCGTAGTTTATCTCAGATATTCTGGAAAGTTCATCGATATGCGTAAAATAGTTCGAACAAATATTGTGCACAATCAAGTTGTTAATCAGTGACAGCTTATTTCATACGATTATCACAATATTCACGCATTTCAGAGCCATAAACGTGAGCGCGAGTGCGGAAGTTTTATACACATTATAAGCCTGCTGAATGCATAATTGTAAGCCTGGCTACGATGCGCTTCGAGTTTTTGATTTCAATTGATATTAGGTTCACCAAAATTGATGGCATTATTGTATTGATACAATTATAACGAATGCCAATATATATTTGTGCTGTATTTGTTATATATAACCGTCTGGTCGTATCGTCAAGGTATGCCTACATCAGATTGGTGTTTTATTAGTGTCAAAGTGCTGAATCCCATATTGATTGAGAATAATATGGACATGCCCGCAAAAAACCCAGTTTATTCATTTCACATAAATCATGTTCGTCATTTAATGAAATGCCTGGAAAATATTCAGAAGAAGATATATCATCACGATTTTTGACCAATTTGCATTGAAATTTGAAATTGAACGATGTAGACCCTACATGAGTGATTAAAATACAAGACTTCAAGTTGAATTTGAAGTTAGGAATTGTAACACGTTATCTATGTCATACTTTGATTACATACATTGATGTTGATTCGTGATCTAGTCGAGTGGTAGCTCTATGTGAGCCAAGTCCCGCGAGCATCCAGCTCACCCTGTTAAGCTCTTACCCCGACTGTGTGTTGCTATTGTGATACCAGTCCCCACAGTTGCATGCTGGCATGCATCTGAAATCTTGTGATGTATCATCATTTGTTGTATTATTTGTTTGATATACTATGATTACTAATTTGCTGACAAATCATAAATGATGACTTACTGCCATACTCAATTGTGATGCTATTTAAGCTATAAGTTATATTGTGAAATATGTAAATTGTGTACCGATTTCTTCGAGAGAGGGTTAAAGGAATGAACACCACTACTAATACCACTACTACATGTCATGGTAGATTTGTTTTGAAGCATACGCACTGCCGAGTGCAATAATGGTTCTTCTTTTCTTTGCAGTCACATGATATCACCTCCAACATTTATCAGGATATGGGATCTTGAATCATGAGAACAGGTTCAAGATGTCCATCTTGCAGAAACCACCCACTGTCTGTATACAGTGGAATTGTAGGAAAGGCTTCCGTTGATTTCCACCAAACATACTATTGATATGTAGCTCGTCTGATGTGCTGGATCAGTGCAACTCTTGTAGGAGGGACTTTCACGAAGTCTTTCTCTGAAATTCTGAAGAGAGAACACCTGACTTCTTCTATAGACTGGGAACTCGTTCGTGGATCGTAAAGTTTGCAGACGGAGGCTTCTGCACTCGCGATGCCCTCTTGACTCATGGAGTTGTCTTGGCAAAATTCGCGGAGAGTTGCATTCTGCTGAAATACGTTTTTATTTTGCTGTGCCTGATCTCATCCAACATTCTTGTGGCAAAGATTTCACTAGTGCTACTAGGAGCACTCAAACGTCAGTGTTCCGGTAGTGCACAATGAGCCTCTTGAACCCACAAGAAGTTGCGTCTTTTGCGTAGAGTATAATACTAGTGTTGGCTTCTCCTAGAGAGGAAAAGAGGATGTCAAGATCTTGGGGTGTGTGAACCTTCTTTCGGGCTTCGCTTCCGATAGCTCCTTAGTCACAAGGTCAGAAGGTATTCTTCTATTGTCAACAAGACCAACCCATCTTCTCCAGTTGTCTGGCAGTTTGTTAGTTCGATCAGATATATTTCTTTTTGATCCCTTGGTTGTCACGATTTCGATACCATCTCGTACCACTTTTCACAGAAAGATCGTCGTATAGGTCAGAGATGCCATCACACGCGTGCAAGGTAGATTCAAGTTTTCATATACGATGTTGATAAATGCATCTACGATGCAAAAGACGCAACTTCTTGTGGGTTCATGAGGCTCATTGTGCACTGCCGGAACACTGACGTTTGAGTGCTCCTAGTAGCACTAGTGAAATCTTTGCCACAAGAATGTTGGATGAGATCAGGCACAGCAAAATAAAAACGTATTTCAGCAGAATGCAACTCTCCGCGAATTTTGCCAAGACAACTCCATGAGTCAAGAGGGCATCGCGAGTGCAGAAGCCTCCGTCTGCAAACTTTACGATCCACGAACGAGTTCCCAGTCTATAGAAGAAGTCAGGTGTTCTCTCTTCAGAATTTCAGAGAAAGACTTCGTGAAAGTCCCTCCTACAAGAGTTGCACTGATCCAGCACATCAGACGAGCTACATATCAATAGTATGTTTGGTGGAAATCAACGGAAGCCTTTCCTACAATTCCACTGTATACAGACAGTGGGTGGTTTCTGCAAGATGGACATCTTGAACCTGTTCTCATGATTCAAGATCCCATATTCTGATAAATGTTGGTGGTGATATCATGTGACTGCAAAGAAAAGAAGAACCATTATTGCACTCGGCAGTGCGTATGCTTCAAAACAAACCTACCATGACATGTAGTAGTGGTATTAGTAGTGGTGTTCATTCCTTCAACCCTCTCTCGAAGAAATCGGTACACAATTTACATATTTCACAATATAACTTATAGCTTAAATAGCATCACAATTGAGTATGGCAGTAAGTCATCATTTATGATTTGTCAGCAAATTAGTAATCATAGTATATCAAACAAATAATACAACAAATGATGATACATCACAAGATTTCAGATGCATGCCAGCATGCAACTGTGGGGACTGGTATCACAATAGCAACACACAGTCGGGGTAAGAGCTTAACAGGGTGAGCTGGATGCTCGCGGGACTTGGCTCACATAGAGCTACCACTTGACTAGATCACGAATCAACATCAATGTATGTAATCAAAGTATGACATAGATAACGTGTTACAATTCCTAACTTCAAATTCAACTTGAAGTCTTGTATTTTAATCACTCATGTAGGGTCTACATCGTTCAATTTCAAATTTCAATGCAAATTGGTCAAAAATCGTGATGATATATCTTCTTCTGAATATTTTCCAGGCATTTCATTAAATGACGAACATGATTTATGTGAAATGAATAAACTGGGTTTTTTGCGGGCATGTCCATATTATTCTCAATCAATATGGGATTCAGCACTTTGACACTAATAAAACACCAATCTGATGTAGGCATACCTTGACGATACGACCAGACGGTTATATATAACAAATACAGCACAAATATATATTGGCATTCGTTATAATTGTATCAATACAATAATGCCATCAATTTTGGTGAACCTAATATCAATTGAAATCAAAAACTCGAAGCGCATCGTAGCCAGGCTTACAATTATGCATTCAGCAGGCTTATAATGTGTATAAAACTTCCGCACTCGCGCTCACGTTTATGGCTCTGAAATGCGTGAATATTGTGATAATCGTATGAAATAAGCTGTCACCGATTAACAACTTAATTGTTCACAATATTTGTTTGAACTATTTTACGCATATCGATGAACTTTTCAGAATATCTGAGATAAACTACGCATCAAAATCAGTATTTCATTTTCAAGATGGCGTCAAGAATTATTGTGTCACAAATATGGTAAAACTTTTTAATCACACTATGAGAAAATATTATAAGCAACAAAATAGAGAAAACCGTAAGGCATTAGGACGAATCACTACCGAGTTATTAACGTTTCAATGCAAAATTGCGCGCTTGACCTTTGACCTCCCACCAAAAGAGCCTGGGTCATTTTCCAGCTTGGACACCGGCATATTCGTTTTCGGCGCACTTTACTGAAGAAAATGAGGTATGTGTCCTGCTTGTAACCCAAAATGCGAGATGTTTGTGTTCTAGAAGGCTTTCTCATTTCTGCTTCTCTACTATTATATGGATTGACCATGACATGTCCGACTGGAACCTGATGATGAATCTGGTAGATGATTTTCCATAAGCGCTGAACCAATTTAGCTCAAAAACAATAACAATCCAATCTGGTGTGACACCAATGTTCAGTAAAAGTATCATGTTGATTCAAAGTCAAATTTTATCAACTATATGCCACCAAAAATAATTACAAAAATTACAAAGTATAATTGAACCCTGATTTTTCCTGATATGTGAAATCTTTGCTTTGCTAAACTTATCTGATATATGCTAGATAATAGGTATGCATAAAATTGATATCATAACTGAAAAACTCAGCATAGGCATATGTATTGTAAGATTAGCAATAGGCCTAGATATCAAGTCACTGCCTGTCTGTTTCATCTATTATTTTATTATATAATTGGTTTTACCTGTTGACATGGGCGTGCGTACGGGGGCGTCCGAGTAAGCCCAGGCCGTACCTAAATTCTGTGGCCGAGATACATTAGGTGCGGCACTAATTAATTATATAAAGATCTACAAAAAATTAAACTTATTAAAATCCTAATTGTCCACTGAATCTTGAAGAAAAGTTCAATGAGCATGGTTGTGAATGCACCTTCCATGTCTCAACTTGGTGTGAGAATTCATGACAGTGAAGGAGACTGATTACCTATACTATACCTATATGGTGATGTCTATAGACCTATAGGTTTTTATATAAATTTTGCTGCCTTATTTCAGGATTGAAATCATTTCCACTCGACTGATTTTAATAATTTATTGAACATAAGATGACAATTTTTGTAACTATCAACTCATTTTGAGAATATGAAAATTAACATTCTTACAAACAGACTTATTTTATTCAAGTACTATTATTGTTCTTGCCTTTCATTTTAAACCAATATACTCAATGTAGATACCAGTAATCAATTATATATAATGTCAGCAAATAGGTACTACCTTATTTATTGTTAGGGAGAAGAGGGGATCCATACATGTACTATACACTACTTACTTCAAGTACGATTTTTTTATTTTTAAATTAATTCGAAAATCACATTCTAGGGTTTATAAATTTAATGTATGTATACATATATCTCTATATATATATTTATATATGGTTTGCCAATAAATGTATTTACAAGCTAAGTAATGGCACTATATATTATATACAATGAATGTGTTTTCACAAATTACAATCATTCAAAGAAAACAACACAGAATTAAATAAGCAAGAGTTTGTCAGTCATGTGTAGAGTTCATTTTCACACTTTGAAATAGATAGCATACGCCTATATATATAAATAATTATATATAGATCAAAATCCATCATACAATATAAGTATTACAATAATAATAAGAGAGTCAGTCTCACCATTCACATTATCACTGTGCACTGAGATGGGATCAAATTCACAAACAACACACTGAGTCTAAAAGTAATTAGGTCTTGCATTGAAATATAGATTACAGAACAGTGGAACTTGAGATTTTTTAGTTGAATAATGGTAAGTGATAAAAGTCGTAACCACGTTTTCCTTTGACCGCCCAGTAAATGTAAACAACGTGATAGGCTCCGGGGATGAAGCAGATAAATCCGGCGAGAAAAAAGACGAATCCTTGGATTCCAGAAGTAGGAATACATACCACGACGACTCCCGTTACCAACAGACCTGAAAATGGACGTTCATTTTAAATATCTACATTATCAATTATTAATAACATGATGTAGAGCTCATTAATAATAATCATCATCTTATTTTGTTACAAACATCCAGATTGCAAAGTAATTTGGAATTTTCTTTTCTCTTTTAGATCAACGATAATTACTCAATTAGGCCCAATGAAAATAAATATGAATTCGTAAATACATTTTAAAACGTCAGAACCACACAATTTCCATTTGTAATACTGCAGTATCGTACTGATTTGAATCTGTTGAAGATATGATAAATAAATAATGAATAGTGTTACAAAGGTTATTATCTAAAAGGTAAATACTTATAACATACCTATTCCTATGATGAGTAACACAACAGCTGCTAAGACCTGAAACAGAGAGATATGTTGGTGAAATTATGAATCATTGAATCATGTAATCATGTAATCCATCAGAGGTGGATTCTTTTTTTAATAAATCCCATCACAAATATTTACATTGGAACAAATCAATGAATAAAATCCTACCCTACATCCAACAATAGTCGGATTAGGAGGTTCAACAAATGAACCAAAATCGTGGGAAAATCACATGCGATGTGATGTGCTCGCCACGCACAACATCCCCTCGCCGTCTTCACCCTCCTCTACTTTCACTCTCTCTAAAAGTTCCCTCCATACTCCCCTATTATCCCACCACTCTTCGTCCTTCACACTCTTACACGATTCTCTTCTTTCTTCCACATCCCACCTTATCACTTCCTCCCATTTTATTCTTGGTCTTCATTGTTTCCTCTTTCAAACTATTTCAATGTTCCTCTTTCAAATTACCAATAACTAGATAAATATTTAGTGATGGCTATAACATACCATTTTCCAATTCTCTCGAATCTTTGGGTGCCGCCAACAAGGTTGCGAAGGATCAAATGATGTGGAATAATAACCACCATCTTGAATGAGCGAATCACTGTCTCTGGAGGTCGTCTGTAATTGCAACACACACAAAAATATGACATCAAACACGTTAAGCCTATATTTCATTCCAACATTTACTACGTTCATCGTACAGTCCAGAAACAGTTTAGCCATATATCAATTCAGCCTGAAAATGTTCAAACATTGTGATCAACACATCAATTTTCGGCAAAAATGATTGCGGTTCAAGATGCGATTTGGCAATGACAATCGCTGCATCTGAAATTTGAACCATTTCAGTTTGTCTAAATCGCATTCCAGGGAAGATAAACGTAGGCTTAGTGTATATTATAGAGCAGACTATTACGAAGTAACTTGGTTAAATTTTTCATTTTTGCTACCGGTACCATTCCAGTACCAAATAACGTGGCAGCTATTTTTATCCGTGCTACACGGTAGCAAGTATGTACTGGTAGGCCTACTTCCTGTAAAATAGATGCGAGTAGGTGTGATGTTTCCAATGACAATTGATGATTTCATATATAAATGGCAACCAAGGTACTTGGTAGGAAACACAAAAAGTTATGCCAAGTAAAGTGCACATGTAATGCAGTATTCAAGTCTAATAACCACATTAAAACACAAAATGATTGCTTCTAATTTAGTCATTGATTTATATTGGGTTCAACGACGTACTGTACTGATGACTACGATGCATTGGCGTCGGCGAATGATATGAGATGATGGGATGAGATGAAATGTTATTTTAGGCCTATTAGGCCTAGATGTTGTTGGATAGTGGGAAGGAGTCGGTCATGGCCTATTGTTAATGAAACATCCCAGTATTGACCTGAACGACCTGGAGGGAAACCACGAAAAACAAACCATGGTCGACTTAATGTTGGTTCAGTGTGTAAGCCACTTGACCACTCATCTCAGTTGCTTCTAATTCATTAGCCTACAGAGAAATGCCAGGTACGTGACAGATTTGTCAACAAAGTTATCTCCATAATTAATTATCAAATCTGGGGGCATGCCTCAGCCCTAGCTGGCATATAAAGCAGCTTTTTGTCATATCTTTCAATTCTTGGTTTTCGAAGCACAAACCGTAGGCCTAATAGGATTACAAAATCATAATTTCCAGCACATTTTAGGTTTCGAGTTGTTGAAAAAACTAATGACCCAAGTTGAAAAAATAGTTCAGATAAAGGCCTAGCTACTCAGATCCAACGGGAAAAAATATCGTAATGATCATTCTCTGGCCCTTGCGTTATCAGCCTAGAAAACTAACAACACAGTTCATTTTAAAATAAAGAACTGACTAGTATTTTTCAATTTTTCCAGAAATATGCCTACTAGTGACCCTGCATTTTTGCAAATGACAGTATGGTGCTACTGTGTGCCATCCTAGAACATTGATTTTGAAAGGTACAAATTTACCCAAAAATTCAATGCCTAGCTAACAGTGTTTGGGCCCCTGAGAGCGGCCACTCCCGCCCACAGCCCCAAAACAGCTGTGTTTGGCCTCATTCCATAGAGACTTATCACACTGACAGGTAACAAGTGATATGCATAAGTCACAAAAAATGAGCCGTTCAATAATAGCCTAGTCACTGAGCTTAATTACAATTCCATAGGCCCTCAATACTTGCTCCTTGTTGACTAACAAACTATGGCTTCATCTCTGTGTGCCAAGTCACCTCCAAAGTGTAAAGGTCTAGGGCCTATGCGAAGTCTAGGCATACCTACCCAGAGTTATAGATCTCTCACGATAATATGATGTCTGACCTCAACTTCATGAGTATGAGTTCAATAATCTACTCACATCGTCTGCTGTTGGGCTCTTGCAAAATCTAGGAACTGTGCTTGTGACGACTGTGTGTCCATCACCTCTTGAAGGGTCCTCGATTCGTACAATGACATTATCTTCTGAAACGAAGTTCCTATTCTTTGGCTTTAATGGTGATCTTTCTGTAGTTGAACCATACACCTTAATCGCTTCATCCTTGTCCTCTTCGAACGCATCATCTATGGTAAACATTGTATATTAAAATATTATATTATGCTCATCGATCTCATTTCCCACTCAGTCAGCCATGTTGGCTCTAAGACTCACTGCCACCGAGATGTACAGCAAAGAACTAAGCCTTGATGGTTTCAAGTGGGTGTATTCTTGAGCGGTTTGTAAATTTCAAATTTGAATAGATAGATAGATACAAAGACCTTTATATCTGGATAGATAAATAATTTATTTATACATGTAAAGTACAGTAAAAAGGGCGAGGTTCGGTCTTACAACCGTTCTTCCACCTAACCTTATCCTTAACGCTAGCAAATTTTAATAGAGGCAGTCATTAAAAATTTGAAATAAAGATCTTAATGGTAACTTGAAAATATAGTTTGAGGTATTGTTGTACATATTTTGGCCATATGAATTGGGCACACCCTACTTGAACAATAATGGCTTAATTAAACAGAATAGGTCTAGAATATCATAACATAAATTAAATATAACACAGTGAAAATGTAAGGATAATATTAATAATAATAAAATAGAGAGCTGAAATCTTGAATAGAAACTTGACCTATTTCAGTTAACATAAAAAGTATCAATATTACTAAGGGAAAAGAGATCTTATGTGCGGTTTCTTACTCGCGGCGTACATATTTTGTAATATACAATCAATAAATGACAGAGAATATTATAATTTTGAAAATGGTCCATATATGGCATATTGATTGTTTAGTTATGAATATAGGCCTAATGATTATTTCATTTTCTTGTGGTAGATAAAAAAAATTTGTATTCTCGTTTGAAATACTCAAAGATTGGATGGATTTCAGTTTCCTAGGTAATGAGTTCCATAATCTAGGCCCATTTATTGAAAATGATGAGGAGTTTATGGAATTGTGATGCTTAAAGACTAAATTATTCGGCTGGCGTGTGTTGTGATCATGTAGATCTTTCGTAAGCATTAGTTTATTATAGATGTAATGGTGTCTTAGTGTTTATTAGCTTATGAAGAAAATTAGCCACCATATGAAGAGAGTGTCGGTTTGCGATATTTAACCATTTTAGTTTAATGAGGTATGGTGAAATTTGAGCTTTGAGGTCGATATTATAGATAAATCTTACACAAGCATTTTGTATTTTTTTAATCTTGTATTCCAATCCCTTGTTTATTCCCATGTAAGCACAGTCACAGTAATCATAATATGGATAGAACAAGAGATTCACATAATATAGTTTTGGTTTTGATTGGAAGATAGTACTTGAAATTATATAGATAGTTAATCTACATCTTTCCCACACCGTTGTCCCACAACACTGTTGTACCCTTGTCCCACAATTTTGACAATTGCAAAATTATGATGATTATAATATGAAGTCCTAAAATACAGGTATAGACCTACAGTAAACAGCAATTTGAATAGATAGATATATTTAGATAGATATGTTTATTGTCCTTTTGTACATTTCATTACATACAGTTAATCAATTTAAAAACTAACTATATAGGATGAATATTAAATTGAACGGAATGCGCTAGTTTAATACGAAAAAGAAGTACGCCTCTTCGAGGCTATCATTACGTGAGTAGGGCACAGTTAATTTCTGACAATACAACAAAATAACTTGATGGTACACGATTATCTAATATAATTCTAGCGTTGCTGTTTGATATTGATATTTTAGGACTTCGATTCGATATCAAATTGGAATATTCAATATCGAAACTGTGATCGATATTAAATTAAAAAAAGAAAATACCAAACACGAGTAATAAGTCGAATGAAAAAGTGGCGACAACCCAAAAAACAATAAAATAAATATTACCATTTCGAATGAAAAAGAGGCGACAACCCAAAAAACAATAAAATAAATATTACGTGCATGGTTTCTCGTTGCTGTCAGTATGGTGGATGCTGAGTGTTTGTAGAGGAAAGAGCTCGATGCGTGCTGATGGCATGTACTTATAACAACGTACCAGTGTAAGATTGTTATTAAGATAACTACCAGTACCAGATTATCAATGACTATCCCATTTGAGAAAGAAGTTGACAACAATAATACGGTATAGTCAAATGGAATTTTCCATATTAATATTATTTTTTTTAATAACATCGAAACTTGATACAAAATCATTGTTCCCCAATTAAGGCTGTGGATGAAAGGTAGGATCGTTTGAACGGGCCACCACAAGGGTGATCTTACCACCCCAAAAATATACAACGAATGGAAAATAAACTGAAGCTGATCAGTTCTACATGATCGACAGAGGTGGCGGAGCACTAATATTATTGAGGGGTTAAGACTGATACATTTGTCAAGTTTGTTATACTGTAGTTCTTTGTTAAAGTTAGGCCTATCACATGATTATTGGGGGGTCAGCCCAAGGTTAGTAGAGACTAGAGTACACTTAACTGACTTGACGTCAGCCGACCCCCCCCCCCTCCCCCTGATGATTGAGATTCATACATCTAATCTTGCATTTATTTCAATTTGATAACGATTTAAAATTTGGATATATTTCTATCGATATTCGATATCAAAGTATCGATATTGTTTTCAATTTCCATATTGATCAGCAACCCTAGAAAAGATCCACCTTTTTTCCAGACCATAGATGAGTAAATATTGGGGGTTAGCAGCCAACAAGTTGATTTGTCAGTTTTTTTGTTGTCAATTGTGCATGAGTTACACTTTATCACTTGACGTAGGCATAAGGAATAACAATTTGTATGATTATGATTCAACTTCTTGGATACAATACAACATTATTAATTATTATTATGTACAATATATATATATATATATATATATATATATATATATATATATATATATATATATATATATGTATATATATACATATATATATATATATATATAGGCCTATATATACCGGTATATATAGCTATAGCTACTGAGATATGTGGCCGAGTGGTAATACACTGAACCATCATTCAGGAGATCGGGGTTCGATTCCCACCGTAGTCGACCATCCTGACAGGGGTTTTTCAGGGTTTCCCTTTGTCGGTCAGATCAATACTGGGATGGTTCCTTTACAACAAGCCACAACCTACTCCTCCCCGCTTTCCAAAAACACTTAATAAAATAACCTCTCATCTCATCATCTCATATATCACTCACCGACGCCAATAGATTGTAGTTATCAGTGTAGTGCGTCGTTAAACCCAATATAAATAAATAGATAGCTATAGTTATAATAGAGTCATACAGCGCAACAATACGGGAAGATATAGAAGAGGAAAGATTGTGGAAGGACGGAAAGCATGGTTGAGGAAAGAAGGATAGGAAAGGATGAAGACGAGGAAGGAGATGAAGTGACAGGATTGGTCAGCCCTCCTTGTGTGAGGCCCTTGATGATGGTGTACTTCCACCCCTGGCCTGATTTTGTTGGAACCAGGAGAAATATATTCGTCATTGTTCTTCATTTTTCCAATTTCTCTTTAGACCTCTATGATTTTTATTTTCCTTCATTACAGTATTTTACTTGCCTTTTGTTCCTTTCTTTTTTTTTATGGTCTTATCTATATTTTTCGTTGATATTGACTATGATTATACTCATCTGCAATGGATAAGAAACGGCGTTTCCGAAACCCAGTGAGAAAAAGATACCGAATACTGACAGAATCACAGTCAACCTATCACACCAAAATCGATATTCAACGAGTGGTTAAATGTCTGCCCTGGTCAATTGTCGCTTGTTAAGGGTTGTAACTGTCAAAAATGCTGTTACGAAAGCATCGAGTATAAATGATGACAGGGAGAAAAGACAGAATCAAGTTTTGTCAACACACAAATGGTTCATAGTCTACTTCTATGCTGATTTTTTCAACATAAATTATTTTTTGTTCAGTGCATGACTGGTCTGCATTTGTATGAATTGAAGTAACACTAGGCCTAAGTACTGGTAGTTTGTTCACACATGTATGTTCACAGATACATGAGAAATAGCAACATAGTCTTCAATAGTTGAAGATCAATATAATTCAATTCACATTAGTACCGCATAATACCTTGAACTTTGCATCAACTTGAAAAACAAAAGTCGAAATATTGGCAACAAACAAAATCGATCGTAATCTGCCATGCTTTGACGCCCATTGTTTCAAAACTACTCTGTAGTGCCGTGACACCAGTAGCGCCTTACATACATCAATAATAATTGTGCTTCATTAAAAATAACATGTGACAGTGTGACATTACAGAGAGCTATAATCCTAGATATTATAACATTCTTTCTCATTTATACTTCTTCATATTGTGGCTCTTCATTTTAACCTAATTTTCTTTTTCAATACTTTTTCCTTGTATCATCACATTTTTCAGAATGCAATCATCATCAGACCTACTGTTAGTATCAAGCATTATTATTATTATCATCATTATTACGGTATTATTATTCGTATATTATTATTTCATCATTTTACATATATGTTACATTATGAAATGAATTATTAAATTCATTATGAAATGAATAAATTATGATTATTATGGGGTGGTAAGATTGCCCTTGTGGTGCCCCGTTCAAACGATCCTACCTTTTATCCATAGCCTTAATTGGGGAACAATAATTTTGTATCAAGTTTCGATGTTATTAAAAAAACAAAAACATGAATGATGAAATGTGTGTAATATTGAAATAAAATAATAATAATATATCATTCACCAACTCCAATAGTCCAATAGATTTTTGCTCAATTACCTAATTATAATTAATCTCCTATTCACAATACAGGACATGTTTATTTTCGTTTTAATATTATTATCATTTTTTTTACCGACTTATTTCTTATACCAGTAACAACACATCTTGTATACTTAAGGGTGAGTGTATGTATTATGTATGTATCACTATGAAATAATAAACATCTATCTATCTACCTTTTTACACACGTATACCTGACTTTTTTGGATATTAACTAGGAACAGCATCGATTAATTGAGAGTCCATTAAGAATTGATTTTGATGCCAAACGATTCTGAAAATGTAAAATCGATTCTCTTGTACTTTTTTGTGAATAACTGTACTCTACAACAATCTGCACATCCTGCCGACGACAGAGCAAGGAAATGTCATGTCAAGGTCATGTGTGTACATTACTACTGATAGTTACATTGAATACCCCCTTGACCTTATATCTCCCCTACCCTGCCACCCTTGCCTCTCAAATTCTATTTCACTCTGTATTATTTCAATTGTTGTATTCAATGTTTTAAAAATATGCCGAAGTATTGTATAGTGTACGTAGCCGACTCACGTGTTGCTATCCCCTCCCCCCCTTCATCATATACTCCCACTGTTGGGGCAAGTATGTTATCTGTCAAAAATAGTTATCAATCACTCAATAGCTAACTTCAAACATCATTGGAAGAACATCATATTATTGCACCACAAATACAAATGATTTGAAAAGTCAAATTAAGGTAGATTTAAAAAAATGAAGTGAAAAATTACACAAAACAATTCATAAATAAATCATTACCATTCAATTAATTTATTCTGCAATCAGTTGGAAGGTGACAGTATCAAAAAATGTATCAACTCACTATCCCTTGTTATATACTAGGGATGACATCGATTCTCAAAATCGGGAACCGATTCCATGCTCCAGAATCGATTAGAAATCAATTTTGAAAAAAAAAATGTAAAAATTAAAAAAAAAGAGTTTATTCTCAAAAAAGATGTGTAATTTGAAACTTTTTTCTTCAACCTTCCCAAGGCATTCACGTGAAAAATAGCTGCTAGAGACTTCTTTGAACTGTACTGTACCATTTGGGTATTTCCATCAACGTTCGGCTGTCAAACGTAACCGAAGAGATAGCTTTTGTCCAGATAGTAATACCTCAACAATACAAAATAATATGGACAGCGAAATGAGCACTTATTGCGACGTAGAGAAGAAGTACAGCAATAAACCGAAAAAAAAAAAATCGATTTTTTGTTTTGAGAATTGTTTTACATCAGAATCGATTCTTAATCGATTTTCGATTAATCGATGTTATCCCTATTATATACCCACTAGGCAAACGCGTTATGTGTTGCCGCGTTGATGGATGAGCTGGAACGTATCGACTTATCTTTGGATTGGTTATTACATATATATATACACCTTGAGATCCAAACCATTACTTCACTGCCATCTTATTTTTCATTATTGATTTCTATGATAATAAAGAAGTCTTTGTTTTAATCGTTTACATTTAAGAGGTGACACCTGTGGCTTGGATTTAATTGGTATCTTAATAGCTTTTGAGTGATTTAAAAAAATTACATCATATATTTTTTTACATCAAAACGGCTGATCCGATTTGAGTGAAAGTTCGGAATAATGTGTATCATTCATTATTATATTGAAATTCCCTGAGAATTTGAAATGTCTCGGATGAACATTATTTCACGAATATTTTTCTCTGGGTTAGTCTAATGGGATTTTTGAAAACTTAAAAATGAGTTTTCTCAGAAGTGGTTCAACCGATTGCGCCTCAAAACTATACAGTATCGAATTAGATAATGACACTTGTGTATGCCAAGTTTCAACTGGTTTTGAATTTTTGTTTGTCCTGTGGAGCGCGAAAAAAAAAAGTCACTTTTTTTTCGGGTATGGTGAAATTGAGTCTTCGCTTCGCTCATCCAATAATGTTTACTACAAAGCAATAATGTGATGTGCTAGATTTTCTATCTGTCTTGTTCTTATCTTTCATACTCGGCAGCAAAGTTCAGCAGTTTGTTGTGAATAGTTTCAATAAATGATGCCTTTCATAGACACCTGGGAAACCTTTGTCAACAATCAAGAGAGAGAGAGAGAGAGAGAGAGAGAGAGAGAGAGAGAGCACGTGATTAAGAGAGGGTAAACATATGTGACCTTGCAATGCACTATGGAAGATTCATGGAAATACTCTTAATAGTACACTCCAAAACGACTTGCAACAGCAATTTCTTACGTAAAACCATAGCGGATGGCGGGGAACTAATTTAAAATACCACACAATTATTTTTTGATTCAAATTTTACAAAGAATCGATTCTGATGGTAAGAAAATCGAGACTTAGTTTTCAGAGTCGATGTTATCCCTAATATTAAACCATTGCATTCACCTGATTTTTTAAATTGATAATTTACATAATTTTATCACTCAAGCCTATTATATCTGAATAGCACGCAGTATTGCCTCTCGTTCGTACGTTAAAAACTTGATCATCAGTACGTCGACGGGCTCATCACTTCTGGCTGCTTGTCTCCTCATTGCTAGTTTAAAGTCTTCCTTTACTCCCTTGTCGGCACCTCGAGTTGAAATCCGCCTTTGGCTGAAACGTAACGAGATGTCAGAATTATCGTGTATTTGTTATCTTGGGTCCTGTTTTACCTACTGATTGTTAGTGGATTAGGCAATAGCAAAGACCTTAGTATCTAACTTTGTTTGAAGACGTAATACTAAGCCTTATAAGAGACGACAGAGCGATGCTAGCGCACGTATCGGAGTGGAGTGAATTTTTCCGTTGGCGGGCCAGTTGGAATGATTTTCAAAATTTTTTTTTCTCACCACACCCTCTTGGATTCACATAATTATCCAAATTATACAAGTCTTGTTTTTCTTCGAATCAGTTCATCAATATGCCTGGCCTATAGTTCCATCATGAGTGTATGAGACAATGCTATCTGTTATATCGCCGAGTGTTTCAATTATGTAATCAAGGCAAAAGCGAAGTAATTCTTCAGATACGGGAAGAAAAGGAAATGTAAGTATTACAGGCCAGGCTTGACCAATTTAAATATCTGTTCATTCGTACATCTTCATACTATGTATTTATAACTTATTGGGAATATTTCCATAAATGATTCACAATAACACGATAATCATGTCAGTTTGCTGTTATAAGCATTGGAAATACTGGTGTTGAAGCAGATATATCTCTTCTCATTCACTTCACTGCAACAGGTAGCACTAGTGAGCAATGTCGCCAAGCGTTACATGGTAAACAAGCTCAGTTTTACGTCTTCTAACGGAGTTGGTTACTAAGGTCTTTGGCGATAGTTTGCAGGTAAACTTGTTTATCCTTGTTACCTTATCTTATTTGTATCTTTGTTCAACTTATTTGTGAACTTGTTTGATTACTTGCCTTGTTGAGCGTGTTATTTTTGTATCTTAACTACATTGTTAGGCATGTTATTTTCGTATTTTAGCTAACCGGCGATTAGTAAAAGTTCTTAGCGAAAACAGGATAAATCCAGGATAAAAAACAGGATAAACAGGAAACATCATATCATAACTATAGTCTATAGGTACAAATTTTACTCTAGTGAGCTTGGATCATCAATAAAGTGATTTTCTTAATAATAATAAAGAAAAATCATGTGGCATTTAATATAATTGAGATATGTTACCTTGCAAGTTGTGCTGCAGGCATTATGTCCAACGGAATACTACCGCCTTGCTCTGTTGATAAGTACATGAACTCTTCTAGTAGATCTATATTGACAATGTAGTGCTGAAAAAGGCTGTATGAAAAACTGCCACGGATTCGAATCGCTTCAAGAAGCTGGCATGCAAGTTCCTCTTCGATAGGCCAGTCAAGTTGCAGCAAGGTTAAGATGTGTCCGGTCGAAAGGTCCGAATTGTGGTTTTTCTGTCAATTAAAAAGATGAGTTCAGCAAGTTATTATAGTGCTATTATAGGCCTATGTCATTTTATTACGTATTTTATTATTATTATTTTCAATATTATTATTATATGGGGTTTCACGACGATTGATTACTACGATCTATTGGCTTTGGTGAATGAGATATGAGATGATGGGATGAAAGGCTATTTTGTCATGTGTTTTTGGACAGTGAGAAGGAGTCGGTTGTGACCTGTTGTCGTCAAGGAACCATCCAGTACTGACCAGAACGACAGAAAACCTACGAAAAACTTCTGTCAGAATGGTCGACGATGGAGGGAATCGAACCCCGGTCTCCTGAATGACAATTCAGTGGCCTAGCCACTCGTCTCAGTAGGCTATACTGTCTATACAGTATATATATATATGTATATATTTTATTATATCATAACTTATAAGTTATTACATTACGTAAATAATCGATCTAGATGACACAGATAGGTCCCGTAAAGTAAAGACTTGACTTGTAAAATGTAGAGAGATTGAGAATCTATTAGCCGTACCACTGTGTCGAATCAAATATTAAAATAACGTTAGATGAGATTAAACAAAAAAATGGACCTCAAAAAGAATACAGTATTAGTATTACTCGTCCACATGTTATAGGCCTATAATGTATTATTTATAATCATCAATGGATCACGTAGGTCTACATTGGTAGGGGCCTATGTACCGGTATTTTCAACCAATCAAATAAGGCTCATCTATTAATATTATATACAATTTTAAATTTATATATAATACCGGTACATAAATTCGAATACATGAGATACCGTAGCTTATAATACTTGAAATGGGCCCTTTTTACATAACTATAATTTTATGACATGATTATAAAATATAAAAATGTAGCGTCTCACATAATTAGAGACTCACTTTTAATGTCGCTATGAGCAGACTGACGCAATACTGAAGGACTGGAGCACGCCCCAGGGGTAGGAAATGTAGATGTCGATTTGACCGACTGGGTGGTGGTAGAGAACTGATTCCTCCGGGGGTAACGTTAATCAAAGCAGTTATAATTTGGAATACATTTTCAGCAACAAGAGAATATTTTCCTTGGCTGAAGTTAATGCTGGCGTGACGGAGGTTTCTCCGTAGGATGCCGTTTGTACTGGCGTCATGGGTTCGAGTCTCGAGACGAAAGGCGTCCTCGTAGAAACCGTTGTAAAGTGTAGCATCAATCAGGAAACCACTGAACCATGTGTCCAGTTTCAATTGCTTTACCAGCTTGGCAAATTCTGTGAAAGAATAATTTCATAGAAGTTTAGTTATTCAGTTTTAAGAAATACCATCAATTAGTAATGGTAGGCTCACAGTAGTGATGAAATAAGGAGTCCAAACAACTACCGTCTTTTCAGTGTTGTGCCTATCTCTCAACATTGGCGTTTGAGAGTTTCGGTCTGAAGTTCTTTAAAGGTTTCATTCGAAAAAATCCAAATGAGCATTGTTGTACTTATAAATACATGTACCGATATCCACAATAGCAGGTTCATCAACAAGAAAAAAAAATTGTATAACAGTAGGTCTACTATTTTGAGTGTCAAAGATCTTTCAGGACATTTACTATTAGAAATACACATACAACTTTCAAAAGTGTTGCATATTAAAAGCTGCTGTGAGCTCCTAAAATTTCTGAAGTTATCACATTATAGCTATATTCACTTATTTATTGGAAAAGTTAGTTATTTATAGCATATAATTTAGTTTGAAGATTATGTTTTTTTGTGAACAAGTTGCTAACAAGTGTTGGCAATATTTAGAGCACGTTATCAGAGTTGGCAGCCCTGTTACAGATGAAAATAAGAGGACTGATCAAGTGATCATTAATTATAAGTAATTATCTGTATTTTGTTGATAAACCTTGGTATTATTCATTGCATCGCTTTTCGTCTTTTTGAACAATCCGTTTTTTTGTCAAATAATCAGTAATTTATACCTTACCTTTCTCTAAAGTTTCTGAACGATGCAGTAATGACCAACATCGTACCGCCATAATGAAGCATTGTACAACAGACATTGCTCCAGCCCCTCCATCTTTTGATACAGTCAGATCAGGAGATATCGCGTCATCCAATTTTGCCCTCTTTGCCTTTGGTTCGCTTGTGTCTCTCTCACCAAATAATTCAACAAGTACCATCGGAACATCGCCGCCCAACAAAGTTTTATATTCGTGCAGAGAATGTAGAAAACAGGTGACGGTACAGTAAAGCAATTGTTCTTCGGGTAACGAAGGAGTAAACTCGTTCAAGGTCTGCCACCATACATCTTTGTTACTAGAAAATCACAATGGTTAGGTACTTTAAAGAGTTTAAAAATGAATAAATGTAGGACATACTGCAACAATGTTTTACGGTATTTAATGATTTGTGTGGAAAGAGTAATTTATTAATTATATCAACGTCTGGTTTTATCAAGAGTTATTTTTATTAATGACCAGGTCATTCAAAAAGTAACTATATTTGTTTTCATTTATATTGGCTTCAACGATGCATTGTAATGATAACTAAGATCTATTGGCCTCGGATAAATGAGTAATGAGATGATGGTTTCTTAGGTAATGAGAAGGACAGTGTGAAGGAAGCGGTCGTGGCCAATATTGTAGGAACCATCCCGGCATTAGCCTAGACTACAGAGGGAAACCATGAAAAAGCTTGTAAAGATGGACGGTGGCGGGGATCGAACCAAGTTCGATATGCCCCTCACCTGCCGGATCACATGAAGCAAGCGCGTTAGCAACTGAGCTGCATGTGCCGGTAAACTACACTATCAACCTTAATAGAAGGGATATTAGATTACCATGTAAGTCCAAAGACGCTACTGTTCAGCTCCCATCGCAATTTCTTCCCTGTCAACTCTAGTATTTTGAAAAGGCTTTTCCACGGTTCGTCAATACGACTTTCCAATTCCGGTAGATTTTCTATTAATTGATTTGGTGCTACCAAATAGCAAAGGAAGAATTCAATAGATTTATGTAGTAATCTCAATAACTGTTTGGGCTGCATATCAACCTGATTTGATCCTAATAGAGGTAGTAGATCACAAACTGAAACCAAACAAAGCCATTCATTCTCAACAGTTGAATACCTAAAAGTTCCGTGGTGACAAAACATTAGCAAAGGAAGCACGATATATTTAAAATATATAGGCCTATCTATGAAAACATAACTATGTTCTGTCTGCCAAAAACTACAAAGCAGTGTTCTGGATAATCCACTTATGAGTTGCACAACTGCATATATCCTAAGGGTTAATTATTTCAAGTGTCAAAGAAATAACACTAACTTAAAAAGACGTAACTGGAAATTATGCTCATTGAAAATTCAGTGATTTATCCCCTTCTGTTTCATCCATCTTTCAATGGACATTTCTTCTAACAAAACAAATCTGTATCAACTTGAAATGCCATCAGCATTAAATTCAAACTCACCTAGAAGTTTCCGATAGCAATTCACTGCATTCTGATAGTGACAATGTTTTTCAGCAGTTAATAATGTGTCTACTAGATGAGGCTGAAAAAAATCAATAGTTGTTTAATAATCTAATAATAATAACTCTTTATTTAGCTAGTTAGCTATTACACATTCACAGTACATTACGAACAAAAATTAATAATAAAAACATAATTTAACAAATAATTGACTCATTGACTAAAATTATAACTATTTGAATTCTTCCTTAACAAATTTAACACACATTCTTCTATACTTCTCAATATTATTTTCTTCTTTCACACTATTATCTAACTTATTATATAATCGAGCACCACTGTAGAAGACAGATTTATTGGTGCTTCCTTTTCTGTTTCCGTTCAAATATAAATTATTGCCTCCCCTCATATTATAGTTATGCATCTCCGCTACAGTACCTATATTGTCCTTGAAAACATTTGCTGCATTACTCTTGCGCATTTTGAATATGAATATGAGAGTATTCAGTGCTACTCTTTGCTCTACTGACAGCCATTGCAATGCTGCCAGCATATCACTTGATCTTGCAAACCTATCGCACCTCAATATATATCTCATTGCACGGTTTTGCAGCCTTTGAAGAGTTTTCACGTCTTCTTTATTTATATCCCAAAGTGGGGTTCCACAGTAATCAATGTGTGGACTTATGATTGACTTATATACTAAGCATAGCACCCATGATGGTAAAAACTTTCCTATTCTATATAAAAGACCAGTTTTTCTACTGATACTATTTGCTATATATTTTACATTACTTGCAAATTTTAAATTACTGTCAATGACAATCCCCAGATATTTGATCTCATCAACAAATTCAAGTTTCTGACCATCAATAATGATTTTATTCTCTTTATCCTCTCCAACTATTTTCTTCTTGACCCCTCTTAGATGTACTTACTATCATACATTTTGTTTTATTGATATTGAGTTTAAGTTTGTTGTCCTTTATCCAGTTACTCAGTTTCAGCAGCTCTTCATTCAACGTTCTACACATGTAAATATAGTTAAACCCTGATATTGACACAAGGGTGTCATCCGCAAACATGTTGATGAAAACCTTATCTAAATCTATACAGTTATTAATATTATTTATATAAATGATGAAAAGCAACGGTCCCAGCACTGAGCCCTGTGGCACACCATGTTTATTCACTAAATTATCTGACAGTTTCGCATCATATTTTGTAGTTTGTAATCGATTTGTTAAATAGCTTTTAAACCATTTGATTACTGTTCCTTGAATGTTATACGACTCGAGCTTTTTAATTAAAGTGTTCCTGTCGATTGTCTCAAACGCCCTTTTAAAGTCCAAGAAAACCGATATGATGAATTTATTCTCATCCAAATCTCTCTTCCAATTGTACATTAGCATCTGCAGTGCTGTTTCACACGAGTGTTCACTTCGGAAACCTGATTGGTTGGTACACAGTACATTGTTCTTATCACAGTGTTGTTTCAGTTGATTGTGAACCACCTTTTCTAACACCTTCTCATATATTGGCAACATATTTACTGGCCTATGTTCTTCTCCTTTATTAGTGTTCGTTACTTTAGGGATGGGTATTATGGTTGCCGTCTTCCATGTTTCCGGAAAAACTCCCTTCTTTAGCGATAAATTGATGATATTTAATATTGCGTGTCCACAGGTATTAAAGGTACCTTTCAGTAGTGCCGCTGTTATACCTTCGACTGTGCCTGCTTTATTTGGTAATTTCATTATTATCTCACTCAACTGTTCAATAGTAATAACTTGAAATTCACTGAACTCTTGAATTAATTCATCATTGATAGGCCTATTGTTTAGCCCAGTACCGTCATTCATATTCACACTTACAATTCCACTTCGATCTGGTAATTCAATATTATTAACTATATCTTCAACACTTTCAATAAAGTATTCATTAAATTTGGTAGCACATTCTTCTAATCTAGTTTCAACATCATCGAAAGTTATGCATTTTGACAGTTTATTGCTCTTATCTTTCCCCATTAGGGTTTTCAAGGTTTTCCACATCTTTTTAGGTTCATTTCGCTGCTCACTTATTTTCAATTCAAAATAATTTCTCTTTTCTTTTCTTAGTTCTTTTGTGAAAGTATTCCTTTTTACTTTGTACCTCTCCCAGTCTATGATACTGTTTGTACTTTTAGCCATTTTGTAACTACAATTTCTTTCCCTCTGTTTGTTCAAAGTGTTGCTATTGAACCAAGGATTAGCAATAGTTAGATTTCTGACTACATTTTCACTCAATGGTGTCACTGCATCAATTGCTTTCACTATATTATCGATCACTGATTTTGCGACTACATTTACTTCATCAGTCTCAAGTTTCCAGTCATATTCTCTCATTACGTCATTTAGTTTAGCCAAGTCATCCATATTCATCTTCCGTCTACCAATAATTTTCCTTTTACCTTGAATTTTCCTACTTACGTAATTTTTCAAGTCTTTCTGTATGAATGAAGCTTCATGATCCCCAATACCCAATAATTTGTTGTTAAATGAATTGTTTCCTTCAAATGTACGAACATAAATCTCATTTGTTTTAATGCTTCACGATTGGAAAGGATACTAAAGTAACAATTCCTTTGTATTTAATTGTACCATTGTTCATTGTACATAAATAAAGGCCGAGTCTGGTGACACCTGAGTGGATTTCATGTTTGTGGACCTCGAGTGTTCCCAGCCTCCCATTCTGGTGACACTCAGGGTCGCGTCTTCGGTTCGCAGGCCACGCTCCGGATTCGTTCAGGAGGGTTCGGCTTCATTCGGGAGGATAGTTTAGTTGTAATTTTCACTGCTAGAGTGCACCCGACACCAGTTACCGATAAATGATCTATAAATATATATATATATATATATATATATATATATATATATATATATATATATATATATATATATATATATATATATATTTATATAAATATATATATATATATATATATATATATATATATATATATATATATATATATATATATATATATATATATTTATATATATATATATATATATATATATATATATATATATATATATATATATATATATATATATATATATATATATATATATATATATATATATATAATATATATATATATATATATATATATATATATATATATATATATATATATATATATATATATATATATATATATTATATATATATATATATATATATATTATATATATATATATATATATATTTATATATATATAATATATATATATATATATATATATATATATATATATATATATATACATATATATATATATATATATTTATATATATATATATATATATATATATATATATATATATATATATATATATATATATATATATATATATATATATATATATATATATATATATATATATATATATATATATATAAATATATATATATATATATATATATATATATATGTATATATATATATAAATATATATATATATATATATATATATATATATATATATATATATATATATATATATATATATATATATATATATATATATATATATATATATATATATATATATATATATATATATATATATATATATATATATATATATATATATAAATATATATATATATATATAAATATATATATATATATATATATATATATATATATATATATATATATATATATATATATGTATATATATATATATATATATATATATATATATATATATATATATATATATATATATATATATATATATATATATATATATATATATATATATATATATATATATATATA
>OZ023331.1:17647286-17697286 GCA_964007535.1 Brachyptera risi
ACAAATTGTTACAGAATTAAGTTGTTGAGATTCACTGCTTTCTAGATTCAAGAGTTGACCAACAATGAAGTATTTTTTATATGCGTCAAGGTGTGTAGATTACCAGAGTCAATAAGGTGGCAAGATTAGAACTACTTTAACGACGTTTATAGCTTATTCAGATATCAAGGTGTGTAGAATACCAGAGTCGATAAAGTAGCAAGGGTAGAACTACTTCAACGACTTTTATACCTTATTAGGATATCTCGCTCATCTTACAACGCATATTTCGCGTTTGACTAGTTATGAACTAACAATTAAAATCAATCCGGAATGTTCAACTAACCCCATGCTGCGACACTGCTTCTGGAAATCGATGCAGTAACAAGAGAAGTAACCGACAATGTTCCATTGTGTCTTCACTTCGCTCGGCAGTCATCAACAGAAGATCACGTTGTATGTCTGGTTCAGAATAAGTACGTTAACACAGATTATCTTCGAAAAACCAAGTACCGGTATCTATGATCTCCAATTTTTTCAAATTTCATTTCTCATTCCAGTCAGACAGAGCTGTATTTATTTATTCATTCAACTAGGCCCACGACTTTCATGCTAAAAGGGCTTGTGTAGGGTCAGCGTTCCGGCTGCTGGCCGCTCTAGCACTTTCTCAGCTTGAGAATTTACTGCACAGCTGTTTTTGTTTAGCTTACGTTATTGATGGGGTGTATTCATTAGTGAAAGATGTTGACGTCATATTTTCACCTCTCAAATTTAGTTTGGGTGCTTACAGAAATGTAATATAAATGATTCTGTAATAAAAACACATTGCTTCCGTTTCTAGCTGCTTCGGTTCTCGGCCAGGCTTGTGTCAGATTCCAGCCGGCCGCCATTTCACCAGCCGACACTTTGATGTTTTGACAATTGTTTTATTGACAAGTGCGTGTGCGTGGTTACAAAAAGGCCTTGCATGTTGTCATCACAAGATTCATAATGTTCCTCATTTTGCGGGCTATAGGCCTATATATTCAAAACTATCAACCTTTCCACAGCAACACAACATTTTTAATAAGGGAATAAGATCAAAGAAGCTGTTGCAAAATTAAAAAAGATGATTTCCAACAGCTGTCAGTGACAGTTGAGGAATATTCATAGAGCGGCCAAAAACCGGGGCACAGACCCTGCATAACTAGGTAAACAATTATGATAGCTCAACTCAACAATACCTAGGGCCTATTACTGAGTAAGAAATGACCCAATAAGAAATCTAACACTGACAAGTAATGAACTTACTAGAAGGAATGTGACTGAACATTTCACGTAGAAACTCAGCGTCAGGTTCGCCGCTGTCACTTCGTAGTGCGGTGGTGAGTGCCAAGACTTCTTTCCACAATTCACTGGCATCTTGGAATTTTTGGAATCTATAAACAGATTTGATTCAATATTTCACCAATACATTTCAAGATAAGAACAATCGTAATAAATACGAGCTACAACGGTGACCATTATCATTGCCATTAGGGCCTATGCTGGATAAAGTGACAGGTCTAATGAAATTATAACCCTACTTACACAGCACTAAAACATTTAGCAGCGGCAACGAAATTTTTGTCCGACTTCTCTATTAAGTACGCCTCAAATTGCACTCCAAAATTGTTCGGATACAACGTTTTAGCTGTTATCATCCACGATTTTGCTGCATAAGGATCTCCAATTTGCAATGCTTCTTTAGCCTTTAATACGAGAAAATCTTCACTAGAAACAGAAGTTGTTATCCTCATCGCGGCCATGTTTGATGTTTACGAAGTCGAACCAATGTTACCAGCACACAACGAAAGCACTCCTGCGATTAGTACTGCGGTAGTACACCCACCATAAGCTCTTTGACCCTACCGTATGAGAAAATTTCATACTTTTCATACACCTTTTATAAAAAAAACAATTTCTTTGCTAGCAAAATGATTCGCTCAGTGGCTAAAAAATGGGCGATCCAAAACAAATAAGGATAAAATATGAATACCTATTCTCTCTACAATTATAGGAGGCAATTCCTGACCATGCCACTACTAATAATTGGTAAATGGTAATGAAGCTCCAAGGCAGGGCAGAGGTCGGTAACCCTGGGCACCCGCGCCAATACAAATCAGAAATTTTTATTCATCATCTACAAATAATATTACTGTCATTTTTCAAAATGAAATATCAAAACATTGGAACTTCTCAGACTCTAATACTTTCGCCCAGCAGTAGGGTCCCTCATTTCATTGTACAGAGAATTTATCCATTTCTGTAGCAATTCGAAAGGCCGTTACTATTTATTATGCATCCACCACTGGCCCATAATATGTAAAAAAAATGTCTTAAATCACAGAGTACAGTGTTACAAATCAATATTAGGGGAGGCACTTACTTGAAAAGTGATGCAAACTGTCGCAAGCCCGCACTAAAATTCATACAAAAAATTAATTGATCAGAATGGTATTGTAGCATTTATAATTTCCATTCAAGTTTATAAATATTAAATTCGTCCTGGAACATGAGATTTTGAGAATGGGTGACAAGTGAAATTATTGTATTTTAGCACCACTTCTAGAGGAAGTCTAGAAAAAATAGAAAGTATCAACAATGTATAATTTATTAGCATTTGCCTACACTTAAACAAAATATACAATAAATTTCTCAACTTATATCTTCTTCCTACTAATTATGATTACAGATATTTGAGAGTAGTCTTCAACATCAATTAAAACTTGTTTGGGATCCATACCATCAAGGCTGTACCAAGACATTTTATGCCCCTAGGCCCGAATTTTTTTGGCGTCCCCCCCCCCCCCCCCCCTCCTAAAGTATAGTAATTACTGTAATTCAGAGTAGTTCACTGTCTCGGAAATATGACAAGCACCAGGTTCTTATATAGAAGATTACTATGACCCATCAATGAGAAAGATATTTTTATAAACTTTGTGACCATAGCACTCACTGTACATAACTTATTAATATTTATGGGCCCAAGGCCCAACGGATAATATTGAAATTTGCTATTGAAACTTACACACTAAAAACTAAAAAGCGACCACCGAACAGTTCACAAACAGCACTCTTTTTGATTTAGATGGAGAGATTACCATTTTAAGCTATACGTTTTAGGGAGTTCAAATACAGTTTTGGTCAAGATATTCAATTCAAGGTATTGTTTCACTCATTTTGTGAAATTTTGATTGACAAAGTAGTGAATGATTCATTCTTTATTCTGTATCACAGGTGTAGCCACTGGAATCGCAAAAACAGAATCTGATGCTTAAAAAAAAAGTATCGAGTTTTGAAATCTTTTCAAGTAGTTTTCATTTTGATCAATCCTATTCTCAGCACACTTTTGTACTCAGCTTTACTCGAGTTAATAATTAAACTGAGAACTAGATTGCGACTGAAATGAATGAAGCCAACGACTGCACTGAGTAAAATACAAATTCTTCTTATACACGTATAAAATATTTCACGTTGACTGTGCATGTAACTTCCCTTCAATCCCTGCTCACAAGTCCCAGTTGGATTTGAAAAAGTTAAACAGAAATAATATCAGTGATACAAGGAAACTGATATATTATGTAACATTTTATTCTGTATTATTATTAAATATAGACGATAAAATTTTCAAATGCGGATTATTTCGTATTTTGGCATCAGCCTTTCTCCTCATGGACAGCTATCACAGGCGCCAAAACGACCACGCGGCAAGAAAAAAGGTGTTACGAAGACTATATTGTATACTAGAAGCTGTGGCAATACAGAACGTTGCTTTTATAATGCACTTGATGCATTAGTTGGTAGCGGTATCTCAAAACGTGAGTGTATATTGTATAAATATATATTTTTTCAATATATCTTGACGTATTATTTGATTTTCAAGGGGCTGACACCCCTTAAATATTTTCCATTCCTCGAGAATTTGCCGCCCTGGGCTTGCGCCTCAATACGGCCCTGCATACCATTGATCCCCAAGTGAGTCACCAAAGCTAATCGGAAAATGTTTTACATCTTGGGATATGAGGGAATGTACTTGGGATTTGATACCTAGAGGATAACATCAACAAGAACAACAAATGCACAAATACGGTATTAGCTTTTCAACAGTTTTATTAAGGATGAGTTTAAGATTTGCTAGACATGAAAGGATAAAATCTACATAAGAGATCTTTTCATTGTAATTAATTATTATTAGTATTTACATTTCATTTTGTCACGTAATTAATGTTTTACTCTACACTTATTTTTTGGAGTTGAATATAAAATCTTATATATTTCATACAAGATCGTGATTACTTCACTGTAACTACGAGTAATTAATCTTACGCAACTGAAGCAACTTCGTCCAAGGACGACAGTACTTAAATTTAAATACGAATAAGGTTTTGTACAGCCTCCTTAAAATCTATTAAGGGCTTGCATTGGGTCATTAACGGACCCAATTATTCTCATAATTATTAATTTAAGAGATTGCTATACAAATGTCAATAACTTACAAACACTGGTTACAATAATGGACGAAAGATTAAATACAGACTGACATTACTGCTAACTATCACGGATTCATCTGTGACGTTTGAATGACAATCTGACGTAAACGGGAGATATAACAGCCATCTCCCAGTCTGGCTAAAAAAAAAAGAAGTGCATAGACATAGGTGCGGGGAGTACCCCAAATAGAGAAATTATAGGCGGACAATAATAAAGAAAAAATATTCGTACCCCATCTGAACATCACAGGCCCGAGAAGAATTATTTGCGTCATTTTTCACTGATTTTATCCTCAAAATAAGGTATTAAAAAAATATGTAAAATAACTTTTATGACGTGGTCCTTGCATGGGACGTGTCTTTGACAACACCCGTTCACTTCTTTTTGTTCTTATTGGTTGCACCTCTCGGAGGAGTGACTGGACGACCAGCGTTCAGCCCACCGTATGTGAATTTACGCTTATCTGCCGGCTGAAAGAAAATACCAACATGAATACATACACAGGCACTTTCATTTCGAAGACAAGATTGATATCAACAAGATCATCAAAAAGCACAAAAAGAGCCTAAAAAAGCAGGTCAAATATGATAAAATGAACACGAATTTAGCACAAAAAGTTGAGGAATTAATGTAATGAAACAAAACAAATTACAACGGCGACGGAACAGGTATGGTGCCTGTACTCGCCCAATAGAAATATTTGAATGAAATATATAATTCTGGAAGAATTAAACTAGTTTGAACCAGTAATGCTGGAGACTACAGGAAAATAAGCATAGACCTACACCACATTATTCAGTATCTTCCTTTCAAGTTCACGTTTCATGATGAGAAGAAATCTGCACATTCATATTCAACTTCGTGAGTTGAAGGATAAACAAAGAGTAACTAGAAATGCATTTTAGGTACTGTTATGGAAAAAATGAAGACTGTCCAACCTTTTGCATATTTCTTTCTAGTGGAGGGATGTTACTTGCAAAAGTAACACTCTTAGATTTATTATTAGTAATGAATAAACGCACACCTACAAACAATTGTATTATGTAAACAACAAACAAGGGGTTAGCTATCATCCATCCTTGTCAAAGTGTGTCAAACCTCAATACTGACAAGGAGTTGAATAACTAAAACCACCAATCAAAGCCTCATATTTGGTAACTCTGAATAAAGTTGAAATCAACATGGTTATTTCAGGTAAAAATTTATCATCACTGGCAAAAAATCCAGAACTAAAAACTAATGTTAAAGAGATGAATAACTACAACCAGTTGAGCCTCTTATTTGGTCATCAATTTGAACCAGTTATTTTTGAAAAATCTAAAGAAAAAAAAATCCGACAACTTCTGGTAAGATTTGATCAATTTCTCTTTTATCTACAAAACTTTGTTTCCTTAAATTCAATTAATTAAAGGCTGATTGGAGAATAGTAATCAACTAAAAATACAACTAGCATATTATGGGAACTGATGTACGACGATTAATGCTTCATAATTAGGCCTACTACTCAATCTCAATCTACAGCCATGTTATTTCAGAAGATGCCTCACATTTGGTAACTCTGGATGAGTATTGAATCAACACTCAAGTATTTCAGTTCAATCGATATAATCATAGGCAAAAAAAAAATGGAATGAATTCACTACGGAGAAAAATATATAATTATACATACAGCAGGGTCTCGTTCTTGTACGTTGTCATGATCACAAAGCCTAACCGTTGTATCTATAATTTCCTATGTAGGAATATTTAGGACAGTCACAATTACTCAGTAATGTAATTTCATCACATATATAACAGATGAGTTTGCACTTGAATATTTCTCTCCTATATGGATAGGAAATTAAGTATATGACAGTTGGGTGAAGAGGACACTTACGACAGCCACAAAATCCAGGAATAAGGCCCCTGATGTGGCATTCATGATTATTATAGTAAAATATGCAATATAGTCTATCCTACCTAGTAAGAAATGTTGGACAAAATAATAATCAAGTAATAAGTAGCTATGCAAAATGCCTATAAAAATAGGTACTGATACATGAATAAATTCAATACCAGACTAGATTTGATTGTGCCATCCTACAACAATGACATAAATAAATTGAATTATTCCCAACATCAGTTGATATCAAGAATGTGTGAATTCCTACGTAATGCCTCATATCTGAATAACAACATCATGGTTCAATTCATTTGGAATGTTTAATCATAGGCATACGGATGAATAGGCGTGGCCACGTAAACAATCAACAAGTGTAGCGAAAGAGTTTGCGTGAAATCAATCGCAAACAAAAGACTCATTGTTGAGAAAGGAAATTAACTAGAAATTAAACTACATGTATTGCATTTTCCTAGTTGTAATAAATAGCTACCAAACAGAACTGGTTCAAACTATGAAGGTTATTACACCAATGTTGGTTGGGCCCATATTCTATAACTGCAAATGTAATGGAATTGCTACGAAAAAGTGTCAGAGCCCTCATGATACACCACGGTAAAGTATAGAGAATCGTCTGCACAAAACAAAGATGGATGGCTTTCCTTTTATTTCGAGTTATAGAGTAACAATCTATCAGAGAATAATAACCAATTGAAAATACGACCCGCATATTATGGGGACCGATGTACAACGATTAAAGCTGCATAATTACTACTCAATATACAGCCACGTTGGAAAGATGCCTCACATTTGGTAACTCTGGATGAGTATTGAATCAACACTCAAGTATTTCAGTTCAATCAATATACTCATAGGCAAAAGAAATATAAAATGAATTTACCACGCAGAAAAGCAGGGGCCTTGTTCTTGTACGTTGTGATGATCACTAACCTAAATGTTGTATTTTTAATTTCCTACTTAGGAATATTTAGGACAGACACAATCAGTAATGTAATCTCATCACATATAAGAGACATTCCTAGATAGGAGATGAAGGATCTGCCAGATAGGTGAAGTGATCAATTACGACAGCCACGACATCTAGGAATAAGGCAACTAATACAGGTATTCAACTATTTATGGTTATTCAAGTAAAATATGCAATATGGTGTATCTATAGTGAGAAATGTTATACGAAAGAAAGATCTAGTAACAAATAGGTTTGCTAAATGCATACAAAATGGGTACTGGTATGTAAATAAATTCCAATACCAATTGGCTAGATTCGATTGTACTGTCCACAAATTGAATTATTCCCAACATCAGTTGATATCAAGAATGTGTGAATTCCTACGTAATGCCTCATATCTGAATAACAACATCATGGTTCAATTCATTTGGAATGTTTAATCATAGGCATACGGATGAATAGGCGTGGCCACGTAAACAATCAACAAGTGTAGCGAAAGAGTTTGCGTGAAATCAATCGCAAACAAAAGACTCATTGTTCAGAAAGAAAATGAACTAGAGATTAAACTACATGTATTGCATTTTCCTAGTTGTAATAAATAGCTACCAAATAGAACTGGTTCAAACTATGAAGGTTACACTAATGTCGGTTGGGCCCATATTCTATAACTGCAAATGTAATGGAAGTGCTACGAAAAAGTGTCAGAGCCCTCATGATACACCACGGTAAAGTATAGAGAATCGTCGGCACAAAACAAAAATGGAAAAAATTCTTACCCCATTTGACATGAGGGGGAAAAAAACGTGAAAAGTCGATGATTTTCGACCGAGCCTAGCAAAAATCTTTCTTAAGAAGAATAACATGTAACGCTTTTTTGAGCTAGGAACGTGGAAGAACTAAAATAGGTAGAGAAAGAGTGTTCCTACAAAATATCTGCGCTCGAATGTCACCTTCTGTTTCATATGTATAACATAACTACCGTACTTATTTCCACCATATAATATCAATTGAATAATTTGCATAAGACATTGTGACTTTATTGTTGCAGTTTTGATTGTGCTGTTCCAGCAATACCCTTGAGCTGTCAACACTGGCGACCACGCGTATTTCTACTATGACTGAGAGGGCAGATGTTGGAAGGGGGGAAGAGGACAATGATTGTCAGAAACTTGAACGACAGACATTTGTACAATACTGAACAAAATAAAATCATATTTGGTGA
Organism: Brachyptera risi; assembly: GCA_964007535.1. NCBI lineage: Eukaryota > Metazoa > Arthropoda > Insecta > Plecoptera > Taeniopterygidae > Brachyptera > Brachyptera risi. The sequence goes on from OZ023331.1 coordinate 17,655,849, forward strand.
ATACTGGGCATTCTCACACAGCCTATTTTATCAAAATATTTTTTGTAAATATTTAGAATAGTTATTTATTTTTAAAGGGTGTTTTATGTCATAACATAATGAGACGGACCAATGGTAAAAATTAAGATTTGCAGTTTACCTCTTGTCTAACTACTTAGTATTTATGGTTATTGAAGTGAAATATGCAATATGATCTATATTGGGAAATGTTACACAAAAAAAGGTCCAGTGATAAATAGGTACCGGTATGCTAAATGCCAATAAAATTGGTACTGAGTTAACAATAACATGAATTATTTGCAACATCAGTTGATATCAATAATGATGTGTGAATTCCTACGTAATGCCTCATATCTGAATAACAACATCATGGTTCAATTCATTTGGAATGTTTAATCATAGGCATACGGATAAATAGGCGTGGCCATGCAAACAATCAACAAGTGCAGCGAAAGAGTTTGTACAAGGTCACATGACCATCTGTCAAATCAATCGCAAATAAGACTCATTGCTGAGAAAGGAAATCAACTAGAAATTGAACTACAGTAAGGCTACAGGTAACCCAATGGATAGCTTACTAGTAGTCTAATTCAAAAATAAAATTTGAAAGTTACATACATTACTGTTACATTTACTAGTACCACTAAACTCAAGAAGAAAGAATTGAAGAGAAATAGTTTACATTCAATGTTTCGAATATTTATTTATATGTTGGGTTAAAAAACGCACTGTACTATACTGAGGTCGATGGCTTCAGTGAATGAAGAATGAGATTTTTTAAAAATCAGCTTCGAAACTTGATACAAAATTGCTGTTTTCGAATGACGAGAATGAATTGAGGCGATGGAAAGATAAGATGAAATTATGTGCTTTTGGATAGTGGTAAGGAGTCGGACATGGCCTTTTGCCCAGGAAACATCGCAGTATCAACCTAAACGATGGAGGGAAACCACAAAAAACTTCACAAGGATGGTCGACGGTGACAGGACTCAAACCCTGGTGTCCTGAAAGACGGTTCAGCGTGCTGGCCACTGGTTCACCAGTCTCAGTTGAATATTTTCAAGGGGATCATATTTAGTAGTCAAATGTGCATTTTCACTCCTGAATGATGAAAAATCATCACTCGTTTTATAAGTAACGTATATTCACAGGCAAATACATACAGTGGAACCTCTTTAGTACGTTTTTCAGGGGACCAGACAAAAAACTTATTCAAGTGAAATTACTAAAGAAACTATTTGAAATGTAGGAGCATATGAATGGGATTGGAAAATAAAACTTACCAAGGTGAAAAATGTATTCAAGAGAAACTCAGTAAAGAGGTTCTACTGTACAAACCATAAATGTTCCACACAAATAATGAATGATTATTGTTTGCGTAACGACCCCACTATACGCCACGTTATTTGTTACGTTACGTTTATAGATGGGATGATGATCAGAAAAACCTATGCCTATTAGGGACTTGAACCCACATCCAAATTGACTACCAGAGTATCCAAGGCAGGAACAAGTCGGTCGGGCTGCTCAAACAATAATAGACAAATTTCAACAATAATAGAGATAGCACAATAAACACGGGCTAATCCACTACCAAATGAACATTATTTGTCTAGGAAGTGAATAAATGATAGCAATTGAGTAAGACTACAGTTACAGGAAATGACTGGACTAATAGCTTACACATTATCGAGACAACCAAGGAAAAATTTGTATAGATGAGGTTTCTTTGTTTAGAGATGAGGCTGACAAATTGAAATTTGATCAAATTATTGCAACCAATGGGCTTTATTGTCACAGCCCCGAGTCATTTATTCTCAACAAACGTACCGCACGTTCAGTGGTTACTGACAACCACACCATTTCGTCTTTGACAAACGTGGACTGGTTCCTCAAAATCAAAATCGTATAAAAAAAGGCTATACATCAGTCACATTTCCAGAGCTGGGATAAAGACTATCCTGGTCGTACAGCGGAACTGTAACGTTGTAAAGCTAATTGCAAGAATATCGATATTTCTAATGTAGAGTTACTGATGAGAATTTTTCTTAGCAATTCTATGTGCATCTCTGGACAGTAGCACCACTATGAAGCACCAACACCCAAACTCTCTCAAGTTCTATAAACTAACGACGCATCGGACAGCGTGATGGTTAAATTTAGTAGTCCTAGTATCAGTAGTTAGTAAATAATAACAAAAAAACTGACAAATATAAAAGTCACAATTATTTTTATTGGTGCCCCTGGTTTCATTATAATTATGCAATAATAAACTATGAAAAAAAAACAAGAGAAAACAACATAATATTTATGAAGTATAAACTGAAACTCAGGTTGTTAACAAGTTTTAAAAATATGATTACGTATCTTGCCTGAAGAACCCAAGTAACAACTTATACTAATTAGCCTGAACTTGTAAAATTATTCTAATAGGCCACTTGAGACATTCAAGTAACTGCCTAACATATTTGGTAACTCTGAATAATTAAAAATCATCACTGTAAGTTTATTTAGATTTATAATTGCGTAACAAGTAACAAAAATGCCAACAATATTTGCACACTTGGAAAAATCATAAAATATTAGAAGAAACTACAATGCAAAGTTCATTGTTTTCAAATAATTTTTTAGCAAAAGAAAGCACTTGTAGTGCCTAGAATAAATTATTTCACATTCCTTACAGAAAGAGAGCTGGAAGCCATGCATTGGGAGTTAGGGACATCATTTAAAAATTCAGTAACTTTCGGATATCCCAGCCTAGACTTCTCATCGCGTCCGTTTACCCGTAATTTTCGGCTGTGGAGAGAATATGAAGAGTAAAAACCTCTTTACAACAACTGAGACAGTAAAATAAGTACCTAATTAAATTTTCACTATGCAGGGCTTCCATTTGCCTTCTACAATGAGACAGCTTCTAATTTAAAAAAAAAAAAAAAGATATCAAAATTTTTGCCTCCTTTTGAAGCAAAGTTTAAAAAAGGAAAAATGACAAAATCTGACAATTTACTTCATATTTTTCTAGCATGCATTTATAAAGAATACCCCTGGCCCAAATTCCGTTTAAAAAAATGGTATCAATTAATGCAACACTTAAACCGAGTAAAATGTTCCAATTTTCTTTTCTAAAACCAACAATTATAGGGAATATGAATAGGCAGTATGAAAGTCAACGTTGACTTGTAAGCCACACAAAAATCAATGCTTATCCAATGGAAGCCCTGACAAAGTAAAACATCAAACGTAGGGAATAATTTTCATGTCCACAGACGACGTGAAAAAATAAGAATTTGCACCGAGGATTGCATTTGCATGATGAACACAATAGGTATTGACACGACTTGAAGAAAAGATTTCTGTACACTGTCCACTTACACAGTGAAATTTCTATGCATCGTTCCTGGAACTATCGTTTTAGCGCTTCCATAATTCATTTTGTCTCACTCTACTGTTAAATTTACCTAGATGTTTTTTCATGGTCTTTTAAAAAACTGATAAGACAGAGGTGTCACTGTACTGCAATTTTATCACGCAATGCAGCCCTGCACGAAAAAAAGGGACATTTTCGGACACCAAAACATTGGACATTGGCGTAATATGTATAGATATCAAGCCACCGAAACGTTTGTAGGCCTACTTTTTTTAGTCTGCAAGTTAAGATAGAAGCATTAAAAAATCAAACAGATGTGCTCGAAAACCTTTGTCATCGTAGGGTTCAGAGCTGAATTACGACAGTCAATAATGAGTTTATGTGTTAGGCTTACTGTCATAACGACAGACGGTTCTTATGTTTACGATTAACATGCTACTCTTCCATACCACTCTCCCAAGTTATTATTACGCATCAGAATACAGAAAATACACACTACAACATCAACAATACCAGTATTTCAGTAGGAAATTACACACTGGGATATTGAAAATATCTACCTATTTGAAAAAAGGATTAAATATTTCAACCCAATGGACAGCCCAAATGGAAAGTAGCCCAAATGGAAAGTAGCCCAATTCAGAAGTGAAATTCAAAAGAAGTATACCGCTAAACATAAGAAGGAATAGTTGAAGAGAAATAGTTTATATTCACCGTATGGAATGCAATTTGACCAAGTTTTTGAAAAGCACCAAGTCAAGTTACAAATTCCAGTACAAGACAGATACTTACTACTTCTGGCATGTCAGATATTAGCATAAAGCAAGACCGGTATGATGTGGACACACCACCATGACCGACCCATAAACAAATGCAATCCTCGATACAGTTTTGTGAAAAATAGTGAAATTCATGCACCTTGAATAAATTACATTGCTTCTTGCTTACCTTAAGAATCTGGAACGAACACATGAGTGTTTCATCAACTGACATCATCGCGCCCGCGTTGTCAAACTCGCCACAGTAGTTTGGCGCCGAGAAGAGAGTCACCAATTGTCGTTTGGCAAAGAATTCGTAGCCATCCTCAACAACCTGGAAAAGGCCAATTCAGTTTATATCATGCCATGAACCAATATAGATTATCTAGACAGTTCAAAGAACACATAGGCCTACACAAGAAATATTAGAACAAACAGGTTTTGTTTCAACGATTTACGGTGAAGATTTTCAAAGGTCGTCAGCAATCGGATCTGTTCTTTTAAGGGGGCGTTAACACATTTTCATTGTTTCAGCAGGTTTTGATTAGAAAATATATAACATACACATTTTTCACTTTCAATACAGAAAATTCAGTATGAATATAGAACAATACCCAGTTATTACATATTTTAAGTGAAAAAAATTATATAAAAATTACACAGTTGGTTTTGGTCAGGGCTAAACTACCCAACTTTGACGCACATTGTATCATTTAAGGTACCAGTAATGATCGTAATTTTGAAGTTTCAGTGATGTTGTTTTTTCAGTATGTACGGAACACCAATAGGTACAAAGGGAGCAGCTAGATAAATTCTATTCGGATTATTTCCAGTTGTGGAAATATTTTAATAAAATTCTACATTTATATTAAAAAACTTCAACTTGAAAATTAATATCTTCGTTAATACACATCACATTGAAATTCATGCTGCTCGGATTCAGTATAATACCACTGCCTACATTTACTGAAAATTTGAAGTAAATCGGTTCATAGGTGGCTGAGAAAAGGTACACTACACATGATGAAATGTGGAAAAGAGCTATCGAGTGATACATATGTTGATGCGTGTCACATAGATATAAATTTGGAATGTTCAAAGTCACATAAATAATTTATCATTAACGTTTTCAATTGTATTTCTTCAAAATAGTGTAATTTCACATTGAAAAAAAATTTAAAAAAAAAAAAAATTAGAAATGAAAAAATCATGTTAACGCCCCCTTAATCTAAGGTCAAGAACTACATAGGCTTAGACCTATACTTGAAGTATAATTTCTGATGTCACACTTCTACAGTACAGACTACACAGTCGAGTACAATAATGTATAATTAGAGACATGTAAAAATAGCAATTGCTATAAAAGCGAAGGAATTTAAAAGTGCCTTTTTACATGTTTTTCTGATATTTCTTCATGTTACACATTTTTTATGTTGTTCTATCATGTTATTGAAAAGACGACAAAGCGCTGCAACCGTCTGAATCCGCTATGTTTCAATGTACTGGCGATATAGACGCTACATTCGGTATAGAAGCATTATATATGCTATTTTCCCCAAAATTATCTCAATTGAGGTGTAAACGAGTGAAGTTAGTCAGGGAATTCGGAAAAAAGTGCAGTTGCAGATACAGGTGTCAGACGCCTGAGGCGTAGGTTTGACCTGCTTGTAGACTATTTTTTTAAAATATCAATTAGAGTGCTTCTCTTGTACGCCTATTGTGCGTTATCTAGTGGTTTTACCGGTACTGTACTGTTGTTATGCTACTGAACGTTGTTGCGCGACAAAACACCGATGTTTCAAAATAATAGATGCACCAAAGTGCTACTTTTCAAATTCTAAATGCTACGGGAATAAAAAATAAAAAACTATATTTACATGTCCCTATGTATAATATATCAATTGGCCTATAGAAGATAGTGTCTCAAGATTAAATACATCATTACAACCCTTCTGTTACAATGCTTCAATAGCTTCAATATAGCTTTAATATGCTTCAACCTCAATGATCCTCAAGGAAATTTTGTAATAAAAACCTGTCATGATGCATACACTTGCAGTCACATCTTGTGGTTCAGTCCAAAATTTCAATTTTAAAATAGTGAAACCTCTATCCATTGTTTTTCAAGGGACCAGGGAAAAAACCATCCATCCAACAGAATTTAACACTGATTATATGGGAGTGGCGTACACGTTATACGATACAAGCAAGACAACGATAGATCCGGGAACGATGCAAAGGTTTCACTGTACCTTAAATTGAAACTACGCACATTGAACCGCCATTTTTTTTCATAGACTCAGTATGCCTGGAGTGCATGTGTACAATATCAGTATATTTTCTTCAGGATGTATTTTAATATAGCTTGAACAACCACTTCACGAGACAGCAACCGTACTTGGTTCCTCAACACTTTCAACTAAATGACATGAATCAGACCATGCTTACCTGATGGGCACGGCAGATGAGATCGAAATCATGCTTGTGTAAGAATTTTGCTACAACTTCAGCACCGAACGTGAACGATACTCCGCGATCATTCTCTCCCCAGCCCATCGTGTCCTTGTCAGGATCGGACCACAGTAGATCACAGAGCAAGCCTTGGTCTGGGACATCAGTTGGCCTCATTATACGTCGAATCTGCTCCATACTCTGTAGGTCAGGACTCAAACCTCCATGACAGCAGAATATTTTCTCGTCAACAATGGCAGCAACGGGCAGACAGTTGAAACAGTCGGTGAAAGTTTTCCATAACTTTATGTTGTAACGTCGTTTACCTAGATAGAGAAAATATAACAAAGTATGACTTTGAATGCTGGATGCCTACAACCATGGGTCGGCTGTACTGTGCCAGAAAACTATCAGTTGTACAGGTAAAATAGAGTGGCCTAGCCCTATTTCAACAAGATGGGGGCATCAGGTTACGCGTTATTTCAATTAGGGTGACCATCTGTCCCGCATTTTCATCTCCTCCCAGTTTTGGCAAAAAAAAATACAATTTTCGATCTTCTATAATGAAGGTAAAATGTGAAATTTCATGTTTTGTGCCAAAAATGAATCCATTTGCTGAATACGATACCACAGAAAAAACCAAGAGCCATTTCATTCTCTTTAATTAGTACTTGAAGCGAACGCAGCTGGCTTGTCAGAAAAATCCTAATCATGCAACGATCAAGACTATCCACCCCTTGTTTTTGGTGCTTAGTTTTGGTTATTTTTGGTTTACTGTGTACACAGGAATCAGCAATCGACACACTTATTTGTTAATTGAATTCTTATTCTGTCTGGCTCTGATTTAGTTACTGTTTGGGTCTATTTTGATGCGTAGACCGTCGTTCGAGTGCCAAAACCAAAATGCAATTCTTAAGCCTAGTTCCAGGATGAATTTCATTTGAATTCCAGGATTGATTTGATTTTGGTTGAATTGAATGAATTTTTATCAAGGAAGAAAGATTTGATGAGAAAATGCAAGTGTTCCTTGAGTATCGATCATGGAGGTCTATCAAACAATAATGACCATGTTGAATTTAAAAACAAAAATCCAGAATGAGTTCTTTTTACTTTTTGCGTTGATGGTGGTACTCCACCACACAGTAGAGAAAGTTACATTGTTTAGAACGAAATGCAGAAGAGGATAACGATCCGGTAAATGTCAATGATTCGTAAGTTTTTATATCCATTGACTGAAATTATAATTTGAATTATGTAGAAAGTACATTTAAATTAGGCCTAATAGACCAACACAGTTTCACAATTTGTATTTTTCATCTGCTGCCAAATGCAATTCAAAATTATTACAATACATAGGCCTAAACCTTGAGAAAAAATACACGGGTTCATGGCTTAGCGGTATCCTGTTTCACCTTACAGACGATTTGTTTGTCCGGGATATTTTTCTTTCAATTATGGTCACCCTGATGATCTCAATATTACTATGGTCTACAAACCAAGTTACAAGTTTGGGTTTTCATATTTTTGGTATCCCGTAGGCCTACTAAATGATAAAGTTGCTCCAGTAACCTACTACTGTATCTACATATTCAGCCTAAATTTGCCTAAAAAATGAAGTGAGTGTACTTACATTCGTCATAAAAGCCATATATCCTGTTGATGCTTGCACATTCATGGTTACCACGTAGCAGGAAGAAATTTTCAGGGTATTTTATCTTGTATGCAAGAAGAAGGCAGATTGTCTCAAGTGACTGTTTCCCTCTGTCGACGTAATCACCAAGGAAAAGATAGTTTGATTCGGGAGGAAATCCTCCGTACTCAAAGAGTCTGAGAAGATCATAATACTGACCGTGAATATCGCCTGGAATGAAACATACAAAATAAGAGCTGGGGCACATAAGAAAGTAGTATTTTAGTGATGATGAGTATTGCTTGCTCTACGACCCCACCAACAGGTAGGTTATATGGGAGGGGAGGGGAGTGGTATCTTAGTAATTGCATATAGGCCCAAGCTAGAATATCTTGATTTGTCATTGGATTGATGTAATATAATTTATTTATTCATGAGAAAAGTTGAGGTGGACCACCTAGTAATGACAAGTCCAATGATTTTGATTCATTTCCCCTTGTTTTCAATATTTTACGCTGGTATACAAGAACATATTTTTAATACAGACACACTCGAGCTTTTAACCGAACATTTTTTTTTTTAAATCAACATTCAAACATTCAAATTGCTTTTCTCGTATTTATGTCTTCATTTACGTCTATATAACTGAGATGGCGCGAGCGGGGAAGCTCATAAGGATGCCAAATGGGTGCGCCTGTTGTCACAAGCCAAATGATATACGACGGGACATGAATATTTTGTTGGGAATTATCAACTATAACTTCAGTTCAAATAACGCCCTAACTGTTTGGCTTGTGACTGTAACAGTTCAACCCTTGCCAAATATATTCTTAATTTGACTACACAGAACGTTATACTAAATTGCAGTGATTTCACGTTGGTTCATAAGAACATGCTGTGGGCCATTTGTCGAAGGTCCTGCGGGCCGGAGTTGGCCCGCAGGCCTCCAGTTGGGAGGCTCTGTCCTCTACTACTCTTAATGGCGCTTTTTACTGATTAAGCCCAAACAAAAAGTGAAACCTCAGTAAAACCTGTCAGGGTGGTTGACCAAATCAAAATACAGAAATCAAAGTGAATGACGGTTCATCATGTTGGTCATCAGTTCACCCATCTCAGTAGAATGGTGGGTAAATATTTACCAAGCTGTACAGATTTGTACTAAGATCATTCAGTAAATGAGATGAAGGGTCATTTGGTGAATATATAGTAAGCTGTGACAATCTGTTTCAGACTCACTTTAGCTGATGGTTAGGGTTGAATAGGATAAGTTTTCAACCTTAAAAATTAGTCTTGATGCCCAGTCCACACAAACCTTACCAAACCATTTTGAATATGCCTACCCCTGATAACTCAGGAAAATTAACCGAACACAACCCTAAAAGAGATTGCCGCGGTTTATTTTCTATTTGCGGGGTTATTTCAACAGTGGAAAGAAAGCAGTCACAGCCTGTTGTCAATGAAACAACACCCAAACAAAAAGTGAAACCTCAGTAAAAGCTGTCAGGGTGGTTGACCAAATCAAAATGCAGAAATCAAAGTGAATGATGGTTCAGCATGTTAGTCATCAGTTCACCCATTTCAGTAGAATGGTAGGTAAATATTTACCAAGCTGTACAGATTTGTTTCAGAGTTGTAATAGGTCACTTTCTTGGGTAGGCCTATTTGGAGGGTTTTCATGATGGTCAAAGTTAGGTAAGGTTTGTGTGGAATGTACATAAAGACAGTAATTTGAAGGTTCAAGCCCAATCTAATCCAACATAACTCCAATAAAACAGATTAGCACGGCTGACTATGACTACGTACACCACAAGGCCGGGAAACGGGGAAATGTATATCACAACAATTCAGAAACACTTGAACAAAACATTTCAACGCCAGCCATTTTGAATATTGGCAGCGTCTTGTAAATCGTTCGAGGTTACCTTGGGCAAGGCCTTCCATATTATTACAATAATATAGAAGACCTTGCCTTGAATCGGTTTGACGTGTATATCAATCGCATCGAGTCATATAATTCACTTTCCAAACTGGGTTGGAACTCAAGTGTTTTACACCAAAACCGACAGGTATATCACCATCTGTAAACTGTTTCAACCTGAAACGGTTGGCCTAAACTGTTTCTCAACCTTGTGGTATACGTAGTCAATTTATTCACCAAATGATGCAATAATATCTACATTTCTTATAAGCCCAGAAAAATTTTACAAATTGCAACTAAAGCGGGAGCGTACATTAACAATAGTTTTTTCAAAAGTATTTAAAATCAGTTAATTTCAAACTGAAAATCATGGAAAAAATATAATAAATCATCATCTAGACCTATAGCAGACCTAGCCTAGGCCTACACTTATTATATGATCAACCAGAGCAGAAGGCGAACTAAATACCAGTAACGAAAACTTTATAATTTGCGCCTGCTAGGCCTAAATAATATGCATACTTCAGGTCTAGGCTAATTATTGGTCCCACAATGGAAAAAATACATTAGGCATAGGCCTAGACCCACCTATTAACCTCAACCCCCAGGGGGCGCATTCCTGTACGATTTAATCCGGTTTTAAGTGATATTGGTACTAACTTGGTATTCCTAAAAAGATAGACCCAGAAATAATACCAGAAAAGCAGGATTAACTTAAACCTGCCAAAGAGCGGGCTTAGCGTGTTTTAAGATCCACTTCAAGATTTCAAATATTAATTGAAATATCTAATATAAAGAATATCGTTACGGGAATGCAATTTCTAGAATAAGAACTGAAGGCAACGGAATGTGAATGTTTTGAAATAATTTTACCATCAGTTTTATTATTAATAATTCATTTGCCAGAATTCTTTTCGAAGCTTGTATACTCATGTTGTTCTGAGAGCAGAAATTTACATCGTCAGATCGGTAGCGTCGTTAGCGCGGCTGCATTCAGAGTAGGACGGACGGGGTTCGATCCCACTTAGGTCAACATTTTGTTTTTCATTTAATTTCATTGAAAATTGTGCTTCAGGCTGAGATTTGATTTAGTTCAAGTTTCGTTGAAATTGGATGATATTTAGGTACATTTTAGCTGATTTGTAACAACATTAGTCAAAAAAAACTGTTTTACCGACGTACTAACATAAACCTACTATAAAACTCGTACAGGAATACGAAGTTAAACCTCTCTAAAACCGGTATTAACACGGTATTAACTTGGACTAGGATTATCTAGATAAAACTAATTGTACAGGAATGCACCCCCTGGACAAGGCCAATATCAAAATGCTGAACAATAATGACAAGCTGCTGGGTCAAGACTTGAAAACTCAAGACCCGACTTGACAAGTAATTCAAAACACATACCACATATTTTTAGTGGAGCTTCCAATTCCAATAAAATGGGCTGTGATAAGAAGATTTCTCGAGATTTGAGACATAGCCCACGGATTTCACTTTCTGTTAGTTGTACATTTTTGCCAGGTCTAGCACCGCGAACTGTAAATTAAATCACATTTGCATTAGAAGCATGAAAATATGTAGGCATAGGGTGGGCAATGGTGGTCCAAGCTTTTTGGGCCTACTCTGCTTGGACCTAATAGACCAAGTCAATTGGGCACACACAGGTTTCACAACATCTAGGCCTAGGCCTATCATCAAAGTTTAGAAAGTTCAGTGCCACTTGACAGTCTTTAAAAAGGTATTACTAGGAATATCATAGAGGCCTTAGCCTGAAACTTCTGAAACTGGACACATCATAACAAAACTAGGCTAAGATTAACAAGGCCTAGTAGGCTGGGCCTTATAGGCTTAGGCCTATCAAAGTTGACATTAGATCAAGCCTGTACACAGACTACGTCCAATTTATTCTATAAGGATTCAGACTTCAGACGTACACAAATAACATGTCAAGGGCATCTGCCAATTGGGCGCTAGCAAAACCCAGACATAGCCTAGTTTTAATCAAACTTAAAATAGAAACTTCGTTAACGGAAGACAATCTAAAGCTTACGACTATAATAAATTGCATAAGTTTACCTTCTAATAAACGGGCTATGATGCTGTCAATGTTCAATTTATCGGTTTCAGCCATCAGTCTAATATTTATGAATTCCTTTCGTATATTATTATATGAATAATGTATTGAGATGATCTGTAAATATTACAATATAAAGAACTCAATGACGCCAGTTCATCGGCGTACGTAATGGCGGTTACAGTCTCCACTCGGCTACACTTCAGTTGTTATATTTTCCTGACGTCACCAGACATTGACTGCAAACTATTCAAATCGAGACTGTTTTACCGACGTACGACTAACGTTCTTTTCTGAATTACAACGAATCAATGGCAACTGCACGAACTTGATTTTTTTTTTTAAATGACAATCTTTCATAATGCTCCTACTTTGGTCATTGACTCTACATACAAGTTTATTTATTTATGAAAGTAAAATACATCTAAAATTGTAAGTCATTGTGTCAACTGCAAGAAGCAGTTTACGAACCCAAAGATAGCCTACTATTTCAAATGGCTTTAATTCAGTTCAATTAAATACATTTTAAATTAGTACAGTTGAAAATGACTATTCTATATTATATTCAATTATGTATTAAATTGGACATTTAATTTTAATTGTGTACATTAATAATTTATTGAAAGATGTCTACTCCCAAGGATATATAACCTTCTGCTATGAACCTTGGTCTGCTTTTATGAGCATCACTTTCTCCATCTGCCATCTCCACATGTTTTCCACAATTGACCGATGTAGATCGTCCGCCCTCGTGATGTCACAAAATATAAAAACCAATAAGTGGACAGTGGAGCAGGGGAAAATAGGGAAATAACCAATCAAGCTATCTAAAATTTCCCCTGCTTCGTTTAAGTCAAGCCCATCTACATTGGTCATTGTAGATCGTCCGCCCTCGTGATGTCACAAAATATAAAAACCAATAAGTGGACAGTGGAGCAGGGGAAAATAGGGAAATAACCAATCAAGCTATCTAAAATTTCCCCTGCTTCGTTTAAGTCACGTCCATCTACAATGGTCAATTCATATAGGTAGTTTTTATTTCAACTTGAAGTTTCATTTTTTCTTTCATCTTGAATAAATCTCTTGAATTCACTTACTCAGCCCATACACATAAATCTTTTTCCTACATGGGTTTCTTGTATTTTTCGTGTTTTTTTATAATGCATTTTATATCTGTATTCAAGATACAGTTGGAATTTTTCAGTGTTTAAATATTTTACCAGTTATTTACTTGTTCAAGTATAGATTCATTCTTAAATATCATTTTTCTGACTTATATAAAACACCAGTTGACACTCCATTTAATACCAGGCTCCAAAAACTTGAATTATTCCGATTACCTCTTTTCAATAACAAAAATGGTAAAAGAAGATTGGAATATGCAATACCTTCAATATTCAATGACATACCTGTTGAGTTAAGAAAAATGAATAGATATGCTCAAATTAAAAAAGAAATTAAAGCTTTCATCATAAATTCAGTTAATTTCAAATGATTTAGTGTCTACGTTAATTACTTATGGTACCGTATATTTTTTGTCATTAATTTTAATTTTTTGTTAGGGTCAATCACAGCATATGTTGATACAATATGGAAATTCTAGAATTAGTTTCCAATTGGTTGCCTTATTTTCGTTTTCATGCTCATTATTATTTAACCTATCGAAGTGAATTATGTTTTAATATGAGTTTATCAAATATTAGCATAGTAAATCACAGTGTATTTTAGTGTTTTGTTTTTCATCGTTTAAACCACAGATAAGCCATTTATAGCTTAGTGGACAAGAGTTCAAACTGTATTACTTTATTGTATAATTTAATTTGTGACAATAAAAAAAAAAAAAATGCTCTGTACGACAAATGCAAGAATAAAATGATACTGGTAATAAAAGTGAAAAATAAAATAAATAATATGGTAAAAGAGACCATTTAGATCCATGTTTTGATATTTTAATACCAATTGTCATGAAGATTTCTGATACCTTAATTTTATACATAATAATATTAACAATAAAATGATAATAATAATGATAATAATTTTTTTAAAACTGATTCGATCTCCCTATCCAGCGATGTCGGAATGATAATAATGATAACTTTTTTCCATTTTTTATCAACTTTTAATCACTATGCAGGCCTACGTACAAGAGTAATACATGCTCTTTCACAGTCAAAAAGGCTTATCTGTGGGATGCAAAATTAAATAATTCTGATATAAAAAAATAAATACAATTAATATATTGATAATCAAAAATACTTATAAATAGGCCCACATTAGGAAATAAAACAATTGGCAATTGACGACTCGCCGTCTCCGCCCCCATGACGTCAGAAATCATACCGTCCAATCGACAGGGCTGTTATAGAACTGTAGTCAAATTCAAATATTTAATCGGGGTTTCTTGAAATGACTACAAATGACATGATCCAACTGGCTGACTGTGGTTAAGCCCCGCCTATTTCGAATCATCAATTGTTCCGTAGTTATAGCATTTCATATGCTAGAATTAATAATAGTAATTATTAACTAATTATTCATCATCTATAGTTTGTAGGTAAAATGGAACAGTCATGATCCTATTTTGATTTTTGTGATAACTATTGTGATTACCAACTATTTGTGCTAATTGAATGATAATAGTATAGGCCTAATAATGTGCATAACAAATAATAATAGGAACATACTTTATTGTTGTTATGAATAAAAACTGTTACATAAAAGTGTGCAAGATTTGTGAAAGATGGGGTGGTAAGATCGCCCTTGTGGTGCCCCGTCCAAACGATCCTATCTTTCATCCATAGCCTTAATTGGGGAACAATGATTTTGTATCAAGTTTCGATGTTATTCAAAAAAAAAAAAAAAAAAAAAAAAAGATTTGTATAAATCAAGCCAATTAAATGAGCATTGTCTTTCAAAATGAGTGTAAGAAACCCCAGATTTCTTCGAAAAAGAACTCTTTACATTATTTTATGAGTCATTTTCAATCTGTTGATTCACATTGTTACTATCTTGGTTATAGCTAAAGGATTAAATGTATACGGTGATCATTAAATACTCAATGTGTTTTTATTTTATGATTTGCATTATACTGATGGATATATATAATCATAAAAATTGCTTCGATATGTGTTAAGTGAAAATTGTATCAACATTCAACATGTGTGTAAATAGCCTCTTTGCTAATAAACGAATTACAATAGTAATTCATACTTATTATTACACTTACTACTTATACTTACTACTTAATTATTATTACATGTAGGCCTAATAAAAAAGAGGCTGTTGTGAGTCATGCTTGTATCAAGATAAATTATCCAAACTTATGCCATCCAAAAAAAAAAAGATATACGGTAAGAGAGATGTTATAGCTATAAGTTTAAATCAAAGCTATAATCAGGTTAACCAATGTCCTAATGGCCTAATAGCTAGAAGTTTAGGTAAAAGTGAATAAGTTTGAATTTTAGAGTATATGCCTTAAGTCCTAGTAGCTAGACATTTAAATCAAAGTAATTAAAGTTCAAATTACTTCAAATTTAGGGTACAAATTATATTTATTGAGCGAATATAGAGAAAATCATTTGTGAACTAAATGTTATTAAGTTAAAACTGTCTCATGTCATGTAAGTTATTTTATTTTGTAATTTGCATTCATGTTCTACATTTTTATTATTATTTTTTTAAATCATTATTTGAACTCTTGCAATTGCACATAAATGCGCGGTGGAAGTCCCTAACTACCCCTATCCCACCGCCTCCCTAACCCTCTGGACCCATATTCCTGAGATAAATGAGATGTAATGAAAAATAAAAGTGAGTGAGAAAACAATTATCTCACTTAAAATGGCCAATTTACCATTAGCCATTACCAATCGGCCATTTTAAGTGAGATAATCGTTTTCTCACTCATTTTTATTTTTCTCACATCTCTTTTGTCTCAGGAATATTCCCTGATGGAATAACTTCAACCCTATTTCATCCCCCTCAAAACCACTTCTAAGCCCATTCCTGTCCCTACTTGTCCTTCAAGAAAGAGAATTTACCGACATCTAATCTAGCCCCCTTTAAGACTACCGCTCTATCATGACTCCGCCTACCTCCATGCCCTGACTCATTCCTTTCAATCAACTTTATTATTCATTGTTCATTTCTTTAAGCTCTGATAGATAGCCTGATAGGCAAGGTTAGGAGGTAGAACGATCAGCTGACGGAACCTCGTCCTTTTCGACATTACTGATGTTGTTATACATGGTGAATAAAGAACTTTTATTATATGATATTCAACAGAATTCAAGTTTGTTCCAGATCTATGTAACCAGCTAGGCACTAAAAGAGCAAAAATGTATCATTATAGCAATACATATTACAATAGTTGCTTCTATTTTGCACTACGCGTCCAACGTTTAGTTTTGATTAAATACTTCACGACATTTTTCATGGAAACAAAAAGTTGAAAATACATGTTTACCTCATTTTTTTCAAGTGGTATTTCTACTGTCTTCATTGAAGTTCACTCTGTAGAACATTTCACACAAAAATAATGAGAAAATAGAACTAGTCGACCCTGTAAAAGTTGAAGATCATAATAATCTGATTTACAATATAACTTGAACTTGTCTTTAACCATTATACGCAACTGGAAAGATCCAACAATTGACTGTCACCGTTACGTAACTCTGAAGAGAGCGTTAGTGACGTCACAGTTGCGTATCCAATATTCATCGGGACGATAGCTATAATTCAAGTACGATAGTTACTCAACAGTAAAAGTTGCAGGTATGCTGTTAGCGGTAAACAGTGGAAATTATAAAAAGTTGCAAAATAAAGAGGGCACGATGTAGTGATACCACCTTATTTTATCATAATATGAAGAAGTTGACCCAACTCGAATCTGGAAAGTGAAATATTTTCGGGGTCAGAATCTGAGTACAGCGTCCCGATTGCCTGTAGCGCAACTATCCCTTTTACATCGAACTATTTGAATCAACAATGCTCAACAATGCTATACACGGCCCAGTAGAATTATAATATTAGCAGTTGTGAATTTGTTTTTTACGAGAATTATAGATTTTATTAATTCAACCACGATGTAGTGATAACAACCTATTTCATCATAATATAAAGAAGGTGACCCAACTCGGGTCTTGAAAGTGAAATATTTCCGGTGTCAGAATTTGAGGTGTCTGAATTCTGATCAGAATCAGAATCTTGAATGATGAATTGAATCAATCGTACCGATTGCTTGTAGCGCAACTATCACTTTTATATCGAACTATTTAGAACAACAATGCTCAACAATGCTATACACGGCCCAGTAGATTATGAGAATTATAGATTTTGTTAGTTCAACAATGCCACCGCTACCGTAGCCACTTTTATTTACATCTATAGTTCACAAGGGGATCCGCTAAATCGTGACAGGCACTCGGGACGATTGGTTCTGAACTGACCGCAAGAAATCATAAATGCCTTCCATGTTATCAGTATGGGAGTTGAGTCACCCTCTTTATATTACGTATGATAAAATAAGTTTGTATCACTACATCATGAAGAGGGTGCACATTTTCAACAATGACATTGATTAGAATATTACATTGTTGATTGATTTTTTGTAACTTTTCGTCGGCCATAATCTATTTAGAACAGCATTCTGTTGATACTTTTCGTGTTGAATTGATAGACTCTGTTTATTGGACATCGTGAATGGATAATTACTTATTTACATTGATGTCTTTGAGATCAAAGGGGGTTGTGATGAAATGACAAGAATAATGAATGGTTTGAATGGCTGTAGAAAATAATACAGCCTCCTAGAATGAACAATAAGGTCATGATCTATGGCATCCATAGCATGTAATAGAATAACCAAAAATAAGGTAATTAAACAGATTATTTTAATAGACGGAAAGCTTGAATTGAATAATGTTCATTAGTTAATAAATTGAATATATTGGTTGAAGACTATGTTCATATTGTAGATGATTGCCATAGGGTCTACAATTTGTATTCAAAGTAATATGTAAATTCATGACGTAATGATATTATTCATGGATGATTAGTAATGTAAATTAGAAGTAAATGAAATGAGTGAATCAAAGGAGGTTGCCGAATCAAACAAAATTGATAAATCAAACAAAATTGATGAATCAAACAGAATTGATGAATTAAATAAAATTGATGAATCACACAACATAGATGAATCCAATATCATTGATGAGTCCAGAAAAATGGATGATGGCCCACCCTCAATATTTGTTGAGCCAATAAAATCAAAATTTAAAAATAAGGTATCAATCCCTTTACTCTCAAAAGCAGGGGAAAAGGGAGTTCCATCTCCCGACTGTACGACAGTAATTCATGAAATATTTCAAAACAAACTTCAAGAGGAGAAATTGTCAGCATCTACTGCAGGAAACATTTTGAAATCAGCATGTGTAGGTTCTATACTCGGAGAGTGTGCAAGCTATGCAAAAGCTACCCATGATAACTATGACAAGGTGATAGCAGATATACGAGCTGTTGAGCAAAGTATAATTGACGGTTATGAAGAACATGTTATAAGAGAGAATATTATAAGTAGTGACCCAGCATATAGAGATCGTATCATACTTCAAAGACCAACACTGTTCAGAGACTTGAAGAAGAAGTATGTTGATAATTACTGTCTCATTCAATCAAATGATCTGTTACCAGAAACACACGAGAGAATAATTGATTGTCGGCTTATTGAAAATGAACGTTTCAGAAATCGTTTTGCCGGTAATAAAAGAACAGGTATTTTTGATGAGAAGGCTAGAAAACCAAACTGTGAGTTGTATTTGAGTGATAATTCAACAAAATCTGAAAAACATACGAAGGAGAAGCATCATCTACCAATTTTAAAAACAGTGAGTGAGCCTGTGATTTTTGTTGCCAAGCCTGGTGTTGTAGTTTTCAAGGATTGTAAGGCAGGATGTACATACAAACACATTGTTAAGTTAACCAACGTCAGTAATCGTAATGGGAGGTTTCAATTAGTACCACTACCAAGTGCCTGTAAGTTCTTCGTTATGTGGCAGCCTCTATCAGGACACACAAAAATCGTTGCTCCTGGTATGGCGGTATCAATTATTATTCAATACAAGGGTGATCCTTACGAAGAATTATTGAATTATCTTACGGTAAAAGTTCTTGGCGGGATGTCTTTGCAGGTACGCATCGAGACTTACAGAGAACCACCGATACTCACAGCTCTCTCATTTTTCAATATTGAACATGAATTAAGTGATAAGGAGTTAATACTGGCTGGGACTATAGAGAACGGATTTTGTTTTGTAGGAGGTTGTAGTACAACTGTGATCATGCTCACCAACGTTGGAGGAATTGGAAGATTCTGGATCTGTAGCGAAGAGAGTTGGTGTTTTGCCGAGGTCAACGACGATTACCAGTCAGGGAATATTCTCTCTCTGCCTCCATTTACAGTAAATCCCTTCTATTTCTCAATGGGCATCGGAGAGATAATTGAACTTCGAGTGACGTTCAAACCGCAAGTGCATGGAGCTCAAGTGGAAACTCTTTATTTTCTTTGCGACAACTGCACTGTGCGGACAATAGAGCTTGTTGGAGATGCTATTGTATTTTTAAAGTCATTCCTCAAATTTGAAAATATGGAGAAGACATTTTCAATCGATATGGATGATGACGAAGACTGTGAGCATTGGCTGGACATGGGTACTGTTTTACCAACTCGATCAGCATACAAAGAGTTTACAGTAACTAACACTAGTGGGGTTGAACTGGCATATCAATGGAATAAAAGAAAAATAAATATTCAAGTGTTTGCTAGGGATATTCTGTTCGAAGTGGATGAAGACGAATACAACATAGAACCTGCTACAGGGATAATTAAACCAAAGTGTTCGGTTACATTTACAGTGACATGTCAACTATCAACAGTCCGTATTGGTCACTATAGATATGTGCTCAGTATGATTATTCTCAACATTCCCTCCGGATCTGTAAAAGAAGAAAGTAAAGTAAAAGTTTTTGTACCAAAGCATTACGAATCTGATATGCTAAGAAGCGCATCTGCAATGGACAAAAGTGCGGTCAGTATTCAGACAGTAGACGTCACTGAATCTGAAATAGTAGATATAGTATCTACGAAACAAGAAAGTGGGATTAAGATTTCAGTAGAAAAGGGGTCTACGTCTCATCTCGTTGACAAAAAACGTGAAGTCGAAAAAGGAAGGGTAAAGATTGCAGAAGAAAACGATAACGCATTTTGTGTGTTTGATACAGTATTCTCAAGAAAAGAAAGTGCCGGCAAGATTTTAGGAGAAACGAGCACTGAATCTAGTTTGTTTGGTTTACTATCTATGAACGAAGAAAGTGCGTTGAAGATTCCAGTAGAAAACCCCAGTAGATCCGACTTGGTGGATATAGTGGTAGGTGAGGTTGAGGTATGGATTCAAGTTGTGCCGCTACAAGTAAGACTCAAGCCTTGCATCATTTGTATAACAGGAGCAAAACTTACAATCGGAGGACAGCGTATAGTACGACTCTTTACTATTTTTAATGACTCTGACGAGATGATTAAAATCAAGTGGGATTTAAAACGTCAAAAGAGTGAAGATGTAAGGGCAAAAATTTACCCAAGATTATCTGAAATTTCAGCAAACTGTTCTCTTCCTTCCATTATAACTATTCAATCACTAAGACCAGGAGAATTCAGACTCAAAATTGAATGCGATATTAACGACGGGGAGAAAGTGATCGAGTTGATAGTTGTAGGTGAAACAAGTGGAGCCATTGTGGGTCCTTCACGCTATAACCTTGACTTTGGATTGGTCAAACATGGTACTCTGGCATCTATGAGTTTAGACTTGATCAATAAAACGAACAAATCAGCCGTATGGCAGTTGCAGGAATTTATTTACGACTTTAAGGACCGATGTCTTTCACGAGCAGAGTGCAGCCAAGTCACGGCCGATTTAGGTATGTTGTGCCATCGAGGTAGCATTTGTCACGTTACCTATAATCTGATTACAAGACACACGGGCCTATTTTGTTCGTTATTAGTTCTTTCATCTTTAACACCCGACGACAGCACACCAAATGCATATATTCTAGTCACCGCAGATATTGTCGCACCAAAAATAAACATAACTGCACCCATTCATAACAATGCTGTGCTGACAATAAGTAACAGGTTGTTTATTGGATTGAAAACGAGCTACCAGATTACTCTCAGAAACATTACAAAGATTCCAGCATCATTTCTTTGGGGAACCCCAACTGGTTGCGATTCCTCATGTCTACAGATAACTTTCGATCCTTGTGAAGCAGTGATTCCGCCCGCTGAAAACCTAACCATCAACATTCATGTTCTCCCACAAGAAAATGGAGAAGTAAGGCACTTCTATGTGCCATGTTTTGTGGGACGTGAACCAGCACCTGTAATTCTATCGATAATTTGCAACGTAGACTGTTTGAATGTCACATTCCACATGCCCAAGAATGCTGCAGACAAAGAATTCACTGTAAAAGACAATTTGAATGTTTCACCAATATCATGGTCTGTTCGAGGTCGTGACATTAACTTCCCATGGATAAAAAAAAAGAGGAAAAGCAAAGAAGAAACATGCACGTGTCGTAAACGACGCCAAATCTCACCGGTCATTTTACGCATACCGGAGACCGTTTTCCCCAAAGAGTTTGGGGAGATAAATCCAAGTACATGTTCAATCCATTACAAATTAGCCAGTCCAAATCCAAGCATCGATAGTGCACCCTCTGAAAAAAGTATTAAGGTGACTACGTACTACGACTATACATCACAATATGAACTTCAAAATGTAGAAGATGATATTCATAACATAGTTCCAGAAAACAGTGAAGGTAATGAAGATAATGTACATTTAGAGCTTGAAGATGAATGGCTGAATTCAGAAGCAAATCAGAAATTAGCAAGCGAAGAACAAAACGACGACTTAATTGTGACGGAACCAGAGATTCTCGAGCCGCCCTGTACAGAATATCTACAAGATCGTGACCCCACCGGCCATACAAAAGAGATAATTCAACTTGTGCCGCGAGATGTGATATTAATCGAAAAACCCAACAGGTTGAAAGTTATCGATATGGATGAGATACCACCAGATGAAGAGCCGCCAGAAGAGGAACCACAAATAATATTACCGTCTTCCACAATCCCATTAATAGAGTGGTTACGTTCTTACGCAGTCATCGAGTTCTACGACATACCGTGTTTCACGCCCGTCTGTCGTATGTTTGTCGTACGAAATGAGACTCCATTATCTGCGGTTCTCAAGGTGACCGTTTGCAATTACCCACAACGAGAGACAGAATCGGAGATTGATATTCTGGCAAAAATACAAGCAAAATTAAATCGAGTAAAGCAGGATGAATGGAAATCTTGTATAAGAGAAGGATCTGGATTGGTAGTTGTTGCAAAGCCTTCATTATCATTCCTTGAAGGTTACGACGTGATCCCTGTTTATGTGTGGGTATACGCGGATACATGGGGTAGTTATATGGAAGTAATTCGGTGTGAGTTAACTGGTCTTCCACCGTTTTTGATAAAGCTAAATATCCGAGCCACGGGACACCCTGTGTCTTTCCCGATGACACTGAACTGTACAAATCAAAGACCGGTTTTGAGATTCGGAACGCTACCTTATAGGAGTACCCGTGTGACAAGAAAAGTGAGGATTAGTAATTCTAGCACTGTCGCTCTGAGCATTGCTTGGCATATTTTCTTGAAGACAAGTAATGACCTTCCTGTCGAAGAAGAGCAGCCATTTAGTGTGGTTGTGGATATGTTCACTAAATGGAGTAATGACGGAAACTCAATAATAGTCGACGGGAAGTGTTATTCTAAAACAGCGTTGGAAGTGCTGCAAATGCCATATTATGGTACAACTGGCTCAACGGTATTTGAGGTGAGTATTGATTCATTAATTAGGACTATGAAATAAATAACAACAATCACAAAAATTGCATTACATTCTCATATTAGTGTTTCAAATTACAAATCACTACAAGCCTTTAAATACATCTCTTTTGCATTAGTTGAAATATTTTCATGATGATCATGTTCATCTTGAAATCTAAATTTGAGATTCTTACGTACGTAGAAGTTTCTTCAGAATGTCAAGTCGTTTTGTCTGTCCAACAGAAACAAGCTAGAGCGATTAATTTGCTATGTTTATGTTCTATGCTACCATGTTCATGTTCTATGTCTACAGAAATTTGTAATTTTTTCAAGTGCTATACCCTACTGGTACCCAACAGAAAGTTCTATGTAATAATAATATTGAACGTCTCGACTCAAACACAGGTCACACCACGAGAGGTTCTTATTCCAGCCAAAGGAGAGTCATTCTTCCATATCACGGTAGACCCGAGTTTCTTCATCGACCAGTACAGCTTAGGCAGCGAAGAGTTGAAAGCCGCTCTCATAGGTACCGTTCGCATCAGCCCGAATAGCCAGTCGCAACCGTATCTCTTTTACCGACCCCAAGGAAAGAGGCTAGATCCGGTCGTCGTACAAATGGAAGTGTCAATCGATATACCACATTTAACTCTTGTTCATCCACAAGCGTCGATAAATTTCAAAGTATCGGCTGTTCAGCTCATATCTTCACATTCCAGCGAGCCGTACGTTCTATTGCAACATCTCGTATTCAGGAATGACCACAAATCCATATCGGTTAGCAGGATGAGAATCGACGAACCGTTCACCATCATTATGGTCTCTACTGAACACGAAAAAAGTACCAACACAATAAATGTGTTGCCTGGAGAATGTGTTGACGTCTTACTGGAATGTAAACTATATAAAGTCGATGCCTTAGAAGGTTTGAACATTATAAAAGCAAACAAAGAAGAATTTCAGAATAACATTGTGAGAAAACAATACGAAACCACACTAACAGTAGACCGAGAATTCTCGATTAACCAAAATGATCTCTTCAACCAAGTAATGAAATTGAGTCTGACAATTTCATACCCTAAATTACAGCTATCGACAGACAAAATGATATGCGGTTTAGTTGTACTCGGTGAAGCAAATAATTTCAGCTTTCAGATTGAAAACAAATCCAATATTTATGTGGAATATTGGATAACGTTTCGCGAAATTTCTCCTGTATTTACTGTTAAATGTGATCGAGGGATATTACCACCTTGCCCTCAACCACACTTGTATGCTGGTGCCGTTGTTGTACTTACATTTGCACCAAATAAGCAACTCTTTTTTGAAAATGTTCTAGTTGTCAAGACGATAATTCCCGGTGATGAGATTGAAGTAAAACTCGAAGGTTACGGTACCATTAACCAAGCTTACTGCTTGACCAGTCTCTAGAGTTCATGACTTTCAATATCAATCAAATAATTAATTTTTTGGGAGTGGTCTGAGCAATGCATATGAATAAAGTAATTATTGACAGAATGTCCTTCTAACGGATGAAAAGGTATACGCATTAATTTTACTGCGAGTTAGGTGATATTGATATGTAATACGGAAAAAATCATGATGGATCAGTTTTTGACATATGTGGAGATGAAAAAAAAGGAATGAAGTTCCATGCAGTGGAAGAATGTCACATCTTTCATCCACAACAACTGACGTGTCATGGATTTAATTACATGATTAGAATATTCCAAATAAAACGTAAATATTAAGAGAAAAGAGCAAAATACACTACGAAAATATTTATTTCATATATAAAATAGACAATACTATAAGTTCACCTTAATAAAGTGTTTATATATTCATTATTGATATAGCATTATCACGATTACCATAATAGTATCAGATACTATTAGTATACTACTTGACCCTGTAGATATATAGAGGCTATTTAAATTTCAATATTGGCACTTTGTTGCATTATCTAATACTAGATAAAAATGGCTATAAAAATAGTTATTCTAAATGGAATGTATCTAAGCTAAAGCATACTAAAATCATTTCACTGTAGATAAAATACCATGTTACTATATTCCGGATGCGAGTGTGCATTCTTTGCCACAAAAAGGTTGTTCTTCCTTCATCACAAACTTTCCACCGAGCAACGATTTTAAACAATAATGGCAACGGAAACACTGGTCCTGTGCGTGCCAGTTGAGCTCTTTCCAACCGACTCGTTGTTGGCCGGCTGGAATCTTCTTACGGCATGTGTGGCATCGCTGGAAAATAATAAAAGAAACGTTATCAATTTGTGATGGATTTAAAAAAAATGTATACGTATTGGCTTTAACGACGCACTATAATGATAACTAAGATCTATTGGCATTAGATGAGTGATTATTGAGATGATAGGATGTTGAGATGAAGGTTTCTTAGGTAATGGGAAGGATAGTGTGAAGGAAGCGGTCGAGGCCTATATTGTAGGAACCATCCCAGCATTAGCCTAGACTATAGAGGAAAACCACGAAAAATCCCTGTAAAGATGGACAGTGGCAAAGATCAAATCAGATCCGATATGCCCCTTCACCTCCTGGATCACATGAAGTGAGCGCATTGACCACTGCGTTGCACGTGCCGGTATTTGTGATTGGTGATTGATGACTATACACAGAGAGAGGAAGTGATATAATAAATGATGAGGTTGGAACAGTTGAAGCACACGGAAAGAGCACAAAATGAACTCGGCAATGAGTTCTGGGTTGTAGATTCCACAAGAATCATTGAACTTGCGTTTCCCAAGTGGTGCTTTTTCTACGACCTCTTAATATATAAATCAAAGGCAAAAATCACAGACTCATTCATAGGCCTATCATTTGTTTCTCTTACTCTGTATCGTCATCAATCATATTTTCTTCAATGCTACTCAACTACTCCACCATCAGCCAAGTTATACGGCGGTGCGAATGAGCGGGTGATAATAAAACGATGAAGTGATGATGGGTGAAAGAATGTTTACAAAAACCCATGCCTTATGCGGGATTCGAACCCACGCCCGACCTGACTTCAGTTTCTAATTCTAGCGTTAGTTGACTGATCTACAGAGGCAGCATCAATCATTCATCTCTCATATCCAAAACCCATCAACCCAGCCCTAGTTTCCAGAAATGAAATATTAGTTGAAAGATTAGATTGTAACTAAGCAGAATGCTCATTGATATACCTGTTGTCAAGTACGTTACGAGCTCGCAGACGTCCGATCATTTTATCATTATAATTTCATTTTGTTATTGCAGAAATAAGCTAGGTTTATGTCAATATAGAATTTTGATCAATACAGTAACTTTATTTGGTGTGCGATTGAGTTCAGCTACAATGCCTGCCCACTCTCAAGGTTCGTCCAAGTTATGATTTCATATTTTTTCATTCCATTTTCAACTCATTTTATTCTCATCTTACACACTTCACAATTTTCTTTTTTTTTCACAATTTTTTAATAAAGATAAGAAGCCCACATAGAGTGAATTTTTGTGTGAAGCAATATCATTTAGATTGTTTGTTATTCGTTAAGTTTTATCACCACGTATTTTTCTGTACCGGTAGCAATTTCCATATCGTTTAAATAGTAGAACACAATAATTTTTTATAAGGCTTAAATGACGAGAATCGAAAAATGAGACATCGATAAAGACTAGATTCAATTGGTTTTCTTATAGGATCCCTCGAGTTGGTAGGCCTACACCATATTTTTTGTAAATCACGTGACCCGTGAAAAAAATTGTAATTTTACCCAATACATTTGGCAATCAATGTTCAGTAATATTTATGAGCACGTACAGCAATTGATGCAAAAGTATACTAAAGTAAAGTCTATGTACATGGTCTGGCTAGTAATGCAAGCCAAAGTTCTTACCTTTCCAAATATTTCTTGATAGCAGTCGAGACATGTAGGCTGATCGTCGGTGGGAACGTATTGTTTGCCTGCAAGTGGATCGTCACACTCGTAGCAACAGAAGTGCTTCACGTGGAATGTTTTTCCTTCAGCAACAGTGTATTCTTTAACGAAGATCAGCTGAAATTGAGAAAAATATTTTTCACTTTTTAAACTGCTTCAAGTACAAGCCATCTAATTTTAATATTAACAATTTTAAAACAGTTTTTGAATATTGTTTCTACTCTGTATTTGGACAGTTTATTTGGACTGTATTTGGATCATGAATTGTAGAGTTCAAGAAACTCTTACTAGATGAGCTGTAGCAAAGATCTACATAACACTCTTTGGAGCTTTCTGTGGCATTTTTGTTGTTGTTACTGCGCATGAGCACACAAAACTCTTTTTTTGTGGAAATACGGACTCATTCAACGTGAAACTCTAGACAGATTTGGGTCAAAATCAGTTGGACTACTTTTTAGAAAAACTATTACGAAATTTTGAAATATCTAGAGTGGCATTTAGAGATTAAACCCAGAGGAAAAATTTGGAAAAAACACTCCTCACCAAATTTATAATTAAAATAGAAAGTAAACACAAGAAGATACTCAATGTTGAATAATTGTATGTAGGTTGTGGTCAGATGAAGTAGGCAATCAAGCTACATTAAAACCATCTTAAACAAAATATGCTGATATATTTATTTTAAACAATTCCGAATCCTATTATCGAGATCCTGAAGAAAATATACTGATATTAGGCTACATGCACTAAAACTAGGTGACAATATGCATAAGCACTCCACTCATGTTCTAAGAAAAAATTAGCGGTCAAATGTGCGTAGATTCATTTCATTTTGATGAAATTTTATTTTAGATCAAACCATTTTATGTGACCGCAGGTGTCAAGCCTCTACAGGAAATGGGACTAGCCATTTCAAAGATAACAACTTGATACATATGTAACTTTTTCTAGCTCAAATTCAGCTAGAAATAATTATTATTCAGCTCGCGGTACGTTAATTCACGGCTTTTGAGACGTAATAGTTTCCACCTCAAGGTGTGTACGTTTCAAGACCCTACATTTCATACAAATATCTCGCACATCTTCCAAAACATATACTGTACTGCGTTTGACGATTAATAATCAACAGTAGGTACAATGGTATTTATTAGGGGTGTGCGAATCCATGTTTTTTATTTCGAACCGAATCCGAACCGAATCCGAACCGAATCTTCATAAAAAATACCGAATCCGAACCCGAATCTTTTTAACATGCATTGTGAAGTGTGATAATTGGACAAACGACACTGCTGATCAACTTGATCCAGGAAGTGAAAATCCTATCTCAGCATTCTCATAATGACTAGAAACTGCGAGGTATTCCACTGAAAACACGTTTAATCAATGTTTTATCATTAAGAAGCATCATTTTCTCAATTTCCATCATTTTTATTTAACACGCAGTTATAAACATCGTAGCTGTTTGCTGCATGGCATCTGTCATCCTACTACTGCGTGGTCGTGACTCGTGACGTATGTGGTCTAACCTTGACAAGGACGAGACCAAAGACTTCAGTATCTAACTTCTTTAACGAAGTTAGATACTAAGGTTTTTGGCGAGACTTTCGTTCGTCCAACTCGCGACGGCCGAGCGCCAATCGAAGCCGGCCATACATGACGACCCAACCCACTCGTAGGCTAGTGCGCATCGCACTTGCTCACGCGATCTAGAAAGTTGACAATGCAATGTTGCCACGTTTTTGGCGCCAAGATTCGAAATTTTCGAATCTTTTATGTTGGACCGAATCCGAATCTGAAAGTGGATTCGGATTCGATTCGAAAAACATGGATTCGCACACCCCTAGTATTTATCAATATTTCTCAATATAAAATGTTCATTAATGCCATAAATATAGGCTTATTTACATGATAATAATTTTTATATAGGCCTATTATTGAAAAAATCGTTGATGAAACGAAAAATATTCAGTATAATATCAATTTGAAATGTTTTGTTTTATTACGAAAACAAAATACGTTAATCCATACTATAGGCCTACATAAATTTAGAATCAGTTTGTAACAAATCATTTTCAGGAGGCTACATACCTCATCGCATGCGTAGCATCTTGGAATGTTCAACAACTCTGCAAAATGTCGCCCACAGTAAACATTGCCTTTACTGAAGAAGTAAATCAAATCCACCAAGAGCTCGTCGCAAGTGTTGCAAACAAAACAGTTTGGATGCCAGGCAGTACTATCGCCAGCGCGGTCAGCAAATACAGCTACATTGCCAGCAACCAACGGTTCGGTACAATGTTTACAATTCAAGTGAGACCCGACCGGGTGTTCTTCGGCTGATAATAATTCCATTTGAGAGGCAAGGTCATTGTCAATTAAACTGGACTGTTGGATAACTTGAGCAGAAAGAGGCATCGAGTTTCCTTTGATATCAGAAGACTCTGCAACATTGTATGGTAATAGAGAATGTTCAAATCGCATATCACCGGGCAATTGCGAGTTTCTAGACCAATTCTCGTTGACAAACTGCGAATCACCTACATTTCTGTGAACATCTGGGTAGCTGAGTTTGTCTTGATTTGAAAAGGAACCAGTACTGGCAGGTAGCTGGGACCCAGTATTTTGCTGATGAGGACCAGATAACCCAGGAGGTAATTGACCTGGATAATTGGTTGAAGCTGCCAACTCGGAAGGATACTGTGATGGATCTGTTGAGCCGTACTGACGTGCATCAGCAGGGCTGCCATGGATATTCTGAGACTCCAGATTGTAATTGTAAGGAATATTCTGAGAGTTGGCCACATTGTAGGTATTCTGAGAGGCTGAAATAGAGCCATCCTCAGGTGGCACATTTGCATTGCCATGTAGATTTTTAGAGTGAGAAATTGCCGAAGCTAAATTACCACCAACTTCAATTGAGCCTGGAACATTGTAAGGATTTTGCGAATACCCAATCGATCCATCTTGTAGGAAGTTAGGAGGTTGAGGTAAATCACCAACTGTCTGCAGGAATCCAGGAAGCTTTTGATCTGCTTGGGCAGACGGGTACAAATAATTTCCTCTGCCGTATTCCAAGGGAGCTTGTGATCCAGTGACGCTACCTTGAAAATACTGTCCAGGAACTACATTGGATTGGGCAATATTGTTTGAGTATGCAGACGATGTTAGAGATGCATCATTGCTTGATATATTCTTATTTGGCCCACTCATGCCTCCATATGACCCGGTCAAGCAACCGGGGTATGCCTGTCCACGGGCAGCATCGTTGTTTGAATATGTTGACGGCATTCGTTGATCTTCATTATTTGGTCCGTTTCTTTCTCCAGAAGGTCCAGTTAAGCTGCCAGGGTAAAACTGCCCATGAACAGCATTAGAATATGCAACATTGCTCAATTGTATAGATGACAGTAATGACGAATCATCACCAGCTTCATTCCTGTTTGGTCCACTCCCTTCTCTATACTGTTCAGATAATTCAGGGTAATACAGTCCACCAACGGCATTAGAATGGGCAACATTGTTCAAACATGTAGATGACATTAATGATGCATCATTCTTTTTTGGCACAAAAGAACTTGGTGTTTTCAAATTGTTGTTGTCGAAGTCCGGTGGAAGAGAATCAGGCAGAGGTGGGGGAAGATCGTCATCTCCCATCACGTTTGATTGCGTTTGGAATGGTCGAGGAATTGCATTATAGGCATTTCTTGGTAGTGGAGGTAACGTACGAAGCGACTGATCTGAATAAGACGAATGAAGAGTTGAAGATGTGTTGCGTTCAAGAGTTGGACCACGGTATGCGAGTCGTTGTTCGGTGTACAATGTGGGTACTTTGGTGACACGCCCTTGTCCAACAACATTACTCTTCAAGTTATCCAGATATTTTTTGAGTCTGAAAAAAACAATACAAGAATAGTTTAAACTATAGTTCAAAATGTCAATAGCAGAAATAAACTTGAATATTAAAGGTAAAGTAGGCCTAACACAGCAATTTTAATGTCAATGGCCATAGAATTGTCCACTTCTGATGGATAATTGACCAACATATATAGCTTTACAATTTTACGATTCAACGGTAGGTCTAGCCAACATTTTTCCAATACATTATTATATCGTATTTACACTAACTTCACTAACTGCTTTTAAGCCATCAACTGCGATTAGCAACTGAAAGGAACACTTTAAGAGTTTAAGTAGGCTACTAACCAACATCAAGCTCTAAAATTATTTTGAAAATGAGGTTACAGCTTGATGTCATTCAGTACCAACACCAGTTAGTGAATGGTGTGAATGGGGAAGGCGTATTAGGAGTCTGAAGTCCAAAACTACAGAATATTATAATGGCAATAACATGTTATTTACATGCATGCATCTTCAGCAGGCCTGTAGTTTTTTTTTAATATTAGTTCAATTATTATAATATATGATTGTAAATTCTAACACAGTGTGATATTATAGTTGCTAAAAATTAAAAGCAGGTAGGGTCAGCGGGGCAGTTTTCGGCCGCTCTAGCACTGCATTTCTGTTAACTCAAGAATTTGTTGTACAGCTGTTTAGCTCACTACATCGATAAGGTGTGTACCTAAGCAAAAGGAGATGTTGACGTCATATTTTCATCTGTAAAAATCAGTGTGGGTGCCTTCAGAAATTCATTACAAATGATTTTGTGAAAAAATTACTTCGCTTCTGTTTCCGGCCCCCTCCGTTCGGTTTACGGCCAGGCTTGCAATCACATTCCGGCCGGCCGCCATTGTACCATTGACGCTTTGGCGTTCCGACGATTCTTCATAGTTTTGAGTGCCTAGTTACGATGTGCCGCCATTTTGTAAGCATAAAGTCCATTTGAATGGATTTCGCGGGGCTCTATATCGATATATCTACTAAAATACCGAGCTTTCCACGGCCACACAATATTTTTAATAAGGAAATAGGATCGAGGAAGCTATTACAAAATTAAAACAGACGATTTCCAACAGTGACAGTTGAGCAATAAGTCCCGAGACCGAAAACCAAAGCCGGCCGGAAACCACCCCGCTGACCCTACTGGTGATTCAATACTAATGAGAGTGAATAGCTGCCACCCTCGGTAGCTCAGCCAGCTGAGGCACCGCTTCAGAAACTGAAGTCACCATTGGGCGTGGGTTCGAGTCCCGCATAAGGCATGGGTTTTTGTAAACGCCCTTTCAATTATCATCACTTCATCGTTTCATAATCACCTGCTCATTCGTACCCCCGTATAACCTAGCTGTTGGTGGGGTCGTAAGGCAAACAATAATCAATCAGTGAATAGCTATGACTGATATTTAAAACGTAAAAATGACTTACTCCTCAATTTCTTCTGGAGTAAGATTATGACACCGACCGGCATCAAGATCGTGCAATGGCATTTGCCGTTCCAGTTGCTGACGGCGATAAAGTGCACCATCACTTCCACTAATAGGCAATTTTGCAGCCGGCAACTGTTGCATATATTCAGCAGCAACGTCATCAGAGACATTTGGTGGAACCCAATCAAAAGGTACACCATTTTTACTAGTGGCTATAGTGGCAACAACATCAGGTACTTTGATTTTCAACACTGCACCTGGCTTTTTCCGTTTGTCACCTGCGCCAAGTAGGATTTCAAATTGCGCATAACCATCGTCATCTTTAACGTCATGCTCTTCTTTTTTACATTTGCAATTACGGCAAACCTTTCGCCAGAAATGTAAATCCAAACCAGGGCACTTATCACCACAAGATAAGCACGGAGCTCCAGCTCCTATTTCATGGGCAAGTCGATGTGGCTGGAACAAACATAACCTCTCAATACATTGACCTAAACAGTAACTTTCATTTACTACCAGATGATTTAATACGTACCCTATTTTTCTTTTTTTCTAATAACAACATCCATTCTGGCGTTTTATCTGGAGTAGTTGGTGTAGTCATTGCTTATAAAATCAAACACAAAAGGGCCTGGGCCTAGGCTACAAAGAAAAGGTTTACAATTCAACTGAAACTCAACGAGCTGTCGTCCATCGCTGTGACTCATGTGGCCGACGCCCAGTGTTTCTGACAGTGACACTTGTTTGATTTTTGCAGTAGTGCTAATTTTTTGGGCGAAATCATCATTATAATGTTGATTTCGCCATTGAGTTTATAGTTTATCAATGATTTCGCCCATAATTATATTTTAATGAATTGCAAATAATTATTGATTATAATTATGAAAATATATTCTAAAACAAATTTTATAGGCCTATATTCGAAAAAAATATTTGTTTAAATTATAAATGAGTTGATTTATATGCGCGGTACTTCTTTTCATCTTTTATACGGTATTCATTTTATATTTATATTTTGATGGATGTGTCGGTA
The DNA here is from genome assembly GCA_964007535.1 of Brachyptera risi. Taxonomy (NCBI): domain Eukaryota; kingdom Metazoa; phylum Arthropoda; class Insecta; order Plecoptera; family Taeniopterygidae; genus Brachyptera; species Brachyptera risi. The sequence goes on from OZ023331.1 coordinate 17,689,274, forward strand.
TATAAGCTGATAAAATGAAAATGTAAATCTGATTGATAAATTGAGAGGCAACTAAATAATAAAATAACGAACATATTTTCAATAGTATAATTCAAAAAATATCATTACTCAATCTCCATCTTAACACGACACATCTTTACAGTTTTTTCGTGGTTTCTCTCCCACTTCTTTTTTTTCTTTTTTCTTCATTTTATCCCACTTCTTTGCATCTTCTTCGACGATTTGTGGATTTTTTTGACTACAGTATTTGTATAATCAATGTTAAAATTGAAAATGGTAATAATAAAATAGATCTAAATTAATGCCATTATTTTTACTCTACTTTTGATATTATCTCCAAATAATTTCGTTACTTTTGCGGTAAAAAATAAAAAATGAAATGCTCCCAACTTTTTTACCAGCTAAGAATTAAAACTATATATAGTGCACTGATGATTGACATGGGTATACTCACTACTCTGTACTGTAAACACGAGCAAATAAGGACACGCTTGTTTTTATATTTTTAGGTTTGTAAAAATGAAAAACACCTTCACACCTTTTTACAACACAATTTTTATTCGTTCAATTCACAAAAACAAGAGTAGCCTATCAATAAGACACCGTAGATTATTAATAGGTAGATTATTAGTACATAGTAATATTGGTTTTGTCAAATAAAGCTGGGGCTGAATAGGCCCATAAGATTATAATAGTAGTAATAATAATAAAATATTGTATTATTTAAAAAAAAAAGCGAACAACAAATATAGAAATTAACATGAAAAAACGCCAATAGATCTTAGTCATCATTACAGTGCGTCGTTAAAACTAATATATATATATATATATATATATATATATATATATATATATATATATATATATATATATATATATATATAAAATGATTTAATATAAATATGCCGGGGGTTATACCATAATATAAGATAACAAATAATGGTGGTACCAAGATGCATTGAGGGTTGCGTTGGTTTACCGCTCCTCAAACGGGCAAACGCAACCCTCCATGCATCTTGACCCGAAGAAATCAAGGCAAGATGCTCCCGACCAATATAAATAAAAGATATGGGCTTGCCCTCAGATCTTCTGCACCCTAGTGGCTGTAATCTGAACTAAACTCCAACTACTAGTTTGCAAACTGGAAGTTGAGCTATTTGACGAATAAATTTAGTTTGCTGATTAAGACAAGATTTTGAGTCAATAATTGTGGCAGTTTACTATTTTCCAGTTAGCGTAGTTATTTCTTGCATTCGTCCCCTACACGTGTGATAACATAAAATCTGTCAAACTGACATATATCAGAAAATGGCAGCGAAAAAAAAAACTCCGCGTGAACGTGCACCCAACTTCACGATAGAAGAGGTACACAAGTTAGTGAGCCTAGTTAGGCAACATCACGATATAATCGAGTGCAAGTTGAATGATGGAACAACGTGGCGAGAAAAGGTAATATTTATGCTTTTATGTAAAAGTAAATGATGATTTCCTAACTAGGCCTAAAAGATCTAGGGCCTATGCCTGTAGGACCATGGGAGGGCCACTTCTCTGTAGTAGGCCTAGCCTAGGACCTAGGAACGGTTGCTATTCGTCCTTATTTTGGCGGGACATATAGTTCCGCTTCTCATGTCAAGATGTTCCACTTGATCTCATTATTGATTTTATCTCAATATCAATTCTCTTAACAAGTTAACTATTAGTCTCATCAAAAAGGAATGTCTGATTATCTGTATTTTTGTGATCATAATTAAATGCCCGAAATTATTCTTGTTTGATAATGTGTTGGCCTAATTAATACATCTTTTGTATTTGTATTTGTATTTGTATTTATTGCCGTTTCTTATTAAAGAACAATATTAAAATTGTATAAACATTGTCAGAGATATTAGAAAATAAAATTATAATAATAATACATGAATATAAATAATAGGATAGAATGTAATAGCTTATGTGTCAATGAATTAAACCTGATTGAGAATTAAAATAGTCTTCTATACAATAAAACTTGTTTGTATGTAAGAATTTAATGGTCTCATTTTTGAACTGCTTTCTACTTCTCGAGTCCTTGATGTGGGACGGAAGTCTATTATAAATTCTTCTTCCGGACTGCACTGGTCCCCTGACTGTAGAGTCGAGACGGCAATATTCATGGGCAATCAAGTTAGACCCTCTGGTATTATGGAGATGTTCTATGTTTTCAAAGAGGTCCGGGTTATCTTTGACAAATAAACACACCGACAGTATATATAAACACGGGAGTGGAAGCATGTTCAGTTCTTGAAAACCCAGCCTGCAAGATGATCTGGCTTTTAGTGCTAGTATAGAGCGGATTATTCTTTTTTGAGCACAGAATACTCTGTGGCTGTTCGTCGCTGCACCCCACAACACTAGGCCGTATAGAAGCAGAGATTGAACCTGCGCAAAGTAGGCCATGCAAACCGTTTGCCTGTTACATTGTCGTGCCAGTGTTTCTGAGATATGGGTTTTCGGAGATGTGGGTTTACTGAGATGTGGGGTTTCAAAGATTTGAGCACTTGAGTGAGCAAAGTGTCGAACGAATGGGTTTTCTGAGATGTGGGTTTTCTAAGATTTGATCACTCGAGTAAACAAAGTGTCGGACGAATGGGTTTTTGGAGATATGGGTTTTCTAAGATTTGAGCACTCGAGTAAACAAAGTGTCGGACAGATGGGTTTTCGGAGATATGGGTTTTCTAAGATTTGAGCACTCGAGTAAACAAAGTGTTGGACGGATGGGTTTTCGGAGATATGGGTTTTCTAAGATTTGATCACTCGAGTGAGCAAAGTGTCGGACGAATGGGTTTTCTGAGATGTGGGTTTTCTAAGATTTGATCACTCGAGTAAACAAAGTGTCGGACGAATGGGTTTTCTGAGATATGGGTTTTCCAAGAGTAGAACACTTGAGTAAACAAAGTGTCGGACAGATGGGTTTTCGGAGATATATATATATATATATATATATATATATATATATATATATATATATATATATATATATATATATATATATATATATATATATATATATATATATATATATATATATATATATATATATATATATATATATATATATATATATATATATATATATATATATATATATATATATATATATATATATATATATATATATATATATATATATATATATATATATATATATATATATATATATATATATATATATATATATATATATATATATATATATATATATATATATATATATATATATATATATATATATATATATATATATATATATATATATATATATATATATATATATATATATATATATATATATATATATATATATATATATATATATATATATATATATATATATATATATATATATATATATATATATATATATATATATATATATATATATATATATATATATATATATATATATATATATATATATATATATATATATATATATATATATATATATATATATATATATATATATATATATATATATATATATATATATATATATATATATATATATATATATATATATATATATATATATATATATATATATATATATATATATATATATATATATATATATATATATATATATATATATATATATATATATATATATATATATATATATATATATATATATATATATATATATATATATATATATATATATATATATATATATATATATATATATATATATATATATATATATATATATATATATATATATATATATATATATATATATATATATATATATATATATATATATATATATATATATATATATATATATATATATATATATATATATATATATATATATATATATATATATATATATATATATATATATATATATATATATATATATATATATATATATATATATATATATATATATATATATATATATATATATATATATATATATATATATATATATATATATATATATATATATATATATATATATATATATATATATATATATATATATATATATATATATATATATATATATATATATATAGGCCTATATATATATATATATATATATATATATATATATATATATATATATATATATATATATATATATATATATATGGAACCGTTACTATTAATCTATGCCAAAATATTAAACTATGAACATTATGGGCAGGTTTTTAAAGCAATCTAGAGCCTAGCTTACCCTACTCACGTGATAGTATTTACGTACCATACCTACTCGACTCGAAGAGAAAACGTATAAGAGACGGCAGAAATAGAAAGTTATATGAAGTTAATTTTCAATTCGCAGGATGCCGAATGGAACAAAGTGACTGCCGAATTCAATGCAACGTCGTTGATTGTGCGGTCGCAGGCATCGCTTAGGATAAAATACGATCTGCTGAAGAAGGAGGCACGGAAGAAGTCATTCCAGGATCAACTAAAATCTGGTGGTGTAACATATAACCCTCCAAAACCAGATGATGTGTTGGACAAAATTGAAAAATTATTTCCTCTCTCCATTTATGGGCCAGCATCAACCACTGATGACAATTATGTCCACCATGGTAATCATAAGACTGGGAAAACCCAACATATGCATTGTAGAATAAGCGATATAGGCATATGAAAAGTAATTGAAAGTTATACACACAGCTTGTTTTGAAAGTATTATGTCACTGATGCCGTCTTGTCTCATGTGTTGCTTGATTGTGAACGTTTTATGATTCTATCAGTTTTACCAGTCACTCTTCTCAGGCCTAATAGCTTTGAAGGCCTTTGATTGATGTAAAAAAATTCCATCACCAGTGTACCTATTTTTTTTTTTGCAAAGGCTCATCTGATTGGTAAAATTGTCATATACTGCATCACAGCCAATTTCCACATTTTTTTTCCAAAATGTGGTGTTTTTTAATAGATCTTGAGTGGATCTATTCAAAAAACCCACTGCACACCAGGAATTATTAAGATATAATTTTTGAAAACTTACTCAAATGTGACGAAATTCCTATTACCACAAGCTCAGCCATTGTTTGTTGTTAAAGTATATATATAAGCTCCGTTCCGTCTGCCGGCGGTATACGCGAGGTTTGGAAACTAACCTAACCTACTGTTCACCTTCACAAGGGAGATCACAATGGTGAGAAAGGTGGACAGTAGGTTAGGTTATTACTTATTACTTATTAGGTTAGGTTAGTGTCCAAACCTCGCGTATACTGCCAGCAGGTGGAACGGGGCTCATATACTTAACAACAAACAATGGCCTGATATGAAATGATATCGTACCAAAGTGTCTTTCCCAGCGGCTCTGAATCTTGCTCGGTAGGAGTTTGCGGGATGAGAAGAAGCTGGTGTTCGGAGCTACCTATATAGGCCTAGCACAACCATAATAGGAAGCAGTAACTATTGATTGATTCACTTATAGAACTAATAAGACACTGAATTATAATACAATTTATTTTATTTTTTTCGGAATGCCTACCGGTATCAATAAAATGATATTCAATTTTTACCATCATTTATTATTTGGATTTTGAACAGTTATCAATATATATCGATTAGGATTGATATTTTAACGATGTGATGCCCCGTTGAATGTCTACGATACGATAATCAATCTGATCAATTTCGATTATCGAAAATATCTTTTAGTTGTTTCAAAACTTCCCTCCTTTCTTTGTGATTCCGTCAATCACTGTCGTTGGCATGAAAATATCTTTGTCTTCTACTGGACATGCCAATCAACCAAACCACACATTGAAAATCCCAATGCAATAAGATATTTGAACCTTTACTGGTAGCGTAAAGTGATTATCAAGTGGGAGAAAAAATATCAATATATTTCAGTTAATTATCGATGTATAGGATGGATGATAATCGATATAAGTTTTTACATCGTCTAACTACCCTATTTATTTAAAACATCATTTTTTCCTATTATGGTATTATGTAATGTAATTTTCTCTAGGTAAGCTCAGCTCACCTAGTTAGTCCTGACCACTCACCACTTATATAGTCTATATGGATTTTGCCAGGTGATTTGGGAGAACACGCTATGGTGCAGAAAGGAGATAATAACGTAATAAAGATAGAAGCAGAGGATGAGGGTTATAGGCCTGGATTGTCACACCAAGAAAGAAGTCATATACAGGCCTTACTTTACCAGCCATGTGAAGACCTGGATGAGGTACGTTGTTGTTTCTTTGATTGCAGTGTGAATTTTACTGATAATTACTTGATTAATCCTTAGAGTGATCATCAGTCCCTGAAAATCTCTCATGTCTCAATGTCTGAGAAAAAGATATCAAAGTGAATTTTCCCAACACAAATCCCAAAAAAGATTTGAAGACATCCATTTGTCCCGGTTTTGGCATAAAATTCACAGGAATATAAATTGAATTCCTCATTTTGACAAAAATAAATGTGTCTTTAGAATCTGTGCCAAGAGCTTTACACAGGAGCAACAATAAGTATTGGTCTGACTCTGATTGAGCTACTGCATGATTTTTTTTTTATGTGGACTGTGGTTCTTTCTAAATCAATCAGAAAATCAAATGCATTATTTGGAATGTTTTTTTAATAGCGGAGGTGGTGGTCGATCAGAGTTGAAACTTTTTTTTTTAATAACATCGAAACTTGATACAAAATCATTGTTCCCCAATTAAGGCTATGTATGAAAGATGGGATCGTTTAGACGGGGTACCACAAGGGCGATCTAAAGTTTTAGTTAAAACTAAAAGACACTTGAAATTAAAAAATAAAGATCCCTCATTGAGATACACAAGTGTCTAGTATTAAATTTCTAAACTAAAATATATTAAAAATGATGTACCGGTACATTGAAATTATCAATATTACGTCTCATTCTCTTCAATTTTCATTCACTGCTAATGCAATCCAAAATCAGCATAAACATACATTAATCTTCAATGGCTTTTCTCCCCCTCAATCACGGGTCTCCGGTAGGCCTATTCACAGAATATTACTTACTCGGTTTTACGTTACACTTGTTCCATACTCTATTTTTAGATCCGCCCCCTACCTCCACCCTAGTGATACTAAAATTCTAATATTGAACATGAGTGAATGGAAGTTGAATAAATCATTATAACTATAAAAGTAAATGAATGAGCCATCTGCTTTTAATGCCAGTTTTTCCATTCTGTGGCAATCAAGTGATTTGCGGATTATTTCAATATTTCAGTCAACGTGTGGCGAATATGAAGTTTCGGAGGCAAGCCCGCTAACAACGAATCCCGAGGCTCATGAATACACGGCATCTGCACGTTAGTACTGATCGAGTAGCTTAACTAACATTAGCTTGTAAATTTCATCCTATTCATCAATTTGTATCCTGAACAATAAGCATGAATGAAATAAATAAATAGATAATAAACCTATGAACATGTTGAACGTTCTGATCAGGTGTAAATCAAACCTAGAGCTACAATTTTCAAATTATTCAAATTTTCAACATATTCACATTTATAAAAATAATTACCTAACCAAATAATTGATCACTAGTGGTAAGCGTGGCTTATCGGGGGTCCACCTAGATCTATACTTCATGTGGGCATTTAGAGATACCGTGATAGGTAATGTCAAATTACCCACATAACAAACAGCCCATTTGATTGGATGTTTTGTTGTGTGACGTTTGTGGGCGGGTCAATCACTATTCGTCAATTATAATTATTATAATAATTACATAACCAAAATTATACATAGAGCCTGGAGGTTCTGTTATAGAAAATACAAAACAATTTATTCAATACAATCTCATATAAAACGTAATAACATTTTTGTCTCACCATGTTTTTTTTTTAAATTTTATTTTGTGTTCAACGACGTATTGTAGTGATGACTATGATCTATTGATATCAGTGAATGATATATGAGATGGTGGGATGATGCAATCAAAGGCTATTTTATTAGGGGTTTTTGGACAGTGGGAAGGAGTCGCGAAAAACCCCTATCAAGATGGTCGACCTT
>OZ023331.1:17702286-17744786 GCA_964007535.1 Brachyptera risi
GTGACGCAGTTCCTTTTCAGTGGTAACGAGGAACGAAATTCATGTTACCGTTACTTTCAAAGTTCATTTCGAACGAACTGTGTACGCATATAACAAAAAAGAGAAGATCGTCTAATTTTCTTATGATAGCAGGTAGAATGTTTGTCTCGTCTCATATTTTTGAAAGAAACACGTCACATCTTCCTTATCACTTCCGCCCATCGTCTGATCAATGACCACTCATTATTCCAAGCTTGCATTATTCCCCATCTTTGACGTATTTCCCTATTCATTAGTTGTGCACTTATCTCATCCTACGATCTTTCCATCATATCGGTGTTATCTCAAGTCACGGAATTGATGGCTCGAACTACCCTAGCGTAAGTGTGAGGGTTAGAGAAAACGGTCAATCGAACCGTCATCCTTCGTTAACATGCAGCTGCTTCTTCTGCGTATGAAGACATTCCGAGAAAACCTCCCTCTCCAACCGGTGACATCATCAACAGCCAATAAGATCCAGATAATTTTTAAAACGCACATGGGAGAGTTGTGTAAACACAAAATAGTTATTTCACTTCAGTGTTTGATCTCGCGAGGAGGTCATTGTCAAACAGCGTCAGTCCTCGGTGATCAGCGTGTAACTGCGTGTAATATTGGCTAGTGCTAGTTCATTTTACTATCAAAGTATTGTCTCATCATGGCTGATAGGCCTACGGGTAGTAATCTTTTACCTTGGCAACACTTTAAAACCTTTTTTTTCTTGGAGTAAAAAAATGTTATGGTAGCAATTTTATGGCGAAATGTCTATTGTGTGTGCCGGGAAACTGATAGGTGCATCGATGTCGACGTCGTCGAACTAAGAAAGCATATTAAAGTAAGCAAATGAATGAATTATTAGTTCATTATTTACTCTTTCAATTTTACTCAGTAGTCGTTATATCCACCTACATCTAACTGGTATTTAATAATTTAATCAAATATAATATAATTTATAATTTATATAATATATAATTTTCAATTTATGATTTCTGATATGATTTTTCAACCATTATGTAGGTCTATTCATTAGATAGGTGAAACTTAATTATGAGCCTAAAAAAAATCATTCCAAAAGAAACCTACATGATTTTGTAGCAAAATCAATCGAAGTATAGTAATATATTTTGATATATTACATTTCTAAATCTCGAAAATTGACATGAAGATATTCACTCGCCTAGTAGGTATTTGCTGGCATAGTGGTATGACGAGAAGAAAATCGGTACTATATTTACAATTATGAATTATTTATAACTAGCCAAACGCAACATAAGCGTTGTAAGATGAATGAGATATCTGATCAGGTGTAATAGTCGTTAAAGTAGTTTTACCCTTCTACTTCATCAACTCTGGTACAGTATTCTACACACCTTGATGCATATGAAGAAGACTTCATTGTTGGGCAAATATCGAATCTAGAAAGCAGTGAATCTCGGCAACTTGAATCTGCTTTAATTTCTACAGTCGAACCCACATATAACGAACTCGGTTTTAAAATTTTTTCGGTTTTTACGAATTAATTACCATCCCCCTTCAAATCTCCTATCCTCACAATGTTAAATAAAGACCTATAACGAAGTGATTTATATTTCGAAATTCGGTTGTTACGAATTTTTTGTCACTTTTCAGCATATTTTGCTCATTGCTTTCAGCTATTTCCAACAAAATGTTCGAAAATCGGAGCATTTTGCGTGAATTTATTTTCAGGTTACATTTTTTTGAACGGACTGTACATCGTAGCAGCTGGTGACGCGTACAGCACGTGGTCATAACTCTTGCTGCACCCCCCCCTCCCCCCCCGTCCCACGCACAGAGGAACGGCCCAAAACCAAACACTCTCTCAACGCGTGCTAAATAATAACGTGATGGTGACATCTTCAATGACTTTGTTTATCTATTTTTTGTTTACATTCCTTCATTTCCATTCGTGATAGTGTCCTGTAACCTAGGAAATAAAACACGAGAAGTGGGGAGTGGTGGTGTCATGTGATGGCAGATGATAAGTTCTTTATGAAAGGACATTGTTGTTTTCTATTACTTTCTACAAACATACTAAGTGATGATACGATGCGATGATAATATGTCACCTAATACAGTACTATACTAGGGCCTAATTCGTAAATGTAGGCCTATCTTTATAAATCTCTAAAATTCAAGTGCTGTTATGAAAAAAAGCAATAAATCTCTATGTAACGAAATTCTGTTTTTACGAACAGATTTTCATTCCCCTTGAAATTCGTTATATGCGGGTCCGACTGTATATTGATATTTGATGAATAAAACCAGATAATTTAATTATTTTCTTCAAAACGGCTGGTTCGAATTGGATACAAAATCGTGATAATGTCTATCATTCATGTATACACATTCACAGAAAATTTCATCACATTTGAAGAGATTTTATTTTTCAAATTTTCTTGCTCAGCCCAATCTTATGGGGTTTTTAGAAATTTAGAGATGATATACATATCTCAAACCCAGATAACCAATTAAATTGGGCCAGGGGGTGTTTCCACCAGTTTTCCTAGGGCAGACTTCTCATATCAATCGGTTCCTGCCAGTTCCGACTTCTTCCTCCTCTTTACTGCTAGGCCTATCCTCTATTTCTTCTTCTCTTCCTACGAGTTCCCTCCATCGTTCTCTACTCTCCCACCATCTCTCGTCTTCCACTTCTTCCCATTTTTCTCCTCGGTTGACTACCCCGAACTTGACTCCCTCTTGCCACCTTTCTCTTGGTCTTCCAACTCTTCTCTTAGCTCCATTGTTTTCCGCTATCTCAAACATTGCTCTCGGTATTCTCTCCTTTTCCATTCTCCGCATATGCCTGTACCACCTAAGTCTCTCCCTTTCCAATTTAAATGATAACCTTTCCACTCCCACTTCCTTCCTTATATTACTGCTTCTCTTCTTCTCCAACTTTGACACTCCTGCTACGCTCCTTACAAACTTCATTTCTGCTGCCTCTATTTTCTTTTCTTCTCTCCAGTTGATTGACCATGTAACTGCTCCATATGTCAAGATAGGCAAGTAGTACCCATTATAAATGAGTATCTTCCCACTCCTTGGAAAATCTTGGTTCCAAATCAGCTTCCTTACTTTTTGAAGTAGCCCGTCCGCCTTAGCTATTCTCTTATTCACTTCTAGCTCTACTTTTGCCGTATTACTGACAATACTTCCCAAGTATGAGAACTCTTCTACTTCTTCCAGTTCTTGACCTTGCAGCTGTACTTTTTCTTCAATCTTTCTCTTCTCTCTGCTCATCACCATTGTTTTGCTCTTTTCCACGCTAATTTTCATCCCAAACTCCTCTGTAATTTCTTCCCATCTTTCTACTTTCTCTTGCACCTCGTCTCTACTGTCTCCCCATAACAAGATATCATCAGCATATATCATTGTCTTTGACCCTGGGCCTTCCTTCTCTGGTTCCACTTTTCTGATCATCTCATCCATCACCATTACAAACAACATAGGTGATAGGACACTGCCCTGCCTAACTCCACTCCTTACCTCAAACCACTCCGTCCTGCCTCCATTTGTTTGCACTGAAGCCTTGCATTCTCGATATAAACATTTCACACGGTCCATCATCCCCACATGTATGCCCTTTGCCCTGAGACTCTCCCACACCCTTTCTCTGGGAAGATGGTCGTATGCTTTCTCCAAATCTAGAAAAGCCATGTACACTCTTCTTCCCTCCTCCCACCTTGTTTCTACCAGTTGCCTGACAGCAAATATCAAATCTACTGTTGATCGACCTGTTCTGAACCCATAGTGCTCTTCCCTTAACATGGGTTCCACTAGCACTCGCATCCTTCTTTCAATAATTCGTTCATACAGCTTGGCTGCCTGGCTCATCAGCGTCACTCCTCTGTAATTCTTACTTCTTTTTCTGTCTCCTTTCTTGAATATTACTGTTATTACCCCTTTCACCCAATCTTCCGGCACTCTTTTCTGTTGCCATGCTGGCCATCACACGAAACATCCACTCCGCCCCCCACTGCCCTGCTGCCTTCATCATCTCTACCACAATCTCATCTGCTCCTGCTGCTTTACCATTCTTCATCTTTTTTATTGCCTGTGCTACCTCCTCTCTTGACACCATCTCCACACAGTCCTCTCCTTCCATCTCTGCTTCCTCCACTTCTTCTACCCGTGTATGTTTTGCATTCAATAGCTCTTCGAAATGTTCTTTCCACATTCTCTTAATTTCTCTGGGTTCTCGAATCAGTTTATTATTCTTATCATACATGATCTTCTGCTCCTCTTTGTCTCTCCTCTTTTCTTTCATAATTCCATACAGCATTTTCTTATTTCCCTGCCCATCTTTCTCCAGCTTCTTGGCAAGCTCTACCATTGTCCTCTTTTTCTCCTTCTCAATTATGCTCCTAACCTCTCTCTTCCTCTCTAAGTACTTCAATATATTTCTTGCCGATCTATCTTTCTCCTTCCTAGTCCAAGCTTCCTGTTTTTGTTTAACTGCACACCTCACCTCCTCGCTCCACCATGCCGTCTCCTTTGACTTTCTCTTCCCACTTGACCTTCCACACACTTCGTTTGTTACTTGTACCATTACTTCTTTGAATTCTCTCCATTCTTCTTCTACGTCCCTTATTTCACCTTCTGGTACTCTCACCTTGATCAATTTTTAAAAATTCCCTTTTCACACTCACTTCTTGCAGTCTCCATATTTTCAATTTGGCTTGCTTTCTCCCTGCTTTTCTTCTGACCTGCTCTTTTTTCCACTCCTGTCCGCCTCTTATTGTAGCCACTATGAGTCGGTGGTCTCCATCCAATGCCACTGTTGGGTTCACAGCTGTGTCACTCACCCATCTTCTCAATTCCCTGCTTGCAATGATGTAGTCAATCACCGTTTTCTTTTCTCCATCCCAGCTGACTCGTGTTATCTTCTTCTCCGCTCCTTTTTCGAACAGTGTGTTACATATGATATTTCTCAAAATTGGTCAAACCGATTCATACCAAAAACTATACAGTTCTAAGTTGGATAAGTTTGTACGTACAAAAAAGGTTTCATGTTGATCAGTCAATCCCTGCGACCTGTGCAGTGCTCACAAACAAAAAAACTTAAAAAAGACAAAAAAAAACACACAGACAAAGCCCCATAAACAGTGGGATGGAATCTTCGCTTATGCTCATCTAATAAACTGACGAATATTTATATGAAAATCACTGGCGTTATCAATTTATTGATGAGAGAACAAGAATATCCATATAATTTCCAATGCCCATGAAAATACTCCTGAATCTTACAAAAACATTTGCTCTGGTAACTTTCAAAGGAACTTCAAAGGAACTCAATTTTTTGGGAACTTTTCAGTTCCTTTTTTGGCTGAGTAAGTGGAACTTGAACTAGTTCTTTTTTTGAGGAACTTACCCAACACTGACGAATAGTTGCCCGGATTATAGGAGCAGAGATTGTGACTGACGACCAAGCCTGGGGAGAGAATTGATAATAGATAAATAGATAATTAGACAAATAGATGATAGATAATAGTAAATTGATTTTCTCCCATCACAACAAATTAGGGGTGTCGGCGGGTACTCGGGTTGGGTACGGGTACACCACTACCCGACTCCAATATTCCTTACCTGGGTACCCGCCACTTTTTACAACGCGAGCTTTTGTTCTTCATTTTCACTGATAGATAACTTTTAAACAAAGCGCGCTTGTGTGGCGGGAAAAACGAAATAATTTAGGCCTCCTCTACTACTCTCTAGACCAGTGGTGACCAACCCATGGCCCACAGGCGTTATTTCAGTGGCCTGCTGAGGAATTGTATGAATTATATTATTATTTAACATGTGGAAATCAAATGGCCCGCGGGCCAAGACGTGGGTGCATACAGAGTGTCAAAGACGGGGTAATTCTCTAGCTAGCCACTACTACATTAATACAAATAATAATCAACGTTATGTCGTGCAAAAAAAAAAGTGTATCAAAAACAGTACCACATGCTGGACCGAACTCGCGCCAAAGGCTAGCTCGCTACCACTATACGCTACCAGTGAGGTTGGAAATTGAAGCATAAAATCACATTCACAGTGAGTGAGTCATTGTCCCTTGGTCACTTTTAGTTTCATTATAAGTGTTGTGACGGCAAGACGTGTTTCGGAGCGAAATTAACATTATGTCAAAGTGCAAAGCAACCAATGATGAATGTTGATTATTTCAGGGGTAGTGGACAAATATGTACTTTTTTACCTACTTCAAAGGCAAATCGGTGTGTAGTCAGTGATTTTACATTTAAAAGAATTAAAATACTTTTAGCAAAGGCCTACCATCAAAAACGTGATGTTTTTCTTTTTTCCCTTTGTTTTCTCATCTGAATGCATTTATACGTTTCATCAAACGTCAACAAAATACACCTAGAATTATGGTTTGAAAAAAATTCCCTGCGGGGCTTGAAATGGTGGTTTTTTCAAACCACCCGCGGGACGCGGGCTACACACATACTACCCTGTATGTGCTAATCGTTCTTATTAAGAGTAGCATACCCAGTAAAATAATCACCGCATGCTGCTGATATATATAATACATACATTCTTTTTTAGTGAACTTGTGTGGCCTGCGGTGATGGTTGGAAAATTTAAATGGCCCCCTGCCCAAAAAGGTTGGTCACGACTGCTCTAGACCATAGATATCGTTAGTCATCTGGCTCTCACATGCTGCACCCCCCCCCCTCCCTCCAACACTGGCACTCATAGCGGCCACAGTTCTAACAGTTCTAGCATACCGCTCAAACACCTTTGTTCACAAAAGAAAGGGACATGCCACATTCACACAGGTTGACTCAACCAATGTGTTTGGGTAGATTATTTTGTGCTGAGAGGGTCAGTGACATGATATGAGCAGACTGTTCACAGTTGCAACATTAATAATGGTAACCTAAAGATGGTAAATAAGACGATAAAATACATTTGAATGAAAAGTGGATAAGCATAGTTAAGATTAACACAAATTTGATTACCCGGGTAATGATGACGGGTACCCGACTCCAAAAATTGCTATCCGCTGACATCCCTACAACAAATGTTTGGTTCAATATTTGTGACTCCTTTTCCCCATTTTTCGGATGAAATATCCTGAAATTGGTTAGAACAGCGACAGAGTATTATTTGAATGAGCGGACACAAGAAAAAACTAACTGAAGACCCCTGATCACTTGCATGTATCACATCTTATACACATAAAAGTATGTCGTCACCTTCAAGTCCAAGTGTTATTTAATTCAAGTTCTTTATTCTCGATAGCCAAGTTATGTAGTGCTTTTTATTTTTTATTGTAATTGATAAGGCAGAAGGGCAAGTCTTCTACAGTCTGTTGGCATAATGGGACGCGTCAAGGAATCGTCCCAGTATTCACCTGAACGACAGTAAGATCCTATGCAAACTTCCGTCAAAATCAAACCATTGAAAGATTCAATATGTATTCTAAGAAATCAACATTATAATCAACTTTTCATTCACACTCAGAATTTGTTTCATATTTACTAGGGATGACTTCGATTATTCGAGAATCGATTACTAATCGATTCTACTACCAAACGACTCTCAAAACCGAGAATCGATTATTTTGCTTTTTTTTTTTTGGTGCGAACTATACTGATTTCCGAGTTTACGCGAGCGACGAGCGTGCTTCGTACTGTCGTAGCAACTCGTATTTGAAGGGGAAGCACATGGCCACTTCGCGCGCACGTGTCCATGTCAATGGCCATGTTATTGGTTGTTGTCACTCAAGTCCCCTCTACCCCTTCCACCAAAGTCTTCATTTTCGGTAGAGGTCTGAGTGACGCATACGCCTTCCCCTTCCAAATTCCAATGTCAGTTCCGGATAATTATCGTTGAGTGGGGTCATAATTGTTTGTTTTTTAAACCCGAGATTTTATTTATACCACCACAGCTTACGACTTTTCCTATTTCCTTCACTTATAAGAACTCAAACAATTGAATTATAATTGCTGTTGATTGATTAAAATAATTGCTGCGTGTTTATTTTATTTTGTAATCAATATTTGCAAGAATATGAAACGTGCGAACGTATTTGCTGTCTCGTGTTTCCCTAACATGAGCGCTCGGTTGTCTTCGTCTTCGTAACAAACGTAAACAAACAGTAAGTGATGGCATGGTGAGGGGGGGTGCATTTGGTTGCTATGGTTACGTGACCTTGTATGGTCGAAAATAGCCGATCAGTACAGTGTATACCAAAGCAACTGCAACTGCTAATAACGACGTAAAAACAGCGCGGGAAGTTTTGAACAAGTATAAATTGATACCAGCAACATTTATTGTCCCAAAAATTTTCAGAATCGATTCTTAGTCGATTCTGGGCCCTAGATAATCGATTCTGAATTTTCAGAATCAAAGTCATCCCTAATATTTACTAATAGGTATATTATTTTTATTCGTTCCATATCGTTCATGACCGATTATTGTTCGTAATATCAACTCTTACAGTCCACTTTTTTTTGTTACTCATATTACTTTGATCTGTTGAATAATGTATTCATGTATTGATCACTATCCTGTAACAGTCTTGTCAGGGGCCAATACAAGTTGTAAATATTTATAGTTTCTTTTTTATTACAGGACGCAAAGTATATGTTGATAGTTGGAGAAGTAGACGTCGGGGCCCGACCCTGCAAGAGAAACAGGCTAACAACGTCAGTGCCAACAACTTTTTATCAATAGCTTCATTGAAGAAAGAACTTGCCGACTTGAAAAGAAAACTGTTGGCGGACGAACAGCACAGCAATCAAATACCGGTGTTATTAAATGATTTAGATGTCAAAATTAAAAAATCACAACTCTCAAGTTCCGATCTAGATATAAAAATTAAAGAAGCAAAACTCAGAAGTCTAGACCTAGATATAAAAATTAAAGAAGCACAACTCGGTAGTATTGAACTAGATGTAAAATTAAAAGAAGATAGATTATTGAAACTTGATTCAAATGAAATTCCAAATTAATTATCTGTCAAAGTCTAACTTATTTTTTTAATGTTATTGTGTACATTTATGTTGAATTTGGTTATCAGTCAGTATGATTGAGATTTAAAATGAAAAATACTTGTATTATATAATTATGATATGTATAAATTGTTTGCAAGTTGAACAATGTCTCAGGTAATAGAAATAAAAAGGCCTACAGTGGTGTCAGAACTGTGCAATACTGTACTTGTATTCATTTGAATAAATGCTTGTATACACGAAAGAAGGCACGAACCACTTGCAAGTTATTGGTGTGGGATAAGGGCAGTGGTGGCTGGTGACTTTAACAATAGGGAGTACTGCAGTTGATCAAAAAATGATATACAAAGCCACAGAACAATGAGTGTCTATAGGGAATATATTTTGCCAATATTTTATTTTTCAAATATATTTTTGGTGCGAAATATTTTACCCTCATAGACACAATTTTCTTATTCAACATCCATATTCAGATCTCAACATTATTTCTCTTCATAACTCAATCATAATCTGTTGACCCTGTCCTTGCAGATTTATTGAAAAAAGATATCTTGAATTTAATGCTGCCAAAACTTGAATATTTCGATGTATTCATTTGGAAAGTATAATTAGAAATCGAGTTTTATGAAATTTAAAGTTCTATAATTCAATCAATCCACATGATCAGTGGGTCTATATAACTCAGCCATGATTTCTCAGTGTGACACTACGTAATGCCATCCTCCGAAGGCTTAGTACGAAACTATCCCGACTATTATAAGTAAGGACACCACTGATAATGTCCATTTGTTGGAATTTACCTTCTCTTTTGGTTTGATAATTAATTTATTTCAGTTCTCTTTTTGGGTATACTGAAGAAATAATGTGAATTAATCCACTGGTATATTTTATATTGAACTTTTAATCATCTAGTGGCGAACCAAAATCGCTTCAGAATGGAATACTGTAAGTTTGATGGCCGTTTCCTTGGCATCTTTTTTCAACATATATTGGAAAGAAAAAGTGAATAAAATCTTTAAATCTATTTTACCAGATGTATTCTCACATTCTTTGTGTGTGTTTTTCATGAACTAGATGATAAATGAAGTTGTGCATTATTATCAGTGAATCTTAAAAACAGCATGCTAAAATAATTGTTGAATAGAAAAATTATCAAATAACTTGGATCAGAAAATATGTGTAAGATAATTAAGATTATTTAATTTTTAATTCCTACAAGAGAAAAAAAAACAACGGCCAACTCATCTCGGGCCGTTTTCTAGAAAAAGTGTCTCCATGTCAATAAAAAATCGAAGTGTCTGGTTACACTCAAGTGTCATCAGCCTTTAGGGCTCGAGGAGGCTGCTGACACTCAGTTTAATTTCCGGATTCGTTCGGGAGGGTTCGGCTTCTTTGTCCGAGTCCGTGTGGTAAAAATGAAGGAAATGGCCAAAATAACGATAGCACGGAACCGTTCACTGCAGCTCAATGGTTAGCACACCTGACTCTCATTCCAGGGAACTCTGATCGCATCCCGCCTGAGATTTTTTTTTCTCCAGAGTTTATATGTAAAGGAAAATGGTCAATTATATGGACAAAGCCAGGTTGCGGACAGTAGGTTAGGTTATTGGGTTAGGTTAGTGTATTAACCTTGCATATACCGCCGGCAGGTGGAACAGAGCTTATATATAGAGATCATTTATCGGTAACTGGTGTTGGGTGCACTCTATAGCAGTGAAAATTACAACTAAACTATCCTCCCGAATGAAGCCGAACGAATCCGGACGTGACCCGCACACCGAAGACGCGACCCTGAGTGTCACCAGAATGGTAGGCTGGAAACACTCGAAGTCCACAAACATGAAAACCTGGTGACACTTGAGTGTCACCAGACTCGGCCATAAAAAATATACATGTTTTAACTTTCAATTTGGAAAAAAAAATGCAATCATGTATTTTTTACATTTTTCTGTGGGTAATGTGAGACCATAATGAAAAAATCAATTCAATCGGGTGTAAAATATATAGAACTTGGTAACTGCAGTGGTGAAACTTGTCAATCGGCTCAAAACACCCGGCCGCGCGAGCAAGAAGTGCACGGTGCCTAGCAGTGTTTGGAGAAGTTCATGCTAGGTTCTATTCCTTATGCAGTTCGCCGTACAGGCTAATGTCACGCGTCCCCCCCCCCCTCTCCGCGCGTCATCTTTACCCTCATCCTTCGGCCAGCTATCAGCAAAGATAGCACTGCAACTGATGCAGCCCCGGAACGTGTATCAAAGGTTGCCTCCCGCTCGCTTGCAGGCGCTCAGCGGCGTGTAGATATTTTGATGCATTTGAAGCCGCGGGCGTTCAACAAATAATAATTACGTTATTTTGATAATACTTTTTTTATGAAGCTGTATTTTTCTTAACAATAATTGCTAGAGAAAAACATACGACATGAAAGAAATTATTTATTCAATATAAGTTTATTTGAAAAATAGCATGACTTTGGAAAATCGTAGTGAGTGCTGCCTTTCAGCAGTACTTATACACAAGCCGCCCCTGGATAAGGGGACTTTTGCACGGACCCTAATCTCTCGTGGATAAAAGTAGTGATGGTAATTACTTGATAATTAATCAAGATGGTTGAGGAAAATACCCAGTTAGGGCATTCCACATTTCATATCCTTGAGTATAGGCATAAATAAGCAAGATCTCATGCTATTATCTAGTTTGTCCCTGAATCTAGGTCTGGAATATCTTAATCCACTGGCAGTACAGCTTTACTCTTGATAGCTAAGTTGAATGAATGAATATTAGGGTTTTAAGGTGCATCAACAGCGAGGTCATTTAATGCCTGTAATAGCTAAGTTATGTAGTAGAGCTATCTAGTAGGCTATACTTTTCATTTTGTTTCTTCTACTTGATAGGCTAGTGTAGGCATTTGAGTTTGTATAAACTCAATGGTGTAGGGCTAGTCTTTTACAGTTGGTTGGAATAATGTAATGGGACGGTTGTGAACCAACAGCAATGAACCGTCCCAGTATTCACCTGAACGACAGTGAGAAACTATGCAAACTTCTGTCAGGAATTGAACACCAGTCTCCAAAATGACAATTCAGTGTGCTAAACACTGGTCCATCCATCCAGTACAGTATATGTGGTACTTCACACGTAACGATCAACTCTAGAACTGTAACTACAGGATTGCTATTCGTTTTGGAGCTCTGGGCAAGGACTCGATTGAATGCTCTGAATGAAGTGCAAAGCTATATGGGGTAACAAGGGAGTTGTATCTCTCAGCCATGCCCTACAGGATTTTTCATTTTTTTTTCAATACAGTAGGCTCTACCCTGCAAATTGGGAACAACACAAAATATCTGGCACCCCCGTATAACCTAGCTGTTGGTGGGGTCGTTAAGCAAACAATAATCATCAATAATCAAAATATCTGGAATGATGGATTCTGGTGAGGCTAATTTGACTAGATACAGGGGCGGACTGGGGAAATATTCTGGCCCTGGCAAATCATTTCAAACAGCCCTAGGGTACTGTTGTAGAGAATCAAGTGAATGTGAACTTTTTTAAAAAAAATTTTCTCATTTCAAAAATAACCGTGAGAATAAGGTATAGCGGAAAAAATTGAAAATAATTGTATTTTCCAAAGAAATTAAACTCTGCAAGGAGTTCAAACTTACGATTTTACACATTTCTTGCAATTTTCAGATCAATCGGGTTAGCCGTTTTGAAGAGAAAAATAAAATGTGCCAAAATCACACCTACACACTCATACAACGCATTTATGACGTTTTCCTAGTTAATTGAATCACGTAGGCCTCTCCCAGCTTCCTCTCCTATTGAGATAAAGTAAATGTAAAATCAACTGAAAAAATGAGTCCGATGTTGGTTCCAGACTTTCAGTCTACATAATACAGATAACTAATTTAAAAATATAATAGTGACAAAGTTGATATAAGATGAAATTTGAAATTGTTTGAATATAAATTATGGTGTATCTTTAAAGGTTATTAGATTACGAGCGGTTACGAGCGAAATGCAGGGACTTCGTTAGGATTTGTTTATTGGGGGGCGCACAGGTTACATAGAAATAAAATGACCGCCCAGCTGGAAAGGGGGTCTGGGGGACGGAATTCCCCCAGCAGAGCCCCGCAGGAAATTTTTGAAAATAGGGACATTTTTCAAGTGACTTTTGCGATTCACAAGTGTTTTTGGAGTCTTATATAGTTGAATCATCATGGACATTTTCAAAGTTGAACTTTTACGATTTCTCCCAGCAAAGCTCCGCAGGGAATTTTATGCAATGAGCCCATGCCATTTTTCAAGTGATTTTTGTTATTTACACGCAGATTTGGAGTACAATGATTGAATCGCTATGGACATTATCAA
Organism: Brachyptera risi; assembly: GCA_964007535.1. Lineage (NCBI taxonomy): Eukaryota > Metazoa > Arthropoda > Insecta > Plecoptera > Taeniopterygidae > Brachyptera > Brachyptera risi. The sequence goes on from OZ023331.1 coordinate 17,715,657, forward strand.
AGTCATTTTTAATAGTTCAATCATTATGGACATTTTCGAAGTTATTTTCGCGATTTCTCCCAGCGAAATTCCCAGCAGTGATTTTTTTGAAATATGATCACTTTTCAAGTAATTTTTGCGATTTTACGAGCAGTTTTGGAATCTAATAATTGAAATCGTTCGAATACCACTGGTGTTAACGCCGGCCTTTGTGAGACTAGCTATCTATTTCCCTAGTTGGCCTCATTTGTTTTGATTCCGTCAATGTTATTCCCAGACGCGCAACATGACATGATTTGCTATCTATTCCGCATTCTTGAAAACCAGTTTGGCCAGCTTTCGACCAAGTTGATTGCATCGTTTACCCTCTCGACAGTCACTTGTATCGAACTCCCCTTTGCCAGTCTCTCGCGTTTGTTTGAACCACACAGGCTCGGCTTGTGAGTCAGTTGCAATCTCTCTTCGGTCGAGTCAAGACCTATCTGGACGTCTCCCATCAGCTGTTTCTATTCAGTCACGCTCTCGGCTTGGTGTGGGTAGGACAGGCTACCACATCGCTCGCTTCTCGTCTCTACACACTTGTGCATCAGCATTTACGGCGTTGGGGGTTTTGTTTCTGGCAAGCCTCTTCGCTTCTTGTTTATTTATTCTAATGGTGTGTGGGGACACCACTCAGGTTTGAAGATTCTATTTTTGTTTCGCTTCTCGTTTTTTGATTTGGTTATAACAACGTCAAGTCGACGTTATTCGTCAGTACGTATCGTTTTTGGGCGAGGCATAATCTGAGTTTGGCTTATGCTCGCCTGATTATTATTGCCAAGTCGGCACTCGATTATTTACGTTCCATATGGCCTCACCGTAGCTCATCAACATACAGTCCACTGTTTTTCATCGCCATCTATTAAGATCGGCGGTAACAACTGGCATTATCGCAAATTTTCTGAAGAACTGTAGTGTTGTGTTGCAAATTTAATATTAAAGTCCTTATCAGGGAGAGTTGAGGCTGACATCAGAGCCATTTTCGCCTTAACATTACCACCACTACCACTCCGTTGGGGTGAGAGGATCGAAGCTCTCGACGGGACCATGGCCGAAAGGGTCTATTACCTGCGCCGGAAGGAACAATAGAAATTGAATGACCATTATGGAAAGAAATTAGAATCGCTGACGGAGAATTAAGATTGTTATAGACCGAAGATATGCATTGGAAATGAAAATATAAACAATTCACTTTATTTGAAAAAAATCACTCATATGCGGCCGAGATACGTCGATATGTTTGTGGGAGTGATTTTTATTTCTCTGATCACTCTCACAAACATATCGACGTATCTCGGCCGCAAATGAGTGAATTTTTTCAAATAAAAAACTTAATTGCTTGTGAGCTTATTTTCATTTCCAATGCATATCTTCGGTATATACCAATCTTAATTCTCTGTCAACGATTCTAATTTTTTTCCATAGTGGTCATTCAATTTCTATTGTTCCTTCTGGCGCAGGTAATATACCTTTTCGGCCACGGTCCTGTCGAGAGCTTCGATCCTCTCACCCCAAGGGAGTGGTAGTGGTGGTAACGTTGAGGGGAAAATAGCTCTGACGACAGCCTCAACTCTCCCTAACAAGGACTTTGGGGTATGTATAGGTGTTTATCTTAATAAGTTAACATTTGCATAAACTATAAGTACCGGCCTGTGGCCGGTCCTAAGTGAGGCGGCCCACCGGGCACATGCCCGGTTGCCAGATAGCCCAGTCTGCCCCTGGCTAGATAGCTGTTCCAAGTGAATAAAAAAGTAGAATACATTTACAAAGATCATCCATGTCATTCAAGAGCAATATATATTCAAGGTGAATAACATAGTCTACTACTTCATCCAATATTATACTGGAAGAAAAAAAAATCCAGTATAATATCCAGAGTATTACAAAAGGGAGGTGCCCCTTGAATCCGTGTTATTTTTGCTCAAGGCGTATCCCCAACAACACCACAGGAAAACTTTGTTCTGGGTTCCAAAATTGTCTCGACAATACACCTCGCTCTTATTTATGATTCATATAACCGTTCTTCTTGGAGTCTGTGGTTTCCTAACGGGACAGTGGGTCCCCAAGATTGCAGAGCATAGCCAGAGCCTAAAATCACCCAAGATCAGACCATCTCCAAGCTCACCCATTGATCGAGTGACCAAGCCGAGATCATGAGGTGCTCCTGATCATCTTACAACCACATCCGTAGTTTATGGTTACATATTGTTTGCGTGTCAGTCTAAAAGAAGGCAATCTCTATAGGCTTCTGCCTGGTTACTGACTAAAGGATGGTGATGACGTTATTGGTAACTATAGGAAGAGGTTTTTTTTTTCGCAAGCCGCGAAATCTTTGCTACGCTCATCTAATGTAAGAATACAATGTGAATTATCGACGGACATGGTATAAAATATAAATATGTGCCGGTACAGATGATAGAGAACACAACAAAATTTACTTTATTGTAATAATTACAATAGTAGGCCTACATATAATTGACATATATTACAAAACAAATTTGATGGACTTGAAGAGAAGAGCTCGTGTGTGATGGATGATGTTAGGGATGGATCAGAGCACAAATGATTGAAAAGATATTCACGTTTTAACTACATCTCTCATCGAGTCGTCGTCGACGTCAAACTCTTCGTCGAACTGTTCCTGCGTGATTTTCTTCTTTTTTAGTTTCTTCATTAATGCCACATCTTTAGCTAGTTCAGCCATGTCTTCTTCAGAGATCTTTTTTTTTTTCTTCTTTGTCTTGACTTTTCCTTCTGCCTTCTTCTGTTCACTTCTTTCTTTCCGCATGGTACGTTTGTTCTTGTGGTCTTCTTTCCTCTGCTTAGCCGTTGACCACGCTTCAGTTTGTTTCATCCGATGTGTTTTATTCTTTGTGCCAGGCCAAGAACCTGTTTCACGGTATACTTTGAGCTTATCCTGACGAGACTTTTCACGTTCACCATTTCTAGAAAACAGAGAAAGCCCACATTAGTAGTAAATAATATACTAAAGAGACTTATATATACAAAAATGTATGTTCATTGAAAACAAAAGCCATAAAATGCTACTTACTTGTAACAAATATTGTCGCTATTGATATTTGGTTCTACAAATCCAGACATATCCTTTCCTTTCATTTCTGGCATTTTTGGAAGTTTCGCTAGTCCGAATCCTGTAGCTAATTTACCAAGATCAAGATCTTTAAGTCTTAGAATAACACTACATTCATGATTAGCGTACGCTCGAATATGAGACACAAACGCCCGAACTCCTTTGTCAAGAACTGCACGATCACCGATTTGTAGGGCTCGAGCTTTATTGAGCGTTTCCGGGTAGGGCCCTGGTGATGCTATTTCTTCTAGCTTGACATTCTGGTTACGATGGATAAAGTCCACATAGGCATCTTCAGACGGCAAGAGAAACACGAGAGCAGAACCGTCGCGACCAATTCTCGCTGTTCTACCGCAACGATGAACGAAAGCAGCGGCAGAGCGAGGCGGGTCGTACTGGATCACCCAGTGTACTTCAGGTATATCAATACCACGAGCCATAACGTCGGTGCAGAGAAGAACACCAGATTCGGATGCTCGGAATGAATCAAATATTTTATAACGCTTATCCATTTTGCCATGAATACCAAATACATTCATGCCTGGGAGAAGCCTGTAAAATGAATAATGAATCCAAACAATGAGCATATAAATTATTAGTTTCACATTTAAATTATCGTAAAAAATTCTGAAGCATGGACAATGTGTGCGAATTGTGACGTTAACAAATTACAGCATGCATAGGTTTGTATCAGCATATTGCTACCAAAAACTGCTGCCCAATTAAGTCGAAATGAATACTCATGTAATGATTTCTCTAATGAGATACAATAGGTAATATTCAATGAAGTACACAACATTTTGTGCACAAAAAAAAAGAAAAAAAAAATATCCAAAATATATATAGCTTCAAAGTGAAAAATAAATTCAAGAGCAAAGTCAATAAGGCTAAAAGAAGTCACAACTTACGCTTTGAGAATGATTGTAAAATACTCTACACAAGCACAGGTTGTCAGAAATAACATATATTTCAGTCCGCTTCCACCGTTCTGTATAAATGACAACAGTGTTGCTAATTTATTCTCTGGTTCACAGATCATGTAATTGTTTGTTAACGAAGCTGGAGTAGACGATTCAGACAAATTGTTCTTCTCTCTAACAGTGACCAGTACTGGGTTTCGTAGACCTGCTCGTACCAATTGTTCGACCTCTTTTGTTTGCGTAGCTGAGAATAACCCGGTACGACGTTGACGTGGCAGGTAGCGAAGTATTGTTGTTATTGACTTATCGAAGCCAAGATCAAGGAGTCGATCAGCTTCATCCAGTATCAGTAGTTCCTATTACAAAAGGTAGACAAATTCAACTATAACAACAACTAGGGACTGGGGTTGCTGTATGTCGTCAAAAAGTGACATCTAATAATCTTTTAGGACAATCGATCAACAATTATTTGATGAATAAAAAATCAATAGACTCCAGTAGAAGGAATAATTGGTATATCAACAAAAATACCATTGAACAAATATTAATCACAAGATATGCCGAAACATTTACGTGAAAATAAGAAAACAAATATTGCATGGCCGCATGGGTGCTGTGCTAAATTGATACCAACCCTCAACTATCCATCTCAGAAGCACAACGCAAACTTTTTAATAGAGATTCAAAACAATCGAAGAATAATAATCATAAATTGTTTCATTTTAATTGACTAGCTGAAACAGTAATCGAATGTATGACAATCGATCAATCACTCGATAATCGACGGCAACCCCAGTAGTAATTAAATCAAATTACACCGACGTTGACTAAATTTAATAAGTTCAATAATAATAAACATACGAGTGATTTCACAGCAGCTGCCAGACTGATGTCATTGTTTCTTATCAGCAAGTCTTCCAATCTACCCGGGGTTGCAATGATGATGTTGGCACCATTTGTTTTGAAGTTTTCAACATCTGTCTCTACACTGCATCCACCTACTAGCAGTATCTGTGTGAGACTTGGTATATTGACAAGGAATTTCGATAAGACCTCGCTTGTTTGAGTAGCCAGCTCTCGGGTCGGAGATATCACAATTGCTCCAACTTCACGTGGTCTCAGAGGGGCACTACGCTTCTAATAAAAGTAAAATCCAATTAAATATTAGTAAGTGAGTTGCAATTCAACCTTCAGGTTCTTATTGATATTTTTATATTCAAGTTGAATGACAATCTAATAGAACAGCAGCTGTTATACAAGCTTGTTATATAAGAACCATCTGTCTTAAGAACCATCTGTAATGAGTGAATTAAATGAAAATACAAATACCAGTGTTTTATTATTGTTAATCAACAGAATGTACAATTATTGTACATTTACTAATTAACATCAATAGGCTACTGTACTGTATCCTTATAGCAAATATTCTCAATGCCAATGAAATCAAATGGCACCGTCCGTGTACCAATGTACCGTGTAATCAAATTATCAGTACACTATGGCATAATTTATATCCTATAGATTCTATATAACTATAGGCCTACAATGTGTCAAAAAAAATTAACATACTGATGAAGAAACATAGTTACAAATTTCAGTCCAGGGGTCGATCTAGTAAATATCAGTTTTTTGGTGTTAACTTTTGAACGGTATAAGATATCAACATCCTGGAAAAGATAAAACACAGATAATTACAATACTTTTGAGATGGCATAAGTTATTACTATCCAACTCATATTGCATAATTGTCAAGCGTATTCGGCTAGAAAATATGTTTTTCTTTAGCTGTATACACTTGGCAATTATGCAATATCAGCTGTACAGTCATATTTTAAACCATTTTGAAGGTACAGTATTAACAAAATCTGTGTTTCATCTTTAACAGAATTTTGATATTTCATACCATTCAAAAGTTATCACCAAAAAACTGATATTTCACTAAATCGACTCCCAAGCAATCTCAAGTGAAAAATATAAATATTTGGAATCTATAGTGTAAAATGAAACCTCGAAGCAACGTTCCTCGAATCTTTGTTCTCACCATATTTCTGTATAACCCATGTCAAGTTTTGTTTCATGGATGTTTCTTCCTGGTCCATAGAAAAGTGATGGATAGGAGGTTCCTCTGTATTATTTATAATCAATTAATAAACACCCAGCAGCTTACCTCGAGAAGTTCTATTAGTGGAATTAGAAAGGCAAGTGTCTTTCCGCTCCCAGTGACAGCCTCAGCAGCTACGTCTTTATTTTTCAATAGGAGAGGGATACAGGCAGCCTAGAAGCAGGAGTCATTTCTTGATAATCGTATAATTGCTAGGATTTATTCAATTTTAGAAAGATAGATTATAGGAAGATAGTTATTTTAGACCATAGGCCTATTAGCAGTAATTATATGAGTTGCTGTTTATACATGTATTAATATATTTTTTTATCAACATTGAACACTTGACACAGAACAACTGTTTCCCTATAGGGGCAAAGGATGCCAATTTATGAATGTTTGAACAAGGCACCACAAGGGCGATCTTATCTTTTTTGTTTTTCAATAACATAATACAGTAATATCATTATCAAAATGGATTTTCATATTTCCAAGCATTTAATTTTAGTTATTATTATTGTGAGCTGATCAATCAATGTCAATCAATGTATTATAATTATGTTTGCTATATTTAGTAGGATGATATGTATGTATTCATGTCCTGTATTTATCTGAAAAACATTAAATAAAAAACAAACAAACAAACCACACCAAAGAAATATATGGGTGTAGTAAGATATAATATAATAGTATAATATATACTTTTTTTTTATCACCATCGAGAACTTGACACAAAGCAATTGTATTCCCATACATACAAAGGATGAAAGTTGTACTGTATTGTATTGTATTGTATTTATTTAACGGTTTGTTTTACAATGGTATTGTATAAACCAAGTCAGATATAAAAACATTTGAATTACTAAAAGCACAATAAAAACAAGTCAGATGGCTAGAAACTCGTTGATACTATAATAAGATTTTTCCAAGAGATATTTCTTCAATGCATTTTTAAAATCGTTTCTGCCAAGTGTTTTTAAATGAGCAGGTAAGTGGTTAAAAAGTTCAGGATCCTTTGAACGGGGCACCACAAGGACGATCTCACCACCCCAGATAAATAGCTGGATATGATGTAGGTCATTAATGTATTATACTAACGCAAAAATGCAACGTGTGCGTTGTTGGATGAGCGATATGGGCATATTTATATGAAATGTAATGCAAAGCTATAGGCCTATACACTTTGATCTTAAAATAATTACCGTGCATCACTGTCTTTCTGTTTCACCTTTGCTCATTTGAATTGTTTTACGATTCAATTGGTCTTATTTGATGCTCTTTTTTCAAAGGCTAGCTCTAAATTTGGTGAAATTTGCATTTATTTGAAGAGAATATTTTTTCAAAATTTTCACTTCTTAATTATCTTCATGGGGATTTTCAGAATTTCGAAATGATTCTTCTAACAGTAGTTCAACCGATTGATCCACAAAAGTAACAAAAGTAACTTGGATGATGACATATATGTGCTAGACCAATTTCATTAAATTTTGCCATTTTGATTGATATAGAGTGCAATTATTTTTTAAACTACCGGTATGTAAAAATGGAGTAAAAATCATACGTATTATTCATGAGCGCAAGTTCACTAAATATGAAATATACGACAGGGGATCATAATTAATAATAGAGAGAACTATAATTCTAGAATAACAAAATACATTACAAAATAAACTACAAAATAATTTCAAAAACAAAAAATCACAAACAACGAAATGCTCAAGTTTAGGCCTACGGTAGGCCTACTGGTACCGTACCGGTATATAAGATGAGAATATTTGCTTAAAACGTTTAGATAACAGTACTTTAGCCAATTTATTTGATTATTGATGAATGATGAGTATAACCTCCAATGAAGGTATTATAATCAGATCAGCAAGACACATTACACATCAGCAAATTACTCTGGCTAATTGCCTTACTGAGCTCAGTTGTCCAACAAGTCACATTGATTCAATCACTTTGTACAGTACAAATACTGTAAACATGCCTTATCCTTCATCAATCTATTTATGGCATCATGTTAGAAGGTGGTGGTTAAGGTTTGACAGAGTAAGACGTAATCCGTAAAATTACAGCCAGTGGTCCAGTTAACACAAATCTTACCCTGTTCAAGACCCCGTTTACATTAATACTCAACTACTCTAGTAAGGTTACTGGTGTAAAACGATAGTAACTATTTTTGCATTCACACTGTCAAATAGAGATTCTTGTTTACTAGAGGTTTTAGTTACATGTTCTACCGCGAGAGCAGATTATTTCGAATTACAGCCGTCTAACGAGCGACACTACAAGAATTACAAGGCTGTGCATTAACAGTTCATTTTGCACGTATTGTTATTGTTATGAACATTATAACCTAGAAATATGAATAGGCATATTCATCGTCTAGCTGCACTTATAGCATTTACGTTAACTATTGCAGCACGGCTGTGGCATTTTTCAACACTTTGGAATTTTTTCTGAATGTCTGGATCCATATAAATACTTGACAAAATGTCGATCTCCTCCCCGGAGAAATAAACAATAGTTTTCGGCACGCCAGTTGCTTTCTTCGTCGCCATTTTCTATCCAAAGTGCACGACGTTTGTCCTTGTATCGAACGGCAGTAGCAACTATCGAGCGTTTACACTAGTACATCTACTAGAGTAACCTTACTAACGGTAGTAAGTTGACTCTAGTAGCTTTTGTTACTAGGGTAGCAACTAATTTACGTTCACACACGGTAACTTACGATCGAAGGTGGGGTTACTAGAGTAGTTGAGTAGTAATGTAAACGGGGTCTCCCTATCACTAAAAATTTCCAAGAACCTTCAAAATACAATCCTAAATCAGTCGGTTAAGAATACCACATGTTTACCCAATACATTTCAAATAGACCTACTGGTGGAATGAACCACCACCAGTAAAATAATAATAAAATACTTCGTGAAAGTTTCTGCTTGGTGTTGTTCCGGGTAAATTCATTGTTATCTGTGCTGATCAGTCGTGAGCTTAAATTGGGTCATCTTTTTTGGTGATACTCTAAAGCTGGCCTCACATGAACATTTTTGATGCGATATTGCTCCCGCATGCGGTGCCAGACGGTGCGACACGATCAAACAAAAGTGCTGCTGCCTAGTAGCAATTCAAGCAAGTTTGTCAAAGAGATGGGCACGTGTCTATAGTGTCCCGCGCTTTTCGTGGCATGACTCAAGTACGTTGACTGCTTGTTGTAATTTTGTTGACATCGGTGGTGTCTTCTCAATCATAATAATAACTATATAAAAACAAAATCTCATAAAAGAAGTCGTATGCACGTGGGCAAATTGATCAATTATGGAATTATTTTAAAACAATTCATGCTAAAATCGACACAGCTGTTCTGGGGAAGCAGTATGACGGCAACCTCAAGCGGATTTTACCTGAACCCAAGCTACATCCGGCCATTCCGCATGCTGCGCGGCTGCGTCGCGAGCCAAAAGTTGAGTAGAGCTGAACTTGTGCGACAAAACCACCCATCATCACGCAGTCTTCGCTGATTGGTCAATAATTTAAAATGGTCGATATCGCTCCCACATGCGGTTGCGATTTCGCATCGAAAATGATCATGTAAGGCCAGCTTTAAGGATCCATTCTAGGTACGGTACTTGGTGTGTGTAAAGTGGGCAATGAGACTGTCAGATCAATCCTTACTCTATCTAATCCACCATCACCTAACATAACCCTGAAAACGAGCAGCACAGCTTGTAGGCTTTAATGATGAATTTACGATAATTATGCATACCGGTATTAGAGAATTCGCCTATTTTTAGATCAACTTTTTTGATGTCAACTGGTATTTTGTAATTAGGCCTACCAGTAAGTTATTATTCCCCAAACCAGGAATTGTCTGCATATGTGGATTCCAATATCGTTTTCATACTCGTTTTGTCATTTGAAACACCGTTTTCTCAATATTCGTTCGTTCTGACAGCCATTTACGTGCACATCTATGGGTGCACACTAACAATGTCGGCGGCTGTTTTGGGCATTCTCTAGCGGTGTTGCCATGTGGTTTCCTTCCCGGTGTAGTTGTTCTATCTGGGCATGTGGTTTGGGTTAATGGGTGAGGGCATTACTTTCAGGCGAGTCTAACAGCGGCGATTAGTAGGGAAACGTCGCTATCCAAAATGGCAGACTTAATACAGGAATTTCGACGTCCGCGCACTTGAAAGTGAGTAAAAATGTTCATTGAAACACAATAAAATGTCGACGTTTGCAATCGACTTGTCTTACTCAACCATCAGTTGCATCAGCAAACCCAACTATAAAAAGGTGGACAGGCTTACGGCATATTTACTATACTTATATATTTTTCACTAAACCTATAGGTCTAGCCTAGGATATGGGCCATAACTTGATGCCTAGGCCTAGATGGTAGGCCTAGGCAATGGCATAATCATAGGCCTAGTTAATGGCAAACATAACCCTACCTGGACAGGTGTCATTGTATCAAACCCAAACTCTTCAATGGTTCTCTTTACAGAGTCACCCAAATTAATAGTCAACTTGCTCCAATCGATATTCATGTTTACAAGATTAGTTATATCCTGTAAAAGAAACAGTAAAGCTCGTCAAATTCATTCAAAGGAGCACGAGATACGAACACATTTCAACTCCATCAATTGGCTGAAAACAGTGTTGCCAGACCACAAATACATAAAAGTAATTTCACCATCCCACAATCCCACAATTTGCATCAAATTTTCCTTATATTTTGAAACATCAAAATCTTACATGTCAGTTCTCCGTTCAATATTTTTTTCACTTTTTTATAAACAATTGTGAGGAGGGGCATAATAGAATTTATCTAGGTGAATTACGATACCGGTACATTTTTCCAAAATGTTGGCTGTTAATGTAAAAGGATTAACGAATATTCTAATCATTATAAATGGACAGGATGAAATCTCGATCAATAATTCTATTATGCTACCTATCTATATTTTACCTCTATGATTTTACTATGATGCTAAGCTCTTTTGGCCTATAATAAGAGTCGGGTGGACTATAAAGTGATTAGTGGATACTTTTTTTTTAGCGTCACTTCTTCTCTATCAACTCTTTTCTGATGCTCAATACTTGTCAGTTGTCACTCAGTTTCAGAAATGTAAAAATCAAAGGTAAAATTGCCATTCTAAACGTACTATTTAGACGCTTACATCTAAATCCACTAGAATCTAGCAGATTGCAATCTGTTCCAGAAATCAGCTTGTCAAGTCGGCTGACCCTGTTCTTTAATTGCTGCTGACTATAGCGCATCTAGCAGAGAAAAATGTTGCTAGAACTTGATAACATTTTATTCATCGTAAAATTGTCATTTACCGCATCGCGACCAATTTTCAATTTTCATTTTTCTAGTAGGCATACCGGTATGTCTTGATTAAAAATCTATGAAATGAAGTGACTCCACGTTATTAATTGTTAGTATTTAATATTTTAAAACCCCTTGAACATGATGGAGTATGGAAAGGTATATTGTCCCATAAAGATCATCCATTTTTTGAAATGTGGATCAAAACATTTTCAGTGGGTCATATGACTATCAATAACACAGGTCACACCATAGAGAAGGTCACACTCACTATAATAATAATAGTCTTTATTTTTCATGTACATAACAATTCCGTCATAACAATCGAAAAGGGCGCGAGGTTCGATCACATATGATCGTTCTTCCACCTAACCTTTACATATAATAAGAGAGAAATAAAATAAAATAGCACTATCTTTTAGTTGGATATAATGTAAAGTAGATAATACTATTACGATTAAGATATATTCTACATGCTAAGATAAGAATATCTTAATAGAGATCAAGATGAAACAATTAACTCATTAGTAGTAAGAATGGAGTATCATCATCATGTGAGACGTTTTATTGACTTTTCCTCTCCCCTCAATCATCTTGTCATGACCTAGGGAACTTGAGGAAAGAGTATAGCAATTGATAACGCTACTCATAACGGTGCGTGGTACAAGTGGGGGTGTTCAAAATGTGAAGTAGGCTAGAGGGCAAATCAGGGATAGTTGTTCGAAAAATACTCATTTAGATTATAGAAAGGATTTAAAATAAGGAAACTTTTGAGGTTGGAAAGAAAAGACTTGAGTGAGCGGGACTGGATTACGTGGGAGGGCAGGTGATTGTATAAGATAGAGCATAGGTGAAAAGGGCTGTTGGTGAAGAAGGACATATTGTGAGATGTAATGTGGATGGAGTTTTTGTTTCTGGTCTGGTAAGGATGGATTGAGGAGTTGAGAGGGAAGAGATCGGGATGGTTGCGGACGAAGAAGCTAGCATCTTGAATGAGCTTGGATGAGAGAGTGAGAATTTTTTGGTCTATGAAGTGCTGGCGACAGGATGTGCGTCGGGAGATACCAACTATTGTGCGTAGAGCTCTTTTTTGAAGTATAAAGACACGGTTAGCAGGGGGAGAAGCGCCCCAGAAGAGGATGCCGTAAGAGAGATGAGAGTGAAGGTGAGCAAAGTAAGTGAGTTTGAGGGTGTGAAGAACCGTAGGTTATATAAATATCTTTGGTGTGAAGGCTGACGATGTGTTTGAGTCGTCTTAGAAGGTAGCAACTTCTGAGGATCTTGACAGAGATAGTGTGGACGTGGAGAGCCCAGTCGAGAGAAGGAGTGAGAGTGATGCCTAGGAACTTGGTAGAGGGAGTCGTAGGAATGATTTTGTTATCTAGTCTGATGAGGGGAGTGATTGAGGGTGGTTTGGAGCGGGAGTGAAAGTGAATAAAGGTGGTCTTAGTAGATTGAAGAGCGAGGCGATTATTGACACAATATGAGGACATGTGAGAAGTTTGAAGGTTGGCCGTGGTGATTAGGGAGGAAAGGTCGTTTTGGGGTGAAGTGATCAGATGGCTAGGTGTCATCAGCATAGAGAGAGAGGGTACCTGTGTTAAGAAGAGGAGGGAGGTCATTTATATACAGTAGGAAGAGAAGGGGTCCAAGAACTGATCCCTGGGGAACCCCGCAGCAGACGGAGCGGGGACTCGAGAGAGTGGAGGTTGGGAATTTAGGGTTATTGGAATGGATCTTGACGATTTGGGTGCGATCCGATAGAAAAGAAGAGATCCAATTTTGGGCAGTGCCACGTATGCCAAGATCGTAGAGTTTGGAAAGAAGAAGTTTGTGGTCGATGGTGTCAAAGGCCTTGCTTAGGTCATAGAAAAGACCGACTGCGTGGTCGCCTCTGTCAATAGATGAGTAAAGGGGAGAGAGGAAATAAAAAATGGCAGTGATGGTGGATTTATTTTTTTGAAAACCGTGTTGGCAGTGTGACAATAGGTTATGCTGATGAAGGAAATGAGAAAGGCGATTCAACATAATTTTTTCGAGCAGTTTGGAGAAAGAGGATAGGAGAGAAATCGGACGATAGTTATTAATTTCGGATTTACTGCCCTTTTTATGGATGGGAATGATGAGGGCATTTTTTAGTTTAGAGGGGAATACTCCAGAAGAGAGAGAGTTGTTGAATATAATTGAGAGTGGGCAGGCCAAGTAGGTAATACATTTAGAAAGGAGTGAGGCGGGGATTTCATCGATACTATAAAAATAAACTCCACCCATGAACCTTGGTCAAAAGCCTCTATATGTTATTTGAAATGAAAATAAGAGACAAAACAAATGAAATTGGTTGCGGTGCGTTGTATAGAATAGAATAGAATAGAATAGAATGTCTTTATTTTATAATGTACAGAATACAATTTAAAAAAGGCGAGGATTCGGTCTGGTGACCGTTCTTCCACCTAACCATATGTGAACACAAACATAACACGAAAGGAATAAAATATAGCTTGATAAATACAATAAACAGAATAAAACTTAAAGTAGAAAATGTCTGTTAGTCTAGTTTGACAAACATTGTGTAGAAGAACTCCCATATTTTTCATGACTATAATATGAATACATGGGAACAATACATACTATTTCAACCACTTACATAATAATGGTAGAATATTTAAGGTTGTATACTCTGGTCATATTGAGATTGCGTTCAATCTATGACTATCAATAACGTTCGATAGTCATAGGTTCAATATAGGTTCAATGCAGCATCCGTGGTATATTCCTCATGGCCTGGCAACACTGCTGAAAAGCCCATTTCACGCAAGTACCAACATTCGAAACACACACACACACACAAACGACATGTGGGGGGTGCTTTTGAGCTGTCAAAATTTGTCATTCAATGTCTTTGCTGTCATATACACTAACCTCTTGTTGAATAGTCGTTGGGTGAATTCTGCCATTGATTTTTAGTTTCCTACAAATTCAATGATTCTGTCCACCTATAAACAATAATAAATGATGAAAATGTAGCCTACTATTTTGTAATAATTTCGTTTTCAGATTTTACACTGCCCAAGTTCACCGAGTCGATCATGTAAAAATGCAAGTCTTACTCACAAAATGAAGATTATATAATAATAATGATGATAATAAAAAATAAAATTGTCTTTATTTTTGGGTTACAATACAAATGAAGAACAAAATAATAATATGTAATAGGGCCTATACATTGTGACCTCAAAAAAGGCGATATTCAGTGTGGGGTGAGATTTCCCAGGGATTGCTTTACCATATACCTTGTTAAAACTAGATAATTATAATTATCTAGTTTTATATAAGTAAATAATGATTAGGATTTAAATAATTTTGAACTAATGAGTCAAAAACAATAGGTAAGATTTAAAGTTAAATTCATAATTTTGAACTAATGAGTCAAAAACAATAGGTAAGATTTAAAGTTAAATTCATTTGATATGAAAAGAGAAGAAGATATATAAGTAAGAATATATGAAAATATATTTGTAAGTAGGTAATATAGGCCTACAATTCTAGGTTGAGAATGACTTCATAATGCTAGGAACTAAGCAGTAGACCTGGAGCGACGGCCTATATTTTTGCTTTCAGTCTTCTTTTCTCTATTTCCAATCTCTTCTTCTCGATCGACTTTTTAAATATGTTTGTGGAAGATCTTTCTTTTTCGGCTCGGTGCTGGTTGTTTAGAAGACGAAGTTTTACTTTGGCTCCGAAAGAGTTGGTGCAAAGTGTTTTGAGATGGTCTGGCAAGCTGTTGTAGAGTTCGGGACTGAGGTAGGAAAATGAACTTTGGAATTTTGAGGTAGAATGCTGTTTAATGTTGAGTTTACTATTATGCCTGGTGAGCCTACAGTGTAGGTCGCCTCTTGTCAACAGTTTGGAATTAAGGTATACCGTGGTTTCTTTATTATAATTATTTTATGGATTGAAGTTGTTAGATGATGGAGTTCTCTTCTCTTTCATTTGTTCACTTCTCTCTTTCATTTTTTTTTTTCATATTGGGATTCAACGACGCACTGTAATGATTACCAAGATCTATTGGCGTCGGTTGAATGATTAATGAGATGATGAGATGAAGGTTTTTATGGGTAGTGGCATTGAGATTGTAATAATCTCAAGGGTAGTGGGAAGGAAGCGGTCGTGGCCTATATTGTGGGAACCATCCCGGCATTAGCCTAGACTACAGAGGGAAACCACGAAAAACCCCTGTAACGATGGACGGTGACCAAACGGGGTCTGATATGTCCCTTCACCTCCCGGATCACACGAAGCAAGTGAGCTAATACCAGTCAGCTACTGTGCCGGTTCTCTCTCTCTTTCATCTTGAGCCATCCACATTCATTTAGGTGCGGGCTTATATGCTCCCAATTGTGCCTTTTTAGGTCCAGAGCGTAGCGTATGCATGAGTTTTGGATGTGCTGTAGTTTGTCGCTCATATGCTCTGTGATGTTGGGTCCAGATATGGAGTCGCAGTAGTCAAGGTTGGAGAGAATTAATGAGTTGGACAGTTGTAGCTTCACTTCAGTTGGGAGGAGATCTTTGGACCCTATACAGAGTGTGTAGTTTCGAATAGGCGCTTTGGCAGATTTTGTTTACATGATAGTTAAAGTTCAGGTTGCTGTCAATCCATAATCCTAGATTTTTAGTGACTTTGACTTCTGGCAGTTGATGGTTGTCTATAGTTAGTTTGAATCCATGCTGCTGTACGTGGTCACGCTTGATTTTTGAGCCAACTAGCAACATGGTGGATTTTGTCTTTGTGAAGTATAATAATATTATCCAATCCTCATTATGCTGGTAATACGTATATTACAAACTAGAATTGAAGAACATTGTGATAATGCAAATACATAGTAGAACCTACGTGATTGTTAGGTATTGGTAAATTTAAACTTTCGATTCCTTTTTTCCAACGTAGTTTTTGCTCGTATCAGCTTGAGCATAAAATTAGTGTCATCATTAAAAACATATTTTTTGAAATATTCTCCTGCCAATTTATGTGACCTGCATTGAGCATACAAAAAAGTTCTAGTAAACATGTGTTGGCCCATAAGGGTACATCTTCCATACACTAGCAAAAGGAATTTTCACCAGTTACTCTCGATGTACAGTAGGCTACTGATGGTATGCACTTTTTATTTACAATCAATTGAATTTAATTACCGTATAATTGAATTCTAATATCGATGAAATACCAGTCGCCATTGTGGGTGGCTCAGTCAGTACAAACTGAAGTCAAGTTGGGCATAGACGCAAGTCACACATAAGGCTGCATGAGTTTTTGTAAAAATAATTCATCTATCATTCCCTCAATCGTCCCTCCAAGTAACAAAATGGTTGGTGGGGTCATTCAGCAAACAATACACATTAACTGCAAATAAAGATCAATTGTAGATCTATTTTTTTTTAGCATGGTTATGTCCATAGCAGCAAACCAATCACACCGAGCAGTTAAAACTGAACCAGATTCATCAATTGGTAGTGGCCTACACTGCATATACACCTAGTATACTGGTAAAGTACGGTATATTTTAATTAAATTTTTACGAAGTATCTTTGTCTGAGGGAGTCTGATGGACTGATACTGTATTACTATGCAACCAACAATCTAAAAACTAAACTCCATTAAAATTCAAACTGTTCAGGGTGACAGTTAGTCAGTCAAACCATAGGCCCTACACATGAACTACCGATTAAAATAGTTATTGTCAATTGTCATACCATATATATGCTCAAATCAGGGATCGAGAAAAGTCCATAAACCAATGCAAGCAGGATCATCAACAAGGCCACAATCAATCATTTATGACAAATAAATTAAACAAATTTTATTATTACAGTATTAACAAGTCATTTGAAACAAAATTGAATATTCACACAAAACAAGATTGGGTTGGTTTTAATGGAATGAGATGGAATAATTATAAACCGAAAAAATATTATAAAAAATAAGGGAATTTCAAATTTTCCTCGGTCTGGTGTTTCAACACCAGCGGTGTTCGCGGTTCAACATATTTTTCATCAAAAGTTGCATTAGAGCGCCAACTTGATAGAACTAGATAATTTGGACTAAAATTACCAGTTTAAACCTGGTAACAAACCATGGATCTTCTGCTTTAGAAATAACAACGTAACTTCTGGCAGCCGACATTTATATCGATGCTTTATATTCTTGGAAAAGTCGAGGATTATTGTCATCCCTAGTGTATGGGAACAAAAATGTCTGTAAGAAAAGTCGTCTGCTTAAAGGTTAAAGGTTAACCCGAATCATTTCGTAATCTGGAATCTCTTCTACAGAAATTAAAACAAATTACCGATAAGGTGGTAATAGTAACATATACCAACAATGTATAAATGGAACATTAGCCAAAAGGTAGTTGACTTTCCTTACATCAAAACAGTATAAATAAAAACACATAAATGACACAAAATGGACATGTACAATTTATTTCGTTCATGTCCCTTTATTGCATTTTGTATGTTTCAATATAAAATTTATTCTAGACTGCGGCTCAGCAGAACCATCTGTACGACGGTCGACTCGTGGCCACAATGCAACTCGTTCGGCTCGTTGGCGGCGCTACGGCGGTGCAGGCCTGCCAACCGGACGCCCTCGAGTGGTTACCCAAGCGAATGAACCCTGACGGAAGGCAGCAACATGCTCGGAAATACATTCATCCATTCTCGCACTCGAGGTTCTTAGGATAGGGCTAGGCACTAGCTTGTGTTTTTGTATATTTTATTATTTACCTTCATTGGTAAATGATTTACCTATTAGCTGCATGTATTATAATAATAACATGTGTAATATATGTAACAATGTGGCAGAGACACCACAGTGATAACACGCTTGGGATCGGGAAGGGCAGAAGCATTCGGCATTTCGCACATGCGCATTCAGTTAACTCATTCATACTTTTATACTAACAGTGCATCTCAAGAAGTTACTTAAATTCAAGCACCGAATTCATAAGTTTTATTCGTATATAGAGGAATGTATGTCTGCCTTCCGCCCGCTAGGCCATTCTAAGTGGTAGTATTTCGATAAAGAGTGTTGTCTACTAGCGTTGCCACGTCATCATTGGTTGTGGGGCGGTGGAAGGATCACTTGAATGTGCTGCGGGTGTGCGTTGCCTAGGAGCAAAGAATAATGTAAATCAATTGAGGTGCAAGCTGTAAGTTACTTGAAAAAAGCTCTGATAGATTAGCAGTTCGGTAGCCGTTTGTAAAGCTGATTGAACCTACAGGTTGGCGGATAAAGCATTGAGAAACAAATCACAAATAAAAACTTGGTAAAATGACGAACTTCATAGCTTCTACTGTAATGAGCGTACCGTAACTCCAGTCGACCTCTATAATTGAATACAGTTTAAAATACATGATATGGATTTTCTCGTCAAGTTTTATTCCATTCCCATGTTTTTCAACTAAATCACGTTGACTATGAAATATACAAATTTTTAAGAAAATTCCGTCGAATTTTTGTTGAAATATATTTAAAAATATTGTTCAAAGTTGTACCAAAATCTTTTCAAAATATTGTTGATTTTTCCAAAAATTTTCTTGAAATTATTCTATAACGGGAATATTTTGTATTTTTTGAAAGATTTGGAAATGTTTTCAGAATTGCTGACAAAAGTTTTGTTGGAAGTTTCAATTGTTGATATGGAATTTTTTTAAAATGGCTCTGACCATATTCTTCAGATTTAAATACATGATTCACAATTGGCATAAATATTACTTCAACCAATACAATCTAGACCTAATGGAACTATTCAAAATTTTCCTTCTTTCTTGTAATATAATGTCGGATCCAGGGAAACAATACATTACACAACAGATGTGTGCTATAACATACAACGTTGTGTGCCTACAACGTTCAGGAAAAGGATATTTTTCAAATTCTGCACAAAATTTAGCCCTTAAAAAATAATACAGAGTGCCTTAGAATATAGGCCTGCTAATTAATGATAATGGTAGATAAGCATGCATTAGCATAATTATGATCTATCAGCATAATAACACAAAATATTTGACTTGACAGCTATTCACTCGCCACCAAAATTATCATTTTCATAAAATTAAATTTTGAACAGGAACTTCCAATTAAAAAAAAAAAGTAAATAATAATCAGCAGCAACAAATTACTATCGATGGCCTAGAAACGTTCCAATCAATCTCACGTCACGGACGACGCTCGTACGAAAATCAACCTCGACTCACTGTATGCTGAATGTGGTGTCGCCGGATGCTGGTGATGATGCAAGTACTGCACCGCTTGAGGCATGCCTCCCGGGGGCATCATCGGGTGACCTTGATGCTGCTGGCCCATGGGCTGCGAGGGCATGATCGGGCACATAAACGTCTGGGCATGGAGGTGCGGCGGACCTGGCGGGCCTTGCGGATGTCCCTGAGGTCCTTGGGGAGGTGGCTGTTGATATCCGCCCTGGGGCTGTCCCGCTGGAGACTGGGGATGGGGCTGACCTTGGTTCTGCGCAGGCGACTGTGACTGGTGGGGGGGAGGGGGTTGGGCGTGATGGTGGTGGGCCATGTTGGGTGCCTGGGTCATGTACTGGATCTGGTGCTGCTGATGCTGGTGCTGGTGGGGCGAGGGGCCGGGGGAGTCGTGGTGGTAGTTGAGCGGTACGACGCCTTGCTGCGCGACCATTCGCACCATCTGTTGGTATTGCTGAGGGGGCGGGTTGTAGGGGACGGTGAACTGCGTGTGCATCGGGGCGGGGGCGAGGAGGGGCTGGCCGGTGGCGGCGGCAACCTGCATCTGAGACGCTATGTCTGGTCGATGGGGCATTGCCATTTGAACTGTAAACAAAACAAGATGTTGAGATGAGATATGTTGAATGATTCAAACAAACAACAATGAAACACACAAATCACACAATGAATGCTTGTCAACAGTCATTTGGCAGACTTGAATACCGTACCAACTGACTGGTATCATTTGTAACAAGTATTAATTATAGAGAACTTGAGATTTCAATACAGTGAAACCTCTATGCATCATTCCCATATCCATCATTTTCCTGCTTGCATCATTCATTTTTTCTATACCGATTTTTTCTATATGTCACTCCCATATAATCAATGCTAAATTTTCCTGGATGGATGGTTTTATTTTCCTGGTACCTTGAGAAACAATGGATAGAGGTTTCACTGTAATAGGGCTGCACTTCCAAAGTATGAGACGACTAAATAACTGCAGTTGGTCTATTTATTCATCTATTTATCCATTATATTGGGTTTAACGAGACACTGTACTGATGACTACGATCTATTGGCGTCGGTGAATGATATTTGAGATGAAAGGTAATTTTATTACGTGTTTTTCGATAGTGGGAAGGAGTTGGTTGTGGCCTGTTGTTAAGGAATCATCCTAGCATTGACCTGAACGACAGAGGGAAACCAAGAAAAACCTCTGTCAGGATGTCGGCCATGGAGGGAATCGAACCCTGGTCTCCTGAACGACAGTTCAGTGAATAAACCATTTGGCCACTCGTCTCAGTAGTAGGCCTATTCAATCATTTAATTCATCTATAGGCTGTATGGCCAGAATAAATTGAAAATATTACGAATGATCATCATCATTTAGGACCTACATTGATAAGACATTTTTGTGATTACTGATTACTGTACATTGATTTTACTAGTTGAACACATAGGCCTTCAAAACCTTCAAAAGGTCATAATGGACTATTTCTAGACCTTGAAAGCACTAATAATCTCAACGCTTTTTCTTTCATAGCAGAGAATGTTCATTACGGTAGGGCTGTGCAAGCAGAGCTTTTTGAGTTTGAGCGAGATTGATTTTTTTCAAGCGAGCTCGAGCACAATCATACTTCGAGCAAGCGAGCTCAAACCCTCGTTAAGAGGCCATGGGAGTTGATTTAGCGAAATATCAGTTTTTTGGTGATAACTTCTGAACGGTATGAGATATTGAAATTCTAATACGCGAGAAACACAGTTAATATACTCCATACATCTATACATTATCATATTCTATTGATATTATACATATATCTATTGTATCCATACAATATACATCTATACAGTATAATAGCTTCAAGATGATATAAGTTATAACTATTCAAGTCATGTCGCATAACTGTCGAGAGTATACAGCTAAAAAATGTATTTTTTAGCTGTATACGCTCGACAGTTATGCGACATAACTTGAAAAGTTATAACATATCATCTTGAAGCTATTGTAATTATCTGTGTTTCTTGCGTATTAGAATTTCAATATCTCATACCGTTCAAAAGCTATCACAAAAGAATGATATTTCGCTGAATTGACTCCCATGGACTCTTTAATTCGAACTGAAATAGACCCCCAAAAAATTATTTCGATTCATAAAAATTTTGATTAACCAAACACGTCCGTATCCACAAAAATCATCACTTCCCGGTTAAAATTACGGCAATTTTGCATTGCATACGAGAGAAACCAGGCGAAACTACTTGATGAGTTGATAGAAACCGTTGCCTGAATGACTGTGTATCGGCTATCTTCGTCGATAGAAACCAAACCGTTGTCAAGGGCCTAAGACTCGTCAACTCGACCACCCATGATTATCATACGGTGCGTTTCCATTGGCGCTCGGCCGTCCCTAATAGCTTGACAACACGCGTAATGACGTTTCGATCTGACCTTGACAAAGTTTGGGTGTGTTCTGGCTTGGGGTAGAAACTGGGGAAGAGAGAGACGCGTGTGCGTGTCTGTGGTGGTAACTACGACTCAGCAGAAATCACTCTTGAGTCAGTCAGTCCAGTACCACCGGCAGTGTGACATGATGCGCGTTGTAATCATTCAGCAAGCTTATATTCAAAATCAAGAGGGAGAAATGAAGAAACAAAACTTTTTCATAAGTTTCAGACTGTATATTTAATACCAATCTGTTGAATGATAGAAGGATGACAAATTTATTAGCTTCCACTCTCGCTCGCTCGAAGTAGTTAGAGACCCGAAAGTATTTTGAGACTCGAAATTTCGATCTGTGAAAAAATCTTTTCGAGCGAATTCGAGTCTCCAACTCGACGTCGCTCGAAAGTTTTGAGTCTCGCACAGCCCTAATGTTCATCAAGCAAAGATTTTTTCACAACCTTACATATCAAAGATTAAAGATGTACCGTATTTACACGCATATAAGACGTACTTTTCTCCATTTTCAAGTCGTCAAATGCGCGAACTTGTTGCGCGTTCGGTACCTTTCGTCTCTCCGTCTCTCTCTCCCTGTGTAAGCTACAAGGGCGGCTGCTGAGGCAGGGTCACTGATTAATGCACGGACAGACTGTTGTCAATGCACTGTTGCGCGAATTTGTTGCGCGTTCGGTACAACCTTTCCTCTCTCTCTCCATCTCTCTCTCCCTGTGTAAGCCACATGGCTGCTGTTATAAGCAAGGTCATTGATTGCTATTCAGGACTGCCGGCCGTCAGTGTTAATGTGGGATATGATACTACGTCTTATATAAGTAAACAAAAAGGTTACCAAAAATAGATCCTGAATAGTAGGGGTGCGTCTTATAAGCCGGTGCGGCTTATATGCGTGAAAATACGGTACATATGCAGCATGGTGTCATAGGTTTGGCTGTGCAGCAAAAAATGAAAAGTGAATGAAAATTAAATAAAACCGATAACATTTTATTCAGAGCATGCTAGCCGGTACTCACGGCCTACTCTTCAAAATATATAAAACTAATGAATTGAAAAAATAATATCAAAAATTAAACCAGTGGGAAAAGTATGTCAATATATTGACAGTTTTTCATACTTCCAGTTGAAAAAAAAGAAGAAAAGGCTCATAAGAGTGGGACAGAAGTTTTCGCTATAACGAAAAGACATGTGCGGTGAAACCTTGAGGTATTGGTAATTTTCCAACATACAGTGTAAATAATTTCTTCTGTCCTACCCTGAACCCATATAACCAACGATGAATATTCTTGCACGAAACGATTTCCTGCATGGATTTTTTTCATGGTCAATAAATGACAACAGAGGTTTCACTATTCTGGTATCTAACAAACGCAAGTAGGCATACATTTTCAGATTGCTCACCTTGATAATTTCCTTTCCTGAACCTGGCGCCTTGATTATTCTGGGCATACGTGGGCTGACTTGTGACCACGTATGTAGGCGCCATCACCATCGCCATGCCCGGGTTTACGTATTGCGGGGTCTGGGGCGTGTGGGGACGTGAAGGCGTAGGAGTGCTGGGCGAACGCTGCAAATAGTTAATAATAGAAATTAGTGCGGTTAACAACGACCTCAAGAGTAACCTACTAAGGTCATTTTTTGTTCAAATAGATCCGAGTTAAAATTGGTTCTGTTGTATAAAATCTGCACTGGGGCTATAATGACAAATAAAAACCTAGCCCAAGTTTGTAGCAAATAAAAAATGCAATGTATAGCAAATTTGTGAAAAAAAATCACGGCTTCAGTTCTAAAACGATTTGTTCATGAGGGCTTTTAAAACAGGGATTTATAAGAAATAAAAGGAAATAAAAAGTTGATTAGAGAGGCATAAACTCTTGACAACTTGCATGTAGATGTATAAAGTATAGGTCTAAATACTTTTATAAACACATTTATTCATTTCAAAGATAATTGTAAAGGAAGATTCTATTTCATATAGGCCTACAGTTTACTACTAATAATGAATAATATTATTAAGCTTGCACGTTTGTCAACAGAGAACAGGTGAGAGGAGGTAACTAATCGACTTGAGAATTTTCTTGTAACTGGTGTCATACCATAATAGATCAGCATCGTTTTTGAGCAAAATTGGATTGGCACTTTTTTCGGAGAATAGGCCTAATACCGAAAATTTGAGAATCGACATACAAATTACTTTGAGGGAAAACATTGAACCAATTTTGAGCTAAAAAAAATTGAAAACATGACTGAATAGGCATATGAACACAGGAATGAGAAACCTACACATTTTCACATTATTCCAATGAGAAAAATGAAAAAAGTATTTATAACTGAGCATCTTGATTGGAAGACATTGTAGCCTGTATTGAGATTTCAATGTTGATAAAAAAAAAACAAGAAAACAAGTGTGAATCAATTTTATTGTAAGGATCAATAGGTAATATTAAAATATCTACAGTAGTTCATCAGCAATTGGGGAGAGAAAATAAAAATGTAACTTTTCTAGATCAGCACTGCAATTCCCACTCTCAAGCCTCTTTATGTAGGCCTAGTTGTTAGAAACTGTAAGATAGAGTCATAGGTATATGTAATAATGAGCGGGTGATAATGAAATGATGAAGTGATGGTAGGTCAAGGGACGTTACAAAAACCCATGCCTTATGCGAGACTCAAACCCATGCCTGACCAGATTTCACTTCCTAACGCAGTAAGATGGTCAAGTGAGCAATGGGAGCGGCCATAAGAAAATAAGAAACTATCAATAATAGTAATGATCAAAGGCGTGCGCAGAGCTTGACATTAGGTACGTCCCAGCATAAACGGTCGCTTGAAAGAACATAAACCCCACTGGGGGTGTGAAACCCAATAAAACCCACCCTGCCCCGCAATGGCGGATACAGGTCACACATTCATATGGGGGGGGGGGGGGAATTTCAGTTTGAAAAAAATGTCATATGAGAAAAGTTGTATGCAACGGCCCGTTATCGCGAAGCCGGCGACCCGCGGGGAGCAAGGGGGAAGGTCCCCTTCTGGCCCCGCCATTTTTTTTAGATCACACCCATTTTCAATACAGTTCACATTCTTTCAGATGCCATAATCATTCTACTTATGAAACTGAAAATGACGCCAAAACCAATATTTGTAGCTGCCAGGCCGTTTCATGTAGTTTCAGAGCCCTGGGGAAGCACTCAATTGTGAGCCCCTAGAACTGAGTGTCCATATCAAAGATGAATGCAAGGAGCCATGCCCTGCAGGGAAAATTTTCGAAAATTTACTTTCCATAGTACGATTTTATGGGTTCCAGGAACTACACGAAATTTCTGGAGTACATGGATTTCAAGAAGACTAATTTTGCCAAATGGCTGTTCCAAGTGAATAAAACGCTGAATTAATTCATCATTCAATAACAGTGATATAACTGAATATGAGAACATTTACTCCACCCAGTGATGTATAAATAAAACTACAATTGATTAATAGAATACGATTACTGACAGAAAGTCAAAAGCACCTCTTAAATTTAGCCACCAGGCAGCCGCCCTCTTCGGGGACTTCGCCCACCCCTAGACACGACCCTCGTCATCGTGATTTACAAAAATCGTAATATATAATTCCACAACCTGAAAGACGCACGATCGTGTTGTTTGTTGATTCTTGCTTACTCAACTACATAAGCCTACTAGATCTGACATTTTGAAACAACACGTCAAATTATTTTTCAATGCAATTATGTAAAATATGAAATCTTGGCATACATAGCCTTATATACGATATTCATTTCCTTCCTTCTCTTTTCCTCTTTTCTTTCTTTCCTACTCTCTACTCTTTTTCGTCGCTCCCGATTCATGGGAGGGGGGGGGGGATCGCTCCCCCTCTGTATCGGCCACTGCTGCCCCGCATGCAAGGTTTTGAAAAATCTCCTTTTTTGATATTATTATTTCCTTCATTTTTTGATATTAGCATACCAGTAGTCTTCCCATTCCCAGTAATGAAACGCGAGTCTCGACAATGCGGCAATCGTGATACAAGCTCTGCTAATTATTATACTATTTCGAAAAATGATGATTGAAATAGTTTAAATAACTATAGCAACTGCAATAGCTTATGAATTGTTTCAGATACAAATTGTTATAATAATTTCAGACAAATTAACAAATGTTTGAAATAATTACAACATTATATTTCTTTCAAAAATTGTGTTTCAACTGTGTAGTGCGGCCGTTCTTAATGCTTCACCGCCGCATGCGGTGGTGAAGCATTAGGTACGGCCTACGCTGGCGTACCCTGTGCGCACGCCTATGGTAATGATCAACTAAAAGACCATAATATTTAAAAAAGGAAATCACACAATGGAATCACACTTTGGACATTACAGATCTATAAAGACGTGGGTTTTCAAATCAAAAGTTACAGATTGTTAAGTGAAGGATTGAAGTGCAGGAATCTCACTGCAGTTGAATCAAATACACCCTAGAATGATCAACAGGTTTAATCAATAGGAGCTATAACATTTGAATGATTCACCTAGAGGTATGGGTAATTAGAGTTGCAAAACAGAGACAATGAGCCAGTGAGTGGCTCAATAGTTTCAAAAGCAAGAAGTGGAGTTTTCAAATATATATTCTATATAAATATCCAGCTCATCTTAAAACGCATATGCCGCATTTGCATAGTACAATTAAAAGCCACGTAAACGATTCCACAAAATTAGTCACGTTCTTCATCACGTCTACACACACACTGTACAATTACCGGTATGTAAAATAAGGAACAAGATGGTCCAATTAAATCTCCCCAACCAATCTTTGTAGCACTCATTTCAACAGTATAAGGTACATGCAGAATGTCAGTAGGCATATATTAAACTCACCGGCTGGAATGGCTTGGCGTTAGGATTGTAAACAAACTCTTTAGCGTTAGGATTAAGTGTCGACTTCTTTAGAGCCGAGCTTACTTTATCCATTCCTTCTTGTTCTTTAACTTCTGCTTCTTGCAATTTTTTCTCTTCCTCCTGAAGTTTGAAGTCATGTCCAAACTTCTTCAGGTCTGCAATATGATCATCGCGTCCTCTCTGGACCAAGGGCATCTTTCTGGGTTCAACCATTTTTTCGACAACAGGTTGAACTTGCTGAAGAGGTAATGGGGGCGGTGGGCCCATCACGGGAGTCATGACGGGCGAGACGTTGACCGGGAATGGTGCTGGAGGAAGACCCGTGGGATGTTTTGGTCCTTGAGGATCTGGATAACGGTGGTTTTGGTTTTCTGGGGGGAAATTTCGTGGACCTGGGCGCATTTGTGGCAGTGGCCTCTGATTTTTAGATTCCATACCATTGACCTTGGGTTCTCTCTGTGGCAAAGGGGGAGGTGGGTGGCTATGGAGTAGTGGGGGAGGAGGCTGGTTTACAGGGGCAGTAGGAGAGAAGGGAGGAGGATGATGGTAGCCAGTACCATTTCCACCAGGACCTCCATAACTCTTCGGCCCTGGTGGAGGTGGTGTTGATCGGACAAGTTTCCCTGTTTGAGGGTTTTTCCGCTTTGCTGGAGGAACATATTTTCCGGTATCGGGTTGCGGATCTGAGGGTGGTGAAGGACGAGAAACGGCAGCAAATCTTTCCTCCTCGTCACCATTTTCAAGATCGATTCGAGCTTTATAATGTGGATTATTTTCAATTTCATTGGCTATCTTTGCAGCCTTAGCTTCAGCATCCTTATAATCCTTGGTGTCTTTCTTTTGAAGCTGAATTGTGTAGCCAGACATATTTGGCTCAAATGAGGACATGACACCATATTCTTCTTCATTTTTGCGAAACATTTCATTGACATCCCAGCCATTCTACATAGAAAACCATCAGGAAGAGAATATAAGTACCAAGTTATGACACCATTGTAATTTGAAAGCTAATGCACTTGGTACTTTGACCACAACATGCATGCAAATATTTCTATCAATTTTAATTATTAGCCCAGCTCTTGGCCTGTCTAACTATAAGCTGTAAGTTGTTCTAGGTCTAGCTCTGATAGGTGAGACACTTGTATGAGAAAATAATACAATAGTAGGCCTACTTACTAATGACTTTGGGGATAGAAATTAGAGAGTGAATACAAATAAAACATCATGATCTACAAATGACTTGATAGTTGGCATACGTTCTCAAATAATTTTGAACTAACCGCATTGTTGGAATCGAGGTCGTATTCATCTCCATTGCAACCCAAACCTTCAGCATCCCATGGTTCTAGTTCTTTGTCACCAATTTGTCCATTGAATTTACTGATTGCAGTGTCTGTCTGGAACGTATCTCTGGTAGCATATTCCATATCGGAGTTTACAGAGGTTATAGTTATAATATCTTCTGGCTTAAAGATGAGTTTATCTACAAGCGAGTCGACTGTAGCAGCATTTATAGCTGGATCGTCAGGATCTATAATATGAGCCATTTCTAACACCAATTCAAAAGTACTTGAAAAAGTGTGTAATATTCCCTCATACGACTTTCCGTTATGAGCCAATACCTACAAAGAAGAACCAAGAGTTAGAACATGAGCACGCATCTTGATAATGATTCATATTGAGAAAAATAAATTGAAGGGTATTTACCTGAACATTCTCCCCTACATGACTAGAAATTGCATGCATAAAGTGAGCATTCTGGTATATGCCATCAGCTGATACGCTACGTTCTGGGCCACGGGCTCGTGGGGGTCTAAAGGACAAAACCATAAGATGTGATATTAGAGTGATAAAAATACATGACAAGCAGGAAAAATGACAGCAAACATGCAAAGCATAGGGCTAAGCCCCAACTTATGCAGCTGGCATAAGAATTGATTCATGTAAGCTTAGGCCTAGCCCCTACCCTAGGCGCCCAGCCTTGCAAATGGAGGTCAGTGTCCCAACCTGTGATCCCATCTTGTTGGCAATGACACTTCATTAACACGACTTGATTAATAGTGGAATAAATGTATAGTAAT